>OX579645.1:4910943-6110943 GCA_951230895.1 Carpatolechia fugitivella | reverse complement strand
TTCAGTCTACATTCAATGAGTTTTATAATTGTAATTCGTTACCTACTGCATGTATCGGGCCTTATTACCAGTTCATACGAGTATACGACCCCACCGTGGAGCTTGAGCCTACCCTGAATTAGGATGATCAGGCCTACCTACATACATACTAGCAGTACGCAAAATTGTGCAGAGCTTTTCACAATGTTTTTGAATGTCGAATAAAATGTTTATAATTAATTCGAAATTCGAAAATACTTTGTAATGATGACGTCTCCTGGACGGAAGCCATCGGCTTCATCTACTACACTACGTATAAAAGGACTATAAAGACAATCGAATACGGAGCGAAATGGACTGTATTTAATAATCACACTAATATTATAAAATTGAAAATATATTTGCATGTTTAGATGTTTGTTCCGCTTTCCCGCTTTACCTACTGAACGGATTTGGATGAAATTTGAAATGGAGATAGTTTGTAACCTGAGTTAACACAAAGGATACTTTTTACGGGAAAAAGTCTTATGCCCACGGTAAAATCACACACAACGCCAGCGTGGCCGCGGGCAGACCGCTATATATAGGTAGTAATAGTACATTACAGCCGCGGCCGCAAAATTAGTTATTGCTGGATGAGAGCACGTTTTTTATTGTGTGCTAGAGCAAGAGTTATTGCGGCCGAGGCTTGTATAGTGCTTTTCTCTGAAATATGCGAGGAAATTATAAAGTACAAAAAAAAATACTTGTATCGTTCTAAGCTTACTATAACCTCTAATTCGACTTCTTGAACCATTCATTGTTATAATATTTCCCTAATTCAATGATTAGTTAACTGCACCATGAAAAATAAGTAACAAATTAGTACGATAAAAATAAAAGAGACGAAAATTACAAACCGCCATATTGCATGCTTTTCTTTTTTTTGTTCTATGCCACTGTCATACAGGTATACATACAGCCAACTCCAGTCACCACGATTCGTGTACGATTCATATAAAATTTGAAGTTAGAACATAAGAGTATACTGTAAAAAGACTCAAAAAGATTAAAATTTCTAGACGTAAGTTACTTTGCTGGCCTAGGCCGGTTGAGGGGCGTCCATATAATGTACATCCAATAATGTACGGCCAATATTATACAACCCGATAATTCGAAGCCATGGATCTCAAATATCGGGCTGTACATTCCTGCCCGTACTTTATTGGCCGGTCTTTATCAATGCGGTCCGGCTTTGTCCACCCAGGATTGTACAACCAGTAATGTACAGCCAATAATTCAAATCCATGTACACGAATTATCGGGTTGTACAATATTGCCTGTGCATTATCACCTGTAACGAGAATGGCCATTTTTTTAAAGTTTGTAAGTACATTAAGAGACAAGCTCTTGGCATGCTTGCTTGCAGGCGCAAGCAAGCATGGGGGGTCACAAGATAACCTAACCCCGAAGGGTATGGCGGAGGGAGCCGTGCTCGCTTCGCTCGCCTAGCTCCCATCCACCATCCCCTTCTAACCTAATCTAACCGAGTCGGGGTGCCTCAAACTCCCATGCTCGCTTCGCTTGCACCCGCCTATGACTTGCCATGCGCTGTGGATTGGCTTCGTTTTATCGGGCTGTACATTATTGGTTGGGCATTATCGGTACAGGCGATAATTCGTGTACATAGATTCGAATTATTGGCTGTACATTATCGGCTGTGAAATATCAGCCCGTACAGATTTTGTTTAGTCGATATTGCACATCCAGGAAAGTACGGACGATAATTCAAGTACAATGTACTCGAATTATTGGGCTGTACAATATTGGCTTTGAAAGATCGGGCCGGCCTTTATCATGGTCGTACATTACCGGCTCCCGTTTGAGGGCACATTGCTGGCCGCTGTTTTCTATGGGGCAACGTTTCGTCCAAAAATGAGACACTTTCACATTTTCGAGCGTGTCGGAGAAAAAACATAAAATCAAACGCGAAGTAAAACGTGTACTCAACGACAGGCGAAAAAAAGTCATTAAGAAGTATAAAAACAAAATAAAGATTATGAAATCAACCAGCCAATTTCCAACAGCTATAGGTATATTGAACAAAATTGTACTTATGTGTAAAGGTCAGTAAATCATCATCATCGACAACCGACCTCACAAACCCCGGAGTCAGTGTTATAGAGCCGGCTTGGCTTGGCGACTTGGCTCATGTAACGACTACATAGTAGCCGGGACCCACGGCTTAACGTGCCTTCCGAAGCAAGGGATCATCTTTCTTTTCGGACAGTCAGGTGTTTCAGCCTGCAATGTCCTAACCAAACTGAGGAAAGCCTCACAAAGAGATTTTTGCTTGTCGGTGTCCCCACCGGGAATCGAACCCGGAACCTCCGTAATAGGCATCGAAATCTCGACCACTTGGCCACGGAGGGTAAGTAAAGAAAAATAAATATAAAGGATCTGACAGGAGCGTGATATCAGTGTTGAATGTTGATCATTACTTCCACAACATTACCTTTCATGAAGGACTACCCTACAACGATGTTATACAAACATGAGCACTTTCAGGCCTTCAGTAAAAACCTTCAGAGCGAAACGTGGCACATTCATTCTACACATTTAACTTAACATGACTATTGATAGTGAAAAAACATGGCTAACTATGGATAAGTTTTTTTATGGTTTTTTGGATGAAAGACGACTTCATGCTAGTGAAATGAGAATGCTGATATGGATGTGTGGAGTAACAAGAATGGACAAGATTAGGAATGAATAGAGAAAGTTTGAAAGTTGCGCCAGAGATAGATAAAATGAGAGGAAATCGCCTAACCTGGTATGGACACGTAATGCGGAGAAATGAATGTTACGTAGGGAAAAAGGTATTGAATTTGAATATGGATGGATATGTTGGGAGAGGATGACCAAAGAAAAGATTATAATAGATTGTGTAAAAGATGATAATATGTGCAGGAGGGATGTGAGTGTTGAAATGACGGCTGATAGGGATGTATGGAGGAAGAAAACATACCTACTGCGCCGACCCCAAATGATGGGATAAGGGCAAGCCAATGTATGTATGTACTATGGATAAGTTTTATTTCAGTTTTTAGTGATGTTTAATTTCATATGCTAAGCATCCCGATTTTACGTAATTTTAACCAAATTTTAACACATTACTGAAATAACTAGTTTCCAACCAATCAGCGTGCAAGGTCCGTTCCAAAGAGGATGTAATAACTAGCGTTAGTGCGTTCCGTCGCATGTCAATTTTTTATCAGTTCACAATTTGACGATTTTACATCGATAGATTATAAACTAATTTGGAATTCGTTCTTCTCCCTAGCGAGCGTGCACTGGTAGTGAACGTGCCACCCATGATAGCTTTGACGTCGAAAAATTATTAATAAAAATCTTAATTCGAATAAAATATTTTTTAATAGATTTGATTTAACGAAAAATAATACGTAAAATTGTAAATGGTTGGTTTCAGTTCACAATTTTCCGTTAGTTTATAATATCGCGAGTCAGATTAGGTATAAACTAACGGCGTTCACAATTTTACGATGACACATAGACGTCAAACTATAAGTAGCTTCCAAAGCCAAAATGTTGTGAAATTTCGGTGCGCACAATCCAAATTTATAATGACCAATTTCCTACCAGGTCAGGAGCATGGCAATGCTCACACGTCTGACGTTGGAAACCTATGGGGAGGCCTATGAATTTGCTCGAGCCTCTCGGTGGGAACGTAAATAAGCTGTTGATGATGAGTTAATGAATACATGAATGAACATACTTTATTGCACAAGGATAAAAAAATTACAACAGGGGATCGGACTGTTCACCATATTTCATGAATTTACCATATTATATTAATTATTTCTAAAATATAGATTAGTAGCAGACGATTCGCGAAGAAAAAAACAGAATCGGTCGAAAAATGAATTTACAATTATTTTTTAAAGTTTCGATAAGTCTGTCTCTTTCAAAAACGATTTTTTATATGGAGATTATATGGCGTTACTAACAAATGACGTCTCAAGTGGGTGGGTTCCTCTCTGTCTAATCTTGAATTTCAAAACTTTATAACTCGGTCAATTTTAAAGATAGAGCAAAAATTATTTTAGTGTTCGATAACAGAAACTAAGAAGTTTGGATTTATAAAATACAAAAAAAAGTAGTCCGATCCCCTATTAAAAAAATCGTGACAGAAATAGAAAGTGTACAGTTAGGCGGCCTTATTGCTACACAGCAATTTCTTCCAAGCAACCTTTAGATACAGGAAACTTCTACAAGTAACGCGGGATAGTGCAAGCATGTACGTTTTTGAAGTTTGAGTTTGAAATAAGGAAGGATGATATTTCGTATTAATGTCTTTAATCAAATCTACAAGTATGGTTGTTCGTTTCATTGCTATGTGTATCATGGCTTCACTCATGCAAAAATTTAAAACCACTGCATAAAAATCATAAATGCTCTAAATGACAAAGCAGTCAAATAAATTTCTTAGTACAGTAAAAAAAAAAATGTTTTATATTATATAAAATACCGAAAACGATTTTAATGGGATGTGACAAAAAAAAACTGTATATTTTTAAATGATATTTTTGTCGTTTAGATCACTAATTAATTAAATAGCTTTAATTTTTTGACTGTGTGACGTCATACGACGCAATGTCTATGAAGTGGACAACCCTAAGGACAACCATACGTGTTTATTTGATTGACGACAATGATACGAAATATCCCAAGGAAATATCACCCTTCCTTACGTCAAACCCAAACGTCAAAAAGGTTTACTTTGCTTTCTTGTTTCGTTGCATGGTGTTACGGTCGTGTGACGTCACCAAAGATCAAATGGGTCATTTGCTTTTTATAAATATAGTGCGTGATCATGTAATCTCGAAACCGTGTTCTTATTTTTACGCAGTTTAAAAATTTAGCATAGCCCATTGCTGGCTAGACATTAATTATCGCGGCCAGTCCGGGTGAGCCAGAGGGACTGGGACTGTAAGTTTTGGGACCGATAAAGCGGGACGGTCAATTATCCCGGGACGGTAATGAGATGCGAAATATCCCGTCCCAACTCCTAACTGCTGGAGCGGGACATACTGTCATAAAAACTCTCGGGTTTTGATTGTTTCACGGTCCTGTTGTATATTCAGTTTTAATGATAGGTATTATATTGGATATTGGGCGCTTTATAATGTTTTTAAAACTTTTTTATTCTCTATCGAATAAGACCCGACGTATTTTATTGGATTTGTAATTATATTATTAGATAGATGAGTATGTAGAGTACCTAAGAAAGGTCATAATTAGTTGTTTCTATAGCGGATGATGATGATGATGATGGCGGATTTCGTGAAAATAAATATCACTCTGTATATAGATTTTTTCTTATTTAACTCTGGTCGGGGGACTCCCAAAAATGTTATTTAATCCTTTTTTATTATTCTAATATGTTTTAACATCAGCCGTGGGATTCTTCAAAATTTTTAATTTCGAAATTCATGTTTCTACCTTTGTGAATGACGGACTTTCATACAAACTTTACTTTCGAGGGAGCACAACTGTTTAATAAACTACCTTCAAATATCAAAAGTGAAGACTCGTTAAATGTATTTAAAACTAAACTGTTCCAACATTTGTGTACTTAATTTATATGTTTAAGTCAGTGTGCGACGAAATTAATTAATGTTCATTTTTTATGTTAATTTTCTCACGTAAGTGACTTTTTGTCTTTGTTGAGAAATAAATGTCTTTAAACCTAACTTTAATCCCCTTTTTGCCCATTTAGAGATGGAATTAAAAATAACACTTATTATTTGTGTCTACGTCATAAGCACAACCTAATTTCTAACTTCACTCCGCGCTGCGTGAGCATTTTAGTTTATTATCAAACAAAATAGACCATCTTTGAACAAGCTTTGCTCCATAACGCAACCCAAGTTTTGGCAATGATTATGGTTTTGGTTAGTTTTTAAATATTTTCCTTTAGCACAACTAATACGTTAATTTTTGACACTAAAAACAGATTTTTCGCTTATAGTTTTTGTTTTTTTGGGAATGAAAATATCAAGTTTTTCAGGCGCCATAACTAGACAACGCAACCACTTTGTGCAGTTTGACCATGATATATTTAGTGTCACTTTCACTTATCATCTACGATAATCTATCGTTACGATTTTGAAGTTCCAATAAGTTGATGTCAATCAGCTTCTATTTTCGTAGTCAGAATGCTAAATAGAAGGTTAGAATAAGCAAATACTAGCCGAGAAGGTTGGATTATTTACCAGATAGTATTTTGAATATTATATTATTAGAAGTAATTTTTTTGCCATTTTTAGTGTAAATGCACGAAATAATGGTATGAACAAGGCATGGAATATATTTCGTACAAGTCAACTAGATGTTTGAAACTCATATCCCTGCGTTTCGTCCGAGACACAATGTCAAAAATGAATGTGGAAAAAGTTAATCAACATTTAGTTACTGCAGGATACAACAGGCTTTTGATGTCTACGAAACTCTGTCAAAGCATTGCAGGTTCGCTTTGATCGGCCGGCTGAAAGGCGACCCCACTTCCCTAAATCGGATGCTAGCCGTCGCCGTTTGAATAGAATGTCATGCGTCTGTGAAATTACTGCATGAGTGATAACCTGCTATGTGAAATTGGTAAGAGAGGCTACCGGTCGTCATCGTCACACATAGACTAACTCCACAGATACAAGGGGAGTGAGATACGCGAAAATGTACATATCCAAAGGGAATTCAAACATTCGGAATAGTAGCTAAAAGCAGAGACATGGACATCCAGTCCAGACCTACGCACGGGTCTGTGGAATGGTTGAAATTGGAAGTACGGCCACTGCATTGAAAATGTTAGCTTTCTGAGCTGTTCCGATTGGTTGAAATATATTTTTTTAATTTACCACAAGCGTCGTCTTTAATTTCATAGATATGTTGTTACGTTGTTAGGTCTGTGATAAGTCTTTGAGCTGCAAATAGGGAGGAGGCCCGGGTTTTACTAATCTACCGCGCCTGGGCACGAAAAACGAAAACGAAATTATATTTTGTCCGTCAGTCAGGCAATACAAAAATATTAGACACGTATTTTTTGTTTTATCAAATAAACATAAAAATATTTAGTTAAATGGCATAATTAAAGTTGGAGAGTGGGGGCTCACTACGTCACAACTAGGCACGAAAACTCAAGTGTGAAGTCATGCGCTATATCAACTCAGTATAGTATAGATAAAGAAAAAAATTTGTCATAATCCCTGTTTTATGTATTATTGACGTCTCCGTAATCTTTAGTTTTATTTATTTTTCACTCAAGGAACAAAAGACGATCGCTTCAGGCGACGCGCGTCAGAAATCTTTGACTTTTCATCTCTCATGCTCTGAAAGTAGTCCAATAAATTATTTTAATTTCAATAAAAAATGAAAAAAATACGCTTGAAAACGAAAAATTGTGAGATTTTATTTTTATAAACTTTGAGTATCGAGGACCTGCAAAGATATTAAATTCCCCATCAATAGACAGGGTGAAATATTAATATATTTTAAAATCTAGTATTTTTAGAGTTCCGCACCTCAAAAGGAAAAAAGGTACTCCTGTATAGGATCACTTTGTTGTCCATCTGTTTGTCTGTCCGTCTGTCAAGCCCCTTTTTTAAAAAATGCCAATGAAATTAATACCAAATACTTAAATTCGTGAAATAAAAAACTTTAGAGCTCTACAAAGTTTCGGAGCCAACGAAATCAAATGATACGACCATTTAAAGTTACGTATTTTTACAAACTTTAAAACTCGCAAGGCGTTTAGATAGGGCACTTCCCGTTGACCTATAATCACGGGCTCTTATAGCACAAGTAAAGGATAAATCTAAAAATCGAGAATATGTGCTCATTTACAGTAAATATATTTTTCATTACTCGTACTCGGAAAGTAGGTCTGAAGTTGCCTGAGAAGCTGATAATTACTTTTCAGCCCGGAGAGAGAATCGTTTACAACTGACAGCTGTCAAATTATTAAAAAAAACTAGTTCTCATTTCACATTTCTATTGAACTATGTTCCATCTTTCTATACAGCCACTATTACAGAAAAATGTTTAATTGAAATAATATTCAGTTTAGTATTAATTTATTGAATATATGTATTTTAAATCACTTTATTTTAATTGACTTTCAACTATGTATTTCTTTAAAATAAAACAAATTTGGGCAAAATATTAACCATTTTTCAATGATGGAAATGAAAAATAATTGCTCAAAAGCTGGCCGGCTCGGCCACTGAAAAAAATAAAAGTAGGCGGGAAAGCAGTGATTATCATTTGTTTCTCGAGTTGTAGGGTATTGTTTTTTTTTTTCGTTTTGGCTTAATGCTATTTGCACATTGCCACATACAAAGTAAGGAAACGGAACGCGATTTAAGTAAAAACGGAATTCGGAAAAGGAATAGTATTGGTTTAATGAACAGGAATACAATGAGTTCATCTGATTCAGATATGGAAGTCACAAATTTTTTCTTTAGCTGATTCGTGTTTTTAATTTTACTTTCCTTGTATTTGTAATGAAAAGCACAGTGTTTACCTCTGGTTAAAAACTTATTTAGGGCCTCGAACTATTAGGGCCCTCGCTACGCTCAGGCCCCAAACCCCGTCTCGGCGCTAAATAAGTTACTTTCACCCCTCGTATTGCAATGAACTGTTTTTTACAATTTCATCCCTATAGTAGAGATGACGCCACATGTCAAATAAAATTAGAAATCCCCAAAATTTATATTAACAAACTACTTAAGGTACGTAACCCTTAGTGCGCGAGTCGCATTCGCACTTGGCCAGTATTTTATTACGGTTTATTAAATATGAATGCACCGTTGGTACACAATATCGTCGCGTCTTCTAACTTTCAATTACTCGTAGCCGTGAGCTACGACTGCGTCTCGTAATCATTGAGATGAAATTTTTTATTCTTATTTTTATTTATTAAAACTTATAATTCTAACAATAGTCATAAGCCTATCAGACACCGGTAACTAAAGCGTTGAGGTAGAAACTATTCGGAGCGTGCGTTGACTGTATTTCCTCCAACATGGTGTGTCTAACAAGACTGCCACAATCACAGAAACCAGAACTACCGTATGGTAACTTGCAATCTTGTAAGACGAAAATTTGATACAGTCAGTGATTCTATAGAACTAGTGGCTCTGTGAGCTGTAGACCTCGCAAGTCTGTATATCTTTTCATATTTATTTTTATTTTTTCTCCATAAACATCCCCGACCCCTTGATTTTTTAATTTTTAAGCTTAATTTTATTTTATATTATTTATATTATTTTATTTTATTAGTTAAGAAATGTGACCTGTAGAGGAAAACAGCCCCAGCGGTAGACCTTGTAAGCTGGCAACCCCCATATCTCCGTCATTTTTAAAAAGATTCAAAATATGACTCGACAAAAAAATTGGATTAATTTATCGAACCTGCTCACAAAATTTCACGAAAATCGGTTGAGAAACGCGACCTGTAGAGTGAAACAAACAAACAAACAGATGGACATACAAAAGCAAATTTGGCCAAGCTAAAACAGAGACGCTTCGCTCGCTCGGTCAATGAGAAAAGCTAAAAAAAAACAATTTTTCTTTGAAAATTCTATGCGAACACACACATACACACGTATCAACTGATATTCAAGAGGTTGGCTCGGAAAAACTTGGAACAAAGAGCCTTGCAATGCTCTTGAAATAGGAAGTCTGTACAGAAAAAAAAAGAAAAACCGGGCAAATAGAAATAACCCAGCTGTTTATGAGACACGTTAAATAACGCTCGCTGATTGGCTAAAAATATTGTATCAAAAATTATAGGTAAATGAATACAATTTCTTTAGTCAATCGTCGTCGGTGTTTCCATTTGATAGGCTGTTTAAAAGATCAATATTAATAAAAAAAGGCTGTCTTAAAATTGCCTTTCTTTATCCTTTAAATCTTTGTCGAATCCCGCAACACAAATATGGCTACTTTGTTTAGTCATCTTGATCGTTTTGCGTTGAACATAATTTGAATTACAAATAATCTAAAATGTCTACCGAAACCGCCAATAATATAAATCTTCAAATACGTTGTCTTAACACGCTCCGCAAACGAGATTATTCACGATAAGTGGTGTAATGTTTGTTAATAATACAACACGTGTTCTAATTAATAAAAAACAACATTGCCAACAACAACAGCAACAACATCAGCAACATTGCCATTGGTTCAGGATAAGCCTACGCCGTATTATCCTTATCGATTTTGTAGGCGGCACATAGGTGATAGGCTGGCAAACTCCTGCACTAAATAATGTGTCTGTACTGTAACTTACGTACGTACTTACATGTTTCAAAATAACCTTTCAGCAAGTTTAAACATTAGTTTGTACCTGGAATAAATTGGTATCTAGCAGTAAGGCCACCTATCTGTACAGTTTTCTCTGATATTACTCGTAATTTATGTTTCGATTATTTTATTTTTCCGTGTGTGCAATAATACGATTGCCCTCGCTAGTTTTTTTTTTCTAGATCAGACTTGTATGCCACCTACGATACAAGGATCGTAGGTGGCATACAAACGAGGTGACTTTTGTAAGCCCGAGCCGCAGGCGAGGGTTTATAATGGCCCCGAGTCACACTGTCACGCTCTAATCCTTAATTTAAGTTAGTCTGTCCTTTTTACCTTTTAAAAATTGAAAAGGGACAGGAGATGGCCATTCTAATATTAAAGCTGTCAAACATCGAATTTGAACCTTATGGGCGTGTCGATTGCACAATTTTAGAGAGCACTTAAAACATGCGACTTAAAATTCTCTTAAACTGAAAGCTTTGCCCTTATTTTAGGTTATCATTCGTTCAAATTAATATCATTCGTTCATCACCTTTCAAACAAAAAGGATAGGTGGATTTTAAAATTAGAATTAGAGCATGACATCCCGAATCGAGGCCACTGTCACGAGTTTGTTATAAAACCTAAGATCCGTGTGTTGTACGACGTTTTTAAATACACTTGTGAGAAAACTGATAGTAAATAATTAAATTGAAATGGTTATTAAAAGGTACATACATCATAGTACCCTACAAAAGCTATGATACTACAGGTAAAATAGATCATGTAGAAGTTGTAAAAACTAACCTTTATTATATCGCGCCCAGTTTGAGTATCCTTACTATTCACATTTATCATTCAATATCAACACTAAAACACTCATAAAACAACATTCAATGTAAAACAATCAAATGAAAATTTTACAAACTTGGCGCTACCTACAAAAGATAGTATGTTTATTTTTATAAGCATAATTACGGAGAAAATGCTCTGGCGGACATTCAGCCTCTTCGAATTGATTCTTTGTTAAATCTAGATAATTTTATTTTTATAATTATAATATTTGATAGCTGATAATATTTTTTATACAATTTATTGAAATAAAAATATATAAAATACTTTTCTATTTGTATGAATCGATTTAAATATTTTTTAATATCAAAATGATCCTGGCTGAACAATAATTTTGAAAACCTTAAAGGAATTAAAAACAAACTGTAATAAAATCGCACTAGTGCGGTAAAACGCTTTTACCTTTAAATAAAATAAAATAATTAAAATGAAAACATGGTCTTTAGACTCGGGTCATATACTATTCGTTTTGCCCAAAGAGGTCTGATAGCATCTAGCGCGAGCTGACGCGCTTCAGAGATGGCTGCATGGCGTACGCCTTTGCCTGTTCCTGTAAAGGACAAAAAAATATCTTTGATTTTGACAGCTGTCAAACTAATAGGATATTCTCGTCGCTGCTGGCTTCGAGTGGCGACGCACTTTACCTACTTTCTCTAAAAAAATTACGATAATTTTATAAAAATAAACTCAGTGCCTTGGCATCAAATCGGGCTTTCCTTGATAAACCGAATGTTTTATTTTTTTTAATCTAAGATATTGGACTGCAAAACAGGAAATGTAAAACAAAAATGCTTGACATTTGTCCCCAAAAACTCTTTCGCTGCGCTTATTCGTTGGATTTCTTCGAAAAAACTATTTTTTTTAAATTAAAGCGATATCATCTATCTATCGTCTTGGTTTTGACTAGCCTTCAGAAAATCCCCCATTACATTTTTCGAATACTTTTCAGCAAGGCGTACCAGAGTGGCCCCAGTCTCGCACCAAGTGCTAAGCGCTTTGTGTATGATGCGAAAAGCTAAGCTGTAGCCAGTTTAAATTCAAAACATATGAGATGCTTGGAGATTTGAATAATTTACAAGTATAATACGGATTAAAGAGGTAATTAACAAAGGTTTACAACTCGGATATACTCATAGTACCTACTCGGCAAACAGTTACTAATAAGGATAATAAATTAGGCAAGTCTAAAGCTAAAATTCCACCAGGGATGTGCGAAAAAAACTGTCAAAACAAGCGATAAATATATGTGTCATGAATGCGTTGCGAGGAATGTGTGCAAGTGACGCATGTGATAAGTCCCGATACCTGAAATGAGTCTAAACCAGACATTAAGCACCACATAAATGCTTCAGGTACATTACTACGACTTACTTAGGCGGATCACTTTATTGCGTGGAGTATCCAGATAACTCAAGCAGGCTGTACCACGGGAACCATTACCACGCATGGCGCCGAAGCAAAGATTACGGCCATTTTCGGCATTTCTTTTCTCTTCAAAGATAAAGCCCCCCTCTGCGGCAGATAACGAACCACCACGGGAGATCGCGGGGAGCAATCACACGTGCACTGATCTCGTCAGCTGATATACAGAGACGTATGAGTTTTGACAGCTGACAGTAATTCGGAACGCGACTACGGGTGCTTTCATCGATTTCAGCGCGTCTCGGAACGCAGGGCATGTAAAGGTATACTGTTGATATCAACAATGTTTCTTTTTTCTTTAATTTGATAGTTATTTTAGTATTAGGGGCGGAGACAAATCCAATAAATCAAAGTTCACAAAAATCGGTCCTATAATTACTGGTGTAACTAATCCAACAATTTTTAATATTTAAGATTTATTAACATTGTATTAAGTTACAATTAAATTAATTTAAGTTTATTGTTAATTTAATATTGCTTAACAAAGTCAGTGAGCAGACCACCAACCCGCGTTTTGACAAGCTGGCAAAATCAGAAGTGGAGCAGTAAAGAAAAGGCCTAGGAATAGGAGGATCAGCTGAGAATGAAGATCATGATGACGTAGCTAATAAAACAGTTGCACATGGCCACTACAGCGAATCTGCATCATGATGGTGCCAAGTCAATAGTGCATACGTACGGCGGGAATTCATTTAACTTGCCAATTAAAAGCTTACCAAGTCATGTCGTGTGGTTTCGTCTCCGTAAGCAGCCACTACTGTAGCGCTTCTTTATCACGGAATCGAAAGCATTTTGTGGCATAATCAGCTAACGAGTGCTTTTCAGAATTCCCCAATGTTTTCACCTACCTTCACCCTCTTCCGCTAATCAACGGCCATAGGGAGATTGTGTTTTGTTTCTTCTCTTGATCGTTAATTTGTAATTGGTGTTACATAATCACACCATAAGGGATTAGAGATCGACAGAATGCTCAAATATATTATAGCGAATAAATCATTGGATGTCGGTAGTGTAGGGCCGCTGTCTTCCATTCAGGAGACGCGGGTTCGATCCCCACCTCCTCGTACCAATCGTTTTTTAATTCCGTATTCATAAAAAATAAAATAATAATATTGTTTATTTGCTCATGTGAAAATTTCACAGTACAAAATTACTTTTTGACACCGCACTAGGATAACTTGTGACGCGGCAATCCAACTTGCATAAATCCTTACTTACTAGTTTATACCTACTTAGTACAAAAGATCCCATAGGGTCGACGTGCTCCGAGACTCTGACATCTCAGCCCCTCCAAAGATAAGATTAAAGATTACTTAGTACACAAAATAATTGAGTGAAAATGTTAATGTCCTACAAATTAAATAATACAGTTTTAAACAGATACTTATATCGTGGATTACCACGCAATATGACAAAATAAATAATTTAATACAAAAAAATATATATAGATATTTATATACGTAAATAATATCTACATAAGACAGCTTAGAAACATAATAATGTGTACGTTTATTCGACGCTATTACGTTGAAGGAAACCATTGTGAGGAAACCTGCACACTTTTGCGACGAAAGACAAAAGGTTGTGTGTGAAGCCCACCAACCCCTACTGGTGACGGTGGCGTCACCCACCGTGATCGCCCTACTTGGGGGTAGACTCGAGCCTCTCGGTGGATCCCCAACATAATCATGTGTTCATTCATATCCATATGTGAGCTGTATGAATGAATTATATCGTATTGTCGACCTCTCTAAATCCGGAAGTCAGACAAAGACTTCCGACATCGTTCATGTAACCAACATCGACACCGCACTTCCGTGGATAATAGCCGAAAACAATGGCTGAACGTACCTTCAAAAACACGCTATGAATCTTATCTAATCATCCTACAAAAAAACGTACGTGAAATAACAATAAATGAACAACATATCAATAAGCTTTATCGCTTGTAGATAGACACATAGAAAGAAAACTTAGGAAGACCATGAGCAATAACAAATACGTTCGCGCTATTTTGTGGTTGAACGTAGGACACACCCATAGGTTTCTAACGTGAACTGTCCTGTGCTACTTGTATCCACCGGCGCGTCGGCGCCCAGAAATTTTCACCAAGTCATCTGTCTACCTTGTGGAAGACCATCCAACACTACGCCTTCCGGCCCGTGGTCACCATTCGAGAACTTTTCTTCCCCAGCGGTTATCGGTCCGTCGACCTTTATGGCTTGCCCATTGCACTTCGACTTGCTTATCCCGAATGACCTTAGTCTTTTTACGTATCTCCTCAATTTTAATTCGGCCACGCAGTGAGACTCAGATCATAGCACTCTCCATCGCACGCTGAACAACCCTGAAAATGACCAAGGTCGAAAACGTCTTAAAAAGAAAATTACCGACGACGTCAGCCAAATGAAGGCCTGCTGGAAGATATTTCTTTAGAAATAAGCAGGCCTGTTGTGTCGTTTTTTCAAATGTACAATAAATGGTTAAATAAAATAAATAAATAAATGAAATACTCTCTGACTAGAGGCTCTGTGACTTCGCGAGTCTTTACAGGCAACCTTCATAAGTCCGTATTTTTTTTCAAATTTCCAATACATTACTCTACAAAAACCAGCAGTGGACTGTAACGGGCCGTTGATGTTGACTCTACAAAAAAAGGACTATATATTCATCGAACCTGCTCACAAAATTTCACGAGAATCAATTGAGAAACGCGACTTGTAGAGGAAAACAAACAGACAGAACGCTATATGGAAGTAATTTTGGCCAAGCTGAAACGGAGACGCTTGGCTCGTGCTTCGCGCTCGCACGGTCAATAGCCCGAGCAAGAGTCTACTACATTTTTGGGAAACTTGGATTTGTTTGAAAACAACTACTACAGTAACAAGTTACAGTTTTCCTCTATTTAAATTTCACGAAAAATGTGATTACTCGTATGGCCTAGTCTAGAGTTTGGCGAGAGAAAATTTTCCGATTCCAATTCAGATGCAAAACAGAACCCTGTTTCGAGTGCAAAATAATAAAGAAGCTAGAAATAACTGGATTGTAAGCTTCACAGTAGAAGTTAAGAACAAAAACCAGGTTTGCTGTTTCAATTTACAGTTTTTACCTGTCGAAACTTCAATGGAATAAATTGGTATCGGAAGTGCCACCTGTTTTTGAGAGTTTAATTTGGTATTTTAGAAACGGTTTGCTCACGTGGCTGAAAAATTTCTAATGGACACGTCTTTTTTTGTTTTCTCAAGATTCAGTGACCGTTCAGGTGTATGGCCACTCGGGAAATCAAAATGGCTTTTCAGATAATAAACCGTTTATTAGATAAATAACAAGTTTGTTGCATTACATAAAAAATAGATAAAAAAAAACAAATCGATGTAAATAATACACACACAATAATGTACCGAAAATTGTATTTAACACTTTAAAACTTAGCGGGTCTAATCACGACAGCAAAAAAATCGCAAGATTTTAAAATGAAGGGTACAGGGAAAATACATGTCTGGTCCGTTTTTTTTCTAATCAAAAATCGGATTCATACCTCAAAATGGACTGTTTTCAATTAACTATTATTTTCCGCTTTTATTATAGATGTAAGTATTAATATTTATTTTATATTTCACTTTCAAAAAATCCTATACACGTAAATAACATACTATATGACATCGTTCCTAACTTTCAAATCGCGATATCTCGTGAAGTTACTTGTGTGACTAGACATGTTTTTCCTTGTACCCTTCAAATGTTATTTTGATAACATTGACACAATGGACTCGAATTCGCTATCCTTGTTAGATGTTTCTTCATTCACCATTTTTCTCAATACAATGACTAGAAAGGTATGATTTCAAATAATCATTTGCGTGGACCAAACCTAGACTTAAGGGAAAATTATACAGTCAAAGCGGATTTAAAATCGAAGAAGAAAAAACAGCATTCAATTCTTTTCGCGCTCTTTACAAACTTTCGTAAAAGGATTGTGAGCCCCGCTTCCCAAGACCCTGTATATATCAGATAATTAAATCTAGTCAAGAAAAGTTTAATTGGAAAGTGATTTATGAGACAAATAAAGTAAGGAAGTTTAAGCTCTTGCTCTGCTTGGCGCAAGATAAGAAACCCCATTTTAATCCCTGACCACAAACCATGCGACCTTCTTTGATAGATTTCTCCCGCTATCAAAGAGTTTCTTTGCTCAGGATAGTGTAGAAGCCAAAACAATGGGGGATTTTCCGACAGCCAATTAAAAAAAAAAATAGTTCATAACGTTTTTAGTTTACCCTCAATAACTGTAATATTTTATTTTTTATTTTATTTATTTAGGTTTACCAACAATTGTTCACATTATTTCATTTTATAATAACACTATAAAAACTATCTTTCTAAGTGTAACCGCATGCAATATTCCTATTAGGTATGCATTTTATTGTGGTGATGGAGGTGTGAAATTAAATAAGATTATATTTAAGAGAATAGCATTGATTTATTTGAGATCAATTTTATATTTTAAAAGGTCATTGTTCAGCAAGATCTATAATAAGACTGAGTCACAATAATATTCAAAACCGATATGTTTCGAAATCTTTTGAAAAAACAATTCTGGAACAAAATAAAACTGCCAGTGTGCATTTATCACATGCCAGCATTTTAATAGATCAAGGATGAAGGTATTGCTCACCGTAATACCTAACACATATTTATCACTAAAACAGTAAACATGTAGTTTACTCGTCACAGACCACAGTGCTCTTGTCTGAGTACTTTTTTTTCAGTCAGTTTTGTTCCAGAATTGTTGGTGAATCTAATTTCCGCAAGTTTGGTTTTTGTGATGTCTCTCACCTCTCTTTCACTAACAAAGACACAAACTCAAATACACATTTCATAACAAATCACATTTTACTCGAATACACAAACACTAAAATAACTCGGATCACAGCGCGATCTACAGATGAAACAGGAGGTAGCTGAAAATCAGTGTTTGCCCTACAAGGTGGCAAAATCTACACTGAGCTACAACCTGATTTCTGCAGTACACATCTGCACATTTGTTTTTTCATTATGTACTGTTTATGTTTTTGTTTTAAGATTCAATGTGTGTAGATGTGTATTTTAGAAATAAAAATGATTTATCTATCTATCTATCTACTTAGGTAACTAAGAACTAAAAAATAAACCTAAAACAATAACATTTATGTTTATTTTGGGATGGCAATTCACCGTCCCTGAAGAAATGTAAGCACTGTCTTATAAAACATGTCTTTAGAATTGCTACGTAGGTCAATCAAGTTGCTGCATTTGTTGATGACTTGGCACATTCTTGGGACAGGTGAGTTGCGACCTAATACGGTAACTACGGGGAGGATAAAAGTAGGTTATTGAGAGGTGAGGCATACGAGAAGGAGCACTAAAACTAATTAAACTCAGCAAAGGAGAACAGTCAATCTTATCTTATAAGTAATGATTTTATACAAAAATACTGCGTCGATTAACTCTCGTCGACATTCCAGTGAGTCCATCCTAAAATACTGCAGCCTTGAGCAATAGGAATATTGTAAAAATACTGCGTCGATTAACTCTCGTCGACATTCCAGTGAGTCCATCCTCAAATACTGCAGCCTTGAGCGATAGGAATATTGTAAAAATGTTATACGTATAAAATGGAAGTCTGTAATTGGCTAATGTTTTGTTTACGTCTTGTATTGTTATGTAATTAGATTTTAAAGCTGTAAACTTCAGTATCACAATAAAATAAAAAAAATCTTCTATAGATGGCGTTGACGATTCGTGGATCGGAAGAAATCCAGCGAGTCACCGAGGGCCATAAAAGGATCTTAAAAAAGAATCCACGAAGTGTACACCTGGCGCCATCTATAAACTTAATTAGTTTTTTATGTTTTAAAGAGCTGTCAGAAAATCACCCATTATTTAAAAAAAAAATGTTGTCTGGCAGCACCGCCAGAAAGTTTTCGAAACCGCATACATAGGTACAAAAAAAGGAGACGTCGTCGTCGTCGTTTGAAACATCTAAATAAAAGCATGTGTATATAGGCATTTCTGTGTAGTGTGTAAAGCAAAATATTCGCAGGAGACCGGCTTATTAGACAGTTTATTAGAAATATAAAAACGTGACGTACCTCCCATCACGAAAAACTACGTGAATTGACGACCAAAAGCGCTTACAGAGAGTGTGGTTCTCAAAATCGTCTTGGTCACGTGGGCTTCGACCGATCATCCAAATGTTTTGTTAAATTTCTATGATCACGACCCTTAATGCAGCAATCGGAGTCAGTGCGGGAAGCCGGGAATTTGGTATGTATGAACTCAAGAGAGGACAACGACGGACAAGCGAAAAAGAACTGTCCTACAAAGGACCTACACCTTTTTGCTCCAAAGGCGACCTCGTAAATACAGCGAAAGCTGCAAAGAAACTGAAAATCTGTATCGCCACCATTAATGGAGTAAATTATAGAATTATAAAATTGCGCAGAGTAGTGGCCCACCACGTGTGCGGTAACACAGAGTAGTTTGAGCGAGGAAGAGAGCGTTTCCCTGTACCGCGACACTAAAGAGAGATTTTTACGGTTTCCAAGAGGAACAAAAGGTCTATTCTAAATTTTGTTAAAATTCCTACCTGCTCTTTCTGATTCCAATAAAATTTACAGGTGCATTCAATCATCATTCATTTACAATTTGATGGAAAGCAACCTTGGACGAAAAAACATTTTTTTAGTTTGGAAAAGTCACTGATATTTCATAAAAAAAATTATCAATAAAAACAAAATTTTGATACTACAAATGGCTCCTGAGATGTTGAATTTGTATAATGCGTAACGCAAAAATTGCTCTGCTAATAACATAACCTAGATTAATTTCTCTTGTTTGAAATTATAAATAGCCACTTTCTAATGCCAATTAGCAAAAAAGTGGCCGAGGAAACTTTAAAGACCGCTCAAACTTCAAGTTTCCTACAAGTTACCTCGGCCACTTTTTTGCGTCTTAATAATATATATAATAGCAAAATTTGACAATTTTCACTCCTCCATAAAAACTGCTGCGGCGGGTTGCGCCCCCTAAGACTCAGCTTTTTGAGATCACGAGAGCGTGTTCTTTCCAAATATCATGAAGAAAACCACCAGAAATTTTGATGATATCGATCTTAGACGGGCGGAACGTACTATAACATGTTAAGTCAAATTCTTTTGAAGGAACCGAGTAGTGCCAATATCTGTAAAAAACGAAACATTGTAAATTATCCAAAAGCCATTAAACGAATATGCGTTGCAATATGCTTGATGTTACTATAACTGTTAAGAATATCATGCAAAGATAGATAGGTAATAAGTATGTTATGGTCGTCAACACCATCAACAGCTCATTTACGTACCCACCGATGGGCTTGAGCCTACTCTGAATTAGGGCGATCAGGCCTTAGTTGATAACGCTGGTTACGCACGTATGTTATTAATTTCTGTGCAGGAGCGTGCAGTCGAATAAACGTAATAGGTTTAGATTAAGATACATTTATTTATTTAATTTTATAATTATTTTTTTTGCAGGCAATCACACCTGTCAAAAATATATGCATATAAAATGTAGAAAAAAACTGAGATAAGTTTCTTTTACGCCGAAAGTTGAGTAATTTTCTACGGAATTTGGGTGTTCTCCTTTCGTAAACTCATTAACAATAAATAAATAAAAATAATAAATAAATATGTGAGGACAATTCACACACGGCCATCTGATCCCAAACTAAGCAGAGTTTGTACTATGGATATCAGACAGCTGATATAAATTACTTAAATATATAAATACATACATATCCAGACACAAGTGCTCATCACACGAACGTTTGCCCTGGGCGGGATTCGAAGCCGCGACCCTGTGCTTCGCAGGCAGGCATACTACCAACTAGGCTACGGGGCCGTCAAAAATAAAATTCATTTATCTAACAAGATTTGTTTCATCTTTTAAGTAAAGATGGAAAGTGTTCGTAGATCGTGTGGCTTATCACGCGAGGGTTTTTGTTCGATCAGCGTATTGCAGTCCACTGCTGGACGTAGGCCTCCCCAAGGGTACGCCAAAGCGCACGATCACCCGCTTTCCTCATCCAGCCACCACCAGCGACCTTCCTTAGGTCATCAGTCCACCTGGCAGAAGGGCGTCCCACACTACGTTTCCCGAGACGCGGTCTCCATTCGAGAACCCGTCTGCTCCAACGCTCTGTTCTGCGACAGACGTGGCCAACCCACTGCCACTTCAGCTTGCTACATTTCTGGACGATATCAACCACCTTGGTCCTCTGCTGGATGATTTCGTTTCGGATTTTATCCCGTAGCGAAATACCAAGCATATAGATCTTTCCATAGCTCGCTGAGTGACATGTAGCCGGTGGGCCAGCTTCACCGTCATGTTCCACGTCTCGGCTTCGTATGTCAAAACGGGTAGGACACACTGGTTATGAGCCCTGCTTTTCAGTCATTGCGGTAGTGGCGACGAGAAGATATGACGCAGTTTCCCGAAATGAGGGTTTTCGTTATATATTATAATTCGAAATTCGAAAACATTGGTACGTGGCGGGGATGGAACCATTTCCCGAACGCGACGCAGCAGCGGCGCCAGCGGCCCTAACCACTACCACCACTACGCAACAGACGCTCTCATCTCATCTCTACACCACCGACAAGTAAGTAATATGGTACTGTAAAAATATCTTACTTCATAAATCAGATTATGGCCAGTAGCACTTAGTCTTAGTGGATGATGGCTCCTCACTGCGGCAGTGCAACCACATTAGAAATGCAACTGCATGGTTACATCCACAATTACTGCCAACACAGTCGCCACATATTACGTTTACAATTTCTGCCTCTTTTTCGTTGCAATGTAGCGTGCAAGAATATGGTCTTGCGCGTTCCATATTTTTCGTTGTGATCCTGCATTTTACTATATAAGCATCTCTTCTTCTCTTGATTTGTACGTGACTAATGTTGACGTTTCTGTAGTTTTCTCTCGATGATCTGAAACAGGCAACAAAGTATTTTTTTAGGTAATAATAATACACAACTATAGTTTGGTTGTCATCACGGGCGTACCCACCCACGGTGGGGCAAGGTGGGGCACTTGCCTACCCTCCCCCCTGGCATGATGCTAAAAATAGTTACAAGACTAAGTATTGTTTAGTAAAATTTTCATTTAATTTAACAACATTTGACCAGAATTTGCCCTAACACTCGCAGGTCCAGGTACTGAGATAATAGGGGATCGGACTGTTTCTAAATTTACCATATTTTATTAATTATTTTTATAATATAGATTAGTAGCAGACGATTCGCGAAGAAAAAACCAGAATCGGTTAAAAAACGAATTTACAGTGATTTTTTAAAGTTTCAATATGTCTGTCTCTTTCAAAAACGAGTTTTTGTATGGAGATTATATGGCGTTACTAACAAATGACGTCACAAGTAGGTATGTGTCTCTCTGTCTAATCTTGAATTTCAAACCTTTATAACTCGGTAAATTTTAAAGATAGAGCAAAATTTCTTTTAGTGTTCGATAGCAGAAACTAAGAAGTTTGTATTTATAAAATTTAAAAAAATAGTCCGATACCCTATTCCTCTAATTTTCTTACTTAAGCCACATCTCTAAACAAAAGCTAGGTACTACCATGGTGTTTATTTTGTAACATTCACAAACAATTGTACCTAAATTAGACTAGTGGCTCTGTGAGCTGTAGACGTCGCGATTGAGTTTTGCGTAGTGGTGGTAGTGGTTTTTCAAGTTTTCAACTTACACCCACCGCCACCGCCACAATAATTATTTATTATTTAATTAATAATGAATTAATAAGTATTAATAGGTGATGCCACCGTCGTCGTACTGTAATAAGTAAAATTAAATACTGATCAAAATGAATCCAAACACGACATATCTGTTTTTTTTAAAGAGAGTACTAGTGTGCTGGATATCCTGGCTGCAGCATCAGCTCATCGTGTTGCCACCATTGCATTGTATGTAGAATCAAATACTGAGCAAAATGGATATCCGGCTGCAGCATCAGACTAATAATTCCATAATCATGCAAAGTTACAAAGCATATATGGGTGTTTCAAATTTTAGGTCACACGTATGTTTGAAAGTAAAAAGAATCCTACCGCAGTTAACAAAAGAGCTGATGACTTTGAAACGGCTGAACCGATTTTAATGAAACATATCTAAGAACCATCACTAGAAAACCTGCTGTTAAATATAAAAAAAACCGCATCCAAATTGGTTGGCCCGTTTAAGAACTACAGTGCCACAGACAGACACACATAGCGGTCAAACATAAAACACCCCTCTTTTTTGCGTCGGGGGTTAAAATAACGCTACACAAAAACTGCTAAAATACTTATAACAATTGTCATTGATTAATTATACAATAAATGAAATCGTGGTACTCGATGACCGAAGGTTTTTGCAGTCTGCTATCGTATCTAAAAGCTCGGCGCGCCGCCCCGCGGGCATCTTGGCCACCACCTGTCACCGCCCCGCTTGCCGCCTCGTTTGCCACCCCGTTCACCGCGCCGCTGACATCGAGGCCGGAGCCTTAGAGGTATTAGTCCACACACATTCGAAATGAAAATGTTGGATGTTTGATATAATTAACGTTATACTATGAGTATACTTTACACATACTTACTTTTGAATTTTTGTGGCAACGATATCACTAAATTTTGAAAAATATTTAGTAATCATTTGGCTTCCTATTGGCGGAAGGTTATCCGATGTCCCTTTTTGAAAGCCTTTTTTCATTTTATCGTAAGAAAAATATGTATTTATTTGGTTAACTATTTAGGTAAAGTATCACTATATAATATCTGTTCCCGCTGACCACGTTATATCAAACCAAACCACAAATGCGAACTGTGGACCCCTGCGCCGGCGTCAACGACCACGACGTAACAACCAAAGATTCCTGACGCGCGTAGGCGAAGCGATCGTCTTTTGTTCCTCTGAGGTAACAACAAATTTTCGTCTATGGTAACAACGAAACCCTGAGTCGCGGGTTTGACAATGAGCAAGGAAGTCACGTGGCTCACCCGTGCGGGAGTTACGAAATGTATCAGAAGTATGTTTAGCATATAAGCAAAATTAAAACTGCTGGGTCGATACGAACAAAATCAAAAGTTTTGTTACGAAGTGTCAAGGTGTTCTGTGATCTGAAATGGACATCAATCAATCAGCCTATTGCAGTCCACTGCTGGACAAATACACACATGTATTTTCACTGCTGGAATTGATATTTTTTTTTCTCTAAAGCTGTAATTACTGCTGTCTAGTGACGTCACAGTCAGCAACGTTCAGATGTGTTACCGGCTAAATAAAGAAAAAGATGTTTGGAGAAATTCGTAGGGATTTTCAGAATAACCCTGAATGGAGGATACTACTGTGAGGAAAGGGGAGACTCCTATATCTTTATTTGTAGTACGTGACCGCTTTTTGCATCTGCTAAAAGGATTTGCAAGGTAAAATTAGTCGAAATCTTAATTTAATTCTCTAAAAGTAGAACTCTATAACTAATGGGCGGATTTTATTTTTTATTTCTATGTTAAAAAGATTTAAAACGATTTCTTAGGACTTTTATGGCACCGTTCATTTAGACACTAAAAGTTAAGTTTTTTTCTAAATCCACTGGTAACTTAATAAAAAACCGGCCAAGTGCGAGTCTAAGAGCGGTTTCGCACTATGTCCGAATACGACAACACCGGAGTAATTATAGAACTATATGGTAGTTTACGCACTAGATCCGATTTCCGTCAAGAGAACTACAAATATATTATACCTATACTATTCAAATTTTAACGGCCCCGTAGCCTAGGCAATAGCCGTGTGGTGACGGCAGAGTAGAATACATTTGTCACCAACCCCTACTTTTCCCGTGGGTGTCGTAAGAGGCGACTTAGGGACTACACATTGAACAGGTAACGGGCAGCAGCGCTCTCTGATACAGTATTCTTTTAATCTGCGATCTCCAACCCGCCTGCCAAGCGTAGAGATTATGGCAAAAACTTAAGTGGAGGAGGCTCATAGTCCAGCAGTGGACTGTAACGGGCCGTTGATGTTGAGCCTAGTCAATAGTACGTGTCTACCTTCGAAGTACAGGGTCGCAGGTTCGAATCCCGCCCGGGGAAAACATTCGTGTGATGAGAAATTTTGCACTTGTGTTTGCTTTGTGTCTGGATGTTGCTTATCTGTTTATGTATATTTTTTCTATTTATGAATTAAGCTGTCTGATACCCATAGTACAAGCTCTGCTTAGTTTGAGATCAGATGAGATGGCCGTGTGTGAGATGTCCCCACATATTATTTATTTCGGTACTGCTGTATCAAAACATTCTTTCTTTCAGTATAATAATATAAAAATACTAGCCAAGCACGATTCGGGCCAGGCAAAGTGTAGGGTTCCGTAGTTGTCCAATACCACTTAGCTAAGTACCCCTTTAAGACAGTTAACGTTATAGTACGTCCGCCCGTCTAAGACCGATATCATCAAAATCTCTGGTGGTTTTTTTCATGATATTTGGAAAGAACACGCTCTCATGATCTCAAAAAGCTGAGTCTTAGAGGGCGCAATCTGCCACAGAAGTTTTTATGGAGAGTGAAAATTGACAAAAATGCTCATTAAATTATCATTTAAGTCTGGTGAACGATTTTGCTATTAACGTGTAGTCCTTGAGTTTCGTGTATATTGTTAAAACTTAATAAAGTGGCCGAGTAAACTTTCAAGACCGCTCAAACTTTGCCATTTAAAGAGGAAAAATGGCGAAGCTTGGGCGGTCTTCAAAGTTTCTTTGGCCACTTTTTTGCATCTTACGAGGCTGGTATTTGTGTATCCGGAATAACAAACATCTATAACCAAATATACTTTTATTGCTTTTCAAAATATTCCCCGTGATGATCGATGCATTTTTTCATACGTTGAAACCAACTTTTGTAGCATTTTTTCCATTCTGTATCGGGTATCTCCAAAACGTGCATTTTGAAAGCATCAACGGCTTCTTCCCGGGTCGAAAATCGGTGTCCACGTAATTTGTTCTTCACGCTTGGGAATAAATAAAAGTCGTTGGGTGCCAAGTCGGGACTGCACGGCGGATGACCCGTCAATTCGATCATTTGACTATTTAAATACTCCGTTGTTGCGGCCGAGGTGTGACAGCTGGCGTTATCGTGGTGAAGGATTATTCTTCGTTGTCGATTGTTCTTGCGTATTTCTCCAAAGACTTCTGGCAAGCAAATGGTGCTGTACCATTCAGAATTAACCGTTTTACGATTCTCTAGTGGTACTGTAGCCACATGTCCACTAATACCAAAAAAGCAGGCAACCATTTGCTTCAAAGTGCTTTTTGCACGAACAACTTTAGTTGGGTTTGGCTCATTTTTTGTTTTGGAACACCCAAACCGTTGACTGCTGTTTAGTTTCGGTATCATACGCATATATCCAAGATTCTTCTCCTGTGTAGATATTATGAACAGCTTTTGATGTACCACATTTGTATTTTTCTATCATTTTTTTGCACCAATCAACACGAGCCTGTTTTTGTTCAACTGTTAAGTTGAGCCAAATGTTCGTGTAATATTTTATAAATACTCGTCATACTAATGCCCAGAAATGCCTCTATCTCGCGATATGTAACATGACGGTCTTGCATTATTAGTTCGCGCACAGCATCAATATTTTGAGGTACAACAGCCGATTTAGGGCGACCTTCTTTAAAATCGTCCGCAAGCATACGACGACCACGATTAAACTCACTGAACCCCATGGAAAACCACTGTGTATCACTATACACAGTGGTTTTCGATGGGGCTTCCTCCCCAAAAGTCGACAAAAGTTGATCCATGCACTGTTTTTGAGTTAATCCACGCCGAAAGTCGTAATAAATCATAGCACGAAAATTTTCACGAGTCAAATCCATGGTGATGATAGACAATGAATTTTAAAAATGGCGCCACAATGTAAAAACAATTGACAGATGAATGAAGCAAACTTTATTTTACAGCCAAAGAGTTCTATTTTTAAATGTTATAATTTCTTTTTAAATATTGTTTATGTAAGTGGCCAGTTCCGGATACATAAATAGCAGCCCTTGTAACAATATACACGATACTCAGTCCATCGAGGACTACCTACACGTTAATAGTAAAATCGTTCTCCAGACTTAAATTATAATTTAACGAGCATTCTTGGCGATTTTCACTCCTCCATAAAAACTGCTGTGGTGGATTGCGCCCTCTAAGACTCAGCTTTTTGAGATCATGAGAGCGTGTTCTTTCCAAATATAATGAAAAAAACCACCAGAGATTTTGATGATATCGGTCTTAGACGGGCGGACGTACTATTAATCATAATAATTTTCTATGTTATTTGTACCGAATTTCTTATAAGTTGGTCTATTATTCGTTAACCTGTAAAGCCTACTTGATCTTGATAATTCTCCTTTTATCTTCATCATGTGCACTATCGTACTACCATAATATTTTTCGCGTTTCCAAATAAAATGGTTTCGCTGGTAAGGTGACACTTGACTGAGCTTGACTCTAACAAAAATGAGTATTTTAAAACGAAATATTTCTGAAACGTACACTAGCATCGAAAAATGGTTTTTGCAAACCCCCATTGTTTTTAAAAAACCTGTCCAACAACGATACCTCACACAGTCAAGGTAGTCAAGATAAAAAAATAACTTCACGCGTACCAAGAAACACAATTTAATTTTTTCAAGTTTTTATTCTACAGATTTGTCGGCATGATTAATATGTATGTATTAGAAGGCTCTATCCATGCCAAGTTACAGCCTTCTAATACTAAGAGTCTCTGAGCTAAGCCGCGGACGGACAGACAGACGGAAATGTCGAAACTTTAAGGGTTCCTTGTCGACTACGGAACCCTAAAAAATGCCCTAGTACGAGTCCGACTCACACACTGTAAACTACGTACCCTAGAAGGAAACGTGTTACTAATATCTAAGTGTGACTTCTAATTTTATTAGGAATGTGGCGCCATCTCTAACGATATTTTGCACTAATAGGATTTTACAAAAATATTGTATTGCACAAATTCCCCGACCTTCATATTTTTTTCTTTACTTGCGATTAGGCCTTAGTCGACCACGCTGGCCCAATGCGGGTTGGTCGACTTCACACACAACCTTTGAATTTCTTCGCAGAAGTGTGCAGATTTCATCACAATGCTTTCCTTCACCGTAAGAGCGTGGAATAAACGTATACGGCATGATTTTGTAATCCCTAGCAAAATTTAAATATGATGTTCAGACCATCATAAGCAACAACTTTTCCCAAGAAACATGGGTTGAAAACCCCCAAAAAAAATCGACTTTTCATACAAAATACACAATCATCTTTACTAATTTGTATGGGAGGTCGAAATTTTTTTGGGGGCTTTCAACCCAACATGGGTTGACTTGGGAAAAGTTGTTGCTTATGATATTCTGGGAAGAAAGGTTCTCGAATGACGACCACGGGCCGGAAGGCGTATTGATGGACGGCCTCCCACAAGGTGGATAGAGATGACTTGGTGTAAGTTGCTGGGCGCCGGTGGATGCAAGTAGCGCAGGACCGTTCACGGTGGAAACCTATGGGGGAGGCCTATGTTCAGCAGTGGACGTCTTCCGGCTGAGATGATAATGATGATGATGGTCTGAACATCATATTTAAATTTTGTTAGGGGTTACAAAATCATGCCGTATATGAATTCGAAATTCGAAAACACATTGGTACGTGGTGGGGATCGAACCCGCGTCTTCCGGACGGGAGACAGCGGCTCTAGCCACTAGACCACCGACGTTCTATGATGTTTCTTTACTTGTTTTTATTTTATTTCAGGGAAACATACAGTCATAAATGCTTATGTCTACGACAATTACTGAACAAAGCTAGAGTTCCACAAATATGATTACAACAAGGTGGGGACGTATGTGAGCTGACGATGAAATACGTATGAGATGAGAGCTTAATAGTAACAGGTCATTTAGCTAAGGTTAGTAAGGTTGTGTACAGAAAGGTCTAAAATTAAATTGAATTAACATAAACAGCATTAACATCGTCAGTTTCGAAATAAGATATCACCAATTCGTGATTTAAAACTACCAAGAGACCACCCGAAAATGTCTACATCTGAAAACCGCCGATTATATTCATCCAAAGCACGCCGAAAGAAGCTGTTTTTAACCCCCGACGCAAAAAAGAGGGGTGTTATAAGTTTGACCGCTATGTGTGTCTACTGTGCGTCTGTCTGTGTGTCTGTCTGTCTGTGTGTCTGTCTGTGGCACTGTAGCTCTTAAACGGGCCAACCAATTTGGATGCGGTTTTTTTATTTAAAAGCAGGTTTTCTAGTGATGGTTCTTAGACATGTTTCATCAAAATCGGTTTAGCCATTTCAAGGTCATTTGTTAGGCTCTTTTGTTAACTGCGGTAGGGTTCTTAGACGCATAATGTGTATTTACTTTATACTTTCAAACATACGTGTGACCTGAAATTTGAAACATTGCATGATGATGGAATTACTGGTCGGATGCTGCAGCTAGGATATCCAGCACTCTGTACACTCTTGAAAAAATAATAGCAGTTAAGTCGTGTTTGGATTCGTTTTGCTCAGTATTTGATTCTATATACATTGCAGTGGTGGCAACACGATGAGCTGATGCTGCAGCCAGGATATCCAGCACACTAGTAATCTCTTAAAAATACTCTCCAATCTGATAATGATCCTTTTAGATATAACTGTACTTACCTGGGCTGATTGATAACTGGCCGAAACGACGAACTTAAAAAAATTATACGTAAAAAAAAAAAATACATTATATTTTGGCATCTTTTTGAAAATAGAACGCCAAATTTGAATTTAATCGAACTGGTGGAATTTGTTTGATAGGACGTAGAACTTTCTCTGTCGTAAATTTTCTTAACAATGGAAAGAAACGAAATTCGTGCGGTGATAAAGTTTTACGTTTTAAAACAGAAAACAGCAACCCAGATTAAAACCAAGCTAGACAGTGTTTTAGGTAATTCTGCTCCTGCATTGAGTACAATTCACACCTGGGTAACTGATTTTAAACGTGGAAAACAGAGCTGCGAAGACGCCCACAGGTCTGGCCGTCCAAATGAAGTCACGAATCCGGACATGATCAAAAAAATTCACAAAATTGTATTGAATGATCGGCGCTTGAAGTTGCGAGAGATAGCAGAAATGGTGAGCATTTCATCTGAACGCGTTTTTAATATTTTGCACCAACATTTGGGAATGAAAAAGCTTTGCGCGCGATGGGTGCCGCGTTTGCTCACTGTTGACCAAAAGCAACGTCGAGTGGACGATTCATCGGAGTATTTGGCGCTGTTTAACCGAGATCCTAACGAGTTTTCGCGGCGTTATGTAACAGTCGATGAAACCTGGATACATCATTATACTCCCGAGACAAAAGAACAATCTAAGCAGTGGACTGAGAGCGGAAGACTTGCGCCGAAGAAAGCAAAAACGGTTTTGTCGGCCGGCAAAGTGATGGCGACTGTTTTTTGGGATGCTCGAGGGATTATTTTAGTGGATTATCTGCAAAAAGGAAAAACAATAAATGGAGAGTACTACGCAAGCTTGCTGCAAAAATTAAGTGAAGAAATCCAGAAAAAACGACCACATTTGGCCAAGAAAAAAGTTTTGTTCCACCATGACAACGCACCTGCACACACGTCAATGGTTGCAGTCGCCAAACTCCATGAATTGCGGTTCGAATTGCTACCGCATCCACCCTATTCCCCGGATCTGGCCCCGTGTGACTTCCACTTATTCCCAAACCTGAAGAAATGGTTAGGTGGCCAGAGATTTTCATCAAATGAAGAAGTCATTGTTGCCGTGGACGAGTATTTTGAGGGGTTGGAGAAAACATTTTATCAAACTGGTGCCGTTAGGCATTGGAGAAGCGCTGGACTAAATGCATCGAGGTAGAAGGAAACTACGTTGAGAAATAAATTTATTTTAAATAGATTTTTAAAGTTTTTCTTTGTCGTTTCGGAAACTTATCAATCAGCCCTCGTATACATCACAATTTCTTTTGTAATTAAGTTTAAAATTATAAAATAAAAAAAAAAAAAAAAAATTTAAAAAACCCCGAAGCAAAAATTTAAAGAGTTAAAAATAATACCTATTGTTGAGCCATTAAATTCGATTGAGTAATACCTATATATTTTAATTTTATTATAGAAATTGATGGATGGCACGATTTGGTTTGCTCATTGAAATGACGCTATAATGTCGCGTCAGGGTACCACTTAAGCTTAAGTAAATCAGACGCTTCATTTGATTGACTATCTAATTTGATTAATTTGCTAGCATATCCGACTAACTTGCTTTGTGATACGATATATTTTTTTTAACTTAGCGGTACCCCGACGTGACATTATTAGCGTAATTTCAACGAGCAAACCAAATCCTGCCATCCATCAATTTCTATAATAAAATTTAAAATATAGGTATTACTCAATCGAATATGATGGCTCAACAATAGGTATTATTTTTGACTTTTTAAATTTTTGCTTTTTTTGCTTGGGGGGTTTAATTTATTTTTTTAGTATAATTTGTTCACAAAGATTGCTGGAAAATTGATGTATGTTCTGCAACTTGCCAAATTTCATGAGGTCCATGGGATAGGTTTTGCGAATGTTGGGTATCGTATCGGGCATCGTATTGGGTAGCGTATCTTGATATGATTTGACTAAGGAGCTTGAAAAATAACAGACAGAAATGAATCAATCAATCAATCAGCCTATTGCAGTCCACTGCTGGACGTAGGCCTCCCCAAGGGTACGCCAAAGCGCACGATCACCCGCTTTTCTCATCCAGCCACCACCAGCGACCTTCTTCAGGTCATCAGTCTACCTGGCAGGGGGGCGACCCACACTACGTTTCCCGAGACGCGGTCTCCATTAAAGAACCCGTCTGCTCCGACGCTCATCGGTTCTGCGACAGACGTGGCCAGCCCACTGCCACTTCAGCTTGCTACATTTCTGGACAATATCCACCACCTTGGTCCTCTGACGGATGATTTCGTTTCGGATTTTATCCCGTAGCGAAATACTAAGCATAGATAAGTCGGTCTCCGGATGAACTTGGACAAGACTAAGGTCATGTTCAACGAACTAATCATTCCGGAACCGATCTCGATCAATGGCGAAGTGCTCGAAGTTGTCCAAGAATATCTCGGGCAGACATTGCAGTTAGGTAGAGACAACAGAAATGAAACTGTAATACAATTTTATGGTTTTATTAAATAAAACTCAACAATTATTTCACAAAGAACATAAAATTAACAAAGTAACTCAATAGTGGGTGACGTAATGTTATTTTGTGTATGTTTTATATCAAATAAATAGTAACAAGGAACATTAACACACTTTAAATTAATTCAGTATAAAATAGTAGGTAACTAAAATAACTGTTATTTTTCTATTTTTATAATTAAATTATACAAACAACAGTCGTAAATATAAATAAGCACAAAGTAAATAATAGTATAATTAAGTATGCACTTAAATTTAAAAAAGTTTATAAGTACAGCTTACGGCACATTGATAAATAATATTTGAAAGAAAATAGATAAGTACTACATTGGTATCTAGAATGTTAATCTTGAAATCAAATTAGTTGAAATTAAAGCAGAAATGCATTGGTATAACGTTAGATCAACTAAGACTAGCAACAGTCACATGTCTCCGATGACTAGGTTAGACAAATCAAATTAATATTATCAATATCACATAGCGTAACAATGCTGCTGAAAATTTAACAATTATTATCGAAGAAAAAAGATACCAGATTACAATAATTGCACAACCCCTTAAAACACTACTTTAGTACGTATGACAAGGACCGCAGAGCGTAAATACCCACAACAACTTTATAGGGAGAAGATAATTTATTAATAAATTTATCAGATACATAATAAAGATAAAAATCTAAAACTTCTATCTTATCCGAAATTAGCATACGTTCAATCGTTCTATTCGTTTAATTTATATACTCGAATTATACAACCTTATTTATAATGTAATAACACGCAGCAACGGTAGGCAGGTTTTTATTAATTTATTTTATTATCTCTTTGAATTCTGTTGAAGAATTCTAGGATTGTCATGAATTTAGGCACCTGGCTGAAACTGTAAAAACAAATTCAGCCAACTTTACTGGACGACGACACAATTGCACTTCAATAAATTCAACGTTCAGATTTTCAAGCAGCATTTCATATCTTTCTTAAAAACCATAACGCTGCTAATCATACTCTAGGCCCTAGAGTCTAGGGACATAACTCATAAACACAAAATGCAAAACATTTCGCTTTGGCACAAAAATTCGCAACAGCATTGAGAGACGCAAAATATTCATCGAAGACGTTATTATTTTGTGCGAGTGTGGTCATAAAATTATCAATTTAATATACGTTATACCTAGGTATATTTACATGAATGAGTCGACGCCTCGCCTATCGTTGCTACTTCTCACTAACATCTATGTTAAATAAATTAAGCCTTAAAAATAAGTTCCTGCTTGGTTGCTTCAATCTTCTGTGCCGGTGATCCACTGGAGGTACTTGAACGATCGAGACTGAATAGGAGTAGCACGGGTGTCCAACCCCCAGTTACGGGCTTGACCTGTTGTCTGCTGATGCTCTCTGAAAATATATATTTTTTTATAGAAACTGACAACACGAAAGAAAACATTATCAATAATAATTTAAGTAACAGCAGCATACCTAGGTTCAGCAGAGGCACGATTAGCGTGGTAAGCCGGAACGTTTGGGTTGTGGTAGCCTCGGTGGGGTGACGGGGTGGGGTCCAGGGTATGCGCCTGCACTGGCCCATGCTCCGAATCATAGGGTATCGTCATTGGTGACTGGTATTTATTCGGATTGTATCTGTCCACAGAGACTCCTCTTTGCCGTTCAGGGGTAGTTGGTTCAATGTTGCTGGTCTGATAAGTGCTTAAAGGACGACTGCGGCCTAAGGTGTTCGTCTTCGACCACTCGTTCGACACCACGTATTCAGATTCAAAACTCCTTTCGCGGTTCGACTGCGGCCGGAGAGTCTGGCTCCAGGAAGGAGTTGGCGTGTACGTCACATTAGGAACTTTCGTGTACTTCGAATCTTCTTCCCAAGGAGGATTTACAGCTGTTTGTTCAGTTACTTGATGAGTCATTTGGTGAGACATTTGTTGGGTTTGAGTTGTTTGTTGAGTTTGTGTTGTCTGTGACTTCTCAGTAAACTCTCTGAGTTCTTTACGCCACTCATGCTCAACTGCTCCCGAAGGTTCGTTGTTATCGTAGTAGTATTGAGGCGAAGGATCAGGTTGGGCCTGGAACTTAGCGTCCGATGGTATATACGTAGACTCTGGCACAGTGATGTAACGGCGTTCGTATTCACTGTAGTAGGTCTTGCTACCCGGGCGCTTCATTGGCTCTGGCACAGCTGACTTGACGAATGATTGGTTTGGTGCTGGCGGTATGTAAGACTTAGAAACAGGCTTTGAGAATTTGGCTGCTGGTGGCGTAGGTTTCCAGCCAGATTGGACGGTGGGACTGAAAGTATTAGTTGAAGGAGGTTCTGGCTTGTAGTAATTCTGAGTCGGAAGTTGAGGAGCGACGTAGTTGGGGTCCTGTTCCCACGGAGGTGGGACATAGGATGACGAATATGGTTGATTGGTATTTTGATAGCTCTCTGAAGAAGTTTTGTTTGAGTAAGAATATTGATTAGATTGAGTGTTAACATTAGGCAGTGCGCTACCAACATTATTACTTGCCCAGTTGTTCGGAGCTGGAGTGTAGCCAGGGTAATTGGTTTGCTGATATGCGCTTGAAAGAAGTTTTGAGCTGTCATGCAAGCTGTTATCAGTGTAAATTTCATATGGTTGCTGATAGTTAGCATGGGGTTGATGTTGACTTTGAGGTTGTGGCTGAAGTTGAGGCTGCGGCTGCGGTGGAGGTGGATTCCACTGCTGACTGGGCACTGCGGGAGTAGAAGGTGTAACGTTATTATAGAGTACATTTTCCTTTCTGCTTTGTTGGTACCATTGCTGATTCTTTGTAATAGTGCTGGGCTTGACATTGCTATCATTTACAACTTCCGACTGCGGTTCTTGCGACCACTGCCTCTGTTGTTCATAATTTTGATTATTGAATTGCTGTTGGTAGCTTGTTTGTTTTTGGTAAATATCAGATGGCATTTGCCTCTCAGTACTCAATCTTTCTAAAAGCAAACTGTGACGCCGTTCTATTTGTGGCTGTTGCTGTGGAGGTGGTGGTGTGTAATATGGCTGATAAGGCCGAGCTGGTTGTGGAGTCGGAGAGACTCGTTCCCTACCCGGCGCAAAATAAGTTTTTACTGTAGGTAGACCCTGATGGGTGAGTTGTTCGTATGAGTGATCCAACGTCTTTGTGGTCCTGTTTACTGTTACGATGTTCTCAGTTTTATTGTATTCCGTCTGAGTGCTGAGCGTTCCACTTGGCCTTTCAGGTAAACTGCTAATAATTTCAGTCCTTTCACTGTGAGATTTCGAAATTGTCTCAGAAACTGCTCCTATAGGTTTAATTTCCACATCTTCTACCTTCTCGAGAGGAATGGACGGTTCTCGTAATGGAACTTTTGATTCGGGTGGAGATGCTAGTGGAGGTGATGGTTCAGAAACTGGTTGCGATACTGGTACTGATGTTTGCTGTATCTTTGTTTCTTCTTCCTTACCTTCCAGTTTTGATTCCACCTTTTCAGGTACTACTTCAGGTGCTTCAGATGCTTGGACTGGTGCTTGAACAGCAGCAGCGGCGGGAACAGCTGTAGGTGCAGCTGCTGGTGCAGCTGGTTCTTTGGAAGGTTCTTCTTTTTCTGATTCAATTTCTTCCTCAGTATATTCAGACTCTTCTTCATCTTCTTTAATCTCCTTTTCAGGCACAGCTGGTTTTTCTAGTTTTGGCTCAGCTTTTGGCTCAGGCTTTGGTTCTGGTTTGTCTTCTAGTTCTTCAGCTTCCTCATATTCTTCTTCTTCCTCTACCTCTTCTTCTTCTTCTGGTTCCTCTTTTTTAGGTGGTGCTGCTCTTGTTACTGGTGCTTGTACCTTCACTTCCTCTTCTTCTACTTCTTCCTCTTCTTCCTCTTCTTCTTCTACTTCTTCTTGTTTAGTTTCAACGTTTTGTACTTGCTCTTTTACTTGTTCTTGCTGTTCAACTTTGTCTTCAGTTTTCTTTATGACGAACGAAGTTGTTTCGGGTTCAGCTTCCTCTTCTTCAACTACTTCTTCCTCTTCAGTTTCTTGCTCATCCTGTACAACCACCACTTTTTTGGTAGTTGTAGTCTCAGAACTTTCCTCTTTTTTGACAACTGATCCTGTCACGACTGGTGCTTCTTGTGTAACTGGTTTTTTTACTACTACATTAGTTGATTCCTCATCTTTCTCTGCATTTTCTTCAACTTCTTCAACAACAACCTCCTCTGCTTCTCCTTCCTCTACTTCTTCTTCTTCTACCTCATCTGATTCTTCTTCCGCTTTAGGAATAATTTTAGTCTCGGTTTTAGTAGTAATATTTGTTTTTCCATCAATTGTAGTTTTCGTTATTGTAGTTTTTGTTTCTTCAGTAGATCCATCTGGCAAAGTTTTCTTGACTACTTCTACATTAGTTTCTGTTTTAGCCGCAGATTTTTTCGTAGGCAACTTAACAGTCATTTCTGCTTCAGATTCCCCATTCTGGTCTCCATTTTGATGCTGTACTTCACTTTCGACTTTTTTTTCGGCATTTTTAACCTGTTTCTTGACTACTTTGACCGTCTGAAACATAAAAACAAAACAAATTAATATATATACTATTTAAAAGCACTAATATAAAAAATACTACTGGTTTAGATATATTAATTTGTTATACAACTATGCACAATATTTAAAAGAAATATGATAAGAGTAAAAAAATATATGAATATCTTTTAGTAAAAAAGAGTTATAAACTTACAAAGCCTAGGTATTGTTATAAGTCTTTAATGTTGTATAGTAAATACGTATAACATATAATGTAAACAAACATATAAACGTAAATATAATAAGTATACAGTAATTTTAAATCCACCTGGTCATCATTATCAGTCTCAATATTATCTTCCATTACGATAGTTTCATTTTCAAGTGTAGCAGTTGATGCATTATCAGTATATGGTCTTATAGCAAAATCTGTTTTAACTATTCCTTCGTTTTGTTTCTCTTGTAAACTTGCGGAAAAGGTATTGTTTATTGGAGTGTCAACTTTCATATTCTCTGAGTAAAAGCTTGGCTTTGGAGCAACTTGAAAAAACTCTGCGTCGTAACTAATTTCAGGCAATACTGGTGATGTATATGCATCACTTCCGTATGTAGTCTTTGCTAGATTAGGCGTAACGTTTGGCACTGCACTAAATTCATACATTGACATCGGCCTGCCATTATTATAATCGTATGTTGGCGCTGATCTATTATTATCCAAATTGTTGTTATTGAGCGGCATATACGCTGGAGTATTACTATTAAGAGCCTCACGCAACTGGTCCATGCCGCTTGGTTTAAAACTGTTTGTGTTTTGAGTTGATGGCAGTGGTATTTTAGGCGTCGGCGGATCTCTCGATCTATCAGGAACACTTCGAGTTTTGAGCAATGATTTAGGGTTAGCCGGCAAGTTGAAAGTAGGAAAAACTTGAACTGGCAATGCGTTGTAATTGGGAACGGCAATTGGGGTGGTCGGCGTGGAAGGAGACTGGACCGGCGGCGGCAGCTCGGGCACGCCTTGGTTCATGGCGTTCCGCATCAGCCGCTTGGCCATGCGCTCCGACTTGATCTCAGACAAGTCCAGCCCGCCCGGCGTATACGTAAACGGCTTCCGCTCCCGCCCCATCGCGCCCTGAATCGCTGACGGCGGATTCATTTTTCCTGAAATAAGCCCACTAACGTTATTTCATCGAACATCATCGTCAATTTACATAGTTTATGGGGAATTAGAATATTTTTTATGAAACGCCCGAAGCATTGAACGCATTTTGGCAATTTGACAAGGGAGTAGAAAATAGACACGAGATACTCACGAGGGTCGATGTTAACCGCGAATTATATTTACTTCCTGTGTTTCACGAATGAGAAATATTCTCCGGTGTTTATTTATCCAGTCGTTCAACTAACACTGGGGGAACGGCACTTGCGGTTTTTTCACATCACTCGTCGGTCGCGGAGACGGATCACTTATTTTTGTGAAGGAACTGCAGATATTAATCTGGTCGTAGCGGTTAAATATAGCGCGGTAGTAAATGAGCCGGTACATTTGAATCCGGGAGTGTAAGGCGCGCGGCGTGCGCCCGCGCCGCCTGCCGCCTACTGCCGGGAGCGCCGCCCCGCGCCCCGTCGCCCGTCCGCGCCCCTCCCGCGTCTATCCACCATCCGCCGCCATGTATTTTGGTCGCGACCTCAATAATGGCGCCTCGTCTACAATTTGTCTTGAGCGAATCGTCAAAACAACATGGATGGTACTTCCGACAGCTCCGCAATTATTATTATTAAATGCAATGCCAAGTTGTCATTGATCCAAGCCTACTCCTAAGCTCGCTTCAAGCCAAGCTTTTTCCAGGTTTTACTTCCATATGAAAAAATATTACTTTTATAACGTGTAAGTTGAATTTAGGGGTTTAGACTATGTAATTGATCAACCAAGTCCGTATTTTTGTAATGCCGTATGCCTACTTAATTAACTCGAAAGAGCAAGAGTTTGTTTTTGTGAGCTTAGAAAATTTTATTCTTTTTACAGACTGCAATTAACACGTTGTAGAGTTACCTACAAAAAGCTTTGATTAAAATCTCTTCCATCTTGTTTACCGGTGATCATATTATTATTATTTTTTACTAGCCTACGCGATCCCACTGCTGGGCAAAGGCCTCCCCCGATTTTTTCCACCGCTCTCTGTCCTGCGCATGTTCTGGCCAGTCTACGCAAAAGAGACGAAAATAAAACATAGCACTCGCAAAGCATTTCTATTTTACATTATTATTACATAATTATTAGTAGCTTTGTACGAGTATTAATCATTGTTGTAATAAATACTGGTACGAAACTACATTACACGTCGCACAGTAGCCGATCTGACCGATTTAGACGAAAATAAGTCAGGTTCCAATTTGTCTAATTACCCTGTTAGTTATTCAAGCTAAGACATTAGTGACCCCATATTTATTATTCATCTACCCTCTTCGAATAAGGAGTAATTATTTAATGAAGTTAGTATATAAAAAGAGGTGCATCGAAAATATTTCGCACTTGCTTTTTGCATGCGGAAGAGTTTTGTTAATTTCTTTACTTCTAATTGTATGAAAATTTTAAAAATAATGGGAGATGTTTCTGAATATTTATATAAATATTATTTTGGTATGTTACGTTTACACCAATTCTCCACAAAAAAATATTTAGAACAGGCGTTTTTATTATCTTGGAATAGGATATTTTTCATAAATATTTTAGAGAATCTAAATGTGTTTATATATCTTTTACTTTTGATGATTTATATTTAAATTTAAAGTTGAATATGTCTAGTTTCGAATTCTAAACTTCATTGACCTTGCACGAGTTTGCTCACACTTATTTTCTTTTTTCAGAAAATACTTATTTTAATAATCGCTTGGAATTTTTCAATGTTTGGTATGCTGTATCGAAAAAAAATCGGGCTAAAAGGATACTGCAGCACATTTTAGCTAAATTTGACTTACAAAGAGGATGACACACTACTGAAAAAAATCAAATACAAAATAAATTTTATTTCTCTCAATTTTAAACAGAAATGGAAATCTGCGGGCTTTCGTCGAGAAAGGTACATTTTATTTTTATCTTAGAATTTACTGTTATGTAAAAGAAAATTCACAATTTAATATTTTAGTTAAATATACATATAATACCTACAATAAAATCAGATTATTAGAGTAATTTTTATTTTGTATTGTTGTGTTGTAATTGTTGTTTGTTATGTTTAAATTGTAATCATTTTTGTATGAAATAAATGAATATTATGAATTAATTGTACTCTCTATTATTTATTTTAATTCATAAACTAAGTTTTTCATACTGTTCTAATTGCCCCCTTTAACAATATTACTTCCTACTTGGTAATTTGTTTATGACGTAAACACATTATTACGGCGTATTACGGTGTAACCAATAAGGTAACAAGTAATCAAACATGTCTTATTACGCAATGACTTCAATGAATACATCATTTGTAACCATTTAAAAAGATAAAATAATTATTTTCGTCTAAATCGGTCAAATCTACTGTGCGTCGTGGTCGCATCAATATTTATTTCGCCAAGCTATTGGTCGCAATTCTATTCTCATATTACAAACTCTCTTTTCATCTTTAATATTCAATATTAATATAGAAGTGGTAATTTTGCATTTACTTGGAATTGAACAAATAAGTTAATATTAAACGTGGTAAGCGTATAGGACTAGGAGGAGCGTTTTATTTTTGTAGATAATTGGTATCAATCGACTCATACAACAAACAGTATTTCTAGATTAAATATTAATAAAACATTGATTTACTTTATATGTAGATACAGTATACAGGATGGCCCATTTAGATGGGTCAGTATGGTTTACTATGAAACTATACGACATACAAAGATCTGTTCTATGGAACCATGTCATCCATTTTAGTGACACCCTGGGCCACCCTGTATATTGTGAGTAGGTAATATTACATTTTATAATTGTTATAAAATTTCAGAATTTAAACTAGGTATAATTTTTTTTTCTGAAAATACGTACGTCTCCGGTAACAATCGCTGCCTCCCCCAATGCATCAACTATATAATAATGAACATCCATGCGTCAAACTTAATAACGTTTCCGGTAACAATCGCTGCCTCCCCCAATACATCAACTATATAATGACCATCCATGCGTCAAAATTAATTAGCAGTCAAAAGCAACGCAACAGGATAAATCCGAAAAGAAATCCACTGCTTGTGCACAATGCGATACATATATCAATGGCAGCTGATCAGTAGCTCAGAAAGCAGTTTTTTTTTACTTGTCACCGTGAATATTCTCGATCATATTACAGGTGGTGTAGGGGAGTGGTGCTGTTAAGAAACTACAACGTACTGATGAGCTGTTTATGATAAAAACGTTTAATTAATACTGTGAGAAGAGAAATCATGTCTCGTCTGGGAGACGCGGGTACGATCCCCACCACGTACCAATGTGTTTTCGAATTTCCAATTCATATGTACGTTTGTTCGACGCTCTTACGGTGAAGGAAAACATCGCGATGAAACCTGCACACTCCTGCGAAGAAATTCAAACGTTGTGTGTGAAGTCGACCAACCCGCACTGGGCCAGCGTAGTCGACTAAGGCCTAATCGCCCTAACTCGGGGGAGGCTCGAGCCCCTCGGTGGGGACGTATATGAGCTGTTGATGCTACTGTGAGAAAACTAATTGCAAACGCCTGCCACAGGCCGCAACGGACGGCCTGCTGCATTGATATTATATAACAAGGCATGGATATCCTAATTCAGGGTTCTAATCTCAACCCAGTTAGCAATGTCTCATAATAATATGCACCGCAGTTCTCACTGCAAATAAACATGTTTATCGACAGCTAGAACATTTATTTAGAGTCTATAAAGCACAATCTTACGCAAAGCGCATTCAATATTTCGTTTTCGAGTCAAATATTTCTTCAGCTGAAGATCTCCGAGACATAAGTATTTCTACTTCAGTATAAGCTATCCGGATTTTTGATCCGAACAAAGACTACATTCTTTTCAGTTACAACACTGTTAGTTCCCATTAAATAGCTCAGTGGCTGCAGAATACCCGGCGTGTTTATAACGAGTAAAAGATATTTACTACAGGAATCTCGTCCAAACATCAGTAGCTAAAATGTTGGACGAGCACCAAAACATCTAACCAGCCGACAAAATAATCTCCATTTTCGTAGTATGTTTTTACATAACTTAATCCGTCATTACATTTTATTTTGGGTGAGATCACTAACAAAATGGCGAAATGTAATGAAGAAGAGCTCACCGAAGAAAATCCACATTAGGATTGATTTGAGAACATCCGTCTTTTGTTTTTGTCGGTAAAAAGATATTGTGACAAAGATTGTGACGTAAAAACTCAAGAAAATATTATCATAGGTGAATGATAAACGCTCGGTAGGAAGAGCACCACCAGCCTGATGATGATACAGTGGCAGTGGAAGGCAAGTACTGGATGAGTACTGCACGAGACCGTGAAAAAGGCGCAATAAAGAAGAGGCCTATACTCAGCGGTGGGTGGATGTGGGCTAGATAGATAGAGTGGTTGTATGGTTAGTGTTGCACCTTGTTGTATAAGCTTCAAGCCAGCAAATTGCTCAAAACTGCTAAAACTCAAGCATTGACTCTTAATAATTGTCTTTAGTAAATTTATACTTTATTATATATATTCTTTAATGCATTAAGTACTGTAAGGAGCGGCCTCCTTTGAGCGGACTGGCTGTTCGTTTAGTTCGATTGAGTTTAAAGATTTTGAAATACGAATGGTTCTTTTTTGTTGTTTTGACTCGGGACGTCTCCGTGTTACCGAGTTGACGGGTTTTTTGTTCTAGAGTGAAAAAAAACATGAAATAAATTCATATACGTTTATTATACGATTTTCACTTAGATTAGCTAGCGCCCATCTGGCTACCGCCCCCCGCTTTTACTGTACACAGTACAGAAAATAAAAACATTAGCAGTAGCAAAGGCGAGATCTCTTACAGCCAACCAATGTGCCTTGAGAGATGTAACATTAAAGAGCCATGACAAGAACGTGTAGTAAATACTTATAGTAAATATTATACAATATGCACACACATAATATTTATATGCAAGTAGACTTACATAATTACTTAAATATTTATACCTACCTATTTACATAAACATACATATTATATAAATACATACCTACTCACTAATGTATAAATACCATATTACATAAACATAAATAAATAAATCACGATAGTTGGGAGATGAAGTGCTCTTTCACTCTTTGTTTGAAGGAGCGGCTAGTTGGACTGCTTTGAATTACTTTAGGCAGCTTGTTCCACAGCTTTGCAGCTCGCACCGAGAAGGAATACAGAAGGAATTTGGTGTTTGCGTTAGGAAGTTCCAACATCCTTGTATTACACTCGCGTTTAGGGCGGGTATTAGGGGGTAGTAGATTGAAACGAGAACGTAGATAATCGGGAGTGGCAGGGCCAAAAGTCAAAAGTCAAAATTTTTTATTCGAATTAAGATTTTTACAAATCATTTTTCGACGTCAAAGCTATTATGGATGGCACGTTCACTACCATTGCACGCCCTCTGTGGAGAAGAACGGCCAGAAGAAACTCCACAGGAATTGTATCTTTTGTACTTTTCTTTTAAATATATAAAGAATCATACATGAGTCATAATTACAACCTACTCCGCTGATTTGGAACAACAGTTGACCGGACGGGTTGCTAAGGTTTAAACAAAATTGTACGTTTGCTCTTTCAGGGCAATTAGTTTAAACGCAACGTTGTGTAATAAATATTTTTCTTTCCTTCTCTCTATCTTATAAATCTTCCACTCGGCGGCTTCTATGTAGAGACATTGCAATTTACTAAAGTATTTTCTATTGAACTCGATACGATATAGAGATACACTTACACGATTGATTTTAAAAACAATTTTCTAGGTACTTTTCGTGTAATTAATCGCTTCTGTCCCTCGGATAACAATGTTTACGCCTACTGCAGCAAAAGATATTATTAATAAATTATTATTTTATTGCTTACCAATACAAGTTTCAAGTTATTTTCTACGAGTTTGCGAAGGATGAAAGCAGAGACCAAGAGATCAATTTTACACTAGCACTACTTCTAACAGTGGAATATAATAAAAAGTACCGCACAAGAAAAACACAGAAAAGGAATCATTCTAAAATATATTGAACAAATGGACGGCCTTATTGTAAATATAGAAATTTCTTCCAAGCAACCATATTTTCATTTGTGTTTCTCGAACTCTGAGAATCGTGGCTAATATGTGGATAAATCTGCTGAGACTTAGAGATGACAATTCCTCTCACCCGCACAGAGTAGTGCTCAAAAGATTACTGGAGTACTTGTTTCTTTTCTTTTCTCAGTGCTATTATTCTAAATTCAAACTAGATCGTAGACAGCATCATTCCCATTAGTTCATAGTAGTTATAAGTAATTTAAATTAAAAGTATGTTTCTCGGTAGATCTGGTTTAAGTACGTGAGCTCTGCGCGTCTTGCGACAAGTTCGTGGTACTCGTGTGGCATTATATATAAATAGTTATACTTTAATTTCTACTTTCATAATGATACAATAAAGTTTTGATGTGAATTGTTTATTTTTATGCAACTTAGCATTCAAATACTGTAAGTACTCGAAACCTGTATTCGAGTACCTGTGTATCCGAATATTGTATTCTGAGTTCTCGAATACGTGAGTACCAATGAGGTACTCGAGTTAGACTCGGCACATCACTACGCTGTCGTTGAGAATACGATCTAAAAATAAAAATTAAATCCCTATTTTTAGAATTTATTAATTCAGTAAACTATAGTTGTAGTTACAGATAGCTAAAGTGCTAAAAGTTTTCTCGGAATTATGTTTTTTTTTTATTTCGAAGTGGCGTCAGTGTGCAGTCAGTGAGCTGAAATTGAGAGTTAAAACATTAACCAAATATAATTTTGTACTTATCTACGTTGCCCGAATGACATGCCGCAGAAATTCACGTGGAGGGCTCGTTCACGTTTTATGTACATAGGTAATTACAAGTTTACATAAACAACGCGCTAAATTATTTTTATTTTATTTGGGATAACAACAGCAACATAATTGACTTCAAAATTACAGTGATAACAAATGAAAACTTAGGCTAATAACAGTTAACCACTTCAGTATTCAATAAAAAACTCCGAAAGCAGTTGTGACAATGAATGCGTCAAATAAGTAGGTACAGAAAATAATAATTACCAAGTTACCACACTACATAATAATTGAATGAAGTGCGCGGAAAGTCGAAATATATAAGATTTATACCCACAAATAAATACTACAAAATCTAAATAAAATAATAAATACCAATGTAATGCAAAGATACATACGGAATAAATAATATATATAAACAAATGTATGTGTATACAAGCTGTTGCCCGCAACTTCGTCCGCATAAATAGATAACTATTATAACTTTTATATATTAAGAAAAAGAAAACAAAAGTTATGTAAGTGTTAAGAAAAAATAATCATAAAGTTAATTATTTATATTATTTTGGATTTATTTTTTATTGCCTGAGTCCGTGACCGCGGAAAATACAAAGATAATAATGTGACGAAACCAGGTGTATTTCAAAATCTAGTAACCAAAATGTTAAGTTTATATTATGTTCTACTTACGACCAAAGGTTTTTCTTTCATAAATTGATTTTCTAATTTTGTAAACTTACTTTGACTTCCGTCTTGGCAGTTTCCGTTTTGGTCGCCATTCTGAAAGCAAAAAATTATTACTTAAATCATTATGTTAATATTATTATTTAAATCATTTTGTTAATATAATTACTTAAATCATTTTGTTAATACCCTTATTAGTGGAAAAGGCTCTAGATAATTCTTTTAGAATTGTAAGCTCCATTTCTTGAAAATATAATATTGTGCTACTTGATAAAGTGGCTTATTAGAACTGTTGGCTTAAACCAGGGCCTTACTAAGTCTTTGCCACTTGAAAATGTTATAAATGTATTTAAGCCAGTGGATACATAATATTCAAGTAAATCTCATATACAAAATATACTATATGTAATCTTATTCAATTAAATATAATACATATTCAATTAAAATTGTACTGTTCTTTTTAGTAATAAAAATGTTTATAAATCCTTAACGTGGCTGTTTTTTAAATGACTTTTATGAAGTCAAAGAAACTAAAACACGCATTACCTACTGTAACAGTTTTCAGAAAAAAAACACAATAATACCAAAAAAAAAAGCATTAAATATGTCAAAGCGACAACCTTATAACTAGTACATCAATTCATCATTCATAATAAAATAAATGGTGAATGTTCTACCTTATTTATTTCGTAATTTTGACCTTCTCGGTGAATAAATATGGTAAAAGCACCTCAGTAACAATATTATAACAGTAACACAGCTTAAAATATTCTGCCCAGGAACAGCATCTCATAAGCAGGCAGGAGCATTCGTGATCATCAACGCGAACTACATCATCAACAGCTCATATACGTCCCCACCGAAGGGCTCGAGCCTAACCCTGTATCCGGGCGATCAGGCCTTAGTCGACCACGCTGGCCCAGTGCGGGTTGGTCGACTTCACACACAACTGTATAATTTCTTCGCAGAAGCGTTGAATAAACGTACATATGAATTCAAAAACACATTAGTACATGGTGGGAATCGAACCCGGAAATCGAAATAGACAATTAAACACACTTTAAATGATAGCAATAAGACTTCTTGGTTATTGTTTGCCATCAAAAATGGCGAAATAAAAATGGAACTTTGAAGCGGATTTGCCGCATGACCAGAACAAGTCGGATAACCGCGATAACAACAGCTAGCACGTAACACAAAATGTAAACAATTAACAAAAATAAACTATAGAAAATAAGTGCGATTTTCTATTTTTCTTTATAAGATGAGGTTGGCTTATTTTTTTCTTTATGTAATTATTGAAGAATAAATTACAAAGTGACAATCAAACACAATTGATTTCACTAAGTTAGCATTCTTAGTTTCCGAGATTTTTAGGTGTGTTCTTTACGCGACCCCGACCGGATTCTTTGCTGTCGAGTGTAATTGATCTCATAGATTTCCACCTGAGTACGGCCCTGTTTATTTGCTTTAAGAACGATGCTATGAATGCATTGACTGCTCTGTCGTATTCCTCACCATACCATACATACCCTGACAAAGACCAGCCACGTGAGAGTCAGCTATTCCCGTTTACGGGTTCCGTATTTTTATACATAAACTAACTTCTTTATATTATACTTTTTTCTCTTGTTTACAATCATATTAACTTCCCTATGCTAAGTGCAATCGCTAAACCCAGTTGCATATTTAAAGAGACATTTAACACTAATCATACATTAATAATAGCCAAATCAAAAATTATAAGTTACCATATCATTTCTAATTTCGCTGGTAGATTGATTGATAACATACGAGTATGTCAGATTTTAACGCTTCAATACTCGTATTTGAAACAAATGTATTTGAAACAAATGAATAGTTTATTAACTTTCGCATGTTACATCTCTCTCTCTCTCTCTCTCTCTCTCTTAGTTTCGTCATTACATTTTTTTGGGTGACAACTAATGAATTGCTAAACTAGCCGTTAAATCAATTCAACCTCATTTTTTGTTGCACAAAGCGTCTATAGGATTAGCCCAAAAAAGACCCATTAAAACTAAAATCGCAACTTTTCAGATATTTCCAGGTGATAATTACCAGAACATGACGCAACTACCGCTGTTGAAACAAAAGAGAAGGGAACTGTTATTAAACACGGTGAAAAATAGAATGTACAAAAAAAGAAATGTTATGTGTTCAGGGTTCATGTATGTATGTGAATTTCTTTATTACTTCATAACTTCCAAATATCTGAACAGATTTGGATGTGTAGGGTATCGTTAGAATCCCTACATTAGCCCGAGCGACACTGGCTATTCAATACAATACAAACAAACTTTACAGCTACAATTTTAGGTAGGCCAGTCATGTTTTTAATTTTAGATGATCTATTATTTGCGTTAACTATTCTGGGACAAACGTTGCCCGCTGCTAAGACCTACCCCAAAGACATCGGGTGCCAGGTTCATCAGATCGTCGGTTCACCTTATGAGGTGCCTGCTCACTGCTCACGCTGCAACTTTAACAAGAAGTCACCTCTTGCTAAAGAAATTTGCTACTGAATTGTCGAAAAGATCATTATCATCAGTGTTTTGATCTTCCCTTTCCCACACCTAAAAAGCGTCAGATCACTTGCTCTTACAGTCGGACCATTGCACGCACGACATTTTGTTATTCCTTTTACTCACCACGGAACCCTTCTATATCTTCTAAGACGTTCGTCAAGAGTCAAGAACGTTCAGGAAATTCCATAATGGAAATATAAATGACTTCACAAGATGCTTCGCTAATATCTTGTAATTAGTTCTTATAATGAAAAACTCTTCTTGCATTCAAGATAGAAAAATCTTATGTTGATCTAATGTTAAAAAAATCGATATTTTTTTGAGTCATTCAGCTTTTTTGTTGTGTTGTCACCCGTGGTCGTCACCAAGCTGCGTAGTTGCCAGAAGGACCACCCTCGACTTCTTTATAAATAATTACAACATCTTGCCAGACTCACTAGGGTCGGTTGCTACTGAATTGTCTCTCAGTTTTTTAGTTATACTACGAACAACATACATATATCGATTCATTTATTCATACATTCATGATATCATGCTTACATGCGTCAGAGTATGCGCATGAGCATCAAATATTCATAAAAGATCCCGATTCCACACACGATGAAGATTCGTCAAGAAAAAGGAACTTGAGTGCTATATAGTAAAATGTTATTCAGGAAGTTTACTATCTTTCTCTTTTACTCGGAGCAACTGTGGTATTGTTATGGGTATTAAATTTTGACAATAGCAATAATAAATCTAAGTAAGTTCATTAAATTCAATTTTCTAAATATTGGACTAAAATAATATTGTTTTGAACTACGTGACAAACGCCCGCACTGGCACTCGCAGATGAAAAATTGCGAAGGAGCTTTTAATTTGAGTTTGCGATCACGACAAACTCTTTGGGCAAATGCTATTAGCCGAAAGAGTACTGTTTGGGAACTGCGTGGCAACACAAGTTACGTAAAGCCGCGGCGGCGCGCGCCGAGACAGATGGCACACTCGGAACTAAGCGCCATATTCTTACGCACACATTGATCATTCGCGTTTACAGGCCGTGGTCGGACCATCTCGGACCGCGTGCAGTCGGGTCGTCGCTTGCAAGTATTAACTAGGTACGTGTTTGTAAACGAAACGAACGTTCAAAATTTATCTTTTCCAATGCCGTGCACATGTTTCCCCATCGATTATTTAAAAAAAATATATCTGAGAATGCGAACTTTTTACACATTCAAATACAATAATCGTGCTTTTAATCAATGTAGAAATCGAAGAAAATATTTTTCCGTCACTAATTTGTAAAACCTGGCATATTTTTTATTACGAATAATATAATTATTATCATCACATTATACTTGTTTTCGTTTTTTCTAACTACTTATCGACTCGACCGTCCTTGGCAGCTAAAGCAGCCAGACGCAATAGTAAATCTACAAAAAACGTGTTAAAAATAGTTTATTCTTTAGAATTATGTACCTCAAAAAGAAAAAAGTAACTCTTTTAGTATCACTTCGTTTATTTAACGAACAGCAATGGTTCAAGTTTCTCTTGTAGATCTCAACTCTTTTTAACCGAACTTGGCGCCTTTTTTCATTTTTTATTTTGGCGGGATAACTAAATATAACACAATAGCACAATGCAGGTAAAATAGCGGCAAGCATAGTTGCCGTCGTCGTCGTGTGAGACGTCGAGATGTTTTGTATACCTACCTATGTACTCATGCTTTTAGACAAAAGATGATCTGTCTACCCATTTAGGAATGCACGTACGATAAGATGAATGTGTAAATGAATTGATGTATCGGTGTAAATGTAAAGCACCTAAACTGCTCTATTTCAGAATTAGTACAGTAGCAACCCTAGGGAGTCAACCAAGTTTAGGTAGATATTTTCGAGAACGGCGGGAGTGGACTTTCTGGAAACGAAACTTATTCATTTTGTGGTAGCAACCAACCCTAGTGAGTCTGGCAAGATGAAGTAATTATTTTTGAAGAAGGCGAGAGTGGTCCTTCTGTTTTGTGGTGGCAACGCCTATAAACGACATGTCAATGTGTGCGTGCAAGAAATGGCAGTTTGTTCTGAGTGGACTCTCTGTCTGGGGCCCCGTGCCGCTTTACCTACTTTGTGCTAATACAGACCTCTGCGTAACCCTCTACGCCTCTACAACTGTCTACGACGTGGCTACGCGGCTACGGCGTAGCAAAGATGGGCTTAACGAACGAAAAGGTCATAATTTTACATTATTAAGAACCATTTTTCTGACGTAGGTAATTTTTTTTTTGAGGCATTTTCAACCTATATAGTTTCAAGTGTTCATAAGAAATAAGCTGATTTTCAATGGAGCCTTCTTTAAATAAGCAATATCTTTGTTACAAAGTATAGATAATAGTTTATTTTGTTTTTTTACTGTAGACTGATGTTGTTATCGGAGTAGATAACTAGGTGCTTGTATCAAAGCAAATTCATAATTTGAATTTCACAGTTCGACCGATATGTTAATTTAGCGAGGTGGATCCCACTGCCGGGCTAGTTAGTTAGTTGGTGGGCTCCCGTTTCCGCAATTAGACTCTGAATTGGTCCCCACTGCCGGGTTATTGAGGGGATAAATTGCACTGACCAAAGCCGGCGGTAATTCCCATTCCAACCTAATCATCTTCTTCCACCTCAACAGTCAGTATATCAATTTCAATTTTATATCGATATTTTCTTTTTCTAATTATAAAACAGTAAAACTTTAATTTGAATAAAAATTTACCAGTGCTGCCAGCCATATCATCGCTAACCAGTAACTGACATGATTATCGTACATGTGTGGTGTTGGAAATAACTTGAAGCATTACCAAATTTTCCGATATTTTCCCCATATTTCCAAGCAATAGGATGTTTTCAAATAAAGAACAATTCACTTCAATTTTCTTAAATAAATGGCATTCCCGTTGTATAGGTAATTTGGCCAGTATCAATTTTACCTATACTTTATGACACTGAAACTCAAGGAATAATAAAAACGTTTCGATAAGTCATCATAACGATATTAACCGACCTTTGGGACAGTCCATACAACTATGGCGTACTAAATGTCTACGACTCCATTCATTGGTAAAGTGTGTGCAAAGTTTCTAGGGTTATAGTTGCGCGCCTAGGATGCCTAGGACGCTGATTGACTAAATACGTGCGCTATTTCTATAATCCCAACTCGCCCCCGAATTGCGGGGTGGGGTGTGGCGTCTGGGATTGGCGGGAGGGGGTAAGTTGTTCTAGTACTACATTGATTATGTGCTTTGGCCTTATTCTACCAAGTCCAAAGAGAATGTACTCGTAAATACACCAGCCAAGTCTGCCCGTTTGCAACGCACTCAAAACTGTTAATCAACATTAGTCTATAATAAAAGGCGAATAGCGGTGTTAATCGTGCCAAGTCCGCTCACTCATACAACATGTAAATGGCTTATTTAGATTTCGTGCTCAATCAGGAACATCTCGTTTGTAGCAGAGCTATGTTGATGCATTTGATCGACTGACTGGTAATCAAGTTATATGTGTATTTTTATAGCGGTCAACGAAACTTGCTGCTAAAGAAAATATTTTGTCAAACGTTTTTTAAAAATAATGGAGGTTTGTTAAATAGTACATTGATAACAATGTATAAACGAGGGGTGAAAGTAACTTATTTAGTGCTGAGTACGCTCAGGCCCTAATAGATTGAGGCACTAAATAAGTCTTTAACCAGAGGTAAACAATGTGCTTTTCATTACGAATACAAAGAAAGTAAAAATAAAAACACGAATCAGCTAAAGAAAAAAATAATGAGTGACTTTCATATCTGAATCAGATGAACAGTAACTCAATGTAAACAAAACCCTATAACTCGAGAAACAAATGATAATCACTGCTTTCCAGCCTATATTTTTTTTTTTCTGTAGCCGAGCCGGCCAGCTTTTGCCATTATTTTTCATTTCTATCATTGAAAAATGGTAAATATTTTGACCAAATCTAATTTATTTTAAAGAAATAGTTGAAAGTCAATTATAATAAAGTCATTTAAAAAATATACATTCTTTAATTAATACTTAACTTTATGTTATTTCAATTTAACATTGCGCTGTAATTGAGTGGCTGTATAGAAAGATGGATCATAGTTCAATAGAAATGTGAAATGAGAACTAGTTTTTTTTTATATAATTTGACAGCTGCAACTTCAGACCTACTTTCCGAATATGAGTAATGAAAACCATTTTTCGATGCTAGTGTACGTTGCAGAAATATTTAGTTTTGAAGTGCTTATTTTTGTTAGAGTCAAGTTTACCCCCCCCCCCTCCCTACCAGCGAAGCCGTTGTATTTGGAAATGTGAAAAAAATCACGGTAGTAGTGTGAATTTAAAATGAAAATTATCAACATCAAGTAGGCTTTACATGTTATCGAATAATAGACCAATAAAATGTATTTGTACAAATAAGAAATTTGGTACTACAAATAGATAGATAGATAAATATTTTGATGAATGTTAACTGTCTCAAACAGGTACATAAAGTAGTATTAGACAACTACGGAACCCTACACTATGCGTGGCCCGCCACGTGCTTGGCCGGTTATTTACAATAAAATCCAAGTCCTTTTTATTTCTATACTTAATCCTTTTACTATTCCAATTTGAAATTTACATAATCACACCGCGACTACTTCGACCACAATGACGCAAAACACATCACTCAGCAGAATGTAAGATACCGCGCATTAAGCATACCCGGGCAACTATAAAACCACGCCAAGCGATTGTAAAATTATGCGTCCGGAAAAACTGTGATAGAACAGGCAAAATATGACACAGCTTCTCCTAAATTATGTGAGAAAACTCCGTGTTTGCGCCGAGGACCCGGCGCCGCCCGTAGCTCGCACCAAGTAATGCCCGTCTGCCCGAAACGCGACTTGACAAAAATAAATGCATTTCAGTCCAGCCATGAACCATATTAAGTAAACATCAAAAATATCTTACAAAGCCTAAGTGGTTTCAGTTTATATTTTAAGAGGAAGAAGAAGAAGACACCACTGGTGGGCGATGACGCTGTATTGTTATTTTAGATCTGAAAATTAGTAAGTATAACATAAGTCAAGTTTCATAATAAAACATCTTTTTTTTAATAACTCTTCGATGTTCTTAGCCACGAGTTCTTAGCATATTTTATAGCACCACTGATAGCAAATAACTTTGTAACACTTGATAAGACAAATTACGTTAGAATGCAATAACCTAAATTGTTAACAATGTCTGAAGCCGCTTAGACTTTTGAGATATTTTTGAAAACAAACTCTAATGCAATATGGTTCGTAGCTGGACTGAAATGCATCAGCCTTTGTAAAGTCGCCGACCGTACTATTTGTAGTTTGCTCTTGATTTTCGTCTATGAAAAACAGGGTGCCAGATGCTGAGAAGAAACATTTATTATGCATAATTTCTATTATAATGTTGTTAACTGGGGAAGGATTTTGTCTTTTTCCAAGATTTTCCATTTTCTCCGTTGTTATCAGTTTCACTGTAATCTATTTTTGTATGTAGGTCATTATTTAGTTTCATAATGTTATATTGGGAGCTAGAGGAGGCCTTTGTCTAGCAGTAGACGAAGGCTAAGATGATAAGTTATGATTTTGTTTTCACTGTTTCATCTTTGTGTGATTAGATTACCTTATACGTCATTGGGGTAGGCTCGAGCCCCTGGGTGGGGACGTATATGAGCTGTTGTTGATACGTCATTGAAGGTCTCTTTCTGGAAATTCATCGATTACTAATATATTTTTGGGAGCACCATCTGGCAACACAGTCGAAGAGAACGGCCCAGATAAAATGAGATTCTACGCTGATGTTGTTTACATAGCTAGATCTGTGATTTCTTGTAGACTCTAGTTTTAGATACTGATACAGAATCTAAAGCTAGAATTCATCCGAAACATGGAGAAATGAAATTATGTTACATCTCTTAGTTTCGTCATTACATTTTTTTGGGTGAGTTCACTACACGATGTGCGGATTCTGTGGAGAAGAACTCACCAAAGAAACTCCACATGCGTCGCATCCACATCGCGTAGTCGGAGAGTCCACAAGTATTAGCTTACTTGCACAAACTTTTAAATTTGCACATGTTAAGCATAACAACCGCGCAAACGGCTTCAACGAGTTATGTAAACAAACTTGTTCAAGATTCGTAAAATAATTTAATACTGTATTCATACGCCGTGTAACGACACGGCGTATGAATATTCATATCATAAGCACACCTCTTTTCGTCTGTTTCAAAAAATTATATTCTCCGTGAGATAAAAATATCCCGTTTTGAACTATCTATATACCTCCTTCTAATAGGTGACGTGGCCATGCGGTCGAGCGTTCGACTTTCAGCTGGGACTTTTTTTTCTGACCTATTCGATATTTCTAACAAAGGGAAGTGATTTTTTGACTTCCCGCTTTCCACGTTAACGTGGTCAAAATAACGTGGCAACCGAAGTGGTAATAAAGCGGGTGCGAACTTGACCATATTCATATATACGTTTATTCGACGCTCTTACGGTGAAGATAAACATCGTGATGAAATCTGCACACTCCTGCGAAGAAATTCAATTCTCTGTTGATGATGATGATGATGATGAACTTGGTCAGTGGGAACAGTGTCAAAATAAAATCTCTTTCCAAACTAGTAAAAGTTTGGTTAGGATACGGCAGACTGATTGTCCGAAAAAACAAGATGGTTCCTTGCTTCGGAAGGCACATTAAGCTGAGTTTGTAAGGTTAGAACCCATACAATGAAGAAAAAGCTTACCAATTTGAACAGTCGTGTAAATTTAAAAAGCTCATTAGGTACTATTTATAGTTCAATCGAGCAGTTTTGAACGAACTCTCGCGCATGTGGTTCTGGATCACGATTTATTGACGTCTTTGCGTATCAGTTTGCAGTTACTGCTCTTTCACTACACGCTGCTGTTTCTGCAAACTTCTAAATGCTACAAATCAAAATTTATCAGGCACCATTTAAGATTTTCTGTTTATCATACGAATATAACAATTATACAAAATAGTTTAGGGTCCCTCCCTAGGGCCCCAAATTCAGGGTAGGCTAGAGCCTCTCTTGGGGGACGTTTATGAACTATTGATGACACGAGATTACTGTCCGCTCGCTGCTAGTTTGCTTTTTCCGTCCAAATATCGGCTCCGTAGCCTAGTTGGTAGTACGGCTGCCTTCGAAGCACAGCGAAGTCGCGGGTACGAATCCCGCCCAGGGATGAGCGATTGTGTTTGTCTTGAGTCTGGATGTTGTTTATCTATATATAAGTATGTATTTATCTGTCTGATACCCATAGTCTCTGCTTAGTTTGGGATCAGATGGCCGTGAGCGAAAATTTCCCCAGCCACATATTTTTTTATTTTATTAATCTATTCAATCTTAATTTTTGTGGAGTAATACAAAAAAAAAACTAGTAGCACTAGTAGATACTCAAATAATATTGGTAAATCAGTGGGTTGCAGGGCAAGGTCACCTGCTTACATTACACCCACAACTTTTTTTACGATCGTCACGAGTTTTTTAAGACTTTCTGGATACTTTTTTAATAACTCTTCGATATTTTCCTCATATAAAATATATTCGCATTTTCTTTGAGATAAATTCGGCGTTTGATAGAACCGGCTGACAAGAAGATTAAAAGGTTGTTTATATCTGGTACTGAAGGATTTTCATGTCACGAATCTGATATAAAACCGTGGGGATAATGTTGCAAAAATAGCACGGTCAAAAATATGACCTCAATACAAGTTACTAAACTTTTCAGTGACTGATAATAATAACCAGCTATTTAGAAATCACTGTAATAATATCGTAGTTTTTACCCGTCGGCAAACTCGTTCTGGGTCAGCGTGTAAGGCCAGATTGCCCTAAGGGTAGGCTCGAATCCCGCGGTGGGGATGAGTAATAGCTGGTTCTTCTTCTTCTTCAACCTTTGTCTACCCAATGCTAAGTATAGGTCTCTTCCATATTTTTCCACATTGTGCGGTCATGTGCTTTCCGCATTCAGTCTCTCCCTGCAACTCGCGTCAGATCGTCAGTCCATCTCGCGGGCTGCCTTCCCACATTTCTGCGCCCAGTCCGAGGTCCTCACTCCAGCACTTTCCTCCCCCACCTACCGTCAGATCTACGACATATGTGGCCTGCCCACGTCCAATTTCTTTTAGCTATTATTTCTGCTATGTCGGTTAATCTAGTTCTTCTGCGGATTTCGGTATTCCGTACCTGATCGCGAAGCGTTATGCCCAACATAGCTCTCTCCATAGCCCTTTGAGTAACTAGCAATCGGTGTATCAATAGCTGATTGCTGATAACCAAATTAATTATTTACAATTTGAGTCAAAGCTCACGTACTGTCTTCATAAACTCACATACTGTATTGCACTCGTACTGTATTAATGTTGCACGTAACCGACATTGCAAAGTTTAATCAAAAATGACCACACGCGCCACGATCGTTCGTGACATTTGGCGTGATACAAATTACGAATAAAATGTCTGGCTGGAGCACATCATCATCATCATCTCAGCCAAAAGACGTCCACTGCTGGACAAAGGGATCTCCACAACGACTGGTCCTGCGCTGCCCGCATCCAGCGGCTTCCCTCCCGCAACCTTCACCAGATCGTCGGTACACGCTGCGTCTTCAGCCCAACTTTGGTTTGCCTACGAATCACCTTATACGCTACTTACTTACTATTCTGGCACAGCGAGCCAAAACACCCCATCATCAACGGCCCGTTACAGTCCACTGCTGGACTATGAGCCTCCTCCACTTAAGTGGAGGGTTTTGCCATAATCTCCACGCTTGGCAGGCGGGTTGGAGATCGCAGATTAAAAGGTTACTGTATCAGAGAGCGCTGCTGCCCGTTCCCTGTTCAATGTGTAGTCCCTAAGTCGCCTCTTACGACACCCACGGGAGTAGGGGTTGATGACAAATGTATTCTACTCTGCCGTCACCACATATACACCGAAAATTCTTTCAAAACGTTTTACTCGTAAGAGTGTCCAGTCCTTGAAAATGTTTTTTTAAGGAACCTGTAACTGGCCGTTTTTTATGAAACTGCAGCGTTCGATGTTCGATTTATTATGGGAAATGCAATTTTGATCTAACAATACAAAGTACCTTAGGTAAAGTTTTCCGGTTTCTTAAATTGAAACGAGAGTTTCAGTTGAAATGAATAAAAATTCCTGATGTACCTATATATCAATGCCGTGGCTATTGAATAATCAAACCAACGAGTATTGCGCGACAGAAATAATCGGATGATGAAAAAAACTAGAGGCTCTCTAAAATTAGATATGAAGCTTACATCTCATCGGTTTGTGAAATTCCGATTTTTCGTTCACAGAACTATGCGATTTTGTTTTATTTCTTTGAACCAGGTTAAACAAATTAATATTAGAACCCATGTTAAACAAATGAAAATTAATACATAGTAGAGACAGATGAAATAATTATCATGGTAGAGGTGGTATGTACTAAATTATTTAGAATAGTTTTTGGTTTTCAAGTCTGCCTACGTGACCACGTAGACCGTTCGGCTTTTGTTCCTCCGGGTCTAGGTTCGAATCTCGGACACAGTCAAACCAAAATAAAATTGTAAGACTGTCCCCAACTTGACAAGCACATTGCAGGCTGAATAACCTGATTTTCCAAAAAGTAAAAGAAAAAACTATCTTCGGTTATATCTAATAACGGAAAGAGACGTTATATCAAAAGTTAACATGGAGTCGAGTCAGGCAATCGACACGATAAAAAAGAAAGCAGGAGTTTTGAGCAAGTCGTAAAAGCCGGCTATTTTCTATATCCTGTCCTATATTAACAGCTCATGGGATCTTTGCTGAAGAGTAAACATATTCCAAATGATATTAAAAATGGTATATTGAACGTGTTCGCTGGACTGAAATAATCTGTTATTTGGAAATTCGAGGAACAGGTTACTGAATACGCCTAAAAATGTACACATGGTCAATTGGGCTCCTCAACAAAGCATATTAGGTAAGATGATAATTCCAAGTGGTAAATACGTGTTCTTTGGATTTATTATTGCCCGTAAAAGAGGTAGGTAACTACAGTTTTATCGGAATGTACCTATAATAAATAAAGGAACAAAAGTATCTTTACCAGAAATATTTATACTCGCAAATCCTTGAACGAGTTCCGAGTTTCAGGCTATAAATAGAAATATTTGAATTACCAATTATCATTTTCACGCGAACATTTTGTTTCTATAAATATTTTAATACTCTTTACAGCTCATCCGAATTGCGTACTTTTCATCACCCATGGAGGGCTTCTGTCCTCGACTGAGACATTGAACGTTGGAGTGACTGTAATTGGTATCCCTATGTTTGCTGACCAGTTCGGAAAGAAGGTCGATCTCAGTTTTGAATCCCCTGTCAATCTACAAGCAGCTATCGAGGAAATACTTAGCGGTTCTAGGTAAACACATGAACATTCTGCTGATATGAACATTCGAGATTACACTAAAGATTAAGATGCATAAGATCGGATAAGGGTTCTATGTTTCTATACCCGTAATTTACAATATCTCATAAATGTAAACGGGATTATTTCCATATTCTTCCTTCTTGGAGAGTTATCTACTGCATGAGCATTGAATACTTCATCTAGGTAAGTATTCTCATTATTTTCAGATATCGTGATAGGGCTAAGGATTAACCTGACTTGAATATCAGCCCTGTACACCTCTTAAGGGATGCTAGCGTGACTCCACATCTGTGTTGTTTGAAAATAGGGATTATAAATATCTGTTTAGCATTTGACTCGCATCCAAAATTCCATGGATTAATAATAGCTATTAAAACTCATAAATACATCACAGTGGCGTCTACAATGTTACAGACATACATCCCGACTTTTCTAGACCAAGTCTTGTGAGCCAAGTCTTGGGAAGACTAAATTCATTGAAGCTTTGCCTCGCGGTTGAGCTGTTTGCAATATGGCTGATGTATCCTATCCTACTAATATTATAAATGCGAAAGTTTGGATGTTTGTTGCCGAATCACCACCACATCTTGAACCACTGGACGGATCGGGATGAAACTTGGCTCACATTTTGGTTAGGCCCTAGGAATAGGACATAGGCTACTTTTTACCGCGGGAAAGCACTTCATTCCTATGGGAAAACTCATTAAACGCGGGTGAAACCGCGGGTGGAAAGCTATTGTGATCATAAACAGATGCAATAATCTTCAATATTCAGCCTCTATCAAACCGCTATGTTATGCGTTTTCGCATGAAAGACTGATAGAGCGCGCTGTGATGCTAAAAATAATTATATGGTCATTTTCATCATATTTATAGAAATCAGTGAAATATCACACGAATCCCGCATTTATTTTAACTGTCACTATAATGATTTAATTGGAAAACACGAGGCATAGGTACGAGGTGTTGTACCGGCGGCGTCTTCCGGATGGGAGAAGAAGTCGCAGTTTTGACATCAATACCTTTGATCAATAGCTAATCTAAACAAAAGAGGATTTCATAGTTCAATAAAACCGTGATTAGAGAAAATAAATCGTCGTATGTCGTGCGCGTGTGGTTTGGCCCCCTGACCCGCGTGGACCAACCTCGGAAATTTTAGTATCGTCCCATTTGTGGGCCAAGGCCAACTTTGCGCCATAAATATTACAATTACAAGCAGCATCAAAAGTGAATTGGTTGGTTCAGTTGTCCTTCTTTAAAATAGAAAAAAGTACCGGTAACATAGGCTAGTTTTTAATTCTAGAAAATACTATATTTTGTTGGAAATTTAAAAATATCGTGGGCAGTACGGTAAGCTCGGCAGAAAGTCCTGTGCGAAATTAAAGACGTATTTTTATATATGCTTTTGAATTCGCGAGGAACAGAATGTCTTACGACGACGTCATATCGCACGCGCCCGACTGTACAACTAGCGTATTAAAAATATTTAAATTATTTACTTTTTAATAACTCCGCAAAACTACGGCCAGGAACAACGCAGGATTGAAGAGTGATCGGAGGAGGTCGTTGCTAAGGTTTATGAAGTCAATTGTCGATCTTACAACCCACACGATGAAAAATAATGTTAATAATATATTTTCAGTGCGCTTAAGAATAAATTTATTAAACATCTAGCTCCGTACACGTGTTTGAAACTTGATCGGAATTACGAATTACGGAATTGGCAGTGCCGCAATCTAAACTATAATGTGATGCTTTACAAACACGCTAATAATGTGTAGCCGAAGCGCATCGCAGATAATTCGCGTCGTGATGCATCGCAGCTTTCTGGCATGGTGCCTTGACATGATACTTCAGAAACCGAGTTATGTATTGCATTTGTGAAGACGTACGAATGGGTGAGGTCCATGTCATTCTGGTTGTAATGTAGATGCTTTGGTTTGGCTTAACAGGGAGATATTTATCATTCATTCATCTCGTCATTTACTATTAAAATTTATTATTTTAAATGCTTTTTGTTTGACCTTTTTAAAGTAAAATATGAAGCGACGTGATCTTTTGCAAAGCTATAGATACGGGACTTTTCTATAATCACTGACAAAAAAACGCGAGCGCAGTAAACCCAGTTTATTTATTCTGTTTTATCAAAAATCACGTATCATTTCTAAATGAGTACACAATCGTGACAATTGATCTAAAATGTATTAAAACAAAACTCTAAAGTATTTATATTCGTGCACTACTCGTATGTACATCCAAAATTCTTTTCCGGGTCGAGCCTACTGTAAGGAAACACTTAGTAGTCCAACAGTCCAATCAATATCATGATCTTTGACAAAGTTGTACAACTTAAGGTCGAGTTTAGACGACAACGCAACATATAACAATTTCGTCAACATCAGATAACGTCCTTCTCTGTTCGCAGGTGTGTACAACCTTTACAATGTGATCTTTGCCCGTAGAAGCATTCGTTAGATTTATTAGGTTCAAACTAGTGAGAAAATCTACGTGCAACTAAATAATAGTTATTTCATTCACAGGTGTAGAAATATTTTCAGTTGAAGTATTTATATACAAGAACTATTTACTCGGCTATTCAACCTACCTAACCCAATGCAAAACCCACGTGGCTGCATCAAGTTTTCATCGGAAGCAAAGGTGGTTGCTCCCGAGGTTCATTAACACTTGGCAAGGTTTATAGATGCAGATCACCTGGATCGCTCACCTTGTGACGTCACTGACCACCTGGCAAGCAGCCAGCTACCTATGGATCAGTTTTACGCCACGGAATCTCCAATATGGAACGCAAGGTTGCAATGATAAGGAGTTATGAATGGGACGATGACGAAGCGCTTGTGGTTATATAGTAATATAGTCTTATAGTAATATAGTCTTTAGTTCGCCGTGTGGTGACGGCAGAATAGAATACATTTCTCACCAACCCCTACTCTTCCCGTGGGTGTCGTAAGAGGTGACTTAGGGACTACACATTAAACAGGGAACGGGCAGCAGCGCTCTCTGATACAGTAACCTTTTAATCTGCGATCTCCAACCCGCCTGCCAAGCGCGGAGATTATGGCCTCCTCCACTTAAGTGGAGGAGGCTCATAGTCCAGCAGTGGACTGTAACGGGCCGTTGATTGAGTCTTTAGTTTTTGCTACAACCTAACACCGACCAGTTTCGGCCGCCATCGTAATCGCAATTTTGTTACCAGTTACGATCAAAGTTTTTTTGCGCTCGTCCGAAACCTGTTACAAAGAAGGCTTGGCGAAGCGTTCTGCAAAGGTTAGATAAAAATGAAGGTGTTTTTTGAACACTTCGTATAAAGCCAATTAATGCCACCTTCCTTTAGTTAGTTACTAATCACTGCCAGTTTATCTAAAGTTGCCAAAGGTAATAAATGTAGAGTCGTCGTTATTGAATTTCATATGAGTTAGGCGTGTGGTCTAGCCAGCTTAAAGGATGACAGGAAACATTAGGAAACTGGTTTTCAGTTTGGACGTATCCGTTCTAAAACGCCATTCACTTCGGCTTCATTAGTCTTAAAAGGGAGACTACTTCGGTGAATAGGGGATCGGACTGTTCACCATATTTTATAAATTATTTTAAAAATATAGATATAGATAAACAGTATCGGTTGAAAAACGAATTCACAGTGATTTTTTAAAGTTTCAATATTATGTCTGTCTCTTTCAAAAACGATTTTTTGTATGGAGAGTTTAGTGGCAGGTTTCCACAAAACCAAAGAGGCATGTGCTCTTTGATTTTGTGGTTCTGAACTTCTTTCTGGAAATCTTTTATTTACGGAAACAAAAATACAATTTGTTTAATTCTTGCTACTTAAAACAGTTATTTTAAAAAAAAAAAACCTAATAAATATACGGAAAGGAATTCCGATGGAATATGAACCAGGATCGTGGGCTGGATGTACCTATATACCTTATAATTTTATAAAGACCTGACAAACAAATACACAAACGTCAAAAGCGTCTTATTATAGACTTTGCTCTAATGGGGGTACCTAATACCTTTACTGCACTACCCTGTGAGGACCTAATACTGTTGAAAATCAATATCAATCAACAAGCAGTGCATTTGATTTTTAATTGAATAGCATCTTACTACGTCAAAGGCCTGCGTCATAATATAACCTAGGTCGAAGTTATTGATGTTTAAAGGTTTCTGCCTTTGTATAAGTACTCGTATGTCCATATGTAATGAGGCTACAGTTCTTTACCTTTTTTTTTGAGATAAAAAAGCTAGCCTTCATTTTTTTAACATTAGAAAAGTCTTTCATAGGATTCATTTCCAGACACATGCCAATCTCGATTCGCCGATAAGTGTGAATTACAAATAACATTTTTTATGCCATTCTTTTTTGTATTTTTTACAATGTTAAAACTTGTTAGAAATTTTATTACGTTAGTTTTCGTAGAGAATATCTTAGTTGGGATACAAAAGTATTTTTAAGACTAAGGGGACCACGGGAACCAAGGGTGATTTCTTATGTTATATTAAAAAGTTTGTACCAAATAATCTTACTTAAATTTAATTTAATTTTTATTGTACAGAATCGAGAAACACAACCTTCGTTCAGGTGCAAATTATACCGAACTAAACCCAATAAATTTTGTCAAACGTGGTTTTAGTGGTTCAAGCAAAATAAATATATTCTATTCTATTCTATTCTAATTAGTTCTCCTCTTGTGACCCTTAAATGCATGTTATTTTTATTTTTTACGAAATTAGGTACCTATGTAAATTTTGAATACTAAAATACGAAAAAAAAAATTCACTTTATAACTAATAATAGGTTTATGACTCTTTTTTTACGCTTTTATTTGATGCGAATAAGATATTTCTAAGTTTCTTTTTTAATTCTGTTTCATGATTTTTTGGCGGGAATATCTAACGAGTAGAATACGAGCATCCACTAAGACTTCTACTTTACATAACTATGAATATTATCTCAGATCAAAATTAAATCAAACCAAATGTTTGAGAACATCATCTCAGTCGTATCACTCTTGGCAGAGTGGTCGTGGTCAACATGTAGCAGTTTCCAGGGTTGCAGATGTTACTCGTCTCACGATTTCCCACCATCTCTCCCGATTATCAGTCATCCTGGAGCATTCGTGTACGGGCTCTCCAACCATTGGTTTTAATTTTAGTCGGTCCAGCGCATTGATGATCTACCGCGAGGTCTAGTGCCTTCCACTCGGCCTTGGACAACAAGCCGTTCTATGGAGTCATTGTTCCGCCGTGAAATATGACCGAACAGTTTGCACTAAAGACGATGGACGACTTTGATGTTGAGTTACTGTAGTATGGAGATATTGGTATGAAATTCAATCCATGATACCCTCAGCATTCTTCTCCAACACAATATTTCTAAGGCATCTATTTTCCTTTCGAGTTACGTTATAAGACAGATAATTACGTTACTGTTGCAATCAGGAAATTCAGCCTACCGGCGTATGTGCATGGCATGAATATACAGTGTGACTAACATATAGCTTAACCTAATAGCAGGTTAGTTTACTCAGGTTCAGTGTTGTGTAGGACGTAGTAAACAAGGTCTGTTTACTATCGGCGCACACTCCACGTAAGAATATCTTGGAAACCGTATGCACATTTAACTCCAACAGGGTTACCATTATATGCTTCTTGAAATTCATTTTTTAGATCCTATTCCTCCTATCCTTTTTTTTTTTTTTAGTACTTATGTATTTAATGAACAAAAAGTCACAGACTTACGCTCTCATTTCTGTAGAAATATCTTTCGGCACGCCGCCACCACGGATGGGAGAAATACTGTTTTATTTTATAGACAAAAATATTGTAAAAAGACGTCAACATCATTTTAAAAATACAAAACAGTAGGTATAATAAATTCAATTGATATACGCGGTAACTTTCAATTTGAATTCAATTTTTATATGTTAAATGATAAAATTTCAATAAGACTACTTTCCTAGGACTTTCATTTAAAATTATAGAAATCACTACTATTCCTTGTGGTTCCTAGCCTTCTAGGGGCCAAATATATTCGTGGGTATCGTAATGAACTGAGTGGTGAGAACATGGGTATAGTAGAGTGCCACATAGGCGACGTTAGCAACCTTAGCGTACATTCGTTCAGGTGCGTATACCCCGAGCAACCAAACAGTTTTGTCAAATGTGATTTTATCGCGTTTCCCTGTAAGCATAGCAAAGCACTGCTCACCTCTTTGGGATAAGAGCGTGTCGTTTATCTCTCTCTCTTCATTGTTTTACGCCTGTGCTACGGGTAGTGCTACGGCGTAGCGTGTGCATAACGCGTAGCACGTAGCACGTAGCACGTAGTCGGGCGATTGCTTCCAAATGACAGTACGATGCAATAAAGTGTTTACATACATACTCGGACATACATATAGGTATAGTACGAGTATTATTACAAGATAGATTCTGAAAACCTGTCCTCGAATTTTCTTAGTTAAGTAGTAAGTGGGTACTCTTAAAATAATTAGGGACACGTTAAAATAAGATATAAAATTGTTTTGTAATTTGTCTCATTCGAGTAAATACCTATCTGAATGTTTTTAATGATTCATTCTTTTAATGGAGAGTGACGTATGCTTTTCATGTGCTTTTCGTACACATAAAAAAATAACAAAAATCTTTAAGTTATCTTTGTTCCACAACATCTCAGCAATTAGTTTATACTCAATATTATTATATTTAAAGTGTCTGTTAATTAGTTGTAGCAATGCCAGCTTTCATACAAAAATTACAGTTGTAATGAAAAACTTCAGTACTCATACGAGACTTTGTACCAAATCCAAGACCGCCGCCACCGCTGGATTGTCAATCCCAAAAGTCCGTCAAGAATCCGGCCACTTGCCAGAAGTATTTAAGTGTCATCTGACTGCTCTCACGCAACATTACGACATCTTTTCAAGTCTATTTACACAATTCAAAACAATTTAAGGCCGGTGTGGCATTGCTACAAATCGAAATGGGCAACATAAATCATGATATAATCGTGAGACTCGTCCTGTACCGACCTTTCCATGGCTGGTTAAAACTGGTACACCATTGTAATTAAAACTAGCAATGAAAACTAATGATTGTTACACTGGTTTCCAATGGAGTGTTCTGTATACTCTCAACAATTTTTGTTTCGTGGTGGATATCTGATTTTTCTGCAATAATAGCTGTCCGCTGATAGTTGTCTCATCCTTTGAATTTCTTCGCAAGAGAAACAACCTCTACATAACCGACGCTCAATAATCTACAATCAGATATAAATTATTTGTTAAAAACAATGCCCCGCACGTCGTCCCGAGAGTGACGTAAGTTTCCGAACAAACCCCCCTTAAAAATCCGAACAAAGAAGTGTCCCCTTCAAAATAATTGCACCTTCGACACTGAACTACTACCCTACTGTAGCGACCCTGACGAGCAGTGTATAGACGGCTATCCGTGCGGACGAAACATAGCGAAGGACGTCCACCGTACCCGCAATGAATACTGTACACGAAGGAAATCCAGATATTCCGGACAATAGCTACAGATCAAATTGTGTATCTGAGCCTCTGTTGACTATGGTCGTGTTTACGATCACAGAGCTGATTGCGACACAGGTTGTTTGTATAAAATATTACACCTGTATCGGTGAGGAATGCGTCAGTTGGTGCATTTTCGTTGATAGAACCCTTTTATAATATACTACCAATATCTTCTACGCCCGTGTTATACATTTTTCTCGCGGGAAAAGTATCCTATATCCGTTCTTCGGTGTCGAATACAATTTTGGTTCAGTATTTATTTGTTAGCTGTGAAAGCTGAAGACAGTAAATAGATAGACGGACAAACTTAAGTTTTTATAGAGATAATGAAGTAGATATTTACTTCATAAAAAGGTACTCGTAAGTATTAAAAGTAAATTATATAAAGCACTTTTTATTTAGTATTTTGTGTCTCCTAGGCAAAAACCACCCTTGACTCGTATTACCTACGAATGTAATTATATAATGTTAAGATAACTAACAAAATTTATAAAGAGTTAAAACACCCAAATCTGAAAACGCAAGGTTTTTGTCCGAAATTTTATTATTACCGCAAGCTCTGAAAAACATATTGATGATGTAACTGGCGCAAGGCTAGCGACTGACGACTAGCATTCGGGTTGAGCGTGCGATATAAAATGCAAACAATATCAAATACTTATGCAAACGGTACAAAAAAGTGATTAAAATGCATGCAATTACATAAAGAAAAAAAATACCTAGTTTTTAAACCAAACTTGGATTATACACTGTGGCAACCTCAACTCTCTCTTGTTTTTGAGCGTGTATCGCTAGATAGCGTTTTGGAAGTGTTCTGTCTTTTAAATAAAGTATTAAGTGTTGTTAATCACATCAATTAATTAGTGCAACAGTTTTGGCGACGAGGAATCAACAGTATGTTGATAATAATTAGAACCCGTCTCGTGCATTAAAACGTTATTTAAGGTTGGAAATGGACTCCGAGACAAAGAATAATATTTTGAATATTGAGTGGATTTTTTTAACGAAAATTAGTCATAGACTAAGGAGCTTAATTTGAAAGGTTGGCTGTATTGATTGTCTGTCAAGTCAAGTTTTCAAAACGAAGTTATGTTTTGAACGCTTTCGAATGCTTAGATAAATGAAAGGCTCGCAAGGGGAAATGTTTGTTTTACATTATATCTCAATCGTTAAAAACCTGTAATGGAAAATAAATAAACAACTACCGATGGATGATTTGATAGAGAAAAATATCGCAGAGGGTAAAACTAGTGAGTTTGTGTGTGATTGAGAGTGAATGTGTGTGAATGAATGTGAATGTGTGTTAGGAGTGTATTTTTTCTTATTTTGTTTTATGTTTTCAACACGCGAAAACCTAACACTATCCCAACAATCAGTCAAATGTTTTACTAGCAAAAGCAGCAGCTAATGAAAAAAATTGTTTTCCATGGCAACGTCATAGGCTGAAATCTTGCCCTTATTGATTCCTCATGGAAAATGACCGAAATCAGTACCCGTCTCAGGGCGCTTTGTCTTTTTTATAGATTTCTAAACCTTCTACCCGTCAAAAAGTCCGCGTTGCTTTTCTACCACATAGTATAAAAAGCAATTACGTATTATTAGGTCAAGAATAAAAATATACAAATAAAGAAAAAGAGAAATATTCCCTCTTATTAAAACAGCGAACTTTCTACGATGACAAAGCAAATAGAAACCGTATTTCTCTAAGATAGTATTTGCTAGCCAAAGAAATAGAAAATCCTTCGCTGAAGTTTTTCATCTTAAGTGCTAGCTATTGTTTGCTCGCCTGCCAACCCTAATACACTAACAATTTTATTTGTATTGTGTGCAGTGCAGTGTTGCTAGACTTAAAAATTATGCTTTGCTAACGAGGCACGCTCCTTGTTTTATTTTAACAAACGAAAACTATTTAAACTTAAACAAATTGGTAAATTGAAAACAAGTTTATGAACTCTCGTCTTGTTAATGTGCAGCTTAGAGTAAAAGTAATGAGGCTATTAAATAGAGATTTTCTGAGTTTGTAAAGGTATCGTGCTTCTAATTCTATTTTTTATTTATGGCGTTTCACTTGTAGTATTCCGCCAGTATCAAGTGGTTTTGCTAAGTAATTAGCATGAGATACACAGACAGCCCTAATCTTAAGACTAGGGTGCTGTACGGTGAAGGACTCGAGAAATATGATAGCAGCATTACTGAAGCCACCACGTGGCCGCTGCAAATCATCAATGAATGACGGCGAAATGCAAGCGTTTCAATTGTCCTATTAAAAACACTTTAAGGTTTTCGCGGTTGTTAATATTAATAACACACATATCTACCGGGTTACTACCACGATTTTGATTTAAAATAAGCTTTTTAATGAGCTTACCGATATTTCGACTATGTTGCAAAAGTCATGATCACGGCAGAAAGCGACAGCAAGCGTCATGCATTGACAATCTATATGTTATATTTCTTTAAATACAATACCTACATAAAAAAATACTTTGCATGTATTGTTAGGAATTTGACTACCTATCATTTGATACCTAGTTTGCTTAAATCAAATAAATAGTTATCGAAATAATCGACAAAATCTAAATCTATAAGGCGCCATCTATGTGACGTCATAGATACTTATTCCACCATAAATACTTAATACCACTTGTCGGTATAAACCTTTTCAGTCCTACGAAAATTAAAATTTTTCAACTTGGCCTCTCCTATTTTATCAATAGAAGTAAGGTAGAAGGGTTCGCGCTGGAGTCTTGGATCCACCACGATTACCATTACTGGTGGATCAAACAAATATATTCTGTTTTTTTTGCGGTGAGAGTACAGACTGCAGAGGCACTGCACCTATGACACTTGACTTACTACCCATAGAATAATACTACCTAAATAAAAAGGTACGTACACCTTGTTGCAGGACAAGTCGAACAACTGACTAACTGACAACGATCTAGGCGACGTTGTTTTCGAGTTATAATGTTTCCCGTCAGTCCGAAATGTTTATGCCAAAGCTCATCAGTTAGTTGGAAGATTTATCTGAATGTCACGGTGAGGTCGCCCCTCAAAATAGACCTAAATTCAATATAGCGTAGCGCCGAGATTTCAGATCTTACAAAATCACTCCCACGCTTTAGATTTTAATATAACGCACGGCATAATTTTTCGAGATCACCGAGACTGGAACATTGTCGCGCCAGATATTATTACTAGGTCATCAACATGCTTTATTATCCCGGCCTATTACGACGTTTATTATATTCTACTTAATACTCGTATGTAAATAAACTAAACAGAATGAACAAAATGAATAAAGCGTTAGTTAAAGACATCAAATTAATTTCACGAAGTTTTAGATTGAATTTTTCGAATTTTCACTTTACCCTATCGCACAGTCATTTAATTTAAGTATTTTGATATAGCAATAATCACACGAAATATTTCACGATTTACGTACACAAAATAAAAAATCTAAAATAGATGTAGGTATATTTTCTTTGCGGTTGATATAGCGCAAGTCTAGGCGGGCGGGGGCGGGAAAACGCAGCGGGGAACGGGGGGGCTTTCATCTATGGGAAGTGTATTATAATAATAGTGATAATGACATTGCGAGAGGTGAGACAGGTGAATAACCAACCTGTGAGCAGTCGTCAGCTGTTGCGCGCGCGCACCACTCGTCTCCAGACCTCCAGACTGGCACTACGCAGTTCCCCCGACGATCCGCGTCTAGCGCTGCCCGTATCTATTTTTAATCGCTTATAATTTTATTGTTTGAGCAAAATCACGACGACGACAAGTGCGCGCGCCGGTGGCAACACTTCTAATGCCAAATCGCAAGACTCTGGCGCAGCGTCCTTAGGCCAAACCCCTAGCGCCAATGGGAGCTGCGAGACTCCAGCGCGAGCGCAGCGGTGTACTGGCCAATATTTGGAATCCATTAAATTACATTTAAATTGAAATAGTGTAAGTTGGCGCCGGATGAAAGCGAGCGTGGCGTTCCATTGCTAAAGCGAATTGCCAATGCGAAATAATTTTCTTTTTCTTTATCGTGTAGGCTGTAAGGTCGACAACAGAGCTCACAAGCCCTGGTGTAACTGTAGCCACTGCGTGAACATAGTAAGCGCAGAAGAGACCACGGGTTGGAATTATTTGTTTTCAAAAATGTATATTATCATGTATGTTTAAAAATAATAGAAGTAATGCTTGGAGGTTAAAATTACCAATCCCCGCGTAATTCCCCCGGGTCCCAATAGTTCCATTCGCTAGTTTCATGATGAGGATTCTGGGTAATTTTTCTCCCAGTTTTGTTTATGGAACCGCCATATATTTTTTAAGCAATAAATCTGCAATCGACTACCCATTTCAGTGATTGCTTTTCTGTAAAACAATCAAGATAAAAAAATTGGCTCATATAAGTTGCTTTAGTTCATGACTTGTCCATTTTAAAGCAACGCAACCCTGATGATGACAACCCGTTCATCCAATTGAGACTGGCGCAAAGCTCAAAAATGTCGAATCCAAAAAACTTATCTGACAAAAAACAATTTTTGTGCAAAGATTAATAAATTACCACCCTCATGTCCATAATATGGACATTATGTATTTTTATTATTATTAAAAAAGTATTTCAGTAAGCACTACAGCGCCATAAAAATAATATTACATCAGGAATCCTTTTAAAGGGAAATCACATTGGAAAAACATAACAACTTTGACGCTTTTGCACCATGAAAACTTCTTGATTTATGATTTTGTTTTTTTTTTTACTGAATATGACAGCAGTGTAATCAATAAAAACTAAAAGCTTGTCATACTTAGGTCAAACTTCATCAAGTGGTCCTCCGTGGCCGAGTGGTTGATCGATACCAAATCGACACACTCATTACGAAGGCTCCGAGTTCAAATCTTGGTGGGACACTTTCATACAAAAAATCTTTGTTGACTTTCCCTAATTTGGTTAAGATTAATCACCTGATTGTCTGAAAAGATATATGATTTCGTGATTTAGAAAGAACGTTAATTCGTGTTTTTTTGGATTATCACATAAAAATAACGCTGGAAGTATGGGGATATGTTTAAATACGCATACTGTTGCTTAAAACAATATTATACAAAAGTACTTGACCTATTGTTTTATGCATTATTAAATTATAAATAGGAAACAGAAATATATAGGTAACATCATCTAGGTTGCTTTGGTTCACCCATTTTAAAGCAAAAACATCCCCTTAGTTCGGCGTTCTTCGTTTGGCGTTCTTATTTTAAGCACGCTTTTATTAGGGTCCCTGTATGTTTGTTTGTATGTTATGTAACCGACTCCTTCGGACTTGATTTGACCCACTTTAAACGGACAGATTTAATTTAAACGTTGTTCACTTACCAAGAACCGGTGATAATACAATAATTTGAAAAAATAAATTAAAAAAAGAACACTCTTTCATAGTATACATCAAACTAAAAAGTGAAAATAATAAACACGCTTTTAAAGCACATCAAACTAAAAAGTGTAAAATAATTCTTAATACAAGCTGAAAACAGTAATGAACGAAAAATACTAGTATTATTGTGAAAAAAGCGTGGGGTGTTTTGTGCCATTATTTTCGTATACCGACCCCACGCTTCTTTCACAATAATACTAGTATTTTTCGTTCATTACTGTTTTCAGCTTATATTAATAATAATATTCTTTATTCTCAGACTGTATACAAATACAATATGTCCATACAAAATTAAATTTTTAATTAAAAGTTAAAAACAATAATAGTTATTTAACAATAATTAATTATTTTATAATCAAAATCAATTCATTCTAATAAATTAAATAACAAAAACAGATATATTATGTAGTTACATTATACATTATAAATTAACTCATTACAAGGAAACAGTTTAAAAAAAATAAAATATTTAAAAACTAATTTTTCTTAATTTGTAAATTGTATGGTATAAACTGGTATAAACCGATACAATCGGGTTTGCACTTAGCCTAAGTCTATCATGAAAGGAAGCAAAAGTTTTTCTTATTATTACTGCATAGAAGTCATCAACCCTATTCCCGGCAAATCCCCTTTGCAAATTCCCTATTCATGCCGGACGCACTACACCGCCATGGCAGTTGTAACATGGCCCTGAAAGCATTATTGTATTGGACACGAAGAGTGTATTCAATATTTTTATATATTAAGAAAATATTTTTCAATTTTAAATTTGATGTGCTTTAAAAGCGTGTTTTTTTAGTTTTTTAAAACTATATTTATTTTTAACACGCTTTTATTCACAGCTTCGTTCACATGTATTTAACTGTTTAACAATGTAATCGAATCTGGAAAGTAAATACCTTCTTCTAATATATCGTATCATGTTGAAATTTCGTAAGTTTGTGTAATTCGGATGAAAATACAATAATTTGGCAGCGTCGAGCTGATCTGGTCATGGACGGAGCTGGATAGTGGAACTCTTTAATATTTACTAGTTAAACCTCCCGAGTTTTTACGTGAAAGGATCTGTACCCGGCTTCTATCTATGTAAGGTAAGTTAAGTGAGCTATGTTGGCCTTTGGCGGCTCTATTAACATTGACTGATCTGAGCACTGGATCTGACTCAGCCAATAGACCTCAATATCTCTATAGAAGAAGAAGGAAGTACTACCTCGTCGCCCGCTTTTATTTATGCGGTTCCATTCATATGGTTGTTGGTTTAGTCCAAATAAAAATAAATAGCTAGCTCCAGCTTCCATCTTATGTCACATTCAGTAGTCACACAATGTAGGATACAGAATTCGACTATTTTTATTTGTACACGACTGTCCAAAAAAGAAGTGTAATGTTTTCGGAATGTATTATGTATGTAAGTGTATTATGAGTTTCTTTATTTAACCACTAGCTTTCCGCCCGCGGTTTCACCCGCGTTAAATGAGTTTTCCCGTGGGAATTAAGTTTTTTCCCGCGGTAAAAAGTAGCCTATGTCCTATTCCAGGGCGTAACCTGTATGTGTACCAAGTTTCATCCCGATCCGTCCAGTGGTTCAAGCGTGATTCGGCAACAAACATCCAAACATCCAAACTTTCGCATTTATAATATTAGTAGGATAAAAATGTCAGAACGGATGATCGTCAAAATCCTTGCATCAAATCTATAATGGTTTTCTTTTAGTCAATATGACCGTTGTATGGTTCTACCGTGAAATGTACATCGTTTTGTTCCCGCCGTGTAGTGATAGCACTCGCCAAACTGAACAACTTTTCGCGAAAAAAAAATCCTGCGACAAAAAAAAATATTGGTCTCTCCAAGACGGTGAAGGTGAGACTCCCGACCGACCCAGACGACACGGCGGGAACAAAACGAAGTAAATTTCATGCTGTATTATGAAATGTGAAAAATCATTATATTTACTTAAATCATTATATGGATATCAAATTGAAGACCTTGAGCACATTCCAAAACTATAATAATCAAAAGCTTTTCAGTAAAATTTATAACAATATAAATACAACTGGTCAGCCAAAAACATCTATAGTGATAAGTAAAAAACAAATTGGCATTGTAGTCGGGGCAAGAGTCGGGGGAGCGCCCATGGAAATATTTTTATTCTAAGAACCCCGACTCCCCCCCCAAATCTTTTGTTCCCCGCATCCTTCCAGCCTATGTTGTTGTAACAGTTGTGTTGTGTGTACTCGTAAAGCGCCGAGGCCGGGCGACCTTCTATCTTTTTAAACATAATTTATAACGCATTTTATTGCGCCTGCGTCGCTTTCATGGTTCGCTCAACACATTATGCTAAGAATATAATGGCGGCAGGTCATATCGCTCCCGATTCCCGCAGTACGCTCGAAATCGAAGACTAATAATCGTCTTGTTCGTGTTTTTCTTTAAAATTACAGCGTCTAGTCGCGTCGGGAGCACTTTGCAAGTTCCGAGTATCTGCGTTTTCTTAATTTAGAAAAAAAAAAGATATTTTAAGCGCAAGGAACCTATGCTGGCGCTATATTACAATTTTGCTTCTTTTTGCACATACGCAGAATTTGCAAAATACAATTATGACCCGAAAGTCCTTTTTCCTAAATCCATTTTTGAATTCGTACTTTTAAAAGATGCTTTAGGTAACGGTTTTCTTTGTGGGTTGTAAAGTCGACAATCGACCTCAACGTAATGATAATCACACTAATATATTATAAATGTGAAAATATATTTGGATGTTTAGATGTTTGGATGTTTGTTCCGCTTTCACACGTAAACTACTGGACGGATTTGGATGAAGTTTGGAATAGAGATAGTTTGTACTCTGGAATAACACACTGGTTACTCTTTTTTTTATTCCCATGGGAAAATCTTACATAACGCGGGTGTAGCCGCGGGCGGACCGCTAGTTTCAAATAACTTGCGATTATGAAAGTTATTACTATGCAAACGTATATTTTACTTGCATAGTTTTCTTCAAAACGTCTTCCGAGTGAAAACTGTACCAAAATGGCTACTAGACTGATAATGCATATTACTAAGTTGGGTTATCATTATTATTCTGAACACCGTTCGTTCAACTTACGTCCTTTTTATTTCCCAAAAAAAGAACAACAGAACAGGTTAGATAAGACGTGGCGACCAAAATCGGGGCCTTTGTATTACAATGACGCGCACTGCCGTCACCGGCTAAAATAGAGGAGTCGGCATTGTACATCGAACAGTATTGTGCGGAATTATAGTTCAATCGAGGCTAACGGTTTATATCCTGGCAGAAATAAAAGTTTATACAAGGTGCTTGCTCCGCAGGGCGAAATTATATTTAAGACGCAGAAAAATATATCTAAAGAAACCTGACACGAAAATGAAATTGTGTTTTATTATTTTCTTCTTACGTTTTAAGCAAAGAAATAGAAACTCCTCCGCCGCCGCCGGAGAGAAGAATTTTTCATCTGAGGTTTCATGTGACAAAAGGCTGCTAATATTTTTATATGTTGACATATTTTATTTTAGTTGTTATTTTCCTCAGTACAAGTACCTATACTTGTTTTGAGTTATATTCTGTATGTTGACATTTGTTTATATTGATTACATACAATCACGGACCAACCTACTTGGTCCGTGCATACAATGGATTATATGATGGATGATGTTTCAAGATTGTATTCTAATATTTTGTTAGCGAATTAATGTGTTTACTTTAAAATTTTCACGCCTTAATTTTATTGGTAGAACATGCCGCTTTTTTGTATGCTTATACCAACAGTGTAATTTTATGTACCATGTTTCTCGCAAATAAATAATTATTATATGCCGAAGACCGGGCAAAGTGGAGAAGATTGAGTAGGAAAGCGGACCCCAGCACTAGGCCGGGAAAACGCTAGGACGAAGAAGATTATAAAGCATTGAAATAAAAACCAAAGGGATTGTAATAAAACGAACTGGTATAAACTGCACACTTTATTATGTATTTTCTTTTTGTTTGTATTCCGAGTTGTGATGTTTCTACAAATAAAACTATTTCAAAACGTTGAAGTAGAAATTACATCACAAAACAGTCGTTACAGGTTAGGTTGGCACGGCAGAGCATATTTGCTTTCTGCTTATAGAAATCCTGAAATGGGATAAATTTATCAGTTCCATGCACTCTTTTAGTATTTTTTTTTATTTCTGTTTCCCGCCACACCCTGTGGAACATACTGGGGCGGGCGTAGAAATATAGGATATGAGATAGCTGGTGGCGTGGCCCGATTCCGAGCACATCGACTTCGAACATTTTTAATATTAAATTCTATTTTTATATATATCTGTGGCAAAGAGCACACAAATTGAACGATACCGCTGTCATTTTTGTACGTTATATTGGGTTTTTTTAAGTTCCTAGTCTTTATTACTACATGTGCCAGTGTCCCTAAAAAGCCGGCACAGTTTTTGTCAAGGAAGTTGCTCCAATGGCGAAGCTCCCCAATCCCGGCTTGATATACCCCTCAACATCGATAACTCGATTGACAGAGAGCCTCCCCCCTGGGAATAGTTTACCTTGGCCGACGTGGAAGTCTCTTAACAGACTCAGGACTCAAGGCGGTCGAAGTAAAGAAAACATGCTTAGGTGGGGATATATACTTATTATAGGTAGGTACTTCTGATAGTACATGTTTGTGTGGTGTCTCTCCACCACTCTCTACAGACAATGGTGTCGATTCGGCATACGCCCAACTAAACTAAACTTAAAATTAGTCCTGTCACTTTCTATCATTTTAAATTGCAAAGGGACCGAAGATCATCGCTTTTGTTTTTGTCTTTGACTTCACGACTAACTGTCAATTTTAGTTTTATTCGTCATGGTGTTAGGTAGGCACTAAAACAAGACTAAATTTGACAGTTAGTCGTGAAGTCATAGACAAAAACAAAACCGATGATCTTCGGTCCCTTTTCAATTAAAAATGGTAGAAAGTGACAGGGCTAATTTTAATTTTAGTTTAGTTGGGTGTATGCCGAATCGACACCAATGGCTTACTTAATGTCTTGGCATATATTTAAGTATTTTTAAGTGAGCAATTCCTGTATTTAGAGTGGTCATTGTACAGATCCTTGATGATCATAATGTTGGTAATGACGACGTCATGGCGCGGCCTGAACTCGCATCTTCTTACGCCTTAAAGAATTTAGTTGAAGGAATGTGAAACAATTTTAATACTAAAACACTATACGCGCATTGTTTTTGTTTTGCAATCGCGCAGAAATCTCTTAGAATTATTTTTAGAACAAATACAAGGAAGATTTATGAGCGCTGGCGGTGCCTGACTCGCGATCCAGCTACTTTACCAAAACAATTTAATTTTTAAACCTTATTATTATTCAATGTAACATTTCAAGGTTGTTACACTTTGTTACATACAATAGTTTGACAGGGTGACGTGCATGAACACACACTTAAAAACAGATAGTATAAAAGTGTCTTTATTCGAAGTAAGATTTAACAAAATCATTTTTCGACGTCGTCAAAGCAAGATGGCCTGTTCACTACAAGTGTACGCCTTCCGTGGAGAAGAACTGGTTCGTAACGTAACGTTTACTATGGGTTCCCTACATATACAGCAAAAGTGTAATAACCATGAAGGAAGAAAAAAATTTACGCGCCCGCCCATTTTTTCTTCCTTCATGATAATAACATACTTACTTACTTAGAATTAATTGTTCATTCGATGCTTAGATACATAAAAACCAGAAAAGAGGCACTGAAATGTAAATATTCTAAATCTTTTCGTGTTACGTAACTAGTTTCGTAGTAAGAAAACTTTTTCTTTACACGTAACTGGTTACGTAGCACTGGTTTCGTAGGATATAAAATCTTCTTCATGGTCAACTGCTCACATACGCCTCACCGAACGGCTCGAGCCTACACTAAGTTAGGGCGAGCAGCCCTTAGTCATCCGCGCCGCGGTTTCAAAAACAAAACAGAAGAAACTCTTTTAGCCATTTTTTGGAAGCTGTAAGCATCGTGTAATGAATCGTGTAAATTAGGTTTTATTCGTCTATCAGCAGAAGTTAATGAAAACAGGCAGAATGGACGTGGGCAGAGGAGTGTTGCCAAGCACGTTTGCGAAAATAAACCAAGTGACACCGAAACGTCCACTTAAATATACGAATTTACCGAAAAAGAGTTAAACAAAACACATATTTTCTTATGTCAGCAACAAATTGTGAGGTCGATTCTATATAACATTTCAGAGTTATACAATATTATAGAAAATGTATTTTTAATGAAATAGACACTTAGCTCAGAAATTTTCCACAGGCGTTTTGTCCTGAAATTTTCCTTTTGAGCGTCGCGTCATAACTAACGTACAACATGAAATAAAAATTCGAATTCAAGTTGGTACGCGTTGGGGTTCGTGTTCGTACAACTGTAAGTTTCTTCACAACGTTTTCCTTTACCGAAAGAGCGTTGAATAAACACAGAAATGAAATAAAAAAGTGAATACTTGCACATGTATTTAATGCATGTCGGGGTGTCTCCCGAACGGGAGGCGGCACCTATAGCCACCACAACACCGACGCTCTTATTCGTTGTTTTGCTGAATTAATCTGCTATCCTGAACAGTTTATTTGAAAGTATGAAAGAATCATCACCATGATCTCTTGTCAGCAACAAAGAGTGGCGCGGCGATCTATTCACGTCATCTTCATCAAGGTTGGTGCGGCCCGCGGCGACTCGCGCGCAGCCGCCCGCGCATCTTTGGCATAGGACGTCAGACTACACCGATGTTAATCAAATTGAATTTATTGCACACACGGAAAAATATAATATACATAACATAGGAGACTATAAATGTTTGAGTTTAAAATATATAATTGTTGTTACGCCGCTGACGTCGCAAAAAAACCATTTTCTCGTAAGGATACAACACATAAATTGATTATCCGCCCGCCATCATGATCTCATGATCATCAAAAAAGTGAATGTTTACGAAAAATAAATAAATATGTGAGGACATCTCACACACGGCCATCTGACCCCAAACTAAGCAAAACTTGTACTTGTAAATCAAACAGATGATATACATTACTCAAAGAGACCACTGTTGTTGTTGATCCAGACCCAAGGCAAACGCAAGTGCTCATCGCACGAATGTTTGCCGTGGGCGGGAGTGGAACCCGCAACCCTGTGCTTCGCAGGCAAGCGTACTACCAACTAGCCTACGGGGCAGTCCGATTCCGAATACGACGACCTTAAATGCAATAACTAACACTAAATTAAAAATAAAATAACAGTACACATGATGCCTGCCCGCCCGCAGCGACGAATGGGTTTATTTGTTTAAAAAAAACAAAATTGCGTCAATATACGTATCTCTCTTTTCTCGTGATAATAAAAAAAAAACCCTTTTCCGATCAATTTTGTCCGTTCCGTTGCTGTGTGAAATAACTCAACCAATTCAGTTCGCAATATATTTATAAAAAATCCTAACCTGTTTTCCTAAAAAGTCTGCAAAACTAGAGACAGTCTTACAAAGAGATTGTTTTGAAAGAAAGAAAGAAACATTTATTATTTTTACGCCACTGGAATAGATATAATGGTAATCATTAGTGCTACTGGAAAGTGCCCAGACGTCAAAATAAAAGGACCGCACTCATCTTATGCTTACGCTGGTATTCTGTGGGCCCCTAGTGGTGGATGTAGAGGGCAATAAAATCAATAATAAAATATGTATGTTATATATATGCTTGTATATACATATTGTATTGTATTGAGATTTTCGTTTGACCACAGCGACTGAGATTCGAACTTAGAAGCTACGTTATACACCGTGAAATTTACATCGTTTTGTTCCCGCCGTGTAGTGATAGTACCCGTCAAACTAACAAACTTTTCACGAAAAAAAAAATTCCTGCGACATAAAAAATTTTTGGTCTCTCCATACAAAGTGAGACTCCCGACCGACCCATTTTGTATGAAGAGACCAAAAATTTTTTTGTCACAGGAATTTTTTTTTTGGGCGCTCCAGCATTCGGCCGCGGAGGCTTCAATACTAATAATTCTTCTCTTTTCCACTCTGCCCCGTGCCTACGGGGTACGAGATAAGCCGCCCTCAAAATTCAAAGTTTACGATATTACTTTGAATATTTTAAAATAAGATAGATTTGGAGTTGATAAATTTTAAGGCTTGCGCAAGTTGCGCGCTTGTATAGCAAACCGAGAGGCATAGACTTACTTTTAAAATGCAATTAAAATGTGAATAGGACTGTAACGTCGTTCGTCAGGCCAATACAAAAAAAAAACCTCAAAGATTTGCAGGAAAATAACCGCCTGTTGACTCTTATGTTTTTATGTTTCTGTTATGTTTTCCTGTTTGGTGTCAATAAAGTATATTTGTATTGTATTGTATCTAATCTAATCTAATCTCTAGTTCCCAAAGTGGTAATATAGCGGGCGCGTGACCTTTAGCTAATATTTTTACTTGAACTTTCATTTTAAGCAATAAACAAGTATCTAAATAACAAAGTGGTAATATAGCGGGCGCGTGACCTTTAGCTAATATTTTTACTTGAACTTTCATTTTAAGCAATAAACAAGTATCTAAATAACAAAGTGGTAATATAGCGGGCGCGTGACCTTTAGCTAATATTTTTACTTGAACTTTCATTTTAAGCAATAAACAAGTATCTAAATAACAAAGTGGTAATATAGCGGGCGCGTGACCTTTAGCTAATATTTTTACTTGAACTTTCATTTTAAGCAATAAACAAGTATCTAAATAACAAAGTGGTAATATAGCGGGCGCGTGACCTTTAGCTAATATTTTTACTTGAACTTTCATTTTAAGCAATAAACAAATATCTAAATAACAAAGGGGTAATATAGCGGGCGCGTGACCTTTAGCTAATATTTTTACTTGAACTTTCATTTTAAGCAATAAACAAGTATCTAAATAACAAAGTGGTAATATAGCGGGCGCGTGACCTTTAGCTAATATTTTTACTTGAACTTTCATTTTAAGCAATAAACAAGTATCTAAATAACAAAGTGGTAATATAGCGGGCGCGTGACCTTTAGCTAATATTTTTACTTGAACTTTCATTTTAAGCAATAAACAAGTATCTAAATAACAAAGTGGTAATATAGCGGGCGCGTGACCTTTAGCTAATATTTTTACTTGAACTTTCATTTTAAGCAATAAACAAGTATCTAAATAACAAAGTGGTAATATAGCGGGCGCGTGACCTTTAGCTAATATTTTTACTTGAACTTTCATTTTAAGCAATAAACAAGTATCTAAATAACAAAGTGGTAATAAAGCGGGCGCGGACTTGACCTTTAGCTAATATTTTTACTTTTACTTTCCAATTTTCCAATTTTTATTTCCTTTAAAATCTGATTCAGACTATCACAAATATATGTATAAAAAAAATACCTTCGGCCGTCAAGGATTTTCGTAACTGGTTTCCTAAATGGCTATTGGTGGTATGGTTAAGGACCCACATACCTCCAGTGGTTTGGCCCGTGGACCCCGTGGTACGATGATACGATGGGTCCATCACGAGTTCACGAGCCAGTTCAGTTCAGACGTTTTCAATCGATGCTTACAAAAAGCATTCAACTTTTGTTTTTCACAGATGAACACGTAAATACTTGTTTTATTTTATATATATGTAATATATGTGCTAATAAATATGCTCTAATACTTTTTTTATTCATTAAATACGTTTGTTTTCAGTAATCATATCTAAGAATGCTAAAGCCCAAAGATTTCTGGCGCGCGTCACCAGCGATCGTCTTTTGTTCCTCTGAGCTATAGCCTAAAATCTTTAACAAAAAAAAAACTAATTGGTATATTGTCTAGCTCCAAAAAATATTCTTCTGGAAGCGCTGTAGAATAAGCTACTATTTCTGCGACATTAAAAGAAAATGAAGAAATGTAAGATGTAAACTTTTTCACTCTTGAAACCTTAGAATAACTAACTTGTCTTGTTAGTAAAATCTTTTCTAAACCTTTTAATAATATTTTCCTTGACCGTAACCAATGACGCAGCACACTTACTTGACTTCTAGGGGCAACGTGACTAGTTTTAAAACTCTCGGAAACCATTTAAAAGAATGGGTGACATACGCATGCAAATCAAACGTGGCCTCTAAAAATCAGGAGGAGGCAGGGCAACGTGACTTAGTTTTAAGAACTCTCGGAAACCCTAAGAATGGGTGAACTACGCTACGCAAGCAAATCGAACGTGGCCTCTAAAAAAACATTTGACTGAGTTTTGATCGTTTTTCTTTCGAATTTCGAAATCATCTACGTTCGATTTGAACTTTATCAAAGAGTCTTGAAATCGAATATATGGAAAATCATGAAACTAAAATGAAATAACAGTAACTGCGCGCCAGTTGTGTGCAGGAAGCTGTGGGCGTAAAATGGAAGACGATATTAGTAAGAGAACTGGCGCTGGCGACGCTATTAAGTCAGCCGACTAATTTGCAGACTGCTATAAGTATATAAGAGCGTCGCTGGTCTAGTGGCTAGGGCCGCTGCCTCCCGTCCGGGGGACGCGGGTTCGATACCACGTACCAATCTGTTTTCGAATTTCGAATTCATATGTACGTTTATTCGACGCTCGTACGGTGAAGGAAAACATCGTGATGAAGCCTGCACGCTCCTGCAAAGAAATTCAAAGGTTGTGTGTGAAGTCGACCAACTCGCACTGGGCCAGCGTGGTCAACTAAGGCCTAATCGCACTAATTCAGGGTAGGCTCGAGCCCCTCGGTGGGGACGTATGTGAGCTGTTGATGATGATGACGTAAGTATATAATCAATACCTGAAACCGATCCTGAAATACCTACCAAACCTGGTAGCCTGGTAACCATAGTGTATACCTGAAATTTTTAATGCCACCTGAAGGAAAAGCACAGCTAAATACTGGAAATAGGACAATTTATTCAAAGGAAAAATTGCTTTATATAGTTATTTGTTAGGTAAGAGAGGAATGTTGATTTTTCCTCAGAGAACTGATATTGAATCCAGAGCATGCGAAGGAGTCTGTAATAAGATAAGATAAGATAAGATAAATAATCTCCTGAAGCTCGCGAAGGATTCTAAGGTTCGAGGTAAGAATTAGAGTCCTCTCAAACCCAACACATTATTTTTCACCTGTTCCGGCAAGGAAATCATTAACTATTTACTTACCCTACGTAAATATTGATACTTAAAAATGTACAAAAGAGTTCTCTTATTTTCGATATAATTCTATAAGTTGAGATTTAATTACTGTATTTCATCATAATACTTTTAAATTTTTAGTTAATAAGATAAAATAAACACCCAAAACAATAAACAAACTTTTAGGTTATGTTTTTTTAGGGTGCGTTCCAAAATTGTATGAAAACCTACCCCTGCGTTCCGAGACGCGCTGAAATCGATTTAAGCGCACTCAAAGGCAGGCGCAACCCATACAATCTTTTGGTTGTCTGATCGCTGCTGACGGCGCTGACAGTTTTATTCGGAACATACCCAATAAAAAAAAATTGCACACGTCAATTATTTTACGTGCGGATATATGAAAACTTTTTTCCTGTGTAAGATAATGTTCGAAATTCAAACTAATTTTCCTCTCTAGACATGAGAATGGTTTGCATGTCTAGAAACGAATAAGCGATTTTCGACCCTATTTTCGGGCATTAAAAGCCAACTTTCCGAGGTGGAGAGGTGAAAAGTGTTTTTACTTACTTACTTTATTTTTTTAAAGCTTTTAATTATTTTCGAAAATAACCCTTGCCCGGGAATCGAGCCAGCTGAAATACAAAAATAAAACCTTATACTTTTTTGGCATCAATCTATAGGATCAATCATATAGATCAAATCTCTGTAACTAATTAATAAATTACGTCAAAGATAACGCTTGAATAAAATTACATAAAATATCTTGTCCCATTGAATTTATAAGTTTAGATTGAATAGTTTTCCTTTTATTTAATTTACCACGTTTGTTAAGAGAGATTTAATCGCTATGGCTGGCCCATCGATAGATGCCGTAAAAGTTGTGTTATTTTTAATTTCAGCCTGTTCAATTCCCGGAAGTGGCAAGCGTACCTATTGAAAATCTTTGAAATCGTTCTTCTTTTTAAAAATAAAGGAATGTTTTCTTTGGATAAATTTTCGTATCTTCAATAGTTAAAGTAGTATTAATTTTTCAAAAAGTTAAAAATATCATTTGGTAGAGCTCGCAAAGCATTATTAGTACCAGTAATTAGTTTCTCGATATCTTGTATAGCTTAGGATGAATCGAGTGAGTACACTTAACGTTTCCACCCTATATACCTATATAACTAGGTAGTGGTGTAGTATAACGAGTTATTCACAACATGTATCAAAAATAGCCCGATGCGTGATGGTATATTACACCGTTAGTCTGTAGCAGAGCTGCTATCCTACCTTCTCCTGCTATTTTGTTACTGGCAACCCAGTACTTTATCGTACTGGCAGTTTCATGGTTTACAAATTTATTTTCAAATTTGGAATCCATCCGTTTCGGCTTTGTCATTTCATCAAAATTTCATCATTCCACCTCAGGTCACTTGACTGATACCATCCGGACCACAATGTATTATCGATCGGTCACTAAAGGCCACTTCCAAATTCCAATGCCGTTCAGGGAAATAGCCGTTTATAGTAAGTGGCCATTCCACTTACTATAAACGGCTATTTCCCTGAACGGCCACTTCCCATGAAAGGCCACTTCCCTGAACTGTCACTTTCCTTGAACAGCCACTTCCCATGAAAGGCCACTTTCCATGAACGACCACTATCCTTGATCGGCTACTTGCCACGAACGACCATTTTATTTAGAATTACTCTTACCCCTTTCCTACGCGTCTACCCAGAACTGGACCTTGTTTTCTGCCTCGCTACCTAACCTAACCTAACCTAACCTAACCTAACCTACCATTTAATTTACAACCTTCATCGTGCGACCAGCGGACCTAACGTGAAAGCAGCTGGGCCACAAGTCTACTTCTTCATTGTGTGGCTTGTAAGGTGGACAACCGACCTCATTTACCCTGGTGTCAGTATTGAAGAGCCGACACAGGCCGCGACATGTCTCGTATAATACTTCTGTAGATAGTAGCTGGGATACACAACCCCGACGCCTGCTATGCACCTACTGCGTAGGTGGAGCGTGCTAAGACTGCCGTGCGGGTAAACCCGCCTCGTAGGTGCATAATTTCCTAATGTGACTGCGCGGCCCCTACGTCGTCGTAGGTGCGCTATTACCAAATTTATCTAACATATGCGGCGCACCTACCGAGGCGTATGCGGGTGCGCATGGTTGTATTATTGCGATTTTTTTTTCAGCAGCCAAAGTGCGTCTTTTTTAATACTACAACCCTCAACAGTCTCTTTCTGTGAATCGAGTTCTCACTCGACAACTTTACCTAAATCACAAAAAATAAGGAGTAAGTTTGTTTTTATTACGACTGTAGAATATTCATATTCGTAAAATACTGAATAATAGACCAACTTGTAAAATGTACTTGTACAAGTAAGAAAATATGGTAATACAAATATCACAGAAAAATATTTTGATGAATGTTAACTGTCTAGGTAGTATCTAAGTAGTATTGGACAACTACGGAACCCTACACTTTGCGTGGCCCGACACGTGCTTGGCCGGTTATTTATATTTTACTAGCTGTCCGCCACAAAACTGTTGTGCTACGCTCGCGTTGTGTGAGATTTTCCGGCGGGAATATAATGTTTCCCCGTTTAAAAAAAATCTTTAATACAATCCTTGCACTGACAACAAAGAACACAACAAAAAAATAAATATTCAAAATTAAATAAGTCCAACATGAGTATAGTTGCGAATGTTGCTGAAAAGATATAAACTGTGTAAGATACAGTTGCTGTAAAAAAATACCATCAGATGGCGTTGTTAGTTTTCAGAACTCGGTAACGAGATGTTTTTGCCGTTGATATAGGGTACAGGGTGGCCAACTTGGAGGTATAGAACTTTTTTTTTGCCGCCATTTTGTTTTGGCGATAAATATGACAGTTGTTGCATGAATATTACTTTGTGTAGATACTAGATACGGCAAATTTATTATGGAGCGTTTTACGACGGAACAACGTGTTTTGCCACATGGCACACGGCACGAACCACAATAGAACATTAAAAAGAATGTTTCCCGGTCGATTAATTTCGAAAAACGGTGACATTGATTGGCCCCCAAGATCCCCTGATTTAACAGCTCCTGACTTTTTTCTGTGGGGCTATCTAAAGGGACGTGTCTATACTAACAGGCCAATGAACCTTCAGCAATTAAAACAAAATATTCGAGACACAGCCACTGAGATAACGCAGGAAATGGATGAAAAACGCGATGAAAAGGGTTCACATCTGTGATGCTGCTAGAGGTAGACATTTGTTTGACATTATTTTCCATGTTTAACTGCTGGCCCTAAATATTATATTTAACAAGGAATACTTGATATATTTTATATTTCATAGAATAAAATTACAAAACTAAAGTGTATACCTGTTATTTGGCCACCCTGTATATAATATATGGAACAAAATTACCAACTTAGGAGGTGCATTGGTAAGGCATAGGTACACTATTGCTTTAGAGGTTCCGAGTTCGAATCCGGTGAATGGGTTTTTTTGCAGACTGAATCACCTGATTGTCCGACGATTTCGTTCGTGATTTCAGTCGTTACATGAGCCAAGTCTGTAGCCTTTGGCGGCTCTACAACTGAATGATGTGATGATGACGGATGTTCGTGGCCGTTACCAATAGTTTTCTTCGATTTCCGGCCGGGCAGCTATTTGAATGATGAATTTTCATTGATATACTAGGAGTATATTATTGTTAATTTTAATATAATAACTAGAATCGGCCGTTCGGACAGAGGATGAGTGTGAAGTTGACCAAACTGCTCTAGGCCAGCGTGGTCGACCTTTATTAGCATTTTCAGGGTAGGCTCCGACAGTAGTGGGGTCGCATAAGAACTACCTACAATCGGAATCACACATTATTTCAGTTCCAGGTTATATGAAACATCATTTGAGTTTTCGTAGCCTTTTATTATTACAAAATATTTCATACTTACAAAATATAATTTAACTAAATGAAGCAAAATATAAAATCTATAATAATAATTTGTAACACATTTAAAATGTAAAATAAGTATTTTTAATACTCATATGCTTAAAAAGATCACACTGACTAGATTGCCACACCCCTTGTCTGCAATTTCGATTGCTGCCTTGTACATACCATTGTTTAAGAAGAATTTTATGTTGTCATTATAACACATACAGGATTACATAACAGGAGAAAAATAATACTGTCAGACTGACAAAATGGCATACAAATATTATTGGCTTTCCAAAATTAGTTTTCTTGGGATAACCCTATCATGCACGTATAGAGCTATGCTATGCTTGCTTGTGCTTTCTCTCGTCTAGAGACTATAACAATATTTGTATTGTATTGTATTAGAGCGCCTATGCACCAAAATTTGATTTTTTAGGTGTCATTAACTGCTCATATACGTCCCCACCGAGGGGCTTGAGCCTACCCTGAATTAGGGCGATTAGGCCTTAGTCGACCACGCTGGTCCAGTGCAGGTTGGTCGACTTCACACACAACCTTTGAATTTGTTCGCAGGAGTGTGCAGGTTTCATCACGATGTTTTCCTTCACCGTGAGAGCGTCGAATAAACGTACATATGAATTCGAAAACACATTGGTACGCGGTGGGGATTGAACCCGCGTCTCCCGGACGGGAGGCAGCTGTTTTTGCATAAAAATTCCGAACGCCTCTTTTTCCAGTCTTGTTTTTCCCATACGTCTTATTTCATAGCTGCATTTTACTTATCGCAAATTAAATACCAACTTAAAATATATTCTGACGTTTCTGAGATTCGTTAGGTACCTGTTGAGGGAGGAGGGGAACCTTGGTATATCATATTACATGATATATATAACTATACAATGTTATTTCAGAAGTTTATTCTATATTCGGCTCTATACAGTCATATAAGGTGATCTTTCGATGAATATCAATAACGACGAAGATGTTGTTTGCACTACGAACTAACTTTCTTTTTGCGTTTGCAATTTTATCTTTTCAAATACTTTTACTATATATATTCCTATTCATGGTAGAAATATATTTGTGCAAACATTGTGCGCATCATAACTAAATTGAACTCAAATTCTTGATTTGTGCTACAATGCCATGTACAAGTAAAACAATCTCGGTTTAACATACAATTTTGTTATTAATATTATTAAATTTTCAAATTATTCAAGGAAAGGAACATAAGGTGTTATAATAATATATGATCACACGCTCTTGTTATTTTTTACTAACGCAATGTCGCTTGAAAATATTAGTGCATATTATAATTAATAATTATATAAAAATATATAAACTATCTGTAACGAGCCGTTGATGTTGATATAAATTATCTTATCATAGAAAGATACTTTGCCCAAATTAATACATAAATATATATAAAGAAGTATTTTAGTTGGAAACTTTACGGGTTTGTAACCACTACGAAAATATTAAAAATATACATTGGAAACTTTACATATTGTGGAGAAATCTGGATGAAATGAATTATCATTATATTATTACCATTAATTATTTTAATATAATAACGATTTTTAATACTTCTATCCGTGTTAATAGGTGTGTTAGTATATTATGGGACTTTAAAAAGGAATATCACACGAAATTTGCGACGTGAAATTATATAAGTATAAATTAATACTGGTTACGTTAACATACCATGAACAATACTAAAATAGTTTAAATATGTTTACAGGTCGTTTTACTTTACCTTTTTCTTTTTCACTGTTTTCAAGATCGACAACCGAGCTCACAAACCCTGCTTACAGTATGATATTATTTTACATTTCTTACAAATCATTAGTCACTTCACTACACTTCACTACTCGAAAGTAAACACAGTAAATGGTTACTGCGCAAACCGAGTACCTACCCATCTACTTATATTACATGTTACAATTTTTTTAAATATAATAATAATTCAACTTAATTTTGTTATTTATGAATAAACCATTATATTACTTATTAATTAACTTTTTTTAGTTTTGGTTTTATTCCCTAACATTTAAAAAGTAGAGACCCTTCGAAAGTTTCCACAGTTTTATGAAATAGCTTAAAGTTTCAAAAGTTGTTGAACGTGACATTAAGTGGAAATATTGAAGAGTCTCGATTTTTCGGACGTTTTTACTTAGTAAATGTATTCAATAAGTACATATAAGTTTTTAAAATAATTCTTTGGTAAATTAGCCGTATACATTATGAAATATAATGTCATATCATGAGCATTAAACAATCACAAGATTATGCGCTTATCTCTGGTTTTCTGGCATTTCCAATTACTTTAATTTTAGTACCGTAACTAACTTAAATCATAAAATTAATTCTATAATAAATTAAGAATAAGTTATTTTCATATCAAACCAATTAGTAAGTACTTACTTCTCGTATTTCTTTAAAATAATGAAGTTAAAATATTTATGATAAGATTTGTAATATAAAGAGTTATGAAAAACAATGCATGTTTAATGTATAAAAAACACTTCAATAAAAAAAATATGATGAATGATATGGGTATCTATTCGAATATCATAAAATTTATAAAAGGAACCTCTACCTGCTATAAACTTTCGTTTTCAAAACGTTATCTTTCTACAATCACTGCATTTTAAGCATAATATTTTGAATGCAGATAGCATTTGGATCTTAGCGACCGCAACCGACTCTCGCCATCCAAATTCTTATCCATATATTCTTCCTGACCTCCACTGATAGCAAGACACAGCCACAGACCTGGTGTTTCACAAATCCATACAGAAGTGGCATGCCACCTTACCACGGTTACTAAGATCCGAATGCCACGACGATGCATTAAGATTAATAATAAACTAAATATAAATTTGGATGTTATAAATCTGTGTAACCATGTTGGTCCTCCATACCCTGGATCTCGTCTGCGTCTTGAGTCCCTGTGATGACCTGCAGGACTCTGAAAGCCCTCGACTGCCGCGGCGGACCCTCTTGTGTAAACTTATGGTAGTACACTCTGAAAAGTTTGTTTACGTTAGTAACAGTGATACTCCTCGGTACACATCGGTTTATATGCTTAAATGAAAAATAATCTGGATTTTCCTTAAATTAAGTAAAAGGTAGAGGTGCCCCTACGCTAGATAGAATTGGCCACTCACCACACACATATTTTATATTTAAAAAATACTATTCTTATTTGACTGTTTTATTTGTTTTAATATATGTAATGGTTTGAAATTTTTGCATCTGTGAAGTCATATGCTCAGAAACTATGAAACACACATATTGTAGATTTGATTGACGATAATGAAACGAAATACCATCCTTCCTTATGTCAAAACGTTGAACGTAAACTAAGTTGCACTTTCCACATGATTTTTGTAAAAAGTTATGATCGAATTTGGGTTCCTCCGAGAATTTAGGTCACGACCAAGAATGTTAATACTGTGTTTTTATATTTTTGGCAATGTGACATCACATAAGGTCGAATGAATCACTACTTATTATACTATAAAATCTAGAAGTGGTTTTCGTTACACAAAAAGAATAAAATAAAAAATAAACTATATTATAGAAATGTTATTGATCAAATTAGTGAAAGCTACAAAGTTAAATGTATCGTACACACAATCTAGCCTTAGGTGTGCCTATGTAAGAAAAGCCACAAAACGAAATAATTTAAAACGCATTTAATGAAAGTATTATATTTTTGATGAATTTTGCTTAAAGATTTATGCGAAATTAATAAAAAGTAATAATACTAGAGAAATAAATATTAATCTTTTTATTGTGATTAAGTAGTAAATGAAATTATTAAGATATATCTGCCTCAAAACTAATCAACATTTAGCAAAATCATTAAACTGAGCTTTTATGTTTCATACCGAAATAAAAAAAAAGATTGTCAAGATTGTCGTGACTTGATTGGTGTGTTGTTTAAGAATATCTCTCAAACCTCAGTATAATGATCTCAACCAAAGTGCCTTAAATATGTTACCTCATTCGCTTCAGCAAATACAATTTATATGAGTTTAAAAGCTTCCGCATCTGCTGCGTAACTGAAGAATACTCGTAATACTAAACAACACCACTCCGAATTCGGACTGGCATGACGTCATCATCAATAGGTTATATATTATGTCCCTAACGAGGGACTCGATCCTACCCTGAATTAGGGTGAAAGGACTTAGTTGACCACGCTGGCCCAGTGCGGGTTGTCTGAAGTGACGGCGTCACCATTGTATCTTGCATGGTGGCACAACTTTACTATCAAAATTACTATGACTAACCAGATTATAGATACATTCGCATAATATAAAAAAAAACAGATAGATAATCCAAAATTTGGAAATCTTCTGAACTTTCGCTGAGCATAATCAAATACCAATAATTGCAGTCTCTACACGAGTTGATTAATACCGATAGCAAGAGTAGTTACAGTTAGTCAAGTAAACCAAATTAGCGAGTGAGAAGTGAGTGCTAAATTTAAAGCAAGCGTAAGAACTGACTCAAGGCGGAGGATGCGGTGCAATAAAAAATGTCTGTTTACTTTGGATCAGTGCAAACAGCTCCCTTAGTACCGCCCACCGAAGCTGAAACGAGGACACATAATTTTGAATAATTTCATCCAATATCCAACTTAATTTTAAGTGTTCTAGTTTGATCTCCTAAGACACTTATATAGTTTATCAAATATAGAAGATAGTACAAATTACCTCTTATTTGCCCCGTTACTGCTACCACCCTCAATCTGTATTGGAATTATTCTTTCCTTGGGTCCTTGACATTCTTGACTATTCTGGAAGTTCCTGTTTAGGGTTGGTAGCTCATTCTGAGTCTGACCGTCATCAAGCCTAACGAGTTGCGGAGACAACACTCTCATAATACGTTGTGTGGGTTGTGAATAACCAGCCTGCGTGTTCGGTCCTGGCGCAGGCTGTTGCATGTTAATCACTATTCTCAATGGAGGGGGCTGGTTTCCATGGTGACCATAATCACCTCCAGATGTCTCTACCTGGATAGGAATGACTCTCGCTCCCGGCGAGCTTGGCGTGCTATCCCTTGGCAAACTCTTACGATTATCGGAAGGTCGTGTGGACCAGCTCGGTTGTGCTGTCTGCTGGTACATCGGAGGACTAACAACTTCACGAACTCCTCTCTGCATTTCGTTGCTCTTTTTCACCCATTCTGGCTCCTGATTGGTTTCCCTCGGAGGAGTGACCAGCTCTCTGGGAATACTTTTTCTACCGTCCAAGGGATTTTGAACCCAAGCTGGTGGAGGAGTCTTAGTCTTCTCCTTTTGTGATTTTACCCATGCCGGCATCGCTTTAGGGCTTTCAGGACAGAAGTAAACCGGTTCTTGATTCACATACACAATCTCCTTGTGAGGTTCCTTGTTCGTTTGTTCGGGCTGCGTGTTTTGTTTTCTTGGCGTGACAGGGATCGACATAGTGGATTGATAGCGAGGTTGCTCCTGACTTTGTTTCGCTTGTGGAAATGTTTGCGCAGGTTGTGTCTGCTGTGCCCTCCATGGCGGACTGTAATTCTCTTGTGTCCTATTGTTGTTCACATCCTGTTGTGTCCACGATGGACTATACTGCTGTTGCTGTTGGTTGCAAATATTTTTATTTTCTTGTTTCAAAGGAGGAATGTAATTGTTTCCTTGATGATGGTCTTTAGCTTCATTATTTACCCATGGCGGGGTATATTTTGTTTGTTGATTAACTGGTTGACTATTGTGGTAAATAGACTGCAAGTTTTCAGGTTCACGGCTTCTGTTCATAGTTTGTGTTCGCCATGGGTAAGCGTCATTTGAATCGGCCTTTGGACTCGGTGGCGCTGGCGCATCTCTTGGGTTGTTATAAATTACATTGTTTTGTGCGTTGTTTACATAATTGTCCTGAGTTTTTGGTGTTGAGCGGGGTAAAGTATGGTATACAGGAGCAGAGTTGGCCGGAGAATTCTGATTTTGATGGTTCGGCGAATACTGCTGAACGTTGGGCGAAAACTGGTTTCTGTTTATTTGCGGGGATTGCGGGCTGTTCGTATTATTAGCTGGAAAATCCCTCCTTTCAGGTTGCCTCCAGTTATTATTAGGAGTGGGGGAGTAAGGTGACCCGTTACTTATAGGCGACTGGCCTGCAAAAGGCTGAGGACTTTTATTAAACTGAGAATCTTGCCGTTGAAGAATTTCTCTAGTTATCGGTGAACCATTACCACTCGGAGATTTTTGATTGCCATACTGTGCCTCAGGTCGGTGGATCGGACTTTCGGGCTGAGTTTGGTTACCATACGAGTAGTTTGGACGTTGGAAGGTCTGTCCTTGAGGGGTGTACGATTGTGGCGGTTGCTGCGAAAATGTTGATGGAGGCATCTTGACTGTCAAAGGGCTTGGCATTTTATCTTGGAACTTTGGAACAGGTCCAATCCTGTTCATTTCTGCTTGTTCTGCCTCCCAATGATACGGACTATTAGTTTTCCTAAGCATACCAATTGGATTTTCGGGTATGACGATTTCTGGACGTTCACCCATTGCTGGCGGTTTCGGAGATTTTGCTGTTGGAGCTTCGATTAGTAAAGGCGGTGGTGGTGGAGGTCCTGGTATTTTTGGGGGCGGTGGAGGTGGAGGAGGGGGTCCCCCGTGGCCAGCTGGTCCACTTTGGGGATAGTAGTTGCCTCCGGTCTGCTGGCCGTACGCTTGCTCCTGTTCTTCAAGCGATCGCTGTCTTGCCATGCGCCTAGCCATGCTAGGTGTCTTAATCTGCGACAGATCCAAGCCTCCAGGGGTGTAAGTGAACGGTTTCTTGTCCTTCGTCATCATGGCGTTTTGTATGCATGCTGGCGGCTCGTGATTCCCCATTGGCTGAAACCGAAATATCGCACGTTAAAAGGAAAACCCTGAAACTACGGTGGAAGTTCTTTGAAACATCACAATGATTGACGAGTTGGCGAGCGTTTATCTACACAACAAATTCAAAGATTTCTAATTTTAAAGGTAAAAATCATGTATTTTAAAAAAAAAATCTGTGCTAATTTTTCCTAAACGGTTATAAATAATGGCTAAGTACGAATATATAAGGTCTCAAAATCTGTTAAAATTGAGTAAGTACAAATTGAGTTGTACAACAGCTTATAAATACGTCCCCGTCGTGGGGCTCGAACCTACATAATGTGGTGCGGTAATATGGTTAGTGGGGTTTAAACCTCGATACCACTGATGATATAGTATTTTTACCCGACTGCTTTAGAAGGAGGGTTATGTTTTTATTATTAAGTAAACTTAAGTTGATTGTTAATTATACTCACATTAACCTGGGTTTTGCCGTAGTTAGGAATTCTGCCCATGTGCCCGGTCACTGGTCCGTATCTGGAAGATAGCCAAATTTCACATTATTTTTACACAGGGACACTTTGTACTAGTTTTCACAGAGTAATAAAAAGCTTATTTAATTATTCTAAACAAATTACATAACTAATTTGTTATACGATTCATCATCCTCAGCTCATATATGAAACGTCTTAATCGTGGAGCTCAATCCTACCCAGAATTAGGGCTTTAATCGATCACGCTGGCTGGCCCAGTGCGGGTTGGTTCACTTCACACACAACCTTTGAATTTCTTCGCAGAATTGTACTGGTTTCGTCACGGTTGTTACTGATGCTCTTGTACAGTAGTGAATCATTTAGTCTAGTTTATATTACAGTGATTTATAAACTAAACCTCTTTCTCTCTCACTCTCACTTACGATCCCTTAACGAACGAATTGATAAGGATGGCATTGATATATTTCATTGCACACTGACGGAGTTCACTAGGGCCATGTTAGGATACTTGACTCGTACATAGGTATTAAAATAGTTGACATTTGTTAATTTAATTGGATTATTAATATTTAAATAGATTACACCTTTTATTTGCTGTAGGAAATCAAACAATTTATTTATTTATCACGAATGTTTTGTAATAATATATATATATATATTGTTTATATTTTTTACAAATGACTAATTAGATTGATTATTATTTTTATTTTTTTAATAGACTGAGTTGAATGTGCAAATTAATTAATTAATTGTTTTTATATAATAAGGTATTAAGTATTTTTTATAACTTATAGGTAGTATTTAGTGTTTTTTAGCATTGTCGCTTTGGGTCTACCTGTAGACAATGTATTTTGTATAATAAATAAATTGAATTGAATTGAATCCCCACCACACTTTGAAAGCACTCAAAAGCCGTTGTGCGTTGTGGACATTTCTAACTCTCTAGGAAGGAATTTTATCTACTGGTTGGCTTTAGCGACAGCTTTTATAAAAAGCTCGAAGTGTCAAAACAGGGCAAACCCCTAATATCTTTTACTATAAACCAAGCATGCACAAACCGTGGCCCGCGGGCCGCATGCGTTCCTGCGGCTTTCTGGCCCCCGTTAATGTACGTGCGGCCCGCCAGCGGTTTAATAAAATTAGCAAAATTATGAAAAAATTTAATACCTACCTACGCCGCGAATCGCGATATTTTGCATCTAGCTGGTTCGAATCTACCTATATTTGCGAACAAACGTTTTGATTATGAACCTGAACAAAACAAAAAATGAAAACCGCCTAGCAAACAAAAACTTGGAGCGATATTACGTGTGGCGACAAGCAATTTGGAACCAAATAATAAAAGAAATTGTTAACATTATGCAATATGTCATGCATCTACATAGTCAGAATACTTAGTTTTGATAAGAAAATATAACTTCAATCTTTTTGCAACTTTATTCAGTTGTTTTTATTTAGCTCATAATTTGTCCGAGTGGCCCCTGGTCCCAGTAAGTCTGTGCATCCCTGCTATAAACCAACCTACCATAGAACACACTATCAATTAAATAGTACAGAAGATACGAGTCCGGAGGAGTTTCTTCCAGCCGTTCTCTCACAGTGAGCGTACATTTGTAGTGAACGTGCCAACCATGGATAAACTTCTTTTGTCTTAGGTATTACACTCGACAGCAAATAATCCGGGTCGGGTAAAGAACACACCTGAAAATCTCGGAAACTAAGAATGCTAACTTGAAATACATTTTATTACAACTCACTCACTTTGTAATTTATTCTTTACTTACATAAAGAAAAAAATATGCCAACCTCATCTTATAAATAAAAAAAGAAAATCGCAATTATTATCTACAGCTTAATTTGTTCATTGTAAACAAAAGATTTTTTCACTTCTCATGCTCTGAAAGTGCTTATTAGACCCGGATTCATTGCTGTCTAGTGTATTAGCTAGCTTTGACGTCGAAAAATTATTTTGTTAAATCTTCCTTCGATATTTTATTATCTTTATATTAAAATTTTTAAAAATAAGAATCGCTTACCCATTCTCCGCCATTTTCGCTTGTTTCAATTATCGGTTAAAGGTATGTAGTTTTGACTATCAGCAGCTCCTCACAGCACCAACTGGAATGAGATCATAGTATGAAACAGCTAACATGTGTGGAATCCCAACACAAGGTGAGGCCAAGGTAACCACCTCCAGCCAAAATTTCACGGGACTAAGAAAAGTTAAAACAAACAGCTACTTGTTTACCTAACAGAAAACTTATTTGCTTTTGTTTAGATTGATGGCCCGTTAATTAAAAGAGACATAAAAAATACCCCGAGGAAAACTGGTTGTTGAAATAGAAAAGTAAAAAAAAAACAAAATGCTTTTAAAAACAAATTGTGTAAACAAAGATAACGAGAGGAAAAATACTTCTGATTTATCCTTTCTTCATTAATTAGAAAGCAGCAATGTTTCATTTGTATAAACAAAACAAAAATTCCTTTAAAATATATTTATTTTTCGCAAGAGAAAAGTATATTATTTACAGTTAAGGTAAATTGAATCACTTTTTAAAAGTAAATGCTAACAGAGACAAGAAGATTTTTGTCTTATTTCTAATCATTATGTTTATTAGACGCCCATACCACAAATTGTTATAATGAATTATCGCGAAGTCAATGAACGACCTCAAAAACCCTGTCGCCAAAGGACTCTTACATAACTCGAATTATCATCAACAGCTCATATACCACCGAGGGGCTCGAGCCTACCCTGAATTAGGGTGATTAGGCCTTAGTCGACCACGCTGGCCCAGTGCGGGTTGGTCGACTTCACACACAACCTTTGAATTTCTTCGCAGGAGTATGCAGGTTTCATCACGATGTTTTCCTTCACCGTAAGAGCGTCGAATAAACGTACATATGAATTCGAAATTCGATAACACATTGGTACGTGGTGGGGATCGAACCGCGTCTCCTGAATGGAAGACAGCGGCCCTAGCCACTAGACCACCGACGCTCTAACTCGAATACGGTGAAGAAAACCTTTGAAAATAAAGTGAGTTAGACAAACGCTTGCGTCTAGTCCAGGGCTAATATCGGTGAGGAGTTGAATCCGCTGAAAACGAACGATGATTCATATAGTAATAATAATACACAATCATAATTTATTTATATTATATTTCTCAATTATTATTATTATTATTATTTATTTGAAATTTATTTATATGGAATCTCTGTAAGTTTTTCCATTGTTATTGCTTTACCTTCGGACATTATCTATGACTTGTATGGTACTGCGAACAAACTTTATAATTTAGGCAGAAAGGCCAAATTAAATTAACCTAAACCGCTTCATCGTGTTTCTTTAGTTTTTTTTTTTTTCAAAATATCTATCAAAGATTGTGACAAAGCTCCTCAAGAATTGTGCACATGTCGTGGCCATATCGTAGAATTGACCACATCATGAAATTTTCGATCATTTCATGAAATGGTCACATTTCATGAAATTTTCACTATCCATTGGCCACATCATGATGTGCCTTGGCCAGATCAATGAAAAGAAATCGTTTGTCGATATGTTCAACTAAAACGCAACTACTTCATGAAATGATCAAGACTATTTGAGCATATCGTAAAATTTTTACATTAAATACCGATAGAGGCGCTGGTAGCGCTTTGTTTATGTAACAACATGGCGGCCGCGTTATTTCTCGAAGTGAAAAAGTGAATAATTCGTTATTAAAATGAGGAAGAAAAAAGAGTTTATGATAAAAAGTACACTGAAAAAGTCTGTCGGACTTATTATAGAGGCCAATAAGTACCAAACATAATTTAGATTCTTATTAAATATTTCATGGACGCCCTATTTTCACGATATGCCCAATCGTGGACGACAAAATCGTGAAATGTTCACGGTTTAATGATCTGGTTTTAGTTGCCCACATCATGAAGTTTTCGATCATTTCATGAAATGATCAAATTTCATGAAAATATCCTTTATTCCAGGTTGCAAACTATCTATTCATAATACGAGTAGATTAGTGTGGTTTAGGGTCCCTTACGTCGCAGCTTTACCTACTTTGTGGTATCGTTAGAATTCGAGAATATCGTAGAATTGACCACATCATGAAATTTGATCATTTCATGAAATGATCGAAAATTTCATGATGTGGTCAATTCTACGATATTTCGTGTCAAAAAGAGGGATACCACAAAGTAGGTAAAGCTGCGACGTAAGGGACCCTAAACCACACTAATCTACTCGTATTATGAATAGATAGTTTGCAACCTGGAATAAAGGATATTTTTTACGGGAAAAAGTCTTATACCCACGGGAAAGATCTTAAACAAAGCGAGCGTAGCCGCAGGCGGGCAGCTAAGCTGTACTAAACTAGTGGCTCTGTGAGCTGTAGACCTCGCGAGTACTTTTTTTTTTTTAATGGCTGGTTTATGATTTTTTTACGTTCTAACCCTCATAACTTCGTATTTCTTTATTATTATTTTTCTTTTTTTTTATTGGTCGAGAAATGTGACTGTAGAGGAAACAGCTTCAGCGGTGGACGTTATAAGCTGGTACCCCCATAACTCCGTCATTTATTAAATTTCCAAAAATTGACTCGACCAAAAAAAATGATTAATTTATCAAACCTGTTCACAAAATTTCACGAGAATCGGTTGAGAAACGCGACCTGCAGAGTGGAACTAACAGATGGACAGACATACCTACAAAAGCAATTTGGCCAAGCTAAAGCAAGACGCTTCGCTCGCTCGGTCAATAAGATTAAGGAAGACACCTTTGTCTATGGTAATACCAGCTAATACTTGGGGGTAATACTATACTTGTTTTGATATTTTGGCAAAACGACAATAATAGGGGATCGGACTACTTTTTTTTTTTTTTATAAATCCAAACTTTCTGCAATCGAACACTAAAATAGTTTTTGCTCTATCTTTAAAATTGACCGAGTTATAAAGGTTTGAAATTCAAGATTAGACAGAGAGGCACATACCCACTTGTGACGTCATTTGTTAGTAACGCCATATAATCTCCATACAAAAAATCGTTTTTGAAAGAGACAGACATATTGAAACTATAAAAAATCACTGTAAATTCGTTTTTCGACCGATTCTGTTTTTTTTCTTCGCGAATCGTCTGCTACTAATCTATATTTTAAAAATAATTCATAAAATATGGTAAATTCATAAAATATGGTGAACAGTCCGATCCCCTGTGGTGCAGACAGACCAAAGTTTTGTGACGCACGTCGCCTCGCGTTATAGCGATCGTCTTTTGTTACCCTGAGACAGACTTTCCGTTTTGAAGGTTTTATTATAAGTACTATAAGCTTTTCTATAAGGTATTAGTGTAAGATATTAGTCACTGTGATGCATAAAGTCATAAAGCTTATGGGGAATTTTGGCACTCATCTTATAATTATAGACGATGGCCTGCAGCCAGGGTTATTTTAGCCTTCTGCGCGTTACCAATTCTAGGACCCGATTCTGAAAATAATCTGCGGCTATTGTTTAGTAAGCTCGACACCAAAAGTCTATTATTAATATTCTTGTTAGTGAAATAAAGTACCTAAATTCATTCATTCTTTCATGCTGTCCTACTCACTGTCTCTTTTTAAACCTGGATTAATAAACTCTACCTCCTTTTTATAATTTATACCAATAGCGAAAGAAAACAACATTTTCTTTTTTCTTTAGGAGATCTCACAAACTCGCCTTTTGGTACTTATATAATGGTCCTAATTCTTGCAGTAACGCTCGCAATCTAAAAAATACTTTCTTCTTTTTTGATTATTTACGTTTTTAAAATTGTGTAATGAATAATGTGTCCGGCCGTTAGGTCCAAAATAAAAAAACGCGATGTATTTATATCCCACCTTGCATGTTCTTTATGTTAATAACAAATCGAAAAAGATGAGCCGATTGCTAAAAAAAAACATACACACACACAAAACATATACAAACATAGGTTAATATTTATTCTGTGGGTGCGATATTTTCTTAAAAATCGAAAAGTATAAACTATAGGATAATCCAGAATGTAGCTGCCAGAATCGTGAACAAGTGCTCTTTTCTAAGCCGGTAGGTATGCAAAAAAAAAACAGAAGACAATGCTCCTATCCTACTTATTTACTCCTAGAATAGAAACATATCAAATAAAAATAATATAAAAGAATCGTTTTGAGGATTAGCTATTACACGCTCAGTTTGTTATCTCCACAGGTTATCTCTGTAAAATAGTTTGTTTGTGATCTTCCGAAATAGTGACATCAGTTATGCCTATAATCATAGAAATATCATCAAATGCACGTTTCAACCCGGTCTCTCAATATGAAATCACACATATTGTTTGCACTTGATATTTTTCTCCGCCATGACTAATTTTATTGCTAATTTGATTTTCGTTCCAGACAAAAATAGGTTCTTTTGTATGCGCATAGACATAGCAAATATTTATGATGGCATTAAAAAAGGTCAAGGGTAAAAAGATTATTTTTTAAACTGGTTTATAGAAGTTTCGAAAATTATTAGTTTTATGATCAAAAATGTACATTTACACGTTTTCGTTTTTGAGAAAATGAACAGGTACCATTGTTAAGAGAAATATCCAACTCTTCGATTCCGTAGCTTAGTAGCACTCTTACCTACCGAAGCTCAGGGTCGCATATTCTGCCTGATTCCTGCGTAGTTCGAGATCAGGTGACTGTGGTGTGTGAGATATCCCTGAATATCTATCTATATAATATAAAAATCAATTGCTGTTCATTTGTATCGCTAAAACTCGAGAATGGCTGGACCGATTTGGATCTTGAAATATTTGTGGAAGTTCAGGGAAGGTTTAAACGGTGAGAAACATATATAATAAGTAACAGAAAATACTAAAAGCGACAATTTAGTTTTCCAATACAAAATGGTCAAGGGTAGGTGTAGGGTGAGTGTAGGGTAGGTATAGGGTAGCATTTTAGAGAAGCATCTATCCTACTAGATGTTGGGTAGGTGTATTTAGAGTAGGGTTGAGGTAGGAAAAATGGCAGGACAACGTCTGCCGGATCAGCTAGTATATTTTATACATATTAGTTATCTCCGAGTTAGTTATACACTCTTCGTCTATAAGAGTGTATCCGTCAGTGGTCTAATGTCACCACACTCTATGCTCACGTGAGTAAGGGGTGCCAGCCCTCTGCTCCCCCGCAAGTCCGCGCCCGCTATATTACCACTCTGAGGTCCATCAAAATATATATGCTCACGTGAGCTTTTTATATAAATTATATTCGCTAAATTTTATTGTTGTAAAGTGCGTACTGGCTACACAATCTTTTTCAAACAAAACGCCGGATTGTCTTTCAGAATCGCCAATACTGGCTATTGTTGGCTCGAGGACGGCGGTAACTGGGGCACTCGGTGGCATGCGCGCGTGCCGACAGGTGAGACACAGCTGCTGCACTGGAATGCTGCAAGACACCCGCAGGTGCTTATGTAGCATGCGACTGCGACAATAAAAAATTTAAAAGATGCGAAGTTTACGACAACTTGCGTCGACTTATTATATAAATTCGAATTATATTTTTGATGATGCCAAACGATCAACATTTCAAAACGGATGCTGTGACGTGACAATCTCTTTCGGGGAACCAAGAACGTGAACCAAGAATTTACATTTCACCCGCCGTTTCCGGTTTAGAAGAGATATTCATTATTATAATAAGTCGCTGGTGGTGGCTGGATGAGGAAAGCGGTTGATCGTGCGCTCTGGCGTGCCCTTGAGGAAGCCTACGTCCAGCAGTGGACTGCAATAAGCTGATTGACTGATTCATTCATTATCATGTCATCATTATCATCGTCTCAATTCTCAGCCAAAAAAAGACCACAGAGAGTCTCTAGAGATATTACAAAAAAGTAATTCTACGGAGATTTTATGTCCTTCACCATTTCTAAATGCTACTCGAATCTCCCATTTTCCACACAACGTTTTTTTTTTTTATTAAACTCGTTAAAATAATTTAAAATCTCTTTCCTCGGTTGTAATAGTGTTAACTTTCCCGTGCGACGTTTCCAGCATATTTTTTGAGCAAAATGAAGTCGAAAGGGGTTGTTCCTAACTACTTATTGTTATTTTAGTAAATTATGTATTCTAATCAACTGTAGGTACTCGTAGGTGGGAGCTGAAATGTGTTTCTTTGATTCAATAATTTTCATACAAAATGTTATAAATTCGATTCAAGTATCAAACATAATACCTACGAGTATATACCTAGTTATTTTCCAGCTTGCAGTCTTACCTAAAACACGATTGGATCAATTTCGCTCGATAGAAGAACATGTCAAAGTCACCCCTCTTCTTAATTAAAAAAATAATAATAATAATAATTTAGGATAAAAAAAATATACGAAGGTCATGAAAAAAGCTAGTCAGTAAAATAAGCCCTAACTAAACTATTCAAGTTTGTAAAATTCATTTTTAATTAATATTTAGGGAAGTTTTTCTACAACAACTAAATAACTAACAACGCCTTTTTTCATCAAGTATAAAAGTAGAGTCGACAAGGAGAACAATCCTTAGAGCTTGCGACAACCTTAGGCGACAACAGACCACCCATATTCTATTGTGCAGCAAAAAAATCCAAGTCTATGATTAAAATGCTGTTCTTGTTTGGTTCTTTTCTAAAAACAAAAGGGGAGGTATATGTGGGACATTTCATTTTAGAGTAGACAATATCGAATTCGGAAAAGTAAGCACCCAATAGCGTTGTTTTAGAATTTAGATGAAGGGATGAAAAGCTTAGGTAAAAGGCCCTAAAACATTGTGGCCTAAAATTTTGCGGACTTTTTATGTTTAACTATTAGTCTATGTGAAAGATCAACACAAGAAGTGTTGATGTCAGAAATTATGGCACTATTCCACCAGTTGCTGCATAGACAGCCTGGTATAAGGTAACACAGCGTATCATGTTACTATGTAATTCTAAATTCCAGTAAATTTGCTGACAATACTGATACGTACAGAGTCCGGTCTATATTTTGTTTTTTTTTTATTTTTTTAGAAACATTCAGTCTTATAAATCACTTGTTTACAATTAAACTTATATTATGTTTGTGGACCTACAGTTTCCTGTAAAATTTACATAATTATATTTAAAAGTTTTCAAAGGTGGTGAGCGAATTATTATGCTATGTTGTATACAGAAGACAGCAGGTCAAGCCACACACACGGGCATCTTGCATGTTGGTGATGAAACGTCTAGATTGCAACGAAAATGTTAGTTTGATGTATAGCCTGATGTGCCGTCAACCGTACCTAACTACCTACATTTACTTAAAGAAATTAAATATGGTTAATAGGAAATTACTTAATTATCCGTTGTTAGTCCATAAATACAATCTAACGCTTTATTCTTAAAACTACACAAGCTTTCACTGAAAATGTCAACATCAGTCAACTTATCGTTATACAACCTACATGATCGTCTTATTCTATTCCTAGCATAACAAGTCCTGCCATTTTGGACAACAAACAAAGGTTTTTTGCGACAACTTCGTTCACGTCTACGAGGTACTCTAAAAGAAAGTGCGTGTAATAATGCAGGGGCGTCCACATGGCTGTTAATAATTTTATACAAGTATATTGCATCAGTTAAATCACGGCGAATTTTGTCCTTTATTTACGGAGTTGGGGCAAAGAAAAGTATTTTTGATCCTACACAATAAACTTTACTACGAAGTTGTATTTGAAGTAAGTCTGTTTTCAATAAAAAACTAAATTATCAGTTAATTATCATATTGCTTGGCTTATGTAAGTAATGTGTTTAATAACTACTGAACTATTAAATGAAATAAGCTATTTACCGTGTATTTGTATGAGAAAATCCATTGCACGCTCAAGACGTCAGACGACAGAACTCAATTAACCGCTTTTAAAAAAGCCTGAATAGTGCTAGTTTTATGAATAAATTATTTTCATTCTTTATTTTCTTTCTGGGGAATAAGAGTTTTAAAACGGGAACTGCGACTCGCCCCGGCTTCGCACGGGTAATTTAGCCAATGGTAAGCGCCCAAAAATGGATTTTTTGACGACTAGATTGTAAAGCATTGAAAATTTATTTATGTTATATACGTATATTAAATAAATAATTCTCATGGATCACTCTTCCATTGGTGAAAACCCATCCAAATCCATATAAAGGATGAGTTAACGGATATACAGACAGACAGACTGTTGTTTTATACTATGTAGAAATGATAGCAAAATAAATAAGAACCTGACTCCACCAGACTAGGGATGATGTCTACTTTTTTTTTTCTTTGTCTATCAGGTAGATTATTAAGAAGAATCACACTAATATTATAAATGTGAAAATATATTTGGATGTTTAGATGTTTGCATGTTTGTTCCGCTTTCACGCCTAAACTACTGGGCGGATTTGTATGAAATTTGGAATAGAGATAGTTTGTAACCTGGATTAACACAAAGGATACTTTTTACCGGGAAAAGTCTTATTCCCACGGCAAAATCTTACATAACGCGAGCGTAGCCGCGGCCGGACTGGTAGTTGAACATATATTTTTTACTCTTTTCATTTAATCAAAAAATTACGCACATGATTCACGCTTGATTCGATTTTATACCCAGTTGTGACGAGCCGCCAGCCCCACTCTCCAACTTTAATGCGGTTTTACCTTGTCTTATTATTTGTGTATTTTTTCACCTTTGTGTGTTTTAGTTTGATAAAATCAAAAATCATCATTATCATCAACGGCCCGTTACAGTCCACAATCAAAAATACATGTTTAATATTTGTGTATTACCTAACTGACGAACAAAATAGTATTTCGTTTTCTTTACCCAAGCATCGTCCCTATTTATTTATTATGGTATCAGATTCGGTTAGTACTGCTACTACTGTACTAAAACAGTTCAAAAAAACGAGTTTTTCGCACGATTCCTGCGCAGTGTCGGACGTAACTACCGTGAAGCATCGCACGCTACTATGAACGTTATTTCTGTAGTGCGTCGCTAATCTAGCCATTGTATGCCCCTTAATACAATACACCTGGCTTACTGAACCTGAATCACACTTGAGCGTAATAAAATAAATTTATATCTTAATACTTTCTGAATTAGCCCCATTATATTACTAAAGGACCTATTTTAAATTCAATAACCCGCAAGCACGTGTCCGGCCACGCCAAGTGTAGGTTTCAGTAATTGTCCAGTACTACCACAGAAGAAATAACAGTAGCTCAATAATATTATTAAATGATAAGCTTTTTTTTTTGTTACATTCTTTCAAAAGCACGTTGTTTTTAAATCGTAGTAACTTATATACTAATCTATGGTGGTGAACTTATACGTATCGAAACATCGTGTGGTTCTTGTGCAGTCAGATGCACTTAGACTACAGAATGGCTACAGGTTTCAATTCTAAGGAACAAGTATCATTTATGAACTACTAACTTCATTGTAAGTAGGTACAGTCGCCTGCAGAGAAATCGGACCCCCTGGCATGGCGTGGCATAGCGCATAGTATCACTGAGTACTATAATACTGGCGTAAATAGTATTCTAGGGGGGTCCGATTTCTCTGCAGGCGAGACCGTACTAGGTTTCGATCTCACGTATGAAATTTAGATAGACTGTTATCAAAATTGATAGTTCAGGGATTTCTCAATTTGCAAAGCCAGTTTGTGTTTCATATATTATTAGTATTATTTTACAGAACGCGAACTTGTATTATTTCTAAGTTATTGCATCTTCCGTTGCAACATGGGTCAAAGTGCAGTCGATGCAAATCTTTGGAATCATTGGTATGGATTGATTGAATTTGGGTATAATCTTTGGATTTTGAATTTAATTTTGATATTTAAAGATAAAAAATATTATAGCGATAAAAACTACGCTAAATTAGTAACAAAAATAAGCTCTTGTAGTCGGGGATAAAGAAAAAAATCTGAAGATTGTGTTTTCGCCTCAATATCACTTAAGTTTTTTGCATGAACACTAAATTTTGCATAAGAGGATTGTTAACTAAGGGGTGAAACCGATCAATACACCCCGAGGTATTTTGGCGCACGAGCGTAGCGAGGGCGCTTATAGTGCGAGGGAATAGGGGAACGGACTACTTTTTTTTATTTTATAAATCCAAACTTCTTAGTTTCTGCTATCGAACACTAAAAGAATTTTTGCTCTATCTTTAAAATTGACCGAGTTATAAAGGTTTGAAATTCAATATTAGACAGAGAGACACATACCCACTTGTGACGTCATTTGTTAGTAACGCCATATAATCTCCATACAAAAAATCGTTTTTGTAAGAGACAGACATATTAAAACTTTAAAAAATCACTGTAAATTTGTTTTTCAATCGATTCTGTTTTTTTCTTCGCGAATCGTCTGCTACTAATCTACATTTTAAAAATAATTCATAAGATATGGTGAACGGTCCGATCCCTTTTGATCAGTTTCCCACGCGGTGAACACTCTGCTTTTCATCTCGATTGTGAGGAAAGATTTTGAAAAGTCACGCACAAGTCAAAATTAACCTAATTTTCACTATTTCATCGTTAAAATTGACATAAATTAATAAAATATGTATCAAATCTAAATCAAAACATTGCTTATAACCACAGATATATAATATTTTTTTTCGGCTAAAATTTTCTCCCGCCTTTTTTTATAGGGTGCGTTCGTTTCCAGCCAGGCATGATATATGACAAAAATAAAAATGGTTTATTTTATTATTTTAATACTTTTATTGTTATTTCTTGGTAAATACATGTATTTTGTATTCCTCTTGCATAGAAAAGTATATTAATGCGGTTTTATTTTTATTTTTTATTGAAATTAAATTAATTTTAGGCTGTATACGTCTATTTCTTTGCCATTTATCGTGTGTAATTTTCTATGCAAATAATAAAAAGAAAGGTTCGAATTTCAAAGTTACTCACATCCCTTGGGGTAAAGGTGGACTAACATTCTTTCTTTGGGGTCATTATTGGACTACTTTCAGAGCATGAGAGATGAAAAAAATATTTATAATCAAGTATAGTTTGCGCGGATTGAGTACAAAAAATACTGCTATAACCCTAACTAAGCTAATATAGATTTTTAAAAAACCTAAATTAAATTAAATTTTAAGACAAATATTTGTAGTTTTATAGGAATTCGATTAGTTACGTACTATACATATGGACGAGCGCGAAGCTCATAGGTGCTATGACTAAGTTGATAGTTATTCTACCTGCCGCATGCCGCCGCCGCAAAAACTATATTCCACGTTATACTCCACTAATGGCAGCTTTACATCCAATGCAACAAAAAACTTACAATTTAAAATACGTCATTTACCCAAAAAAGAAATACGGCTTTTTTATTATTTAGTAGCCTAAGCGGTTATGCTTTACCAACTTTTCGGGAGTTATATTTGAATCGGCATTCTTATTTGTTTACGAAGTATGTCACTATGGTCATTGGCCAGCTGAGCCGAACACGAAAAACACAAGTTTTTTTATTTTTTTTAAACAAAGCCACATCCATCAAAGAACTTATAAACAGCTCATAATACGTCCCCAACGAGGGGCTCGAGCTTATCTTGAATTAGGGTAATCAGGTCGGGGTTGACAACGCTGACTCATTGCGGGTAAGACGGCTTCACACGCAACCTTAGGTTTCCTCACGACGCGGTAATAGAGACGAGTAAACGTACATATGGATTCAAAAACACGTCAGTACGTGGTGGGGTTCGTGGGGTTCCCGGACGGGAGGCAGCGGCCCTAGCCACTACGCCACCGACACTCTTATAGTAACTAATTAGTTTTATAACATTCTAGAAATAGCCAAGGTTAAAATTAAGCCTCTTTAAATTATAATTACAAAGTAATGCGAAGTCAAGGAAACCCTTTTAGGTTAAGTAATTGGATAGGAACAAAGTACCTCCAATCCTATTATTACTTATTTAAATCTCAGTGATTTGTTTAATCAAAAACCACGTTTCTTGCTTTTTAAGAAAATGTTATCAACGAGGCGTACTTAATTAAAGATTTATAAATGTAAAAAAATCTCGGATAACGTTTTCAAAGGCACCCCTCGAAAGGATTGAATTACTCTACGGGTTTAGAAATCAGAATTTTTTTCAGAAAGGGTTCACGGGCTATTGTGTTACGCACATTTGTATATTATGCACATTTGTTTTTTACTAGGTTATTAAACACAGTTCCCTTCGAACGATAAATTCAAACAACTTAACTGTGCAAAGACAAAAATCGTACTGAGATAAGTCAAGAAATATATAAACTCACCGAAATCTCGGTCGATAAAATCCAAGGGTCGAAGCACAGCACTAGATTTCAAATTCGAAAATTTGAATTTCGGCGTATAAACACGGTCGCATTGGGTGGGTGCGCGTGCGTTTCGTTCGTTCGGTAGACCTGCCGGGCGCCCGGCCAGTCTGGGGGCGACCAAACGCGGGACGCGGGACCTGGGAGCGCTAGTGATGGGAATCCCTGTCGATGAAACGCTGCGTGATAAATTCTTCACGTTGTTCACAAAAGTTGGTCCGCGCAACGAGTTAAAAACCTGCCTTTAAGCTGACCTTGAATGTGAAACGTGAATGTACCTTTTTCGTACTACCATCAGTGTAAACTACTGTAACCCTAGCACAAGGCGAATATCCGGGTTATTCTAATAATCCCCATTGATTTGATTGATCCCCGAAGTGGGACCACGGATCCGGCGTGATTTCTTTTACCCCTTTTCGCAGGGAGCTCAAACTTTTGTGGTTGTGGGTATTGTTAGCTTAGTTAAAAGATCGCTATAAGTGTATAATATCGCTACAATATTTTAAGAAAACACATAACCAGTAAACACAGTCGATTAGTCCAGGTATGATCCATCCATGTTCCAAAATATAAGGATAAAAACAATCACCAAAAACTACTACCTTATTCTTGTGTCAAAGAAAATCTAAATAATAAAGCAAACGCATTAAAAATTTGTAAAACATTTGGTTTTCGACTTTCAAGTTTAATACATATCGATATTAGAATGTGCGGCACTAGATTGAATAATAGTTTTATTTCTGCCTTAGCGCACTCTCCACTTCTCACTCTACGCGCGTACCTAGATAGATAGTATAGACAGACACTTATTTATATAAAATGGAATTATGTGCTAGCACGTGGCGAAACGACATTATATTATTTTTAGTTAATTCTCTCACCTTTTGATACCTAACTATACTATGGTTTTATGAATTAAACTCGAATCTACATTCGCACAACTCAAGCTTTTCACTCACTGATTATGAGTATACATACATACATAGTAACATAAGACCATACTCCTGTCCACGAAGGGTTGAGCAGAGCTGTTTCTTAAAAATACCACAAAGTTAAAACCGCCGCTTTAATTACTTTGTGCCCTTACTGTATATTTAGTTATAAAATCCGAGTAAACAAATATTTATTTACTAAACCGGCGATTTTCTGAAGCACAGAAATCGCTAGCACTCGGAAATCGATTTACTGACGGATCCGTCATCATCCATCATACCCAATGGGGCCTAACTTTTTGTTTTTACACACGTTTCTTTAATTCTATAAAAACTAAATTATGTTTTTAGTTTTAAAAACATGTTATCAAGTATTAGAAATTATATATAGGTAGGTAAGTATTTAATATAGAAAATAATATTATACTAAGTATTTGTAGTATTTTATGAGGTCGGTTGTCGACATTACAACCTACACGGTGAAGAAGATGAATATTTCTTATTGAGTGTTAAAAAACATATTTTCTGTATGTTTTAATCACTTCTGTTTGTTTGAGCTACAGCTAATTTTACTATGTGTGTTAACAAGAAAAGGGATTTGCCAAATACGAGTAAGTTTATTACCAGCATTTTTTTTATTAACGATACCACAAGTTTGTAGCGTCAAGCTTTTTATCGTAAGCAGTAACAAAACATTATTTTCAGCGATTCAGCAATCCGCCGCAACGCGTCGTCGTGTCCTATGGTCTGTAACTAACGATCATTGCTGTTGCAGTATTGATTTAACGTCCTAAGTATGACGAAAACGAATCAATGTATCTCGAATAAGCACTAGAGATATAATCGCTGTTTTAGTTTCCCGTGGAACTATAACAGATCTCAATCTCTAAATCGTGAAATGGGGCGCGGGCGCAGCGGTTAAAACGTGCAAACACGTAAACAGCGCCGACCTCGCCGCCAGAAATACCCAATATTTTGGAACATTCCCGCAGGTCGACTCACGCTTTGCAATATGTTCGTATCACAAAAACAGCAGTCGTAAACATAAACCCGGTTTTAAATTTTTGCCGAGAAAGTCGTATGACATAATTTTTAACTGAACTTATAAAAATTCAATTGAAATAATTTTACTACAATACTACAGCGCGCATTGTTCCGTCAGGTGTATTTTTTTTTCGAAGATGACGGACTATAATCCGACTGCCATTAGAATATATTATTGCAGCATCTGAAATGAACTGAGCGGAATGGTGTGGGCCACGAGGCACGGGCGGCGGCGCTGGAGGAAGTAACTGCAGCGCGCGGGCGGCGCAAGAGCAAGAGCGGCCTGCGAACTCAAAATGCACGCGCGGCGAGCCGGCTCGCGAACGACGCATTCGTCAGATGTGGACGCACCCTAATATTGCAAATAGATACCTATAGATGTCTAAATGTGTTTACTGTTTACCCTTTCGGCTTATAGAAATATCCAGCAACGCCTACACACAATACAAAATTACACTGTTTTATTATACCTATTATTATTTATGGTATGGCAGGTGCCTCACATTATTCAGAAGGAAGTTGCTCGAGCCAAAATATTCAAGCCACAATAAAATATATTGTTCTTAATGAAAATGTGTTTAGTTTTAGGTACTAAACGTAAACATTTTCAGTTTTTCCCGTATTTCACAATTTCCCGGACGACCCTACGTACTCGGTCATAGCTGTAGGTAGGTAACAATTATTTTATTCTGTGATCAGCTTTGAGAATACCTACATGAGAAGCACGGAGTCGCCGTAAACACTTTCGTATATATGTACCATGCCATACACTGTTATTATTTATTCTGTGCCCATACCCAAAAATTTTTGCAAACAATTCTGGCATTACATTTTTGTAATTTAAAATTCACAATTAAAATATTGATGCAAATAAAATAAAAAGATTTTGTGGGTTATGTTTAGTCCCTGAGACAGCTAGAGAAACTTAAAATTGTTTAACTAACTAACTTAACTATGTTTGACTATTCCAAGCCATTAAAGTTAAAAATTATCTACAATGTCATCATATTTTCTGGTTAATATGCTAGTAGATAATAGTATTAATGAACACCATTTTATCGTGAATGTAAATGAAAAACTTAGGAAAGTGGATCTCGCCCACGTTATGTTGGAGTGTTGCCGAAGATCATGAGTCGCCGCTTATTTTTAGAGCGGTGACCTGCGCATGAGTCGAGCGACGTGCGCCGGAGTCGTGGCACAAGAAGCAGAGGAAGCGGTAATTACGTAATGGCGACCAAACTTCGCGCTAACCTTCTAGTTATATCACACGGCCAGTTATAATCGGAGAATCGGAGAGCTGTCAAAGCTTCCTTGACGCAAGTCACTAAATTTAACCGCTACGTTCCCAAAGATAGATGAACTATTTGCAACCATAAGATGTAAGGCTGATTCAGTGTTTTTATAGTATGGAGATCTCCTCTATAATGAAACCTCTCTCCCCTTGGTGCCGCTCTGCGTGCATGTCGTTGGTGGGTTTAGTAGTTGCATCATCGTTCAAAGAAGAGCGTTGCAAAAACAAACGGGAAGCTACAAGGTCAGTTGATATTATTGTAATATACATCAACATCATCAACATCAACAGCCCGTTGCACTCCACTGCTGGACTATGAGCCTCCTCCACTTAAGTGGAGGGTTTTGCCACAATCTCCACGCTTGGCAGGCGGGTTGGAGATCGCAGATTAAAAGGTTACTATATCAGAGAGCGCTGCTGCCCGTTCCCTGTTCAATGTGTAGTCCCTAAGTCACCTCTTACGACACCCACGGGAAGAGTAGGGGTTGATGACAAATGTATTCTACTCTGCCGTCACCACACGGCTAATATATACATATATATATATTGTAATATACACTATACTTATACGTATGTAAACAGTACAAAATCTGATATGACTGATTTGGCGTCTAAAGAAATTGACACCACACAATGGCTGCATTTGAACGTCTAGCGAGCGACTGCGTGGACTGCACCACTGTTGTATGATGCAGTCATGTTCAAATGCAGTCAGTTTAACGTCCAACTGCTTTGACTGCATCATCTGCACATCTAAACGAATCGATAAAACGAATCATGGATCCAACTTTATTTAAATTATCAAATTCGGTCAAAAAAAAATATTGTTTTCGGAAACCTCGACTCTAATGACAAAGAAACTTTGCGATTTTTACAACTAATCAAAACAAAATAAATAACAAAAAAAAATTTATTGGGAAAATAATTAGAAATAACACTGAATCTGTTTCTCGTGAGATTTTATGAACAGGTAACACAACATCTATTCAGAAAATACTGAAATGCTCCCCTTTTTCCCTCCACCGATCTCGATCCAAGACCGCTTCACTCCATTTCTCCTCGAATGTGTCCAGGTCATCTCGCCCTCCTTTTCTAGGCCTCCCTCGTCCGCGTCGGCTGTCGAGGGGTATCCGGTGGTGGCTCTGGCCCATCTATCCGGATGCATCCTGCACATATGACCCCCCACTCTCATTTTAGCTTCGCGGCTTTCTCGCTAACATCATAGATGCGGGTTTTGAAGCGGAGAGCAGTATCCGGACTCGGTCTATTCTCCTCACTCCGAGAATGCTGCGCTCCATTGCCAGCTGGCAAATTGAATTATTGGATATAAATTAAAAACACAGCAAATTATGATAATAGAAATCGCGCCCGCTTCAGTTCACTTATTATGGTGCATGTAACACGTCACATGCGAAGACGTAAAGGCTAAATATTGGGCTGACTCTACTATGAATAATAACTTCTATATTTAGAGTATGATAAAAAATATAGCCTTGGATGCACACAATGAGTAATGCGATGAGTATGCTTGGTCGCATCTTCGGAAAAGGTGCAGTCATAGGCATATCACGGACACTTTAAAGGCACGTCTGTTTTTTTTTAACGGGAGCGGAGTTGAGTACAGCTGTGAAAACAGGCGGGTGTTTCCACTAAAACTGAGAAGAAAAGAGTGGACAATATGTCAAGTCAAGCGACACGGTGAGATGTGTCATGATCCGAGGTCATGATCATTCATTTGTATGAATACACATCTATGCACCGCCCGCTCAGCTCAGCACGCCTTGCGATTTGACACAATTCTTCTCGTTGGATCGAGAGATGTTTATTTCCATCAATAATGATCTGTCCATTTGTACACATCTCCGTGGACGCTTATATCATGTACGATGAGAGATTCTCTGACTTGGGTCGTGACCGCCAGTTTGGATGCTCAAAGCGCATCCATAACGCGCGCCGATGATGGTATAAGAGTTTCTCCTCAGAAATTATCACCCAAATGACAAACGTACCGACGCTTGGGACATCTCTTGCATTAATTCAAAAGCCATATAAGCTAGGTGCTAAAGAAGAACTAAAACAATACGACTGTTTCGGAGTGGTCCAAGTCGAAACAGGACCTAGCTTATTGTTTCCGATTTCCACCAAACGTTTTAAACAAAGAGCGTTATAGGAGACAGTTTGCGCATGCATATTTGTTTGGAAAACTGACATTGCGCTCATCCCCCACTTCCTATTTCAAGATGTTTGCCGGCACTGTAGCAAATAAATACAAATGTATTATATTTTGTAGTTTCTGAGCGCATAATGGCTTAAATAAAGAATACTACGCCCTCAATCTATATCTTTTAACGATACGGAAGCGTGAAGAAAACAATCAAAGTGTTGTACTGAATTCATTAGCAACACCGTTGAATTCTTAATTTCCTGTGGATGAGTAATCAGTAGTGAATGTATCACTACTGATTACTCAGATTTTGTCAATGGTAACCAATTTAGTCTATCATTATTTAGTTACATGAGCTTTTAGTTTGAAATTAATTTTAATATTCCATTATTATTATTCCAGATTATTTCAAAAAGAAAACAATTCCGTTTTTTAACATTTTTTTTAAATTCTCGCAAGTGTATGTGTTGGAATTAGTAACATGTATCTGGGTTGGGGTTGGGACCTAATCAATATAACTTATAACATACAATTCGACGTTCTTCCAAGTTCGATTTCTTTACCGATATACCAAAAATATACGCGTTATAATTGAGACTGATTTTAAATTATAGTTGTGAACTATAATTTAAATAAAATACAGCTGTAAGAAGGCTGTAAGTTAATATACGGCCCAGTAGTGTAGTATTTCATAATAAAATAGCGATTTAAGGGTTACTCTTCATAAAAAAACTACTATATAGAGGAATATCCTTTATATTATTTTGTTTCATAGTTTCACTCTTAAACTATGCACGTTTGGCTTCGATACACCATGTGCGTGTACGGTACACACTAAGTTGAACGCACTACAAGACAGTAAAGTTCACATTCCTCCTCAAGATGATTATCAAGTAGTTTTGCATCTAGAAACCTTGTTCAGTAAAAATTAAAAATACAATTACAATTCAAGCTAGCCAAAAAATCAAGTTTGTTTTACAAACTTTTTGTTAGGTACACTTACAAAATAATATAGCCTATGTTCAGAACAAGATATCGAACTAAAATTCAAATGATAACTTATATCCCGCGGGGAAAATGGATTCCAAGTCTGTTTACGCTACTATTAATGAAATAACATAGAAAATATACATAAACATGGCAGTTCGTTACAAGTACTTTATTTTCATACAAATGCTAGTATGTACAATCAGCAAAGGAGTTAACTACACAGGCCGTAAGTTTTCTTAGGTGGGTGTTGATTATTTATGCTTTGTCATGAGTATAATTGTGCAGGCAGGGTAAGAAACTGTACAACTACGTTATATAAAATCTCATGTTAAAATACAAATAATTACCTGAGAATACTTCTTCGATTTTGAGCGGCATATGTATCTGTTTTGCTGACTGCACTATGTAGATCAACATTACTATTTTTTAGTAGAAATCTTTCCACAATTAATACAAATTCTTACATGTAATTATTGCTATGTGCAAGCTCAAAAATGAAATTCATTATGGGAAGTAAATAATAATAAGTCAAAAAGTAGAACTTAATACCTATAGAAAAATTATCTGAACAAAATTGCTCAGTTCAAATGAGTAATAGGTCTGTTTAAAATTATAAAATATTTCATTTTCCTAATGAGAATACATGATATCATAAGCGTAATAAACATATTAACAAAATTATACAGTACAAAAGTTTCAGTGTACAATCAAGAGCACGCCTAGCTTGGCATATCGGTTTAAATTTACATTTTGTAGTTTATACGGTATACTTGCACTATTCCGCGTTACTATAGTAGTCTCCTGTACCCAAAGGTTCATCATCATTTCAGCCTGTTAAAGTCCACTGCTGAACATAGGCCTCTCCAATCGCACTCCAGCGCGACCGGTCCATAGCCACCTGCATCCAACGTGACCCAGCGAAAGGTTGCCTGGAAGAAATTGCTATGAAGCAATAAGGCCGCCTAACTGTACATGTCTACCTATTCTTACTTCCACTCTGTCATTTATTATTTCTGTGTTTACAATAAAATATTATACATTCATTCATACATTCTAATGGCATAACAGTGCAGTGTCCAATACTAGGAGAAGTACAATCGAAATATAATATGGTAAGTCTTGTCACTTGTTTTTCTGAGAAAGAATATAGACTGCAGTGGAGATGATCATAGTTCTTCCTTCTTTGTAGGCGATACTTTACTCGGAATCTGTCAATTTAGTAAACAAACCAATTTATCACGGTTGCTCCGTAGGCATAGCTAAATTGTAATCCTGATTTTAATAAATGTTAAAATTCGCGATATTTGTCGAACTCTCTCTTTGGACATATTTTTTTACAAGATTCTATGATTGGGTGTTAATGAAGGCGACTTCCATCCCATCCTAATGTTTATTTGCTAGTCTGGGAGTGAAGTGAAAATAGAACGCACCGACTCTTCTTCTTAGGCAGGTCATGAAATCCAACTGAGGCATATCTATGCCTTCATCTTCTCTCTATCTAGAGAGAAGTATTTTTATAGCCATTCCACTAGCATCCATGGCTGAGCAGTAATGATCGGTTCTCATTACGGATATTCCAGTTTCGAATTCTGGTGGGGACACTGTGGCCAAACAAAAATAACTTAGTGAGACTGTCTTTCTGAATCACCTTATTGTCCGGAAATATGATTTAGTGCTTCGGAAGGCACGTTAATTCGTTGGTCGCAGCTATTGTTTACGGAAATTAGATGTTAAACGATCTATGTCAGAGGCCTTCAGCTGTGGTCTGAAGACCTTCGAAAACTCTTTTCAATCCGTAAGAGACAAACATGTTATTTTTGGAATTAGTTGCCTCTTGCACTGCCCCTTTTTTGAAAATGTACAAACGAACTTATTAATTAACTTCTTTAAGTAGAAGCTAGATGTGCTCTTGATGTACACATTCCTTAGTTTATAATATAATATGATAAAAAGTGTCTTAAGTGTCATTTCAAAATGCAGTCATGTCTTATTAATATTATTGACTGAGCCATTTACAAAAATTGTATTCAAATAAGGTTGTATAATATAATAAATCAACAATTCATTAGTATGGCCTGCTATAAACCTGGTATAAACATAAGATATTGTTAAGAGTAACGCCTTTTTGACGGTAGGGACAGACTTTTCATTTTCATCAATACTATTGGAAGGTTTGTTTTATTGTTACAATGTATATCTATATGAGCATGTTCTTATCCAGGTCATCGATAGATAGCCTCCATCTCTTTCACACAGTCACATTTGGATAGGCTATTTCTAAAAACGCAACGATCAGTTTTTAGAAGCAAAATATATCCATGCACAAGAATTGTCTACTTTGGAAAACTTTAGTTAATCATCACCAATAACCGTCTATACATCAATATATAATTATACCGCTGAACAACACACAAATATCGGTACACTTTGATAACTGTGGTATGTAGAATTTCACAAATACTTTATTATTCAAAACGTCAACATCTTTAAAAAACTTACCACTTATTTTAATATCATCTAAAACCCTTGACTCCTTTTGATCACTATAAAGAGGTATTTTTGATTACACATTTTTTGTGAAAGCTTCCTATAAGAGAGAATTTTAAGGAATATATTTTCTAAGTACCGACTCGCAGCCACCATTTTAATTAAAATATTATATAAGTCCAACTAATAGACTCGCACACTACACATCTATTGGGGCAAGCGGTCTCCCTCTAAATGGCGCACTCGTCGTCACTGTAAGCACCTTTTTTAACATCTATAATTTGATTAACAGATCTTCATTACTTTGTTTTCTTAGATTTCTTTTTCTTTAAATCCTTTGTAGTTATAACAAATAACAATCAGTACCTAACACATATTATATTGGAAACGTGTTAACAACAAATTGTAAACAAGTCCATTATGTTTATTTCTTTGGAAAGGCATATCTTAGTAGTGGTGAGTAGTGCGCTATAGTCAGCCGCGCCCCATACAAAAAAATAACTTGATTAATCCTAAATTGTACTATATACAGAACTTGCGTAGTCTGAATCTTTACAAAGCGATTGGTAATAATATTATAAATTGTTAACGTGAAATTCCGAAGCATAAATTAAATTATTTCATATAGCAATAACAAAAATAATAAAACATCTCGTGATGAGTTCATCTAGCGGCCTGATTAGAAAGTTAACATGATTGCCGAACTTGTTAAACGCAGTTTAATTAACATATCTTTCCTCAAAGCTAAGTATACTACTATACTTCCATACCAATATCATAAAAATCAAAACACTAACTTTTACTAACAGCAAATTATTTAACACAACTATCGGTTAGCCAAGTAATAATAATTAAAGCAAAATCTTAAGCAAAGGACAAAATCTCAAATATATTAAACACGTACACATTAGAGTTATATAAACCTACATCGTACACAAAATATGTCATTTTATTCTTATAGTTAACTTTTCTGCACGCTTTCTGTATTGTACTATGTTGATTATTTTGTCTGCCACCTATCCAAGTAACATTCAAAGAATAAACGTGACTTGTAAACATTTTAGCATACATCTATAAAACAGTTTGAAGGCTACATACAAAGAAGAGACAAGTCAGATTTTTTTCAAAATTGAGGTAATCTTGCAATCAAATGGAGAATTGAAAAGTGGTCGAATGAATAATATAAATCACAGTCAACATGAGACGAGACTAAGAACAATTAGTATATATAGTTGTAGTTAAAAAAACTCATGATCGTCTATCTTTAAATAAAAATCAAAGAAAAGAGATAGTAAAAGTAACTAAACGAACTCTTCTTTACCGTCTCTGTATCTACCAAACATTCGGGGGGAAACGTAACTTCATGTTATTCAGTAACACTCCTTTGTATTAAATCTATGTTCACGAATTTATCTCATGAATCTGCGCAAACAAAATCGTTGTGACAATAACAAAACGATCAATATCTTACAACACATGCCTACGTTTGTTTGTACATTCACTATTCCACATGTATGCGATCATATAGGTGAGGAAACACTGGACGCGAACATTGCCCGATCCAGTGCAAACCACGCTTAGGGTGCGCTCGTTTTCCTACATAACCTACACAACTATTTTTGTCAGCAAATCACAGATCATCTAAAACATATTAGCAAAATTGCATGAAGTTTAAACAGGACTTGTCGTCGCTAGCAATCATCATCCATGCACTGCTAGAGAGCTAGACATACTAGAAACAAGTCTAAACTAATGTTGCTCATATGACACACATGCAAAACCTCTAAAACTTCTATAGATAGTTTTGTAACCTATCAATAATATCGGTACACTGAATATCTAGGATCATTCATGCAATTTCACTAAGTAGGCACATCGCACTGACAAAAAAAAACAGCCTTGCCATTCCTACTTCCTGCGCACCCCACATTCGTTACACTTATCACAAAATACCTTAAAATCTTACCTAAAACACTAATTTACCTTACACCTACATCAAAAGCTATCCAATTTGGCTTCTTTCAAGTTGAACCATAATTATGTCTTGTCATATTTAGTCTAGTCTATAAAAATGCCTTATTTTGGTATCGCTGTTACTAAAATTCGTATATCTTTCTTTACACAGTAAAACAACTCGACAAACCTAGATCTATGGTGAGTTGAGCAACAGACAGTATCGAGAACGCGTTCATCGATATACTACATTCACATATAAATATATATATACTGATATAATATATATCGCTAATATCTTACATAGTAACTTCATTTAGGATTTGTGAAAAATATTTTACTGAGATCTCATTATATATTTTATGTTCTTTAGTCTGTTTCGTCTCAATACTGTTACATAGTAATGTATATCTATTTATACTTATTGTATCTACTTATGAAAACAATACAAGACATAAATTATAAGTTCACCTTTTATATAAAACGCGAGCGATGCACATACTTCATGTGCAGTTTGTTTCATAATTTTCAAACATAACCAATTCACGACCGAGAATAGTTTCAACGAAAAACAATTTTACAAAACGGAAGACAAATATAAAAGAATTTGGAAGACAACGTCCGAAAGAAATCACACTGTAAATAAACATATTTGTACCACTAAATATAAAATAATAATATAAAATAACCTTGTTAAATGCTATATGTATGGCATCCGTTGGAACGCGTACTTGAATCATCTGTTCGCTCTAAAATCAACACAACACACTTCAGGAAACAAACTTGCACATAAGCTGTCTCTTGCCGCGTTTTTGCTGCCGTTCTAGTCAAAACATTGTAAAGTTACCCGTAAAAACAATTACATTTTAAATTTAGATACACTCATATATGGCACGGGTAATTTTTCATCTCGCTCAACCTTCTCGCTCAACCAATCACTTTCCTGAAACTAAAAAGAATGTATGACCCCCTTTTAAATAATGCCGTTTTTCTTTCATAATGCGTGCTGAGTTGTATTACCTGTGAATACTATTACTACAACAAAATTACCTGAGACAGCCGCGTACGCATATCTGGGCGCATCCGTCCCAGGTGTCTCTGTCAGCGACCATACAAAAACTAGTGCCATAACGCTAAAAAATAAAGTTTAGTGAAATTTTGTTCGGCAAGTAAAGATGGGACTAGCCACATTCATCTTAAAGTTCGACATAGAATATTTCTTAAGTTATATCTTCCTTCCCTATTTAGTCAGCAAGCATACCTGATGTTGCTGTTTTAATTTAGTGCTGACAATTTCATTCTGATGAACACCTAGAAATAAGAATAATAATTATTGTTATTATTCTAATAATAATAATAAAATGATTATTCTAATAATAATTATTATTATTATTCTTGCTTCTAGGTGTTCATTAGAATTGTCATGAAATAGCTACTATGTTTAATTTAGATCTACTTTACCAGGATAATCATTTAAATGACTGACAGGGAAACATTAGGATCACCTACAATTAAATATTTATATATCGAAAACACGATATCAGACAAAATATTATTATTATGATTAAGTATATAGATTCCATAGAGAAATGAAAAAAGTGATATCGATAAATATTTTATATTAAGATGCGTATATAAACTTGGAAGCGCCGAAGAGAGAGTTGTTACCATATTCATCTTACTTTCTCGTAGGAATCTGTCTGTTTGGCGCGAAGACATGTGCGTAGACTTCGGCTATGTCCCTCCACAAACCAATGACCCCAGTAGATAAAGCTAAAGTATACGCATTTTATAGAAGATGGTTGCATCTTTATACCGAAAGTACCCGGTACGAATAGAGTGCTTGAGTGTGCAAATGTTTGACTAGAACGGCTTCGGCGGCGCTATCAGCGTATTCGGCGTGCGCGGCGCAGGTGCGCGCGCGCATTGGCCGCGTCGCTCGAAGGCCTCAAAAGAAGCCAATCAACTCCTACTCGATGTTCGACCGCGGCCCGTCGATCGGCATCGTGTGGAGAACCTCGTCCAAAAGCTGGAGAGCCCTGAAATGTGGATAGTACTGAGTTTGTAGACGATCTTTTTTTCAACTTGACAATTTTTATTAAAAAAATATAAAGAATATCTAGGGACATCTCACACACGGCCATTTGATCCGAAAATAAGCAGAGCTTGTACTATACTTTGACACAACAATGGTTTAAATAATGTAATTTATTTTCGCTTCTAGCCTGTAGTTTGTAGTTTAAGTCAGGCAGCATAAATTCTTATCACAAAGACGCGCTATGCCCTTATCTTGCTTCACTTAGGATTAAATAAATAAATAAATATGTGGAAACATCCCACACACGGTCATCTAACCCCAATAAGCAAGTCTGTATGCACCATGGGTATCAAGACAATATTTATCTATATAAATAAATACATAAATTCACGTTTGTTCTGGGCGGGATCCGAACACGCAAACAGGAACTTAACCGGAACTTTACAAACTTAACAAATGGATGTATTTCAGCAATTTATCAGGTTTTTCGCAATAACAAGGTTTCACAGATATCTATAATAGCAAATATTATTTTCGCCTTTTTCGCTGCAATCTTGAAAACGAATCGTGTTTGTACCGACGACAATTATTCGCACTGATGGTGACACATATTTTCTTTTATTTAGATTTAATATGTAGCCTGAAAAACGCTCATTTTTAAAGCGTTTAAAAAACAATGTTACAAGCTTTACATCAACAGCTCATATACGTCCCCACCGAGGGGCTCGAGCCCACATAATAAACGTACATATGAATTAGAAATTCGAAAACACATTGGTACGTGGTGGGGATCGAACCCGCGTCTCCCGGACGGGAGGCAGCGGCCCTAGCCACTAGACCACCGACGCTCTCAAGCTTTAAGTGTTAAAAAAATATGCTGAAAGGGCGGACCAATTACTGGCGACAATAGTACATTACTGCCGCGGCCGCAAAATTAGTTATTGGTGGTCGAGGGTACGTAGTCGGAGCCGCTGGCGAGGAATTTATTGTGTACAAGTCCAGCAAGAGTTATTGCGGCCGAGGCTTGTATAGTGCTTTACTCTGAAATATGGGAGGAAATTATAAAATACAAAAAATATTGTGGGAGGTTACCATAGATTTAGATGTCTTCTTGTATCGTACTAAACTTATGTTCTAATCGTATCACTTTAACCTTTACTTTAACTTCTTGAACCATTCATTGTTATAATATTTCCCTAATTCAATGATTAGTTAACTTCATCATGATAAATAAGTAAGAAAATAGTAGGTACGACAAAAATAAAAGAAAAAAATTACAAACCGCCATATTGCATGCTTTTCTTTTTTTTTTGTTCTATGTCAGTGTCATACAGAGCATACAGCCAACTCCAATCCCTACGATTCGTGCACGATTCATATAAAATTTGAATTTAGAACATAAGATGCTGTAAAAAGACTCAAATACATTGAAATTTCTAGACGAAAGTTACTTTACAGGCCTAGGCCATTTGAGGGCACATTGCTGGTCACTGTTTTGTATGGGGAAATGTTTCGTCCAAAATGAGTTACTTCGCGTACTGTTTTGGGCAGTAATGATCACATTTTCAAGCGTGTCGGAGAAAAAATATTTAAATTCACGAGGCGGGTTCAAGCTCGCTTTTGATAAATATTTCATTTTACGTTACAGTTTTTAGGCAGATGCAGTCGAAAAATATGACAATATTTTCATTAAAAGTATGAATGACTTTATTGCACATTCTAGACAAATATATCTAATAATTTTAAAAAAGTGTACAGTTAGTCGGCCTTATTGCTACGTAGCAATTTCTTCCAGGCTACCTTTGGAAACAGGAAACTTCATCGAGTATCACCGGATAGTACAAGTTCATAATACAAGTCTATATATAGGTATAGAACAGAATAATAAAAATAAAATAAAAATATTATAAATTAAAAATCAAGTAAATTTACTGTCGCAGAATTTTTGCAACATTTACGCGTTAGTTTTTAAATCACAGCATAAAAAGAAAGTGTTACATCTAATAACAAATATGCTCGCATTTGTTGAATGTCCCACCGCTGGGCAAAGGCCATCCTTCCTATTTCTTCATTTATGGTTATTATATGCAGTTTTGCAAATAAATAACATCTAGGTCACACACAACGAAATAAGAAAAAAAAGGATAAAATATAAGATACATACACAACACACAACACATACGTACATTATGTACTACTTTCGCCAACCCATTTCATTCCAGTGCTTTGTGGAGCCGAGAAAGGTCTTAAAGGCGTGTAAAAGTAACATATTGCACAACTTTATGCTAATACAATGTGTTCTTGGAGGAAAATACGTCCGAGTATTTTGTACCTAGGTAGGTATAGCTCAATCAATCAATCATCCGGCAGAGGACCAAGGTAGTTGATATCGTCCAGAAGTGTAGCAAGCTGGGCTGGCCACGTCTGTCCTAGATCCGACGAGCGTTGGAGCAGACGGGTTCTCGAATGGAGACCGCGTCTCGGGAAACGTAGTGTGGGACGCCCCCCTGCCAGGTGGACTGATGACCTGAGGAAGGTCGCTGGTGGTGGCTGGATGAGGAAAGCGGGTGATCGTGCGCTTTGGAGTGCTCAAGGGGAGGCAGTAGTCCAGCAGCGGACTGCAATAGGCTTTTTTTATGTATATTATTTAAGCAGGCAAACGAGCGGACGAGCCACAGTGGTGGTAAGTGGTCATCGTCGCCCATGGATATTCGCAACACCAGGGAGGTTGCCAATGCGTTGCCAGCCTTTGAGAGCCCTATATACTCGCCCCTTGAAGAACCCCATGTCAAAGCACAAAGGAAACACCTCAGGGGGGAGCTTATTCCACATCCTGCAGGTACGCGAGAGGAAAGATCGCGACGCCCGTACATTTTTGGGATGCCAAGCATCCAAGACGTGAGGATGAGCCCCTGCCCTGTGGCGGGAGGTGCGGTGATAAAAGTGTGACGCTGGCACTAAGTCAAACAGCTCATCAGAACACTCCCCATTGTACAGACGGTAGAACACACACAGAGAGCCAACGTCTCTCCGGAGACTGAGGGTGTCTAAGCCGTCTGTGAGTTTTGGATCGTCGACAATACGAACTGCCCGGCGTTGGATGGAGTCAAGTGGAAGGAGTTTGTATTGGGGCGCTCCAGCCCAGATATGAGAGCAGTACTCCATATGGGGCCGAACTTGAGCTTTGTAAAGCAAAAGTCTGTGCCCCGGTGTGAAGTACCGCTTCGCTCTATTGAGCACCCCAAGCTTTTTTGAAGCCAACTTGGCTTTATCCTCCAGATGACCCCGAAACTGGATCTCGCTCGTAATGTCGACACCAAGAATCCCAATACTCGTGGAGATGGTAAGAGGAGTGCCCTGGAACTGTGGCGCTGAGACAAATGGGGTTTTCTTAGCGGTGAACGCGCAGACTTGTGTCTTAGAGGGGTTGAAACGGACAAGATTTTGTCTACCCCATTCGGAAACCCGCTCCAAGGAGGTCTCAATTTCAGACACAAGCCTCTTTCTGCAGTCTTCCACCACGTTACGAGGGATGTTTGCACGACCTGTGTAATACGCGTCGCCAGTGCTGTCATCTGCATAGCAATGGATATTGCGCGTTTGCAACATATGATTGATATGCAGAATAAACAGAGTAGGCGACAGCACAGATCCTTGGGGAACGCCAGCATTTATAGGCATGGTGTCCGAGCATAGACCGTCGATGACAACCTGTTTACTCCGCCCTGATAAGAAGCTGGCGACCTATGTGCAAAGTTCCTCGGAAAGTCCGTTAGATGGCAGCTTCGACAGAAGTGCTTTATGCCAGACCCGATCGAAAGCCTTCGCAATGTCTAGGCTGACCGCCAACGCTTCCCCTTACTCTCGATAGCGGCTGCCCATCGGTGAGTTAAGTACACAAGAAGGTCACCAGCACCGTGACCGTGACGGAAACTATATTGACGGTCGCATATAAGCTGGTGCTGTTCGAGGTACTCAAGGAGCTGGGTGTTTATCACTCGCTCCATTACTTTGGAGAGCAAGGACGTTATTGCGATAGACCTGTAGTTTGACGGATCTGTACGGTCCCCCTTCTTGGGAATAGGGTGGACAAAGGCTACCTTCCATGAAGACGGAACTTGTCCGGTGGCGTAAGACAGCGAGAATAGGCGCGTTAACACCGGAGTCAACTGATTGCTTGATTAAAGTCAAAGTCAAAGTCAAAATCATTTATTTCCATAGGATGTTATTACAACACTTAGATCCGTCATTACATTTTTTTGGGTGAGTTCACTAACACAATGGCGGAATCTGTGGAGAAGAGCTTGATTGCGGTATAGCTCAAAGTCGCAAGCAAACTTGACCCACTTAGCGGGTTTTCTTGCCAGGTCGTTTATCATAGACACTTTACTTCATTAGCTGGTCATTTATCACTGGCTGGAACAGTGGACCACGAAGTTTTACCCTGGCTGATTCCTACCCGAGTGTACTTGTAATGAATTACGGAAGTGGAGGCGGTAGTTTAAAACAATTTGTTAGAAGTTACAATAGATATATTTTATTTTCATCAGCAAGATTTTTACACCAGCGCTGACAAACGGTGAATCAGCTCTTTTCTATCAAGCAATATTTTTCTTCTTCCAAATTCAAACAAATCCAAAGATACTAAAAGTTTTTACGGCCAGCAACAGCCAACTGGGCAAACATAAACAAGCTTTTTTTTAGGAAAATCAACATTTTGAAGTGCTTTTTCAAATATAGTAGAATACCCTATTCCTCTTGCTACAAACAGAAGTGAATTCACGAACATTTAAACAAGGCGACTCAATAACACTGACACCAGGTTTTGTGAGGTCGGTTGTCAACCCCACACGATGGAGAAGAAGAATCAGCTGCCCAACCAGGAAATAAACCTGAGATCCAAATGAACTAGCAACTGCGCTGTATTGATAACAAAGTTTTCTAGACTAGCTTTCCAGACCTAGTTGCTAACGTGACTAACATCACGACGGGAGAGGGTTCTGAAAATATGATTTAACTCTAAAACATAACAAACAAAACAATCACAGATTGCAATATTTGATAACAAAAAAATAACAATTCGCTAGCTTTTTGTCATGATGACATACTATCTCCATTCCAAATTTTATCCAAATCCGTTAAGCACTTAAGCGTGAAGGCGGAACAAACATCTTAATATATTTATAATATTAGTGTGAAGTGTGATGTGATTTGCCAGCAAAGATTTCGCTTAGTCTTAATTAAAAAAAAAATTTTTGACACTTTTAATATAGTTTTTCATTTCGCGTTTTTACTGCATGTCTAACAATTTAGATCGGTTAAGCCAGCTGTAAACATTCGCATTTTAATATAACCTAATTCAGATACTATTAGAACTTCAAAAAGTGTGAAACATAGTGTTGGCATAATAATGAAAAATTTCTCAGTCGGTACCTCGGTCCATAAGACACATCGCTAATATTTTATTTATTTCTTTTTCATACAAACTGGTTAAGCCAGCAGAACAGTCTGTATGAAAATTGATAATAATGGTGGTTATAACTTTGGGATTTTGGAAAAATTCTCGCGAAGAGACTTTTCATTTTTAAACCAAGAGGTATTACTTTATTGCCCATTTATACCTGTATAGGTGCAGTGGCGGGTTAACTTAATTCGTCCACTAAACTCTTAGTTATCGGTTTAAAGCCTCGGTCACACAGAACGGGAGCGGCGCGGCCCGGAGCCGAGAAAGCGGGACTTTGTATGGCGCGGCGGCGGCGTAGCACCATCCCGCTTTCCCGTCCCCGGACCGCGCCGCTCCCGCTCTGTGTGACTTGGGCTTAGGTACCAAATATAATCTGTGTATATTAAAGTGCTAATATAGCAAGGCGCGGACTAGCGGGAACACAAGACTCAGATCCCGAAGGTGAGAACGAATGAGACACACATTCAAACACGTAGTACCTAAGTATCCGTCAAAATAGACTAGTCTTGCATTCTGAGTTTTGTCCTACTTGCTTCTTTAGTTTAATGGCAAGTTACTACTTGTCGAAGTGTAAAATAATTTTTATTTTTTTTAAAGTTGCCGACTCAGCATATTCCGCTGGCTAGGCCAGTGACGACGCTGTTATTCTGCCGGAACCATGATAATATATGGGGACATCTCACACGCCGATCTGATCCAGAGCTTGTACTATGGGTATCAGACAGCGGATATATATATTACTTAAGTAGATAAATACATACTTAACAACATCCAGACACAAGGCAAACACAAGTGCTCACCACACGAATGTTTGCCCTGGGCGGGATTCGAACCCGCGACCCTGTGCTTCGTAGGCAGGGGTACTACCGACTTGGCTACGGGGTCAACATTAGTCTTAAGGGTGTTTACCTGTGCAGATGCACTTCGACCCAGCATGGGGTTTCCTTGATCGAGGTCCTTGGGTAATCAGGCCCCCAGCCCTTGACGAACGACAGTCGCACGATGCACAGCCGCCGAAGATCGTCCACACCAATCCCAGCGGCGGCAGTCAGACCTGTAAATATCAAGTTATATGTACAGTTAATAACGTAGATCAATTATCAACAGCTCATATACTTCCCCACCGAGGGCTCGAGCCTACCCTGAATTAGGGCGATTAGGCCTAAGTCGATCACGCTGGCCAGTGCGGTTGGTGGACTTCACACACAACCTTTGAATTTCTTCGCAGGAGTGTGCAGGTTTCATCACGATGTTTTCCTTCACCGTAAGAGCGTCGAATAAACGTACATATGAATTCCAAATTCGAAAACACATTGGTACGTGGTGGAGATCAAACCCGCGTCTCCCGGACGGGAGGCAGCGGCCCTAGCCACTAGACCACCAGCGCCGTCAATAATTGATCACAACTATTGTGCGTCGTAGAAAGACGTTTCGAAGAAATTCAAAGGTTGTGTGTGTAGTGAACCAACCCCCACTTGGTCAGCGAGAGCGGCTACGGACCTGACCGCCTTTATTCAGTGTAGGCTTGAGCACCTCGGTGGGGATGTTATGTTGGTGATCATAAAATCAACCAAATCGGAAAAAAGTCCAGGGATGTGACCAAGCGAACTTTAATAGGGGATCGGACTGTTCCTAAATTTACCATATTTTATGAATTATTTTTAAAATATAGATTAGTAGCAGACGATTCGCGAAGAAAAAAACAGAATTGGTTGAAAAATGAATTTACAGTGATTTATTAAAGTTTCAATATGTCTGTCTCTTTCAAAAACGATTTTTTGTATGGAGATTATATGGCGTTACTAACAAATGACGTCACAAGTGGATATGTGCCGCTCTGTCTAATCTTGAATTTCAAACCTAACTCAGTAAATTTTAAAGATAGAGCAAAAATTCTTTTAGTGTTCGATAGCAGAAACTAAGAAGTTTGGATTTATAAAATAAAAATAAAAAGTAGTCCGATCCCCTATTGGGTAAAAATTAATAATTTTACATCAACTTATATCTTCAATAGATATCGGGTCGGAGCAAAAAAACCGTCTCTGTAAATAACGCCTCACTTGCGGCGTGAGGTCTTATTTCGAATTAGTTCGTTTGAAACAAAAGAAAACGAATGGTCGAAGGTAAGAGATTATATTTTGAATATTTGCGATTTTATTACTTGGTATTAGAGTTGTTATTAGGTTGAACTTAAAACTGTTTCAAAACATTTGTCTCGGTTGGTAAATAAACAAATGCACAGACAGCATTTAGATTTGATTTTGTATGCGATATTGATCGAAGACTTATATAAAACGAGTCTGCGGCAAACTTTACACAATAAATAAAAATCTGAATCGATCGTTTAAAATCGCTTCAATATAGTTTTGCTTTGATTCTTTCGTTACTGTTGACATTCAATAAATAAAAAGAAGCAAATTAGAGAATAGTGTATTGGACTGATTGCCTGAATCATTGGGTGGTTCAATATTGGATGTTTTGTACTTGAATAATTTCTCCGAGTTCAATGTTCCGTTGTATTTGTCATCGGCTAGGACAGGCTAGTCCGTGCTCGATATATTACCACTCCGGTAGTAATTGCGATTAGTCCGTTCATTATTAAACAAAACGGCCAAGCACGTGTCGGGTCACGCAAAGTGTAGGGTTCCTTCCGTAGTTGTCCAATACCACTAAGATTACCCGTTTAAGACAGTTAACATTCATCAAAATAATTTTCTATGGTATTTGTATTGTAGTACAAAATTTCTTACTTGTACAAGTACATTTTATAAGTTGATCTATTATTCGATAACCTGTAAAGCCTACTTGCTGTTGATAATTTTCCTTTTAAATGTATCTACCTACCGTAATTTTTTCACATTTCCAAATACAACGGTTTCGCTGGTAGGAGCGGGACACTTGACTCTAACAAAAATAAACACTTTAAAACGAAATATTTCTGAAACGTACACTAGCATCAAAAAATGGTTTTAGCAAACTCCCATTATTTTTGAAAGGCCTATCTTTTAGTAAGTTTTATTCTTCAGTTTTGTCGACATGATTAATATGAATAAAATGTGATACAGCCTTCTAGTACTAAAAGTCTCTGAGCTAAGCCGCGGACGGACAGACAGACAGACAGACGAACATGGCGAAACTTTTAATATTATTTTTTATCCCTATTGGATTCATTTTAGTAGAATCGGGAACTTACTTGAGATTAATTTATAGGTGTAATAAGGTGTGAGATTCTTACATTTGTTGACTTGCGGGTGCGCCGGCTGGATGTGGCCGGCCACCGCCGCGGCTTGCGCAGCCGCAGCGGCCTGCGCCGTAGCCGCCTGCGACTGCATCTGCCGGTGGCACTGGCGGAGATCAAACACCTGCGATAACAAATAAAACTAAATATGTGAGGACATCCCACACAAGGTCATATTACCTCAAACTAGGCAGAAGTGTGTAGCAGACAGCTGATATAGAGAAATAAATCCATACTTATATAAACAAACGCTTGTAGCAAAGCATTTGCTCTTACATTACAGGCTTCAGCCAGCATCTTAGGTACTGTTGTTTTTCTTAAGTTAAATAAAGATTTATTTTAATTATTATTATTTTTAGAGTGTCAATGGCAAGTCAAACTTTATAAAAACTTATTATTATTAAACCATATCCAGACACAAGGCAAACACAAGTGCTCGTAACACAAATATTCGTCTTAGGTGGGATTCGAACCTACGTCCAGGAGCATCGTAGAGAGGTGTTGAGTATCCTAAGACTAGAGAGAACTTTAAACTGTCCGCCCACAGCTACGCCAGCAGCCGCCACAAGCTGCTGTGCTCCACACGAAGAGTGTTGTAAAATAATAATACAATAAAGAGTGGCAATAACCAGGGCACAGTCCGAAGAAAAGGTATTTATGTATTTATATATTTTATTTTATATATTATATAACTAACATGGAAAATAATAACATGGATAAGAAGTTTACTGTCGGAGATCAGTGAAGAATTTAGCAGAAAAAAGACAAAATCGAAACGAAAGAAATCTAAATTTGAAAATGAATTTAAAATAAAAAATAAAACTGCCAGCAAGAAAGGTTGCCATTCATAAAACAGGAAAGAGGACGAATGCTTCGTTACACGCCAACGCTTACTACGCTTAAGTCCACGTCCGCTATACGCTTTGGTAGATAGCGACTAGGTCAGGAAATCCTACGGCTACGCGCTACGGCTACGTTGTTTGCGATCCGTCCCATGGGAATAAGACTTTTTTATCCAGGGAAAAAGTTGCCAATGTCAACACATTCAATCGTACCAAGTTTCAGTATTTCAGCCGTGAAAATTTAACATCCGCAGTATGGATTATTTTAGATTACTAACAGTTCGAGTTGTTGGGACAACAATAAGGTTGCCTGGTAGAAATTTCTACTTAGCAAAAAGGCTGCCTATATGAACATATGAATTATATTATTTGTTGATTTCAATGTTTTGTATATTATATTTATCTGTATGCGTCAAAAGAATATTCGATTCTACTCCATTCTAATCTAAATTACAAAATTGTGCATACGAATAATGAGAGCTCGAAACTAAATGGGTCACATCGATTGTCAACGCAAATCTAAATTCACCATCCGCCAATATCGGGCGCGCCGCACAACGCTACCTAGTAACCTAGTTAAAAAAGGTCATCAACAGCTCATGTACGTCCCCACCGAGGGGCTCAAGCTTACCCTGAATTAGGCCTTAATCGACCACGCTGGCCCAGTGCGGTTTGGTCGACTTCACACACAACCTTTGAATTTCTTCGCAGGAGTGTGCAGGTTTCATCACGATGTTCACCGTAAGAGCGTCGAAAAAAAGGTGTATAGTTTTAATAAATACGTTGACGGGTCGCTACAGAGGTCGCTCCAAGCCGCCGACGCGTTCTAGGTATTTCTACTTTTTTCTAGGTATTTCTATAGATTCTGTAGATACACTAAAGATCCTAGTAAAGTATCGACAGTGCATCGAACTTATCTTGAGATAGAACGATCAGTTTCTGGTTTTAGTCGCTGCGGGATAGTCACCTTTAACCTTAAAACTTTTAATTTCTACGCAGGCACACTCCTGCGCATTGTACCGAAGATTCACCCCAATTCTAAATTCAAAAATACATTTTTGATACGTGATGGGATTCGAACCCGCATCTCACGGACGGGAGGCTGCGGCCCTAACCACTATACTACCGACGACTACTAAAGTCATAATAAGTGTAAAAAAACCGTTTCATGGGCTGATCTACAACCCGAGACGTTTTGCGTTCGTAGTACATACTTAGTTAGAGGAATCCCATACCACCAGACGTATGCTAGATATGAGAGTGAATTGAAAAGCAGGAAGGGGTAGACCCAGAAAAGTATGGATGGATTGCGTGAAAGATGATATGTGCAAGAAGGGAGTGAATAGTGATGTGACGTCTGACAGGGATGAATGGAAGAAGAAAACATATTGCGCCGACCCCAAATAAAGGGAACCGGGCAGGAGAATGATGAGTACATACTTAGTTTATACGTGAAATAAATCACACTTCATTATAAATGAGAAAATATATTTGGATATTTGTTCCACCTTCTCGCTTAAAGTACTCAACGGATTTGGATGAAATTTGGAATAGAGATAGTTTGTAACCTAAATTAACACATAGGATATTTATTACGGGAAAGTCTTATTCCCACTAGAAAATTTTACATAACGCGAGTAAATTATAAATATGTGTAGCATTGGCCAAATAAATCTATTCCACAGACAACAAGTCTTCTCAAATAGACCCTCTCGCTGACCAGCTAGGCTCATCAACCACCACCATCTTGTTAAATATTTTAAACAGCAATTTAAACTACACAAATGTCGAAACTCAACTCGATTTAACAGTGAAATTGAGTAGATAACTGCATAAAAACTAAATTATTTTACACTATCCAGGAAGTAAACAATATTTCGAAAAATCTACTTTGTATCTAACTTTACGCATAATTCGATTTATTATTACAAATTTAAACTAAAATTGTAATCAAACGTACTTAGATCAATCAATCAATCAGCCTATTGCAGTCCACTGCTGGACGTAGGCCTCTCCAAGGGTACGCCAAAGCGCACGATCACCCGCTTTAATCATCCAGCCACCATCAGCGACCTTCTTCAGGTCATCAGTCCACCTGGCAGGGGGGCGTCCCACACTACGTTTCCCGAGACGCGGTCTCCATTCGATGTGACGTCATAATTGTGTAGTTCAGTTCCATACATTTTTCATATAAGTTAATGGTTTTGACACATAATAAAAAGAAGCTGATTGACTAATCATTCATCATCACTATTGTAATAAACATAATAGAATATGTCTCGCTGTAGGTCTGTACAGTGGATCACCGTCATATCAAACAAACTGGTCTGACTTAACGTGCCACTAATTTCCGTTTGCACCCTACCAAACAGCAGTTCTAGAATCGAATGAAGCCTTGCTCAAACAACCATCTTGTGCACCAAACACCGATCTATCTTCCTTTTAAAGTTTATTCCTTGCCTCTTTTTTAATGTTACAGTGCAGCTACTTCGAAACTTCACTCTCAATAAAATGGTTTCAGTATAGTGATTTACATTATTTTAGTATTTACCAGAGTTGATTGGTAAAAACGTGTAGACGGTAGCCTTTACCGAATAAAAAGGTTCTATGTACTAAACTAAAGTCGTTAATCGGCCTTATGTGTCGTCAGGGACGTCTCGCAAACAAACTGGTAAAATTACAAACATTTAATTTGGCCTTGGCATTAAGCGGCAGAAATAATTTAATTACTTTATAAATCTAAATAAAGAGCGACGATGTCGTAGTGGCTAGGGCCGCTGCGTCCCATCCGAAAGATACAGGTACGTATTTGAAGCCGTGTGGTGACGGCAGAGTAGAATACATTTGTCACCAACCCCTACTCTTCCCGTGGGTGTCGTAAGAGGCGACTTAGGGACTACACATTGAACAGGGAACGGGCAGCAGCGCTCTCTGATACAGTAACCTTTTAATCTGCGATCTCCAACCCGCCTGCCAAGCGTGGAGATTATGGCAAAACCCTCCACTTAAGTGGAGGAGGCTCATAGTCCAGCAGTGGACTGTAACGGGTCGTTGATGATGTTGATGACGTATTTCACCACGTGCCAATGTGTTTTCTATTTACGAATTCATATTTACGTTTATTCGACGCTATTACTGTGAAGGAAAACATCGTGAGGAAACCTGCACTATCCCGCGAAGAAATTTAAACGTTGTGTGTGAAGTCGACCAACTCGCACTGGGCCAGCGTGATCGGTTAAGGTCGGATAGATTATTAATTAAGTGTAGTTTCGAACCCCCCGGTGGGGACTGTTGATGATGAGAAAATAACCTTATTTTAATAATAGCCTTAACAGCCAGTATAAGCTACAAGGCAAAGCTCATTAAAATGAATAGCTGCCTAGTTGGACTACACGTCGTTTAGTACGCGCTGTCGTATTTCACATATGCTGTGAAATACGTTTTTAATAGGATGGGATGTTCCGGCGGAAGGCAAATGCAGAAGCGTCCCTTTGAGGAGCCGACCCCTTTGTACCGACTTTATACACTGCCATCGACATCACAAACCACAGATTGCTATTACGCAACTCACTTACAGCAGGATTAACTTTTAATCGATTATATAAAACCAAAGCCGTTATTTTTCTGATCGACTACGAGTCTGTAAAACTTAAATGACGCGCTCGTTGTTAGATTTTTGATAAATTTTGATTAATATTTGCGTAGATATGGGTAAAGAGACACATTACTTTCACATACACTGTTATGCAAACAAAATAAGTCTTTGGAAAAGTCTTTCATAGGATACATTTCCAGACATAATAATAATATGTCTATCTCGATTGGCTGACAAGTGTGAATCACGAATAACTGTTTTATGCCGTACATATTTTGTTTCTTTTTCCATTGTTATTTGAAATGAAGTATAAATGTAATATTTATTTTCATATATTTTAGTTTAACATAAAGTTCAGTACCTCACGACTCACGACTGTAACATTATTGTTTTGTTTACCAACTGTAGTACTTTACATAAACTCTTGATACTTCATTGGCTTTTGTATCAACACAATGGTATTTTATACAATGTTATAATTTAACGCTGTGTACAGGCAGCGCTGTTTTTTATTTTGGGAATACATCCATAGTTGTCGAACGCGTTAGGTTGAGAAACACGATTTGTAGATTGGAACAAACAGACAGATGGACAGATAGACATACAAAAGCAATTTTTGCCAAGCTGAAACGGAGACGCTTCGCGCTCGCTCTGTCAATTACCAACCGTAGATTTCAATGCAACTATAATACAAACTGTTTCTATTGTTAGAATCTGTACTAAAAGCTTTTCCCAGCAATATGGAGGTAGAGACCACAGGTATCATATTAATTTATTAAGAACTTTAGAGTAAGTTCTTAATACTCAAAGCGTGAGTTGAGGCTATTCTCGAAAAGCAGCATTGCAAGAGAACTTATACACAACTCTTATGATATATATTTAAAAACCACGGATCAGCAATATTATTAATGGCAAAAGGCACAACAGGCATTGAATTATCCATGTCAATTACTGAAACATCGACAGCACGTGACAACATGAATACGCGAATGCTACATAACTTTTTTTACAGTGAATATGAATTTTGTTTTGTATTTTATTGTTTTATAGATTCAAATCAAATCAACGGCCCGTTACAGTCCACTGCTGGACTATGAGCCTCCTCCACTTAAGTGGAGGGTTTTGCCATAATCTCCACGCTTGGCAGGCGGGTTGGAGATCGCAGATTAAAAGGTTACTGTATCAGAGAGCGCTGCTGCCCGTTCCCTGTTCAATGTGTAGTCCCTAAGTCGCCTCTTACGACACCCACGGGAAGAGTAGGGGTTGGTGACACATGTATTCTACTCTGCCGTCACTACACGGCTGGTTTTATAGATTAACTAATTAGAATTTTTCTTAATCATTTATGTTTTTGATATTTCATAGGTGTCACCTAGATTCTAATAATCGAAGCTAACGCGAGCTTAGTCGTAAGCTAGAAATATTATAAAGTGTTTCTTTTAGTTTAATTCTTCTTTAAATGGGTCGCATATTTTTGCATAGAAATAGTTTATATGCGACGGGACGTTTTCTCTTGCGACGGTAAGTCCTATTCCCACGGGAAATATCGAGAACAACTTGAGTGTCGTCGCGACAGCCGCAGTGACCAAGTGGTAGAACGTTCGGTTCTCATCACGGAGGTTCCAGGTTCGAATCCCGTGGGCACGTTGAGGTCAAACAAAAACTAGTTTGTGAGACTGTCCCCGGTTTGGTTACATTCAAGGCTGAATCACTTTATTGTTTGAAAAGTATGACGATTCCGTGCATCAGGAGGCACATTAAGCCGTCAGTCTTGAATTCTTGAGTGGCGACCACGACCAGATCACGTAGCGTGGGTAGGTCCACACAAGGTAGACCGACGATCTGGCGAAGGTCGCGGTTTGCAACTGGATGCGAGCAAAGCCTTGCAGCCGGTCATTGTGGAGATCCTTGGGGAAGGCCTTTCTCCAGCAGTGGAAATCTTTTGACTGAAATGATGTTGATAATGAGAGCTTCGGTGGTCTAGTGGCTAGGGCCGCTGCCCCGTCCGGGAGACGTGGGTTCGATCCCCACCACGTACCAATGTGTTATCAAATTTTGAATTCATATGTACGTTTATTCGACGCTCTTACGGTGAAAGAGACATCGTGATGAAACCTGCACACTCCTGCGAAGAAATTCAAAGGTTGTGTGTGAAGACGACCAACCCGCACTGGGCCAGCTTGGACGACTAAGGCCTAATCGCCCTAATTCAGGATAGGCTCGCGCACCTCGGTGGGGACGTATATGAGCTGTTGATGACGTTGATATTTTTTTTTTCTTCTTCCTAACTAATGGCGACTCATCTTATGTAGACGTATTTCGCCAGTGTCGAGTGATATTTGTAGGTTTAAGATATATCCTTGGATGATTGTTCGGTTAATTGGGCTCAGTAATGTGATAGTACAATTACTGAAGCCACCACGAGGCCTCTTGGCATCATCTAAAAATGTCAGCAAAGTGTAAGCGATTTAATTGTTCTATTAAAGTTTATAGTCCCGAAACATTCACTGGATAATACACTATCGAAATTATACACTAAACACTTCAATAAACTAAAATAAAAAAAATAAAACGAAGACATGCTAACAAAAGACCCCATGTTGATAATTCTTACCTTGATGCAGGCGGATGGGTAGATCTTGTGCACAGCGTCCCCGGGCGCACGGCCTGCCTCGCGGTCCAAATAGTACGACTGCACGAACACCGAGTGGTCAGACAAGCAACGTAGCCACACGTCTCCCTCGCCACGCAAGTCCAATTGCACGCCCTTGCCGATGTGCAATCTGAGGGCAACAGTTAAGATGATTCACCAGAATCATAGTCACAGGGATCTGATCCCTACGATCTCGCCAGTTCGTGTCGCGCTAAATGGCTGGTCGTGTCCAGCTGCATGCTCGCAAGGGCACTCGGAAGGGATTTAGGGTGTGGACTTGAAGTTTGAAAAGCACTCGTGTTTAGATGGGTATTTTATAGAAGGAGAAGGCCAAGGCACAGATAATATAATACTACGTACAGATGCCTCATCTCATACAAAAAAACTGTACCCTCAAAACTCGGGCTATTCTTCGGGCTATTTTGTTTCCTCTATTAGCTCACTAGATGGTGCTACGTGCGCACTGACCTACAAAATTGCGCAGATACGCCATCGAGTGCCAAGTTGACGACCTTGAGAGCGCCTTTATTATAAATATACTTCTTTTATTGTTTTCTGTTTGCTATTATGTGAATCTTTTCAAAAATCGATACTACTATCCAAAAACATTAAAAATGTTTTAATGTAAGAACAAAACATAACTGTGTCAAGGGCCAAGTTTGATAAATATTACAACTATTAGATAATAGATGTCACTGTATGTGTGATATGTCACAAACAATATAACTATTAGACGATAGATAGCGCTGCTAATGATAACGATTGCTTAGACTCTACGTAGTGCAAATGTTGTCACTAAATAGATGTCATCAATAATTTAGGACAAAATTTCCGTACTAAGGAATGAGACCCCGTGGCCAAGGCAAACGTTCCGCGATAATATTGATGATGTTGTAGCAAAAGGCCAGGTTAGGATCATTTTTTCCCCTTTCACTAACTGACCTGTGTCAATACCCGTTAGGGCGCGGACTTGGGTCAGGTTAGGAGTACCCTATACCAACGATCATGAAATGAATGTTGATGAAGCGAAAGAAGTATGTCGGCTGGGGTGGTCCTCCGGAATGTATTATGTGTGTGTACTTATTTAAAATGTATTTCAATATGGCCTACCTCGCCCGCTCGCTCTGCTCAGTCCTATGGACGTTGCTGAGCGCGCCAAGACAGAAGCGGTTACCGCCCGACGGGTCTACGTAGCCGTCCACCTGAAAACAATACTCAGTTGTACCAGTAGTAATAGACCTTTTCAGCCAGCATGATTACAGCAGGTAAGAAAAGGACAACCGAAGAAATCGTATGAAACTGACAGCTGTCACCTGCAACCATGCTAAGTGAACAAGTAACGATGACGTCAACTATGTCCGTATGTTCGCACACTGGTCTTTATTATTTTATTTTTTTAAATAAATATATATCACGCTATTTTTCTTCAAAGAACTAAAAGATGTTAGTATGAATAAAGCAGTTGACTGCTAGTCTCGTCAACTCCTGGAACTAAATTATTCTTAAAAATAGCGTTTCTGGCTTTACACAAAGAGGATTACAAATGAATTAAAAAATAAAAGCTCATAGTACGGAGTGACGTCATATACCATAATTTGCCTTGATCAAAAGTAGTTCAGTGTATTTTGAGACGTAATAATGCAATACTAGCTATAATAGTTCATTTCTGCACGAAAACTTTATTTTTTAAGGATACCTAGATTAAAAGATGCACTAATAAGCTATAGTATCTCAACATTAGAGTACTTATTGTAAAGGTTAGAAGGTAGGCAGGCGAGTTGGGTAGACACGTTTTCTAATAATATTCTAAGTAGGAAATTATTCTCAATATGATCACTTGTTGTGTTTATTAAGATGAATTGCTAGGAAGATATATTTCATTTGAAAAGCAAACTCGCAAGAAACTAATCACATCGGGTAAGAAAGATTGAACTGCGGGAAAGTCTTCTTACTTTGAGTTTACAAGTCCGTTCGTGGAGGGCTTTGGGCTTCGCTAAGTCCGTTCGTGGAGGGCTTTGGGCTTCGCTTTAAGGCTTCTGCATATAAGAAGTGCGGGATATGACTCCGAGATTTTTATTTTTTTCTCGATTATTGCTTTGAAGCCAGTATCTAACTAAACAGATGAACAACTGAGTCGTGTCTGATGCCTGAGATACAACTGTTATTTTTTATGCCATTTAATGCCTTTAAGAGTTTTGAACTAGACCTCATAAGCAGATATCGACAATGAGACAATGGTAATGTCAATGGAAAGGAATCAATATAACCCGTGCTTACATATTCACACTATTAAGATCAAATAGCCATAACTCTTATGGAACAATAATTTAATAACGAATAATAAAAAAAAAAAAAAAAAAGTTGTACCGGATTGTCCCGAAAGTGCTGCCATGTCATGCCACTTTAAGTCACTGTTTTAATATTTAGTGCTGTGCTAATTTAAGGTTAGAATAGTCATTAATAGATGACGAATGACGATTAAATATATTTTTTTGTAATGTAAAAATACACTTCTTTCATCCGTTCATTGTTCTACGGTTTTTACCTTACTCTATTTTTATTAACTCATTTTCGCTTCCCCTTTCTGTAGCACTGGTATAGTGAGCGCGTTTAAAAAAAAACATTATAAACACGAAATAAAACTTATAAGTAACAGTCCGCCAACCAAAAATGCAACCAGTTATTGGTCCGCAGGCGCCAGAGGTCTATTTATCAAATAGCCTATTTCTCATTTTGACTACTTATTAAGGTGACTACTTTGCTATCAGCCCGGTTAGCAAACAGCCAGCCTTTTGAAAAACAACAATGACTTACCGTGACGTTGGGTCTACTCGACGGCACTTTGAAGGTCTCGCCGACTTGAGTGTCCAGCTCGAAGTACGCCACTGAGCACCAGTACTCAGGAGCCGGCTGGCTGGACAGCAAGCCTCCAGGGTTGCCGTTGTCTAAACAAACAAACAAACAACATCTAATTAAATGCAACAAGTGATGTGAGCGCTTCACGCTCGCGCGAATGAAGGCGAGCGCACGGTATGTATGTATGTATGTATAAGGGGGACGTCTGCGAGGAGCGCAGGTACATACATTGAGTTTTATAAGGCGAGACAGACGGCGCGGAGCCCTGTAAACACGTTGTATATTGTCTCCGCAAACTATTGACCACGTAAACTATCATTTCAATTATTTTCGCTACGGTTTAAGAGAATTCGGGGAAAGTGGTGGAGATTACTCGCCTTTGTAATACTGTAATAGTAGATTGTCAATTACACCCGAAGTATTTTGATGCACGAGCGTAGCGAGGGCGCTTATAGTGTGAGGGTGGAATTGATCTTTCCGACGAGGTGAACACTCAGCTTTTCATTTCGATTGCGAGGAAAGTAAACAAAACAGTTAGTAAAATATAATACCTCTATATGGGCTAAATCATACCATACGCGCCATATTAGTGCACCACACCCTATTTGAGACACAAATTGGGAAATTTTCAGTTGGTTTTAATGAAAGCACTGTATATTGATTTTTTTTATTCACGCACAAGCCTTATTTAACTTATTTGCTACTATTGCATTTTTTAAATAAACACAAACTACAAAATAATTTATCAAATCATTGATTTAAACATTGGTGTAATTTTTACCATTTAAATTAATAATTGTTTATTGTATAAATATTTATCTTTTTTATTGTTATTTCTAGGTAAATACTTGAATTTCGTATTCATATTACTTAATTAAAGTATACTCAAGCAAAATATTTTTTTTATCGAAATGAAACTGTAGAATTATCTGGGCCGTATAAGTTTATTCCTTTGCCATGGATTGTGTGCAATAATCTATGCAAATAGTAAAAATAAAGACTCGAATTTTAAAGTTGGGATGTAAGTTGGACTGACATCCTTTCTTTGGGGTCATTATTGGACTACTTTCAGAGCATGAGAGGTATACTGACACCACAAAGTAAGTAATGCGGCGCCGGGCCCCAGGCAGAGAGTACAATTAAAACAAACTGCCATTTCTGTTTGCCCAGTACTCCAAAGCGTTTGCCCAAAGAGTTTGGTTCTGATATAATACCAGTAACCAAAACAAATAATCGTAGTTTTAAATTATTCACTTAAATTTAAATTCAATGTAATTTTCCCTCTGCGACTGGCACGACTTTCAAACTTCCTATGTACTTATACCTCAACCTGTACTCGTAGCTTCTTATTACTCCACACGTCGATCTCAGCTTTCGCATTTCACTAGCATGAAGTCGTTTTTAATCCCTCCAACACCCAACGAATAACCAATAATAAAATGAATTTTGTATCACACCGTATATAATATAGGTAGTTTCTTACAACATATTTAATGCTAGCAGTCCGCCCGCGGCTACTGCGTTATGTAAGATTTTCCTGTGGGAATAAGACTTTTTCCCGTAAGTATCCTATGTGTAGAAACTATCTCCATTTTTCATCTAAATCCGTTTAGTAGTTAAGGCGTGAAAGCGGAAGAAACATCTAAACATCCAAATATATTTTCACATTTATAATATTAGTGTGATGTGATGTGATGAAACCGAGTTTTACTGACTTAACGTTTGTTTAAAATGCGTCGCATTCCGTTATCAGCGGGAAAACAGACGAAATTGAACAAACACATTGTCCGTGACTAAATTGGAATATCGGTTATTGCAATGCTATTGGTTATTGCATAGCGTTGTGGCCGGCATCTGTTTGTTGTGTTATGATTGTGAAGCTTCAATTCAAATTCTGTTGACTTTATTCAAAACAAATTTATTTTAAACTATCTAGGAAATCAACAAGAGCTCATATACGTCTCCACCGAGGGGTAGGTTCGAGCTACCCTGAATTGGGGCGATCGATCTGACCTTAGACTACGCTGGCCCAGTGCGGGTTGGTCGACGACGAAGTGTGTAGGTTTCTTCAAAATGTTTTCCTTGATTGATGTCGAAATTCGAAAACACTTTGCCCGTGGGATGTTCAAACTCGTGTATCCCGGATGCGGTCCTATAGGCTATACACCACCGATGCTCTTATAAAACTAGGAAATAAACCGCCTTACCTATATTATTCGTATAAACATTGCAGTAAATACACAAAGATATATTATTAAAAAGAAAAGAATAGGTATCGGTATTTAACAGTTACGTTTCAATTCTAATTTAGCTTTTTTTATTTTGCTTTATCCACCTAAGTTAATATAAAAAGCCGATTTTACAAGTAAGTCAATTCGCGGATTTGAAGCATGCGATTTCTGTAAAATATAGAAAAGCCTACTGTTACGGTTAAGAACAAACCAAGGATGCTTTATAAACTCTAAGTGGTTTTCGCTCTGTTATGCAAAATGCATCTGGGTTACCATTTGCAACTCCCTCTCTCTTATCTCGCTCTACCTCTTAATAGAACCACCATCAAAGCAGAGATGGTAAGCCGCCTTCTTACAAAATCTTTCAAAAAATCGCAATGCATAAAAACATGCAAACAGCACCAAGAAATTGCAGGTTATTTTTTTCGTTTCTGAACTTCAAATTGAAATGCACCGGGCGAATACCTCATCATGAGTTATAGGCAGAACTTCGTGAATATTACTACGAGTACCAGAAGTGATATTAATACTACATAGTAAACATTCAGGTTTAATATACTCGTAGTTCCATACAACTAGTTTCCATTCAGAAATTTGAATCGACTTTTCGTACACCAGTTTGATGCTGGACTTTTGGGAATTAATATTCGCGCTTCTTCTTTTGCTACAACTGGCAAATTCCATTATTTTAGTTCGTAGCTTGCGCTTTATTAAAATGTTAACATCTGCTTTTTATGCAGTAGTTTATAGTCACCAAAAAATATTGTTTGTAGTATTAAGCCTTTCATATAAAATAAATAGCCACATGAAGCTTTAATTCAGATTATAAGATGATTGATGTATGATTCATCAACAACTCATATACGTCCCCACCAACGGGCTCGAGCCTACCTTGAATTAGGGCGATTAGGCCTTAGTCATTATACATATTTGTACGTGGTGGGGATCGAACCAGCGTCTCCCGGACGGCAGGCAGCGGCCCTAGCCACTAGACCACCGACGCTCTATGATGTATGATTATTTGTTATAAAATTTATCATTATTCCAATAATAATTGAGTTATTTAAATCAAGTCACATAAACACACAGAAACTTTAGATCAATGACTACAGATCCCGCCCCCGGCTCCTCCCGCCGTAAAGGAACCCAATTTTTTATTTTATCTTATTGCAAGAACTCTGCCTCCAGGGTTAATGTACAGCCGTAACGTTTTCCGTTTCAACACTTTTCATTCACTTCTTAATTCAAAAGGTGAAAAGCAAATGTATTTCGCAATAGTCTTTTCTCTTTCAGCGTGTCGTAAAACGTGACATGTTGAAAACAAAGGTGAAAACCAACCGGTTGCAAAAATGGAACTTAATTTCGGAAAAGGAACGCAACGTAAAAAAAAAGGCCGAGCCGGGACAAACGTTCTAAGCACACAAGGTATGAAACAAAGTTTATAACTGGCTTTAAAATTGAAGTTTAATAAATGTTCTGAACTGTTATTTAACATTGGTCAGAGAGCGAACGTTTTAAAGCTTGGATTGACCGGAAAAAGCGCTAGATGTAGGCCGCCAGTCGCCATTATTAGGGATTTACCCGGATCGAAGAAAAACATTCCTAATCCAACACACGTTTCAGATAAATAGTGTGTGAGTGAGCTCGATCGACATTGCATCCACGTGCAAGAAGCTAGAATGTCTAGTGATAAAGCAATCAAACCCTAACTTTAATACTTAAGCCTAATTTCGGGCTCGCTGGGAGCATGGGGCATGTGTAAGCTGAAAATTACTCAAATCCACTGGGTTGGTCTTTCCGAATCACGTAACAAGGCAACACAATTACGCCACGTTCGTATTTGATTAATTCGCAATTGATTAATACAATCTGTCTGCACACCGTGCACAATAGGATGTTGTACGAGCTAGTACATTTCAGCAGTCAAATCTGATTACCCGCCCCACACCACTGAATGTCACATGCTAATTCGCTCGCCTACGATTTCACCATTTCAGTCACTCGATGAAATCGTAGGCGCTGAAAAATACAAAAAAAAAGTGAAAAATAATTCTTAATATACATAATGAAATTTCGTTCATTATTGTTTTCAGCTTATATTAAGAATTATTTAAAATAATTCTGATATTAAGAATTATTTTTCACTTTTTAGTTTGATGTGTAATGAGATAAAAGCGTGTTTTTTAGTTTTTTTTTAACTTTAGGTATATTTTTTTAAGCTAAATCACAGATTATTTTATAGTTCAGATGCTACCAACATTATTTTTTTAGGCTAGCGCAGCGGGCTTTTTTTGTAGGACTATTTGCAGTCGTTAGTTGCTTAGCACTCATAAAATCGGTCGATTTTTAATCTTCAATTTACAAGAATATTTAAAAACGCAAAAGATGGGGCCGAATCTTTTCCACAGATTTCGTCTCACCCAAAAAATGTAATGTATCTAAGAGATATTATTGAAAACAAACGTTTTCGTTTTCTACTAATCATGCGTATGAGTTGCGGAGGAGCGAAAGCTCATATCCCTTATTTTTTATGACTAAGTAGACCTTGCGAGTTACTAAAAAAACAAAATAACCGAAGTATTAATTATATATATTTTTACATTTTTCACAAAAAAAATCTGAATAGGAAAAAGAAAGGGAAATATGCTTTCGTATGTTCTCCTCTACAGGTCGCATTTCTCAACCGATTCTCATTTTTTGTGAGCAAGTTCGATAATAATTAGCATTTCTGCCCAAGCTGAAACGGAGACGCTTCGCTACCCTTTAGAGTTTGCACTTGAGGGCTTAAACCTCAGCGTGGGAAGTTGCCATGGCGAAGAGCGCGAGTGGGAGGAATGGCCCTGATGGGGACTTTCCGGATTATGCAGAACAAAATGGTCTACTGCGTCCTTAAGTGAAAGGGCATCCTTTCTCATACTAACAAAAGACGATCGCTTCGCGTGGCGACGCACGTCACGAATCTTTGCATCCTATGGCTTTGACTTAGGCTTTCTATAAAGCAATCATAAAATCATCGGGATCGGAGAGAGCCAAATGCCCATGAATGTCAATATGACAGTACTGTGTCATTATGTATTTTGATTCCGCCACAAAATTAAAAGGGTTACAGAAGAATCACTCATGAACGAACAAGAAAGTAGGAACAAGACTCGCCTTCTTCAAAAATTATTACGTCATCTTGCCAGACTCACTAGGGTTGGTTGCTACTGTATTAATAATAATAATAATAATAGTTTATTTATCTTCCCACAAAACTGAGAAACAATACTACGTAATTACGTAGTATTGTTTCTCAGTTTTGACAAAAGTAGGTAGAATAGTACATTACAAACATACATACATCGAGCTTTGTTCAGTTTGGGATCAAATGGCTGTGTGTGAAGATGTCCCCACATATTTATTTATTTATTAATTTATTGATAGATTCATCTTATCGTGCTTACATGCCTTAGAGCATCAAATATTCTTAAAAGATCCGGACTCCACACACGATGAAGATTCGTGAGTCACACTGCGTCTAGGACATAGTAAATGTTATTCTTTTACTGTCCTTCTCTTTTTACTCGTTTTTGGTAAGGTAAAGACCGTGTAGGCACAGTGTTTAGTTTTCTTCTTTGCGTTTCGATGACAAATTAAATCACTCCGGCCCAGAACTTAGCCACTTCGACTGCACTATTTGTGGCGTCCGTTAAGTCCTGCTGCGTACAGGTAACAGGGCAGGCAGGACAGGAAACTAGATGAGTCATGGACTGTACCGCTGCTCCACACACACAGTTTAAATTTGGGTTTTCCGAGAGTCCTCACCTGAACATATTCTCCTTGCTCCGAAGTCCGAAGTCGATTTAAAGACTTCCAGATCGGCCATGGTAGTCTATAGTAGTATTCAAAGAACCTAATATACTGCAACAGTTACTGTTGTATTGTTATAGGTAATACAGTTTTACATTAGCAATAATCAATTTAAGTAAATTCATTCAATTCAATTTTATAAATATTGGACCAAAATTGTATTGTTTTGACAACACTACGTAACAAACGCCCGCGCTAGCACTCGCAGATAAAAAAAACTTGCGAAGAAGTTTAATTTAATTTAATTTGAGTTGGCGATCGCGACAAACTCTTTGGGCAAACGCTATGGAACACTGTTTGGGAACTGCGTGGCGACGCCTATAAACGATACGTCAATGTGTGCGTGCCAGAAATGGCAGTTTGTTCTGAGTGGACTCTCTGTCTGGGCCCCGCGCCGCTTTACCTACTTTGTGATTCGGCCGCACTCGATTTCCTGCCAACTATATGTAGATATCGAGTTAGAGATCTGGTAGATGTATCATTTCTACAAGGATCAAGTCACAATCCTACGTTCCTACTTATCATCCCTGCCTACATCCATTTTTCCTGCAAATAATATAACATTTTAGATCGGTATGTAATTTTTTGTTTGTACAAGTGTCCCCAGCACAAGAATTATCGTGTTCCGCATTGTATCACACTTCACACTAATATTATAAATGTGAAAATATATTTGGATGTTTAGATGCTTAGATGTTTGGATGTTTGTTCCGCTTTCACACCTTAACTACTTAACGGATTTGGATGAAATTTGGAATGGCTGGATTAACACATAGGATACTTTTTACGGGAAAATATTAATATAAAATTACGAGATATATCGTGATTAGACCCGCTAAAACAGTTAAAACTCAATCCTGTATCACGTTTTATATAAATGAAATTGTTAGCTAGGAGACAAAAGTCAAAGCCGATACGAGCAGAGTTATTTGCTAAGTGATTGGCGCGTAAAAATCAGTTGAATTCTAAAATACTATACAAATATTTTCAGAATTCACAAAATACACAGGACCTAAAATACGACAAAAGTTAAGACAATATACGGCCACCGCTGCATTAGTATTCCGTTCTCTTCCAGGCAACCTTTGGGTACGATAACTGCGCAATAGAGAAAACACCGGAACGGGTCAGTGGTCGCTTCTACCTGTATTTTTCGGTCAGCTTCGTCATTGTCTAAATACAGCAGCGGTCGTCTCACATTAATGTATAGAAAATCTGTTATATAAATGCATAAAATATAGGTACTTACTCTCCTCTTTAACCCTGAAGCGGCGTCCCTTCTTGCGGCTATGCTTTTTCGCGTGCATGATAAAAAAGCTTTTTTATTTGCTATTAATCTGCAAACCCGGTAGAAAGCGCGAAAATCTTAAACTCGGGACGACCGTACTACAAAAAAATCGAAGAAAATTAATACTTACGCACTTTACGAAAAAAAATTGTTGTATAGTAAAAAAAGGTAAATACGAAATAAAAATTCAACGAGAACTATTAGAATAAATACCGCGAATTTGAACTTTAAATTGAAAAAAATTCAACCGATTAGTTTTAAAATTCGAGACTGGATTCAAATAAATAATAAACACCGCTCTTACAACGGAAGACCGGCCCGTAACACAGTTGCCGTAACAGGTGGTTAGGAGCCAAAGTGACCGAAAGGCTGTGTCGAATTCATGCAGTGCGATGCATCGTCCAACTTCGGGCGCACCTGCGCGACGCCACAGCGCACGCGCGAATCCAGAGGACCTAATTGGGAACTTAATATCACAAGTCTGCCGACAAACATCGTCACTATTGCATACGCAGTTGTGTGTGAATTGAATACCCGGTTTACTGGAAACTGGGATTTTCAATTTCCAGGTATATTAGTCGCGGATATGAAACAGGAATACGCTCGAGGCGTGTATTGACAGGGTTCTTTGTTAGTGCTCTATTTTTATAATAAATATTTTTAATGAAATTACATTCATTTTATTTAAAACTAAGGGACTAGGGTATATTGTATCAACTTTTATACGAGTTGTGCTCTTATTTCTAACTAGCGATCCACCCGCGGCTACGTTCGCGTTATGTAAGATTTTCCTGTGGAAATGGGACTTTTTCCCGTAAAGAGTATCCTATGTGTTAATCCAGTTTACAAACTATCACCATTCCAAATTTCATCCAAATCCGTTGAGTACTTTAAGCGTGAAGGCGGAACAAACATCTAAACATACAAACATCCAAATATATTTTCACATTTATAATATTAGTGTGTTGAGCTTTAGCGAGTTGTAGGGTAGGTACTAAAACTTCACAAAAGTAATCTAATAAAATAAAAAATTGAGCTGACATTTTATTTATCATCGTACAGTATAATAATAGTACATTACGATACAAGAATCGTAAGTGGCAAATTACAAACAAGGTGACTCGCCTACGGCTCGGGCTTATAATGTCACGAGTTTGTTATAAAACCTAAGATCCGTGTGTTATACGACGTTTTTCAATACACTTGTGAGAAAACTGCTAATAAGTAATTAAAATGAAGGTTAAGGAAAAGCTACTTTAGGTAAAATTGTTAATGTAAAAGTTGTAAATACTAACCTTTATTATATCGCGCGCAGTTTTAGTTGCTGAACTATTTACATTTATCATTAAATATCAACAATTGATCACTCATAAATAGTCAGAAAACAACAATCAATGTAACACAAAAATTAAAATTTTAATTTAGCGCCAACCTCAAAACAATATAAGGTTTCTTTTTTTATAAGCATAATAAAATTATGGAGCAAAGGTTCTCGCGAATATTCAACCTCTATCTACGAATCGATTCTTCGTTAAATCGGGATAATTGTTTTTATTACCAGCGGTCTGCCCGCGGCTACGCTGGCGTTTTGTAAGATTTTCCCGTGGTTAAAAAACTTGCTGCGATACTCCGTACCCTGAGCCATAAAATTATATTATAAAAATAAACGCACTATGGCCATATAAAACAGACATCTAGTGGAAAAGTGAGGACTAAAATTTAAAAAAGAAAAGAAGAACACCTATTATTGAGACCATAGAAATTTAAAGAAACGGACTAGTGCGGTAAAACGCATTTACCGCACAGTTCACTGCCTTCGTAAGTTCAATTTTCGAGCAAGGTGTATTGAAAATAACATTATAAATTAGTCGCCAAACACATGCTGGGCCAGCTCTACCGTCCTAATTCAGGGAGCCCCTCGGTGGGGACGTATTGAACTGACAACAAAAACATTTCAAAATACACAGGGAACCAAACCATAATCTCGTTAACAATGTTACTTCACATCACATCGTATCAGCATGATAATAAAGGTAACTACAAATTACGACGTCCATAGCTCAGATATCAGGTAGCATTATTAGCTCCTAATTAATGCCTGCACTAAATAAGGGCGGTCATACGAGTCCAGTGCAATTTTGTTAACTAACCACTATTAACTACATAACTATAGTGTCCTATACTGAAACCAAAGGGTAAGGGTTATGCTGAAAACGAGTAGTTCTTGTTTACATGGTGTAAGGGACGAACCTTATCAGGAGAGAAAGTACTCTTAAAAATTTTACTCAGTGAAAAATATTTATTTTGGGAGATAATATAATAACCTGTTTTCAGTTTCTTTTTTATTAGAGAGAGAGAGAGCCCAACTAAAAATGCATGAATTATATTATTTGTATTTTGCTGTACCAATCGATATGGTCTAAAGGTCAACGATAAAGATTAAATATACAAAAATATATATATTCAAAAAGTAAACGCAAATTATGTTAGTAAGCCAACGACATCTAATTATAAATGCAGGTACTATCAAGATAGCATGGCTATAACAAGAAAAAATACTAACAAAGGCATCTAGCGTAAATTAAATGAACTCGAGCATAGGTCGGTCCCGGCACTCTCGGCGGCGAAAAGAGAGTAATTCGTTAGTGTATGTGCAAGAGGGATTCCTTTATTAAGCCGAACACATTATGCCAATAGGAAAAAAAAAAAAAAACCTTTGGATCTGCATTAGTTTCGGCCGGGGACTGTACTAATTCCGCGCCAGAGCAGCAAAATATACCTACTCGACTAGGCATTCACACAAAACAGAAGGAAGGAAGAAGGCTTTATCACCGGTGCATGACGGGCAAAGTAATACATACTCTTGTCGCTCGGACTTATAAGCGCGCAACGCTCGGTAGGCTCTTATAAAGAAGATCGCATTCGAAGCGTGCAAATTACTTGTGTATCTTTTGATGAAATAAATAACTTTATTATTATTATTATTATTACTATGAAAGTCAGCGTCGTTGTGACTGGATTTAAACTTGCATGTTATATATCAGGAAGTGCGCCTTCTGCAACTACTATTATATTATAATCTTTGCTATAACTTACAGTAATGGTGGTGGTGAGAAGGCGCGTCGACGGGTAGCGGTGCGGCGGGCGGAGGGGCGATGCTCTGCGTATACGTGAGCGTGTTGTTGCCCGTCCAGGTACCTAAAACGCACTATTAGTCAGTACTCGGACATAATAATAGTTCTTTACTGCCTGTGAGTTTACTGCAGAGAAAACAACTCTCTCTCTCAACTTTAGCAAAATCTTTACTTATTTGCTTGCTAGTATAAGTTACATCGGAACATTCGCGGAAGTACATTTGTAAATTTTGTTGCTTTAACTTTTTTTTAACAACTAATTACAACTTTTGTATTTAAGATTTAGTATACGACTAAAATAAGTAATACTTTAATTTTTAATTGCATATCTAAATCGTAAATTACTATCCGTTATTAAATATGTAATTTATAAATCGATCGAGACTGATCCGACTGAACATTTTACAAGACAGACAGTCAACTACGTCAAAAATTTGGGCCGGTTCGCCTGGCTCTAGTCTATTATATTCTATTCCTGGCTGAGGCAACATGCACACCATCACAAAAGATATGTTGATGGTTTACCTTGCTGGTGCTGAGTCCTGGGGCTCTGTTGGGGCGCCGGGCTTGCCGCCGCGAAGCCGTTTTGTTGGGCAGAGTTTTCTACGGGCTGAGGAGACACGCACACCGACGCTGCTACATGCGGTATCACGTCTTGAATACAATCATCATTCATTTGTGACGAAAACGCTAGAAAATAGAAGACTTTGATAGATGCATTTTCTTGGCAGTCATAGACAAACCAAATTAAATTAAATCAAACATTATTTATTTCCATGGGATGTAATTACATCACTTAGATCCGTCCTTACATTTCTTTGGGTGAGTTCACTAACACAATGGCGGAATCTGTGGAGAAGAGCTCACCGAAGAAACTCCACATTCATCGCATCTTTTGCGTTTGCTTTTTCAAATAAAATATTGTCAATTACAAAATTAATGCTAATTATTCGAAAAAGCCTTCTACTCAAACAATCTATTGCCATGGACATCTGTCCTCTAAGTAATCAGATATCCTACATTAACATTTTTTAGACGAAATAAAACAGAACTTTGTTAAATTCATTGAGTGAGACTTAAAATATTCGTAAATGGTTACTTGAACCGTTATTATTTTGCTATATTATTTTACATCGTGATAGAAAAATAACGTAAAACCTCTGGGGTAGTTTTAGCCCATAAAACTGAAACTTTTACTCTGGAACTATTCCGAATTAATCTCAAATTATAGATTATTATTGTTACAGATAACGTCTGTTAACGAAACACGTGACGTCTGTTGTTTTCTGCTTTATAATTATTAACCTCAAAATTATTTTTTATTGAATTAAAATGGATCTGTTTTATATATGGACTGAGACTAAAAGTTTTGCGTCACATTAAATGTCCAGCCAAAAATAAACCCTGATATTTTGCGCAAGACATACACTTCCAGCTATACTGGCCTTCAAATAATAAAGAGTCTACGAAATGGTTCACCTGTGGTTCCGGACATCGTTTGCGTCATTTGCGTGTCGGCAGTGGTCTGCTCGGAGTTGAAGAACGAAGGGCCATTGCTACTGTCGAGTGATTGGTTGATGAGGGGCGTCGTACCCCCAGGGGACATGCTTACCGGCATCGCCGCTGTAACACAAACACTCTTCCTTACCAGCTCATACTCACACGTAAAAATAATGTTGTATGAAAGGAATGTTGGCTTGGAAATGGGTACAGTCGAGCATAAAAGTATCTCTGGCGATAGTAATGTAAACATGTCTGAAATTATAGGTAAAGGTGTACGCATTAACACATCCACTCCACTACTCCAGTGTTCTTTTTACGTGACGGGTTCTATACTCAGTATGGTTTAATTGTAATACCATAATACGGGATGAACGAAACGGACCTGCCCCCGCTGCATGACGACCGTCGATAAAATGTGTCGCGCGACATAAAACGTAACCGCCAATAGCAACTTAGTTCTTATCTTCGCGCGATATAAACTTGGATACTATGGCGGTCACTTTATATATCGCGTAGATCATTTTATCGGCGGTCGTCATGCAGCGGGGGCTGGAGGGAAAGTATTTTAAATATTGAAAAAAGCAAATTTTTATTCAAAATGACATTCCTCTACTTTTAAACCAAGCACAGTTCGTTCAGTCTACCCTGTATACATATATGTAGTCAATAATTTTGTATAAATGCACCTTTGCGACTGGTACGACTCTCAATATCCATGACGTCGTGACACCTTGTATATTGTGAATTGTAAATATTCTATGGTTAAATAATTACAAAAATAAGTGGCTAATGTATCCTTATGAGGGCTTTTTAGTCAAACATAACAGCTATATTCGACCAACCTGCACTGGGCCAGCAGCGTGGGATTAAGGCCTGATCGTCCTAATTTAGTGTAGGCTCGAGCCCCTCGGTGGGGACGTAAATGAGCTGTTGATGGGGATAACAGCTATTTATTCATTTATTTAGCTATCTTACTAAAACCACACGCACGCACGCACGCACGCTAAAACCGAATTAGATTTAAATGTTCTTATACTAAAAGGTGCATCGTGTCTTCGAAAATACTGTAGTTATCACGAGACCAATTTATCCCGTAATCGATAGAGGCTCGTTTTTGCAGTACCACTACTTTGAACTTGTCTTGTAAACACCTTACGAAACATATCTTCAAAAATTCACCAAAATAGGATCAAAATTACCAAATTATACCTATACATTCATTACCTGCAACAGGAACATTAAAACAGGAATCATGCACTAACAAGCACGCCTAACATAAAATCAACAAAAATGTGCTAAAATACAAGTGCAAAATAAAAAGGGAAGCTTACAATGGTTCATTCTTTTAGGCAGCCACATCGCACGCGCATCCACCGAGTCTGGCGGCTCAAGCTTAGGCGCGATCGCTCGCTGCTGCGCCATTATTTGCTGAGGACTCGGCTGCATACTGCTTAAACTCTGCATCTGCGGAGTTCCTGGAGACATCTGATTGGACGCCGAAGCCATTCGCGGCGACGACATCTGAGGCACACTGGTCCCAATCAGAGGCGTACCCGGACCCATCTGAGGCGTACCCGGACCCATCTGCGGAGTACCCGGACCCATTTGAGGCGTTCCAGGCATCTGCGGCGTGCCTGGATTCATTTGAGGCGTGCCTGGATTCATCTGAGGCGTTCCCGGCGCCATCTGTGGCGTTCCCGGGGCCATCTGCGGCGTTCCGGGCATCTGTGGCCCGCTGGGGTGGCTGGACATCATTTGCGGGCCCGGGCCAAGTTGCGGCGGCGGCACCATCTGGGGCGGAGCGCCGGGCGGCCGTATCGGCGCCCGCGGGCCGTGCCCCGACGGAAACATGTTCGGAACGCCTTCTGGCGCTAATCATGGCGAAAAAGGCAAAATAAAAATTAACATGCATTGCAAATAAAAACTATTACATTACTTCCTAGTCTACTATCAAACCGAACCAACAACGGCTGGCATAGATTTAGCGAAAAACAGCGCTGAACTCACTGTCGGTAAGAAAATAAAATCATATGTAGGGCAAGGAAATAAAGCAGAAGGGTTGATGCTTACCTAAACAATATAAAAGCTTTACACCTACGATCTAAATAACGCCACAGACTACTGCACTAATTTTGATCTATATCAATAAGTTCAATGATGTTAAAATAATTATGTTAAAATTCTAACAAGTCTGTTTAATCATAATATTAACATGACCTCCCGTATCCTCGTTATTAGAATGGGAAGTGAATAAATTATCTCGTTGTATTTAGGGGGAAGTTTGCTATATGAGCTACTACTAGGCGACGAAAACCAAAACACTTCACTAATCTACAACTTTACATAATTACAATTACTATTCAATGAACTGTGCGTGCATACCCAATAGATACGTTAAATGTTATAGAATAGTAAAAGACAGAGGTTTTAATATAAAAATATATGTAAACATGAGCTGTCTTCGAATTATAAAAAATAAAGTAACTTGTAAAAATGTAGTTCGATAGACAGAGCTAAGATGGCACTTCTACTTGTTTACATCCTAGATAAGGGGCAAGTTCACTGTCGCTGTGATTGTTATAATTCACGTTAATTGCAAACCTACTATAATTAAGTATCTTAAGGGTAGTTAATAACTTCCCTAGAAAGTATTCGAATTCGAAGGAATAATTAGCTACAGTTTCGGCCTCAGATTTTCTAATAACATCTAAGCTACAGACTAACTGAACCCATTAACTTTTATAAAATTAAATACAAATAAAATCAAAACTCCAAAAATAATATATCTGCTTAAAATATCTACCCTGCTTTTACAACATCAACTAAAAACAAACTAATTAAAACCAGCAATGTTCAGTTTGCATGACAACCAGTTGCATTTTGAATCAAATCTATAGGTACTAGCGGAAAAGGGTAAAATTATATTAGTAGCTTAAAGTCTTTTGGCACTTATCTATCGCTTCAATTAACCAGTAGTTAAGATACAAATGCAACTACTAATTATCAAACCAACTAGGCGTCGCTGTTTCAACGCGTATTGACACTTACTCTGTCCTTGGTTGATGATGATGTTCGTGGTCTGAAACTGTTGGTGGTGGTGGGGAATGGTGGAATGGTGGTGCCTGGGGCTGGTGGCGTGATGCTGTATAGTGACCAACTCTCCGGTGTCCATGTCCATGCCATTACCGCTGATGCCCGCTGTGTATTCATCCTTCACTATGCGACTAGGGCCAGATTGCAACGTGAGTCCAGACAGATCTGTGGAGATGATGGAATGTTAAGTATAGTATATGAGCACCTGGCTGACTTCAACTCTCTTAGTTTAGAACGAATAAGGACAGTAGAAATTAAATATATGTCGTATTATGAAGTCCTCGAATCTGTCTTAGTTGTAAGGACTCAGGATGACTGCAGAGCGATTTAAGGAGAGGCGCAGCAACTTAAGACCTGATTGGCACTACCTAAAAAACCTTCATGAAAACCAGTTACGAAACCCCCGTCCCATGAAGGCCGAAGGAATCTACGCATCTAAAACGCTAAGCTCCTCGTCTTCCAATTTGAGGCTTAAAGGTCTACAAAAGAAAATGGATTGGTTCTAAACAAAAGAGAACCACGCGGCATAAATGTAAAAATCTTTAATAAACTACCGGAGGAAATGAGGACAGTAGAAAATTTTAACGAATTTAAACAAAACTTATAAAATATCTTGGTATAAAAATGTTATTATACACTGCAGGAGTTTTTAGAAGATAAATTTTGAAATACTTGTTTTGGGAGTCTATACATATACTTTTATTTTATTATGTTGCTATGCTCTTACAGGGCGTCACATGTTCAATTATAATATAATTATGTAAGAACATGTGACTTGCAATTTAATAAATTGAGATAATATTGCAGCGGTTCAACATTAAAGCATACTCTTTAGATTAGAGCATTGTGCTTGTTCACATAATCTTAATTGATCTACTAAAACAAAATTGTTAAAAGTAATCATTCAAAAGAATATTCAATACAATATTTTTTTGGAGATTACCTCTACCTAAGGTTTAGGAAATATACACTTAAGTACCTACTTCGTAAATAATTTCATATTCATCGCATGTTCGTCGTCAACCCTGGGCCCATGTTGTAAGTTTTGACAAAGGATTTTCTGCCGCTTTAAAATCTGGGACATAACTATGTTGAAGATCAGCAATGCAAATATGACCTGTCGACCTAAAGCGACAAACAAGATTTGGATCATGCGGATCATCCTTTGTTAGAGTATAAAGGAACTGATAAGTAGCACGATAATATGTAGAAAGGAATTACTTGTATCGGCAAATACTTAGCATCTGCAAGTAAGTACTATGTTATGTTATTGTAACTGCGATATTCAAAATCAAAAATCAACAACCCGTAACAGTCCACTGCTGGACTATGAGCCTCCTCCAATTAAGTGGAGGGTTTTGCCATAATCTACACGCTTGGCAGGCGCGTTGGAGACCGCAGATTAAAAGGTTACTGTATCAGAGAGCGCTGTTGCCCGTTCCCTGTTCAATTGTAGTCCCTAAGTCGCCTCTTACGACACCCACGGGAAGAGTAGGGGTTGGTGACAAATATATTCTACTCTGCCGTCACCACACGGCGAAGTGCGATATTATCGGACTTAAACTGCAACACATGGCACATGCAAATGAAAGAATCTTTTAGTTAAAACACATTTTTTATTGGCACTATAAGTTGGTTTAGGTGGGGGGGGGGATCTTTTAGAGGGGCAGCCGTCCAGATGATTAGCTAGTGCAAGGGATGGGTTTCGGGATGCTAGTGTACGTTTCAGAAAGTGCTTATTTTTGTTAGAATCAAGTGTCCCCCCCCCTACCAGCAAAACTGTTGTATTTGGAAATGTGAAAAAATTCACGGTAGTAGTGCATATAATAAATTTAAAAGGTAAATTATCAACATCAAGTAGGCTTTACAGGTTATCGAATAATAGACCAATTAAAAAATGTACTTGAACAAATAGAAATTCGGTACAAATATAATAGAAAAATATTTAACTACGGAACCCTACAATTTGCGTGGCCCGACACGTGCTTGGCCGATTTTTTAGTTATTATAATACGTTGCGTAATTCGTTACCGACTTACCGATGCCAGGCGACACCACCCTCTCGTAGTGGTAAGGGTTGACGCACACCGAGTCGCACTTGAGGTCGAATGCGAACTGGCAGAACTTGACGTGCTTCAGCTCGTTCTTGTGGAGGTCCGGCCATCGCCAAATGCGGGCGTAGATCACGTGGGGAAAACCTTTGCGGCCGGCCACCTGCACGAAAATTGTTACAATTAGTTTTCTGATCATCATATCGTGTAATTTGTAAGTTCCTGGTGTCAGTGTCAAACCGCCAAAGGCCTCTTCTAGTAAGGTTCACTTAACGACTACACATCGAACGCCAACACTAGCACCTTCAACATGAATAGAAAGTTGTAAAGTTCTTTAAAGAAAAGTTTCAATCTGTAAAGGTGACAATTTCTTTTAAATTATAATATTATCATCACCGAATAACCGAAAATAGCGGAATGTTTATAAATCATTGAGTTTGAGATATATTTCCCTAATATTAAGGAATAAATTATTTGAATATCAAATTATGTAGCCGACAGCGTTCAGCGTACGGTGACCCATCATAACACATAACCTTACCAAATTTATTAGAATATCACCAAGTCACGTGTACAAAATTGTGTCGCCAAGTGTCAGTGGAAATTTATTTTAAATTCCATATTATGGAAATCACGTTACGCTCTCGTTCATAAATATTACACCAAACGCTTTTGGAAGTACAATTCCACAAATCAGGTCAACTTTAAACATGTCCAACCTCACAAAGTGGAATATTGATTATTAATATGCAGAAAGAGGGGAGAACACCGTATTACAGAGTGAAAGCGACAGGTCTTCACAACTGATGGCACATTCAGCTTAATTCGACTCGTATGAACACGATTCTGCCCGGCGCTTTTCCCCCCTTTACATCCCTAAAACGTGCCCCTAAACTGTAGAAGCGCGTACAACACAATTTGTGATTCCCAGAATTTAGTAAACGAAGCTCGCGCGCAATCGTCTGCTTAATGTTTTAGGTTTCAACAGACCAGACCATGGATATCTTCGTGATCATAAAGAAATTAAGCAGTATCCTAGCGCTCAAGGTCTTGAGTGTCAAACACACCACACACTTTTTTTTTATTTCAATAAAACACGTGTGGCGACTATTTCAAATTTGTCATATAATTTGCATCACATTCCACCAAATCAAGTCAAATGGACACTAGACAGTAAGAAGCGATGATGTAGAAATCTTCAGAATAATGATTCATTTATTCAAACTAAATACATAATAAAGTCACGCTCCTATCCCTAAAGGGGTCAGCAGAGCTTTAGCTGTTTCACAGCGAGCAAGACTCTATTGAGATGTCAATAGTGATCCATCGAAATAAGTTTAAATTATGTACGAGCAAGCGCTGTACAGCGATCTTAAGTTTAAAGAGATCAAACACCGATGTTATATGTTAAGACGAGGCTAACCTAAATTAGCAACTCAACGCACTTTAGTTGAAAGTTCAACCGAAAAAAAAAATACAAAAAAAAAATGCTGACACTGAAAATATTGAGATAACAGATTTGCAAATTTTGAATGTGGGGTGATTTTCGGTGATTTCAATTATTTATTTTTGCTTTATTCCTTGATTATATGTAAAATCTATTTGGTTACGTCGCTAAATGATATACTCTTCTGTTGGTTGTAATTTTCTTGATTTGGTACATATTCCGAGACGTGAGATCCGCGAATTCAAAAAGGGGCCCAAGAACGATTTTTCAAATAGGGCCTCGCCTTAAGGTCCAAGGTTAAAACACTCTAAATTTGACAGTCACACCTAAATTACATATCGTTTTATTAAAAACATCATCTCTTCACCTAAAACAATTTTTCATAAATTGTTACTTGTATGTGTCCGAAATAAATATTGTTGTGTTTTATAGTTCATAGTTCATAGTTTATTTAATCCTTTACAATTTACATCGTGTTGGACAAAAAACAATAATAAAATTTGACTTAAAAAAGATAAAAACTAAACTTAATATTAAATAAAAAATAAAACTTAAAAAAGATAAAAACTAGACTTAATATTAAATAAAAAATAAAAATAAATAAACATGTCAATCTAATCATACGAGTATTTTAGTTATCTGGAAATCAAATTGCATTGCATTTCATTTTAAAAATTATAAATAAATTAATAAACAATAATCACACACATTACTAGGTATAAACCAACAAACCTCTGTAGCTTATATAACTACAACTAAGATTGAAATCCCCTACCTCCTCCAAGACCACCGGTACTGCGCAGTATCTATTCCAGTCATCATCATCTATTATCCCATTGAGAAGAACATCCTGTCATTCCAGCCCCTGTACACTCCACTCCACACCGGATTCAATATAAATATATTGTCGACCTTACAACCCACACGATGAAGAAGAAGAAGAAGTACAGAATACTGTGCGGTTCCCGGCATAAGACTTGGACCAACCCATGTTTACCCAAGGGTGTCGTATAAGGCGTCTAAGGAATGTGGGTTTGGATGGTGCCAGCTAGGCAAAAGACAATCTGTCACTGGGTGCATTAAAAGGCAAAGATCGGCGTGCTTTCGTATATAGGATAGGAACAGCCTCCGTGGCCGAGTGGTCGAGATTTCGACGCCCATTACGGAAGTTCCAGGTTCGATTCCCGGTAGGGACACTACTGTCAAGCAAAAATATCTTTGTGAGACTTTCCCCATTTTGGTTAGGATATTGCAGGCTGAATCTGAATGAATTGAATTGAATCACCTGATTTTCCGAAAAGAAAGATGATTCCGTGCTTCGGAAGGCACGTTAAGCTGTTGGTCCCGGCTACTATCTAGTCGCTACATGAGCCAAGTCAGTGGCCTTTGGCGGCTCTATAACACTGACACCAGGGTTTGTGAGGCCGGTTGACGACCTTACCTCACATCATCATCGTGAGATGATGATAATTATAACGAGAGAAAGGAGCTTGATTTGAGTGTGTGTAGACTAAAATACAGGTATTGTACCGGATTGACCCAATGACGATATGGTAAGTGAATACAGAGGATGATCAGGGGTAGGGGCGCCGAGCAGGAAGAGGATCGTTCGAGAAAATTACTGTCCAGAAATATAACACAACACTATTGCCACCCGATCTTACCCTAAAGGGCGAACAGGCTACTTACTGCCTACAGGCTACGGACTACTGTCAACCATGCTAACCCAGCGTGGTTGACAGGTCCGTTGGATGACTAAATAGCGCGGTATTCACCATTATTGTCAGTCCCGAAAACCACACCACACCATTAACTTGGCAATTCAGCCTTAAAATTGAGAATATTTTTGAATTCATAAAACGTCTGTGCTATGTTGAATTATTCAAAAATTCAAATACAATCTATTTGGTAAGTTAGAAATGTGTAGTTTTGCCAAAAAGTTCCACCTTCTTCTGGCATCATACAGAGATATATGTAATAAAAAAAAAATAACTGCCCAATGTTTGTTCTTAGAAGTTGTTAGAGATAAATCATATCAGAAGGGTCAGCATAACGACGCTAGACAAGTTATTTAAACCGCGCGACATAAAACGTAACTGCCAATAATAACGCAGTTCTTGTCTACGTGCGACAAAGAGCTTGGATGCTATTGGCGGTCACTGTGTATGTCGCGCAGGTTTATTACGGTGGTTATGCTGACCCACGAAATTATTTAAACCGCGCGACATAAAACGTAACTGCCAATAATAACGCAGTTCTTGTCTACGTGCGACAAAGAGCTTGGATGCTATTGGCGGTCACTGTGTATGTCGCGCAGGTTTATTACGATGGTTATGCTGACCCTGCAGGTGTCTTTATAAGAGTAATAGAAGCCAAAGCTATTATTTTTAGATTTTTTGTCTGTTTGTTAGTTCGCGCATCACGCAAAAACGCACGTAATTGAATGTGATTTTCACAATTGTATTGCTGGAGGTTTAAAAAACTAGTACTTGTTTCATCTTGATGCGCCCCCTAGAAGCAATGTTATATTCATTTTTGTGGTAAAAAAGTTCATCACGCAAATAAAACTTTGATCATGCAAGCTAGTACAAAGATTAAAATTAAATAAATATAAACTTTGCGGTCAAAGTTACTTTGTTTAATGTTCTTTCAACTAGGCAGACTTATTTAATTTTGTTAGAAAATGTGACAATTTAAAAGTCACGAAGAGATTTATGCAACAAACTATGTATGGAAATAAAAGCCTTTGATATGATTTGATATGCAGCCTATTGCAGTCCACTGCTGGACTGCTGCCTCCCCAAGGGCACGCCAAAGCGCACGATCACCCGCTTTCCTCATCCAGCCACCACCAGCGACCTTCCTCAGGTCATCAGTCCACCTGGCAGGGGGCATCCCACACTACATTTCCCGAGACGCGGTCTCAATTTGAGAACCCGTCTGCTCCAACGCTCATCGGTTCTAGGACAGACGTGGCCAGCCCACTGCCACTTCAGCTTGCTACACTTCTGGACGATATCTGGTCCTCTGCCGGATGATTTCGTTTCTCATTTTATCCCGTACCGAAATACCAAGCATAGTTCTTTCCATAGCTCGCTGAGTGACATGTAGCCGGTCATGTATTTGATTAAGATTACATATATTTTGGACATTATTACTACATACATTACATTTTACAGCAAAGAGAGGTCTTTCTATGATAATAAAATATTTGACTAATTCATAAATATTTAATTAGGTATATATTAAACAAGAAGTTATATTGTATCCTACAATATGTCACAGTAATAAAGCAATTCCGTAATTGCGTAAAAAATTATAACAAAGCAGTTAAATGACAATAAAAGTTTATTATTTAAAGGTTTCCTTATGAACCTTGAAAATGAAAGTCCTCTCGATATGTAACGTCATTATAATATACTGACGCATATTATGCGTAGATAACAACCAAGGCCAACTTTTAACGTGCATACCGAAGCACGGAATAATTTTACTTTTTGGAGAATCAGGTTTGATGGAGCCAGCTACGTCCTAACCAATCTGGTATCACTTTTACAAAGTTATTTTGTTTTGACAGTGTCTCCACCGAAATTCGAATCCAAAACCTTCGAATCAAGTGCCGAACGCTCTAACACTAAGCCACATGTTGATAATGACGGATTCCTTACCTGCAGCCTGCCGTCCAGCGTCCTCTGTATCGTGACACACTTGCTGGGGTGAGCGCCGTTGGTGGTGATTGCCGTGATCAGGGAGTCGAGCTCGTCACGCTTCTCCTTCAGCTTTTTCACCAGGGACTCGATGGCGCGCTTGGAGAAGCCCTCGGATTCCCCACCCTGGCGGTGGCACATCAGCGAGTGGACGATGCTTAGGCACGCGTCGGCTGACGTCGGCGCCGTCGTAGTGTTCATGACTGCAAATAAAATAAATGTTGTTTTAGAGGGCACATGGCCATGGAAATAGGTAGCTTGAGCGAACTCTGCGGCCCAATGGCTTAGTTCTATTTGTTCTGTCGCATCTTTAAGAAATATAACATTCGAAAGTAATCGTTATTCTTGAGTTATTATTCTTCGCCAGAGGACTCCACCACACCATTGTACCTAACGGGATTTTTAATCTTCAAGAAACACCAGCTGCACTAGCGCCACTATTTAACCTTAAACGAACTTTGTAAAAAAAAAAAACGCAATAGTTGCGAAGATTGTGGAGTTTCTACTGTGAGTTCTTCTCCACAGATTTCTTGTATTATCGAAATCGCCCAAAAAATAATAATGACGAATCTAAGAAATGCATGAACACAACATCTTATAGAAAATAAACGTTTTCATTTAAATTTTAAAGGGGGAATCCGGGTTCGATTTTATACAAAATAGTTTTTTTTTTTATTTGTCATAAAAACTACATAAGCAATAATTACAAAGACCTCGCACTAGGCGAATCTGTATCGCGAGAAATCTTTAGTTATTAATTTGAATAATTTTGTAGTGAGTGAGCATTCGGGGCGGGGGGGGTCGAAAAGACTAATAAAATAATAATAACTGGCCACGCAAAGTGTAGGGTTCCGTAGTTGCCTAACAAAAGAATAGCTAAAGAGAAACTTAAAAAGAAACGTACCTATAACCTATTATATAGGGAAACTTGACTCTAACAAAAATAAGCACTTAAAATATTTCTGAAACGTAAACTAGCATCGAAAAATGGTTTTAGCAAACCCCCATTATTTTTTTAAACCCTATCCAACGATACCTCACACCATAAGGTAATCGTGAATTTAAAAAATAACCCCCACTTCACGTGTACCAGAGGAAACTAAAAATTTTTTTTAAAGATTTTATTCTTCAGCTTTGTCGGCATGATTCATATGTATATCCATGCCAAATTACAGCCTTCTGGTACTAAGAGTCTCTGAGCTAAGCCGCGGACAGACAGACAGACAGGCGGACGGACAGACAGACGGACAGACCGAAACTATAAGGGTTCCTTTTTTACTACGGAACCCTAAAAAACAATTAATGATAATAACCATGCAATAATTAAACATTACAAATTTAAAGGTAAATTTAATTAAAGAATTAACCCTTTATTTTGAAACATTATTAAAATCTTTGTTAGACAAGTATGGTTATTGAAAATTATAGTCTGATACTCGTAATAGAATGATACAAAAATAACTATAAATTGTGGTGTTGATATTATATTGAAGCATAGACGAGGGTTTATTTTATCCGTAGGGGGCGAGTTAACTACTTTGAACAAGCTTGGCTAACTAGGCACGAGGTCGCATAAAATGATATTATTATTTTTTATCTACTTATTGGAAAAATATTTTCGTTTAATGTTTAATATTATTGTAAAATGTGTAATATTATTGTACTCACAGAACATGTTCACTATCAGTAAGTAGCATCAAACTCTTCCTCACAAGCTTTTTTTTTATTTACTTGAGTTGAAGCTATTTCAAAATAGCGACCAGCTATGCGAGAGGCCGAGCACTAAATGAGGTTCTACTTCTGTTTACGTGTTATGTTGATGTAGCTATATAATAATGGAGCAAAAAACACGGAACTCCCTTCTCCACATGGAAACCGGGAGACGCGCTCATTGACACATTACTGAAAGAGTAAAATTTACATAAAAGATGGAAAATGCAAGTCGATCGCACGTTACACATTCCGACTAGAGACGTTCGAAATATCAAGATATAGCGCTTCATTTTTTTTCCTGCCCGACTGACTAAAGACCATTTGGATAAAAAGGTTCCAGATAGACATATGCTATTGAAAATATTGCATGTCCCTCCTCCGCATGGTCAAACCGGGTAGTTAACTAAGTTTCTCCAACGTGAATAATTATGCTGGGAAACTTCTTGAAAACGAACTATAAAAAAATGGTGCGATCTAGTGTTTTTTTACTAAACCAGCATTAGGGTAATTTAAATATTTTTGGTATCACACTAGCTACGCAATATACGTGGAACTGTCTCAGTCGTAACATTGTAGCTTCGTGAAATAGATCCTTCGTACAGCTTCATCAGCAGAACGTTTCTAGGTGTCTTATTTACTAACTTAAGTACAATATTGCAACAAAACTGTGACAAACAACTTCTGAGAAACGCTTACGTCTGTGAAATATAAACCTTGAGACATTGAAGTACTAATGTGGCAAACAGCAAACAACTATTGGAAATTAATTATGAAACAATAAGTCTAAACTCATGAAGGTTTTCGGCAGTGAGTTGAGTGAGTTGTAATTACTACAATAGTTCAATGGTTTTCTGTAACTTTGTCACATCTGGTAAGCTGCTTTTCTGTGTCCGATTTTGATGGTTTTAACCATGTCAAAAAAATTATTGGAATTTGATTAAATTTGTTTATAAGTCTCTGAAAAAGTATAGTATAGTATAGTAAAGTGTTAAGATACTCAAATATCTTCCAAAATACAATTAAACTTTTTCAGAGACTTATAAACAAATTTAATCAAATTCCAATCATTTTTCTGACATGGTTAAAACCATCAAAATCGATGGTGAGGCTGCTAGATGAACGGACATGTTTTTCCAACGACACGGCGCGTCGCTAGATGGAAAAGCAGCGAACTATAGTAACTATAGGGATATTAGGGTTACGTTTATAAAAAATGTTTTTAAATGTGAACCATTTGGTTATGCAATTTCAATAAATATTGAAATAATTTCTGAATCTTAAACTACAATAACTTTTGCCTATTATTACCCCCATAACCAACGAATTACATAATATAACTCGTTGCCCATAACCAATTATTAACCATTTTAAAACGAAACTGAAATATCTAAATCATAGAACTATTTCATTATATAAACAAAAGAAAACTGAAATTGGTACCCGAAAGATATTTTCCTGTTAATTAAAATGAAACAAATAAAAAATAAAATGTGTATATGATTTGTGTATATTTGTTTAAATGCGTAGGTACGCGTAATTACTACACGTGCGTGTTTTTAATAAAAAATAAATAAAAATAAAAATAAAAATCATTTATTATCAGAAACGAGTCCATAGATATGTTTTTGGGATTTATCATGGCAAAATGGTCAGAAAATTACACGTACAAATTTGTACAAGAATTTTTAAAACACGAGTGTTTGATTAATTGCAAATCACCAAACTTCAAAAATAAAAATGTTCAAGATGCCGCAATGATGAAAAATAGCGATAAAATGACAATGCCTGGCTTTGGTATAAAAGAAATTTACGCTTAAATTAGGAGCATTAAATCGACATTATTATCAGGAAAAAACCGGCCAAGTGCGTGTCGGACCACGCATAAAGTAGGGTTCCGTAGTCATTTTTGACACCGCGCTGTTTCACATTTCTTGCATCATCATCATCTCCATCTCGGCTACTTAATCTAGGGGATTTGACGAGAATACTGGTATTCACACAGAGCGACTGCCATCTGAACTCCGCAACCCAGAGCGGAAACCAGGACCAAACCTAGATTAGGTTTACGTGCCTTTCAAAGCACGGAAAACGGTCGTGTTTTTTTTACCACTACCGGTCACCCATCCATAGCCTGGCTTTGGCGATGGGTGCTTAATATTGGAGATCGCAATGAATAAGCACTAACAACTGGAGCAACCGGATTGCATGATTCACTAATAATAATTACTGGCTATAGTTACTGTTCTTTTGGAAAAAAAGTATATATTTTTATTTTATTTATAATTTCAAAAGTATTCATCACAAGATACCCGAAACAATTTTAATTAAGAGTTTCCGCGCCAGTTTATTTACGTGAGTGATTTGAAGTTTATAGGTCCAAGACTTTAGAAATTACAGGGGGGGGACACCGTGTTAACGACTTTGGCGTGCTATATCTCACATATGGTAAAGCTGATAAAAAAATGTTGTACGGAAACCCAACTTCATTTTTAAAGACGATTTCAACGATACTCCACACAAGGGGGTGTGCTCAAAAAAAATAATTTACCCCCACTTTACATGTATGGGGAGGTGCCCTTAAAAAAGGGTAATTTTATTTTTTTGTATTTTTAAAATTGAGATCTATATCCAAAGTATCGTCGAACCAAGTTACATGTAAATCGGTACATAAACGTAGAAGATATTGTGCTGTGACAGACTGGGACGGACGGACTGAACGATCTTATAAGGGTTCCTTGTCGGACTACGGAACCCTAAAAAGAAAAATCCAGCAACTTATGAGCTTTACTAAACACTAATACTAAACACTAAGCACTAATCGATATTGGACATCTACTTGACACTTGTCACTTAACACTTGTTACTTGCTACTTCACACTTAACACTTGTCACTAATCAAAATGTAAACAGGGCATAAGTGGCGCATACTGAAAGACAGGATCTGGCCATTTACAATAAAATAATGAAATTATAGAATTCGAAAATGGAACTGTTCCCAACATTTTACTTTTTAATTTGCGAGATTGTCATTTGTTTTTTCATTGTGACGTCCTTTCGAAAATTGTGTGTCGCTCTCAGAGAAACACGATCGTTAGGCGACGCGCGTCAGAAATCTTTGTTGTCGCTATCAAAATTAATTCTTGTGAACATTTTCGTTTAATTATTTTTTATGATTTTCGTTGTGGCTTAAGTCAACAAGAGAGTTGACAGAGACTTCAATTGGCATTTGGTCATGAAGCACCATGTCGCAGCTCTGTGTATTCGTGGATTGGAGAATTTAGACGTGGACGTGATCATGTTCATGACGAGGTACAAGAAGGTCTGCCGGCGACTACGGTTACAGTATATACGACAACATATTGAAACTGACAAAAAATTTACTTGCCAGCAAATTCGTGCTTTGTTAGGCATTAGAATGAGCTAAGTGCAAAACATTTTACATGTGCATCTTCAGAGGCACATGTATTGCCACACTTATCGATCGACGGTTTGCCTATACAAAACGGGCATTTTATGGGCAAACCGTCGATCGCCGTCGATAAGTGTGGCCCGACCTTTAACTAGACAATGCCGCTGGGTAGTTCAACCCACAAAACTTAACTTTTGATCTACTACTTTTTAAATGTCGCAATAATATTGAACTTTCATTCAAATTGACTCGGTCTGCTACAAAATAGTTCTAGAACCCATTATGTAGTCAGCTTGTATGTTACAAATCAAGCGATGTTATGTATTTTAAGCTAAAGAGACGGGGAGGGGTTCAAAAAAATGCTAATTTTAAAGGGTTTGTTACTAATTAGTTTTTGAACTAGCAGCGTAAGTGGGTATGTATGTACATACATTTTTTCAATGCGATAAGAGCTTGGATTTTATAAAAGTACAGTATACCTATATAACTAAGAGAGCTGAATAAACTTGTAATCTAAAAAAAGGAATAATATATCATATTTTTTAATAAAATTATGTCAAGTTTTAAGAATCTATTTAATTTAATAGTTTGATTGATGAATGATGGGGCCCTCTTTTTAGCCATAATTTATCTATATCTTGTAAGAAGTTCTAACATTTATAATAATAATGAACTCCTTTTTATTTTGAGATTCTGAACATATGCAATCCATAGTAGCCTTCCACACTGTTAATTCAATAAAATTTAAAAAGAGGGCCCTAATCATATCACTTCAATCCGGACCTTGAATGACCGGCAGATTCCAATGTAGAAGTTTCCCCATAATTTATTTATTTATCTTTCACAAAGGTAAGAACAGGTATGAACTTAAAACAACAAATATGACAAAACATTAACTCCTTTGTGAGAGACTGGTATCTGCACTAGGGAATCCCTGTCTGACAGATTACCAGGCCCCCACCCAGAGACAACGTAGCAAGTACAGTAGTAAATAAATTAACATATCTATATAATATACACTACCAACTGCCCACAGCAACTGCCTACAGCCTAGTTGGTAGTATGTCAGCTTCTACAAAGAGGTACCGGTATTTGATCCCCAGTTGGGTGATTCAATGTTGAATTTATTTGTTTTTTTTTCTTTTATCAACTCAAACGTCCTTGGCAACTTCAGTTGCCAAAACTTTGCAGCGAGAGGCCCCTCTCTAAAATGTGGATTATTTTAAATTTAATGAAAAAAAGTTATATTTTCTTGTATATGGTATTGAGCTAATTAATTGGCTGTATGTTTCCTACTATTGCCTGCACAAAATCTGTCTTGTAGTAATAGAAAATAAATAAATTAATAAAGTTCAATTGCATCCGAGCTTGGTGTCATCGCGCGTCTGTGTGAGGAATTGTAAATTGAAGTGTAAGTACAATATTATTACAATAAATATAGCTTATCGTATATCATTTTAATCCTTAAAATCATTACTCTTAGATTATAGAATAATATATTTGTTCTAATAAAAGTTTCGACGACAAATCGACATGAAAAAGTAATGTTCGTGAAGCAGCCATTTTCCGACTTGTTTATTGTGTTCCAATTTGATTTCCAATAAAAATATACGTTTCAATATGGAGACCAGGTCATTAATTGCAATAAAATAATCAAACACCAATCGGATTGGTAGTATTTAGTGAGTATTTCACGATTTACTCTTCCATTCCGCAGCTATTTTGTATTGGCAACCAAACCTTTTCGCTTTGGGTCGAAATAATGGTTTGTACAGTTGGGGTTAATGACAAGGTACTCATCTTTTCCTTTTGTGTACTAATGGTCGTACACTATACAGTCTTAAACAGAGCTCTTTTATGAACCGTAGTCGTCCACATCGCTGGACATACGATAATGTCGTGCAAGTGTGAAAACGGCCAATATTGAAATGGTACGGATGTATCGAAAAACTCCTCATTATCTTGTACTAGTAGTTTTCTTATTGAAATTAAATATTCAATCAAAACTAACGAAAATTGGTTGAATATAATTTATTAACAAACAAAAATACTTTTTTAGTCGTCACCTGATTAGTATATTAATTGTGTGTATTAAGTGAGTTGTGTATTAATATACTGAATTTTCCTATCATAATACGAGTAATTACAGTTGTGTGCCTATCAAAGAAATAGAAGAAAGCATTTTGATGTCTCAAAATTACCAGGCACTTTCTATGACCATTTTTTTGCCAGGATGTATGCTCTGCAGCAGAGCCACAATCAATGTCTATTTAATCATTACCTATAGCACACACAGCTATTTTTGGTTTATGTACACTATGTACGTGTGACGTACAAAAAAACAACCTCAAAAAGCTGGAAGTATGCCAAAACAACATGGAGAGAAGTATGCTAAACCTAAAACTAAAAGACAGAATAAGACTAACAAAAATTAGGAAAAGAACAAAAGTAATGAGGATCACTACAACTATACGAAAACTGAAATGGAAATGGACAGGTCACATGATTAGAGAAAACAAGGATAAATGGACGGAGAGAATAACACCATGGTACCCAAGAGAAGGAAAAAGGAAAAGAGGGAGACAAATAAGGAGATGGGAAGACGAGATAAAAGAGGAGGCAGGGAAGACGTGGACAAGAAGGGCAAGTGACAGAGATAGTTGGAAAGCCCTGGAGGAGGCTTATGTCGGAAAAGACAATCCAGGGAAGGTGTGATTCTTTTTACAAAATAAATGTATTATAAACCTGGAAACAAGCTATAAATAAATAAATAAATAAATAAATATAGCACACACAGCTATTTTTGGTTTATGTACACTATGTACGTGTGACGTACATCATTATTAAAAATAAATGATCATATTCAATTATAGTGACAAATGCTTTATATGAAATTTATAATATTAAAAAAAATATAAAAGCCACAATCTTTTATTGGTATTTTTCAACACGAATGCAATAAACACAATACGTACATCAGTTTCCATCCAAAACCAGAGGCATCTATCTTTTCTGAATACATGTTTTAGTGGCTCTGCCAGAGAGTATGCTCTGCAGTAGAGCCACAATCAATGTCTATTTAATCATTACCTATATAGCACGTACAGCTATAATATGTTTACGTACACTATGTACGTGTGACGCATAATTTTAATTGACCAAGCGAGCGAAGCGTCTCTTTTTCAACTTGGCCAAATTTGCTTTTGTATGTCCATCTGTTTGTTTGTGGATTTGTTTGTTTGTTTGTTTGTTTGTTTCACTTTACAGGTCGCGTTTCTCAACCGATTCTCGTGAAATTTTGTGAGCAGGTTCGATAAATTAATTGATTTTTTTTGTCGAGTCAGGTCTTGGAAATTTTAAAAAATGACGGGAGTTATGGGGGTTGCCAGCTTACAAGGTCCACCGCTGAGGCTGTTTTCCTCTACAGGTCACATTTCTTAAAATAAAATAAAATGAAATAAAATAAAATAAAACAAAATAAAATAAACTTTAAAAATAAAAAAATTCAAGGGGTTGGGGATGTTTGCCGAGAAAAAAAAAATTAAAAGATATATACAGACTCGCGAGGTCTACAGCTCACAGAGCCACTAGTATATAATTGTTCACATTCGATAATGGTGGCTCTGCTGCAAAGCATCATTCCCTAATGCTCGAGCTGCCCACCCCGTAAAGGATATAGGCATGATTATATATAATGCTGTATGTCAATAACTATTGCACAAACTCTGCTCACCCCGTAAGTGATATGAGTCACGCTCATCAGTCTATTTTCATTCGTAGAATCAATCAAAATATTTTTTATTCGAGAATCATTTGTTGGAACGGAATCTTATACTGGGCGGCCATCTTGCCGGAATTTCTCTGCCGGAGTCGGCCGATCTACAACGCCAAAATTGCCGAGATAGGTTGATTTGTTTTGGTGTAATGCTCTGCACATGGATAAGATATTGGTATAAAAAAAAGCAAATTTAATGTAGTTTAAACTTAATGTAGGTAAAATTCACATAAATTGCAGTACACTGTTCAAAACTTAATAGAAAGGTTAGGAAATCTAAATTTGACCCATATAGCCAAGTTCTATATTTTTTTTTGAAAACTTGAAATTGCAAATCAACAAAATTATTTATATAAACAGATGCCACATATTATAGGCTAACCCTACGTTTTTTTTTTTTTGTGTAGCTACTGTATTTTCGTAGTTAAAATGTTTTTGTAGAAAAGTAGCACGGGGGACGTTTGCAGGGAGGGTGCACTGAGCACAAGACGTCAGAGTCGATAAGTGTTTTGTTTGTTTTTTCATGTTTATAGCACTTTGGCACAGGGAATCTTAGTGGGGATATCTCTCATAGGAGTGGTGGTAGTTTATTTTTATTTTTTCCATTAGTCGGAGATAGGTTGATATTATCAAGAGATAGGCGGACATGTGGACGGCCTCGTAGGAGATGACGAGATGAGCTTGACTCTTTTTCAAGGAGTTGGGATGAGGATGGCCAGGATAGGGAAGGATGGAAGAAAAAGAGGGAGGCTTTTGCCCAGCAGTGGGACAGTCTAGGCTAAATAAAATAAGAAGATAAGATAAGAAGATTAGTCATTTTAGGAGTAACTTAGCCTCATTTTTTTTTCTTTACTATGACCTATTTGATCAGAAGCAGGCACACAATCTTGCTTTCTGATATAAATAAAAAAGTAAGATCTAGTTTTAGCAGTTTATGTGGAGTATTTCAAAATTATTATATACACAAAAATATACAAAAAAATATACCTATGAAAATAACCTTTCCTATATGCTTTAGTCTGGCAAAAACTAAAAGTATGTTAAAGTTTCCTGATTAATATCTCTAATTTTTTTTATAATTAAACTATGAGTCACAAAATTGTGGTTTATAAAGAATAGAGAAGCCTTTAGAATATTAGTGTTAAAATTAAATGTGAGTCTTACTTATTTTACTGTTTCTATTTAGTTTTACTGCTAATTTATATGAACACACTTATATAATGGTAGGATTTAGAAAACATTTCTTATCATTGCAAGGTTATAAGCAAAATTGACACAAATTTTAATTCACAAAGAAGATTTAATTTATGTTTTCCTGTTTATATATATGACGCGCGGGAATTGAGCCACTATAAGGATTTATTTGTCTGACCTGCAGCTGTGCTCCAGACTTCAGGGTCAAATGCTGATGTTTTGGTCTTGATCTAGGGTAAGAGTCTTTCCGGAAGTAGCAGTAGCAGGACCGAAACAATGAGACGCGCTTGTAACACCAGCCTGTCTTACAACAAATACCATGCACTACTGTCTAAACCATTGTTTGACTAAAACAATAACTATACTTTTCCTGATCAATTTAACACGATCAACGTAATAGCAAACAAGATTTTGTTTGTCAGAGATAAAATAGTAACAGTAGAGCCCACCAAGGAGTAAGTATTATGACTGTAAATATTAATAAAAAAGTTACCTGTTTGTTGTATCAATATTACTCCCGATATTTATTCAAGATAAACTTCAAATTCAGCCCCCAAAACATGGATAAAATTGTGAAAATTGATTTCCTCTAATACAAGAATACAATAACAGTCTGCGACATTTTAATGACGCATAGACTAGCGCATAGACCAGACCATGGTAAATGGTATAATATTGGCATAGACAAGCTGCTAAGCGCCCTAGCGACGGGCAGTCGAGTTAGTTTAATCGAGTCACTCGAGTTAAACTCCCACCGAGTCAACTCGAGTTGCTTTTTTTCACACCGAGTTGACTCGGTTCTCTAGATATGAATGAACTGGGGTGTATTCCGAATCAGATTTCACGGCTCAAAGTACTGACAGCGATTACTCGCGTACCGATTCAGAAATCGCGATAATACGGCTCATGAGCGAAATCAAAACGGAATGGCGTTTGAGTGCGCTGAAACTGCTTACAACTAAGTCTTGCCAGATGTTGATTACCGTACCAAAATTGGCAAAATTCTAAATTATTATACGTATTAAAAAAGTATCGTACAGCTGTGAAAAACAGCACTTTTCGCATGGCTAGTACCAAAAATAAGAAAAATATGCGAATTTTAAAAAATTTAGATGTAAATAGGCACATGAAATTAAAAAAATACAAAAAAGAATGTTTGATATTTATATTTATCAGATTGCCTGTGATATTATCTTATGTATGTATGTGCCTAAGTCAAAACTATCGTAATATATACATAACCTACTCGATACTTTTACTATCGAACATCTGGGCCCCGTTTCACGAAGCAACAATTTACTAGTAACAAGTTACAATTTGATATTCATTGCGTAGTTAATTTGCCTAAACTGTAAGGCTTTATCGTTTTGAACTCACTGACTACGCAATGTAAGGTCGACCAAGAAAGTGGTTTACCATTTTTCATTCAATTTCCTAGTTATCGAAAATTTTAATAAGGTTTATACTCGGTATCTGACAGATCGTTCTGCAAACGAAAATAATCTTTGTTGTTCTATAATTTGCAACTGACATTCAACCTTAGGGTGGTAAACTAATTTATTGGTCGACTTTACATCGAATTTGTAACTTGTAGCTTCGTGAAACGGCCCCCTGGCAGTGAACCATAGACAACTTTTTTTTGTTTTGACTATCGGCAAGTTGAGCCAATCCAACTGCGAAATAGTGTTTTCGTACATTTTTTTGCTTCTCTGATCACTGACAGCACTGATTCGGAATGCGCCCTAAGACGGCACTGCACTTTTTTGACGTGTTCGAATGAAAAAGGATTCCATCCACCCAGTCCAGAAAAAAAAACAGTATCGTTGAAAGAAAACTGAAATGAAAACTGACTGAACGAGAATTTCGCCTGCCTATTTTTTTACGTTTTATTCTGAGAAAAAATGTCATGTACGTGTTATGTTGCAAATACACTGTATTAAATTAGTTTTAAACTAATATCGTTCTGTAGTTTAGTTCTACACAGTGTAAGTGAAGACTACGAAAGTGGGTGGATTCCGTTTAATAATTAGGAGATTTTTTTGTGTCATGCCTGCGAAATTCAAGTATTCCACTGATGATGCACAATGAAGGGTGTCGATAACTCTGCAACCGACCGAGAAGGGATGACCAACAAACCCATAGTGACATGTGAGTACAATACTTAAAAACTAAAATTTAAAAACTATATAATGTGCTAAAATAGGCAAATAGCCAAGATTTTCAACCTCGATGATCCACTGATGATATCGCCTGTCTGCATATCCTCTTTAATTCATTTTGGATAACTTCTATACAAATTTTAAAAATAATTTGCAGGCCTATTGACTACAATATGCCAGACCAGTTAAAGTCATCATTATTCCCAGAGTTCAAACCAAATGTAAATACAAGATAAAATGTTTGCCAGTGTCTAAAAATAAGCCTGTTATTTTTTTTTCATAAAAATAATATATACTACAATGCAATTGGAAATGCAAATTTCGGAGAACCTTTCTCTTGATCATGAGTGCTGAATTTAAATGATTCCACATATTACACAGATTTCATTAGGTTTTGTATGTAAATGCTCTTAATTTTAGGAAAGTCTTTTATTTTCGTTAGTTTGATTAATGGTATTATTTAAGTTACCACCTTTAATAAATTTGTCTTCTGCTTTGCACCATCTTTGATTAAATTTGGGAAATCACACACAAAGTGTGTCATTACCAAACTGTGCCATACTGTTTTATTGAGCTATTTTATCATCATCACAAAATATGTCCAATCAAGATGTGAGAGTATGTATAAAAAATAATAATGTGCCAGTCTATCACCTACATTATATGCATTATAAGAAACTCATGGGAAAATATTGGGTAGCGCTATTCTTAAGCTGGCTTACACATCACCATTTAGTGATGCAGCAAAAAGGTTAATTTTTTCCATCTGTGGTTATTTTTATTTTTTTTCTTCAAGGTGGCGGAGACTGGAATCTATTCTGCACACTAGAAGCTCCATTGGTGGCAGCAATACCACAGGACTCCTGTGAATGGAGACGCTCTTATGGCAGGGTCACAAAATCAGTGTTCTTGGAAGTTTCATTTGTCAAATATAACAAGGACAAACTACAGCTCGAACAAAACTTGCTGAAGCGTCCCATTTTACACATCTATTGGACAGATTGTGTGGTAAGTGTGTATCAGTAATTTAATCATCATATTTTATATAATACTTTTACTGTATACAATGTTGGTTAAGTAACACAAAAACTTTCAGGTGAAGCCAAAACCCTATAAAACTAGCCAACTTCTGAAAACTTGTATATTCTTTTTCATACTTATTAACTCGGTGACTTAGTCAGTTTATCTTGGTATGAAAGTTAAACATTTTTGTTTGCAATTAGCAAACTTCTTAGAGTTCTATAACAAAAGTTTGGGCTGAGCTACCACCCGAAAGGTATTGCGTTATTTAGCTAACACTGTCTTCGTATTTGTCATGGTGATAAGGATAACTTTCTTACACATCCACTCAGGAGTTAGTAGGTAAGTTATTGGTCACGATTCACACAGTCACACTCTAATCCTTAATTTAAGTTCGTCACTCCTTTTCATCTTTTTAACCGACTTCAAAAAAGGAGGAGGTTCTCAATTCGTCTGTATTTTTTTTATTTTTTTACCGATTTTAATAATTCTTTTTTCATTCGATAGGATTTACTCTCGAGGTGGTCCCATATTAATTTCGTCAAAATCTGATGGTGGAACATGAGGTAAAACTTGGAAATTCCTCAACGGAATGTAGCATTCGCGTCGTTATTCGTCTATTCTTTTAGTCATATCTCAGTCAGTTTTCAACCGATTTTGATGATTCTTATTTCACTCGATAGAACGTGCTTTAGGGATAGATCCATATTTAGATCCAATTTTGTTAAAATCTGATGATGGAATAAGAGATAAAAGCGGAAACTCCTCAACCAGTGATAGCAACATGCATCGCGCGCGATGCCGTTTGTAGTGGAATGTTGCTAGGCAACGAAATAAATTTGTTTTGTCAGTTTGCTGAAAATCTACGTTTCCCTTGTTCCATTTATTCGATTTTATCACATTATTGGCGACCGTGACAGGACAAGAACCTGCAATCTTCGGATATTGTATTGGAAATCACAAATAATTTAGCTTCTATGGCCGAGTGGTCGAGTGTTTTAATCTTTTTACGGAGGTTTCGGGTTCGAATCCCGGTGAAGACACTCTTAAACGAAAATGTCCTTGTGAGACTTTCTCCAGTTTAGTTGGGACATTGCTGCCTGAATCACCCGATTGTCTGAAAAGAAAGATTATTCCGTGTTTCGGAAGGCACGTTAAGCCGTGTGTCTCGGCTCTAATATCTACAGAAGGCGTCGTTACTCGAGCTAAGTCAGTGGGTTTTGACAAGGGCCCAGTACTATATTAATTGTGTAACAGGGTGTGTGAGGTTGGTTGTCGACCTTACAATCCACAATATGAAGAAAAAGAAGAAGCCAGCCTACGTTCACTATCTGTAATCAACTAACGATAGACTTTCAAGATACCATCTCAAACCTGAAACTCCTTACGAATAGCCCAAGTATCGGGGTAAACTGTAAGCTTAAGGGAAGAATCGTGCTCGTCCATACAAAAAGAGAAAATGTTTTTCCACTTCTATATATATTTTCCAATCTCCATGATTTTTTAGTATGTTATTGACACAATGAATGACTAGGTTTATAGTTTTTGCTTTTTTCAAAATTCGCAATAGATTCAAACTTATATAGGCACCTCAAGTAACATATTTTTTTTGTATTAAAGCTGTGTCAAAGTGATTTGTTGAAATTTAGTAATTGGAAACCGTTTTCTCCCGTAGTGGGAATTTCATCAAGAAAAGTATCTATTGTCGGCGAGCTGCAACGCTCTCGCTCTCTCTCTCCTGGGGGTATGAGCGCACGAGCGATAGCAAATGTTTTCCTAAATACCTATTTCGTTAGGATCGCGAAGCTATTGTTTCCTCTTAGCATTGTCAGTTTAGTGGCCAGCTGGACTACCAAATGACCTCTTACCCAGTTTAACTTATGTTATTTTAGAAACTATTATATAAACAACTAAATGCGGTTGCAAAGCTCGAAAGACGCAGTCTAAACTAAGCAAATACCAAAAATATAATATCTTTGTACTGAAACTGTTAAATAACAAAACCTAGCTTTGGATAATGAAAAAAAATAATAGAAAATGTGTCGCGGTTAGGATTAATTACTTACATAAAATATATTGAATAAAACACTGAAAATCATAAAATAAAAATAATTTTAACAAAAAAATAGAAACCTCCTTCAAAGTGCCTTATATGGCTATCTCCACTAAAAATTTACAAATAAAATAACATTCCAGATGGAACATGAAAAAAAATATTGCCAATATCCTCAATCAAATAGATAGGTAGTGTATTAAGTAAATATTTATAATTTTGTACTTCCTTTTGGAGTCGGTGCCAGCCAAAAAATCGTCGATTAGTCGTGGGCAACTGTTTTAAGTCGTCGTCGTCGTTAAGTCAGTACATATTTCTATATGACTATCAATAAAATTCTTTGATAGTCTATAGCGTCCACTACACTACTCGCGATGTTAATCGAAGTAAGCCGAGGACGAGATTATAGAGAGGCACTTCGTGCAACTTCGGGCTTCACTTTTACACCAATTTGACACTTCGTGAGACTTCGTCGAAGAACTTCGGACGAGAGTGTAGTGGGCGCTTATGATATAAATGTTTTGTTGTGCTGCGCGGGATGCAATGCCGCACCCGACCAAACGCAGGGATAACGACAGGAGCGACTACCAAGAAAGTCCGGGTAGGTTTCATTCGATAAATAATTAATACTCGTAGTTTCGTCATCTTCAATTTTTGGCTGGCACCGACTCCAAAAGGAAGTACAAAATTCTAAATATTTACTTAATACACTACCTATTTATTTAATTGAGGATATTGGCAATATTTTTTTTTCATGTTCCATCTGGAATGTTATTTTATTTGTTACTTTTTAGTGGAGATAACCATATAAGGCAATTTGAAGGAGGTTTCTATTTATTTGTTAAAATTATTTTTTAAAGATTACAAAAGTACAGGAGATGGCCATCCTAATATTACAGCTGTCAAATATCGAATTTGACCTTATAGACGCGTTGATTGCACAATTTCAGAGAGCACGTAAAACAACTGACTTAAAAATCTCTTAATCTGACAGCTATGCCCTTATTTTAGGTTATCATTCATTCAAAATAACATCATTCGTTTGTCTAAATTCATCACCTCTCTTTCATTGGTCATAAAAACGAAAAGGATAGCTGGGTTTTAAAATTAGAATTAGAAGATGACTTCCCAAATCAAGGCCATTAGCAGCTAATTTCAATTCACTACGAGCATATTGTAGTATGCATGGTACAAAACCCACAATATCTTGATTCTGTAATTTTATATTTCTTTTATCTGTATTCCTACTCTTTTACTCTGACACAAATACTTACATAATCTCATACTACTTTTTTTTACCAGCGATGAAATTAGGGAGTAAGTATTTTATTTATTATGAAGACACACTTGTTACATAATTTTGTACATCACCCTTAACTTATCTTAACTATATCTTGCTTATGCGACGAAATTGGGGGGTATTTTATTTATAATAAGACACACTTTTCGTTTTCCATCGGTGACATAATTTTGTGCATCATCCTTGGCCTATCTGAACTATATTCTGCCTATGCGAAGTAACTTCTCGTAGTATTTCTGGCTTATGTTTCTTATCTTCGTGGCTTATCTTATTGTTTAGGATTACATAGTACTTAGTAGCCTATAAAAAACTGAAATAAAGTCTATTTTTTATTTTTTTTGACGAACCTAATCACTAATGTGAAATAAAGTCAAATCTACTTACGGTCTAAACCTATTTATTACATGTAAGATTTTGTTTACTTGTTTTTTTTTTAGTTTAGGAATTTGTTTTTCAACCGATTCTGTTTTTTTCTTCGCGAATCGTTTGCTACTAATCTATATTTAAAAAATAATTCATAAAATATGGTAAATTCATAAAATATGGTGAACAGTCCAATCCCCTATTGACATTATTTATTTGATCTGATGATAACAAAGAAGTCTTTATAATGTTCGTAAAGCCCTTTAGTTTCCATAGCTACTAAAAGCTTTAATTAATCTGAGTTGATGTTTATAAATATTGTTTTAATTAAGATGTCTTCTAAGAATTATACCTTTTAGAAGTTTTTATGTATAGTTAGTCAATTTTGAAATACAAAAACATAGAAGATTTTGATTTAGACAGGAAAATAATTCAACACACGTTTTCGGTATCTATTATTTCAAATGTTTTCTTTAAAAAAGTAAATATGAATTAGGATTTTGTATAAAGAGTTTGTAATTTTTTGTTTTTGAAACTTAGATGCAGCGGATGGGGCACGTTGCTCGTGGAACTGACAACTGACAGCTGTTAGTTTTCGAATGGCGACCAGTTAATTGTCCATGACATAAACTGCAAAGCGTTTCCATTAAATGTCTCTTTTACCCGAAGGAAAGCGGTTACCGCACCTATTGTGACGCCTCCGTAGCCTAATTGGTAGTACGCCTGCCTACGAAGCACAGGGCCGCGGGTTCGAATCCCGCCAAGGGCAAACATTCGTGTGATGAGTTCTTGTGTTTGCCTTGTGTCTAGATGCTGTATTTATCTATTTATGTATGTTTAATCAGCTGTCTGGTGTGATGTCTGATTTATTATTATTTATTTGTTCTATTGATATTATTGATATCCTATTCATCAGCCATTTGCCAACCGCATTGCAAGAATTTTAATTGTTTCGTTATATACTATTGCCCCAAAACGCTCTTCACACCTGATGCGGCAATATCATGTTTTAATTTCACTTAGTATGTCAAGTTGTATTTGAGGAAGTAAGCATCGCCAACCGGCGAGTAAATTAAATCCCGCTGTCTAAGTTGCTAAGTAAGCTACAAGCAAAGCGAATTATTTATATGCAAGAGAATCACTTTAGTTCCGAAGATCGGGAACAACCAATCTCGTGGATGAAATTACTTTCATACCGAAACAGCAGCGGGGAACTGAATAAATCTTTATTACCTAAAACGCACTATGATATACCTCTATATTCCTTGCCTAAATAGACCTCTAAAAATAAACTTTCTTATTTCATTCCAACAATTTGGCCCACAGAGGAAATTCTTAAAAAAACTTCTCTTTGAAACAGTTTGTCAACTGTGAATTTTTTTAAATAAACTTTTCATTCGTACATATTGGCCCACTGTGAGAATCCTCACCACCACTGGCACGACGCATATAGGGGGTGTCGTCAAGGTCTTGAAACGTAGCAGGCATGGACGTTATAATTTTACCGCAAAACAGTTTCGGAGAAAAGAAACTATTTACTACCTACATTTTGCTTTGACATGCGAAATAACCTTATATTATATATCGTGTGTGTTTTGCTTTTGGCATTTTGTATTAATTACTGATATACCTATTTATGTGTACAATTTTGACCCGTGCGTTTTGTTCGGAATGCTGATAGAATGTAGATGTTGATCTTTGATAAGGCATTGCACTATAGTTATTATAACTATAGTGCAATGCCTTATCAAAGATCAACATCTACAGTTACAGTTAGTTATAATAACTATAGTGCAACTTTATTATGATAACAATACAATAATACAACAACAATATACAACAATGCAATTTATTATAATAACGATAAGTATTTACGAACGTGTACCTATTGTGTTTTCTATTAAACGTGCTTGTTAGCCTGGTATCATTTGCCCGATAATTTATTCGTTAAAATGTGTTCAGAGTGCCTAACTTTTAATCAAACATTACATCCGTCTCGATCAAAACTGGAGAGTTGTGATGAAGATCCATATAGTTTCTAAACATGTGCAGGGGCTGTATCGATCTTTGGAGGCCCAATATCTAAGCACTGGACAAGTTGACATTTTGAACGTCCATAAAAAACTCTACTTGTTTCCAGGACATAGAATATTACAAGACCGCACTAAGAGAAGACATAGAAATATGGCTGAAGCAGCTGGAAAAGAACGGCATAACCGATTGGATGATAATACATGTGGAAACCTTCGACATACGGAAGACGAACAAACTTTTGCCCAGGACGACGGTGCTGGATAAGATCAAGGGAGACTTTGCTGTGAAACAAAATGAGGATAGGTTTATATCCGTCATTAACCCTATCAAATCCGAGGCGAGGAGTGCGGAGTCCTGGCGTTCGCTGGTGGCGAAGATTCGACATTTGATACTAGTGGCGTATAACAAATCCCTGATTAAGTTTGAAGAATGCGTTAGAGAACAGAGAGAGAGACGGAATGATCCTGAGTGGGATTTTTGTAAATACTTCATTTTGCAGGTACGTATGCTTCTAATAGAAAGGCTATTATGTACGATATACCTAGGTAGACCGGGACGGTCTGCTTTGGCCACCATTCTGTTAAGAATTTGTTTTTTATGTCCTTGAGAAAACTAAGCTTCCTTTGACTGAAAATTTTTGCCGATCTCTTTACCAATACTTCCAAAAAGTATCTGCTTAACACACATAATTTTCAGGAACAACTAGCATTCGTACTAGAAATGCTTGGGTTATACGACGAAGCATTAGTACAGTACGACGAATTAGACGCCCTTTTTTCCCAATTTGTGCTCAACTCGAACGTCGCCGCCAGTCCAAAATGGCTGGACACCTTCCGCCAATCCATCACGTCGTGGCAGGCCGTCAGACTGACCGCTTTGGTGCCGCAAAAATTGAGGGAGCTGATAATTAAGAAAAATTCGTCCGTTTTAGACTTCAGGAGCTACCTCTTCCAACGTCAAAGTGCCATGTTATTACTTACAAATAAACCTTGGGAGGTAAGTTGCTACTAACTTTTATTTTATTTTATCTAACATTTTAGACGTTGATGTTGGCGGTACGACTTGGGCGCTTATATAAAAGCTGGTTCATGTTAGCTTTTCATTGAGACACCTGGTGTTATTAGGTTTAAGAGCGCTCTGGGAAAGTAGTGGGAAACATTTAGTGCTCATAACTATTTGCACGAACTATACTATTTAATTTTTTTTCATGCATAATTAGGGATTATATTTTAACTTCTTCTAGCTGTAATGACTTATACTGAAGCAATATGTTTTTTTAAATTTTTGGCAAAACATGAGAGACAACATGGAGTAGATAGTACTTTCGTTCAGAGATGTAATTTGAAACTTACCACTAGGAATGCCAAATCAATATATTTTCTACCAAGTCGTCGACTTTTTTGCTTCGCATAATATGCGTATCATTTTACAATTGATAATGCAAGAGGTAATAATGCCATCTATTTATTAGATCTAGCAAGGAAGGGTATCTGCATCTTCACACGGTCGAATTCGATCAAAACAACTTTTTACTTTTTGCTTCACTTTGCATAAAGTACAAGAATACAATAATGAATAGCTAATAACGGGCTTATTATGAAAAATGTGCTGTAATATCTAGAAAATATGATATTTTAATCCTGTTGATGAAGTTTTTGTTTGCAAATGTAAAAATAAATTGGCCAGAGCTAACACACCGGAGCGTAGTGCATTCCAATTTGTTATTTTATAAACTGAGCCTTTTTAGATAATCTACTTTATTACGAAAGCAATAAAGTGGTTTTAATATGCGATATAAGAACGAAGTAACCAACTGTAAATGGATTGAGCTATTTTTATGAAAGGAAGTGAGCAATTTTCAATCATTACCAGCAATTAATATTTGTGTGCATTATTCATTGCATATGAGGTTGGCCGGTTTTGTTTGACCGCGAAAGCTGTGTCTTGGTTTACGAGAAGCGTGATGCAGGGATGATTGTTTTATAGGTATATTCAATAAAATTAATTCGCACATACATTGTGTTCGGAATAGGTTCAATTATTTAACAATATGCTTGTCAAAATACTGGGTGGCGCAAAAGTAATGACCCTATTTGGTTTAGCTACAACATCTATTCTAAATTAGAAAACTAGAAATAGTTTTTCATATATATATATATTTAGGCCATGAAATTTCATCGCATTACGATTTGAAGACGATGTCTCTTAAATGGTGACCTCCAGAGTTGATGCACATTTGAGCCCTATTTATGACATTTACCATAACTTGCCATAACACTTCTTGCGATATGTTCCTTATTTCTTGATGAATCTTTTCTTTTAGGGTTGCGAGGGAAGAATTGTTATTTTAATAGCATTGCTAATATGTTAGATTAAGAACACCTTCATTTTTGGTTCCATGCATTTATAAAAGCCTTTTTGCATTAGAAATAGAAATATTAACCAACTATTTGCAACCTGCGGTTATTTGAAAATGATACCCGGCCTTATTAAATATTCTCCCACATTGAATGTAGTAACTTAAATCTCCCACATTGAATGTAGTAAACAGATTATAACTTAAAAATATTATAGTCATTCAACAATTGAAAAAATGAAATAAAATGAAGGCTGCATAAAGTATGACTTTAAAATTCATGGAGCTTATGGCAAAACCCTCCACTCAAGTGGAGGAGGCTCATAGTCCAGCAGTGGACTGTAACGGGCCGTTGAATTATAATTATCATAATTTATCATAGGTACTTATTATATTAAATAATAACATTTAAAATATGTAAAGGCTAATTACCAGGGATATAATGTGAGTATTTCGCAACTCAAATAAAAAAATATCCACTGAACAATAACATTTCTCAAAAAGTAATAAGTTTGTAACTTTTCTTTCTTTAAATGTGTTGTTATTTCTTTTAACTCTTTGGGCATCTTGTTAAATAATTATAGCGCCTTTAGAAAAATATAATACAAAAATCGTTTCGTGGGTGAAAAGCTAGATTAACTGAGCCTAAGTTCGTTCTGTTATTTTGATTAGTTAATCACTTAATATTAGTTCACAATCGGCCCGTATTAGTTCGCCAGCTTTTCTTCACGAGCGACCATCTGTGACTCGCCAATTATATCGCAGCTATCATTTCATTGCGCAGTGACAGTTATAACGACTGACGTCCGGTTATGCATCGAGCCGGTTAGCTATGAAGGCATACGCGAATATCGATGTGGAGGAAATTGCATGTAATACAAATACGCTGCATTACATTTTTTTATACATTCATGCCCAAGATTCATGCTTGATTTTCCAATACTGCAGTTCAAAAGGCAAGTGAGAACTATACCACGCCGCTATTTTCTTATGAACGAATGAATGAATATACCCATATAATTTTAAACTTTCGCGGTCATTATCATATCGGTCATTGTCATTATTGTCGCGGTAAGCCCGTAAAATGTCTCATTAATGTTATGAATATACCTACTTTGAAAATACCTATTTGCGAAAGCTTTTTATAGCGAGACGTGGAACATGACGGTGAAGTTGGTCCACCGGCTACATGTCACTCAGCGAGCTATGGAAAGATCTGAAAGATGCTTGGGGTAGTTGATATCGTCCAGAAGTGTAGCAAGCTGAAATGGCAGTGGGCTGGCCACGTCTGTCGCAGAACCGATGAGCGTTGGTGCAGTCGGGTTCTCGAATGGAGACCACATCTCGGGAAACGTAGTGTGGGACGCCCCCCTGCCATGTGGACTGATGACCTGAGGAAGGTCGCTGATGGTGGCTGGATGATTAAAGCGGGTGATCGTGCGCTTTGGCGTGCCCTTGGGGAGGCCTACTTCCAGCAGTGGACTGCAATAGGCTGATTGATTGATTGATTGATTGATACTTTTTGTAGTTATAATATTTTAAAAACCGGCCACAGGTTAGGTGTTTGTCTATTTTCTTTATTATCGAAACACCACCAACAAACATATACCTATAAGTTTCCTGTAAAGACAGTATATGTGAAAGTCTTGCATTTTTTTGCAGGATATCTACCTTATATAAACTTAAGTAGTCTCACAATTTCCTTCGATCAGAAATCAAAACAAACTTGTCAAATCTATGGCTCTGCTATCTTACTAAGGCAGGTTGGTCTTAGTTGTGTGTTCGTGTATAGGCAAATTGTTTTGTCTGCGTTTAGTTCGAGTCACCTGCAACTGCGTGTGAGCTGTAGGTTCACATATGCACGCGTGTCTAGGCATCGCATCGCAACTAGTAACGTTCACCCGCCTTCATGAGATAAAATATCAACAAGAATTAATGAGCCGTATCTAGAAAGAAAGTACTACCCTAAATATTTGAGATAGCAAATTTTACTCAAAGGACACATTGTTTTATTGTTGTTACACAGAATAATCAAAGACAAGAAAATAAATATTCGATTACGAATCACGATTTTCCACTGGAAAATATAATAATGCAGTTGTCTATATTTATAAAAATAAATTAATGTTTCCATATAAAAATGGAAATTTTATATGTAGGGTATCCTCCAGGTAAGTTTCGTTTATTCACCCTCTACACTCATTATACTTGTGTGTCAATGACGAATTTGTTCCGCAGATCGCTTCACGTTGTCTAACGACGGTACACCATACCATGTTGGAGTTGAATTTGTTGGGCGCAAATGCGGTAGAGGGCGCGGCAGCGTGTTGGGCGCAATTAGCGTGCGCGGAAACATTGCGCGCTTGCGAAAAGCTCTCGGCGACCAATAGCGCGCTAGAAATGTGCACCGCGACTCAGGCGCCGCTCCTGCATTACGCTAAGGATAAGGTATAATGACACGGTTCTATTATTTCTTACCACGACCTGTTGGAATAATTTAAGCACATTTAAGTATAGTGCAGTAGGATGAAATAGGCCAACTGAGTATGTTGTTATAAGTTGGCTGCTCATTTAGCCGACTGTGTAGAATAACACATTGTTATAAAGGCAATTGTACACAAATTTACAATAAGGTCCCTACCGATAAAAAAAAACCTTTAGATAAGTTCAAAGCTATTGTTATTGTTATTTTTGTTACTACTTAGAGAACAGATATCCATGGGAATAAATTTCTTGAATGGCAGGCTATTTCAACAAGCATGAATTTTGTAAATTACATTATTATTGACAAAAAAAGAAACACAAAACATGTGACGCATGTGGAGTTTCTTTGGTGAGTTCTTCTCCACAGAGTCCGCACATCGAGTAGTGAACTCACCCAAAAAATGTAATGACTAAACTAAGAGATGTAACATCCAAAAGTTAATAAAGTATTGATTTGATTTGATTATCTGCCTGCCGGCCGGGTCCAGCGTTGGTGATGATAATTATTGTACTCGTACTAAGACATTCGAAAAACACTAGAGAGAATGTTTTGTAAATACTAAAATATATCTTTACAAGTATCACAGTTTTGAATAATTTCATGGATTCTAAATGTTGCTATGTCATTCGTGTTACAAGTGGTTCTATTTTACATGTTTCTATTTATCCAATTAGTTGTTTCATTAATGACACGACTCTATGTTGGTAAGGGCAGGCAACATTGAATTTTCTCTACTATTTAACTAGCTGTAAAACCTTCATGAATCACGTCGTCCATTAGTGAAAACCGAATCAAAGTCCGTTGTGCGGTTTAGGAGGAGTTAGCAATTATACAGCCAGACGCGGAAAGCGGCTTTATTTATGCTATGTGGAGAAGAGTTTATGGACCAAGAATGAACCAACGATTTTATTTTTCAGCTCCACGAGCTAGGCAAGCTATGTGGCCTACTGCCAGGCTCCCCAGACCCCACTTCAGAGCAGCTGCACTTAGTAGTGATGTTATCAGCTGGGATGGGAGATAGCGAGCCAAACAACCAGCAGCCGACCCCGACCGACAGGCTAAAGGAAGCGCTGTGCAGCAAAACTTGCTTCCAACAATATTACTTGGAGCTGGCTGAACTCGCTATGGGCACTTACAAGCATATTGGAAGGTTACGGTGAGTATTTTCACACGACTACCCAAAAAAGGAGTGTAATGTGAGGGTTATGTATGTATGTTAGTTTCTTTATTCCACCATTCTTCTAAATGCCTGAACGGATTTAACACTGGCACTGCACTGGCACTGCACTGGCACACTCTAGAGCCTAAAGCGTAACAGTTTTTGTTCGTCAATATTTCGCACCTACAGCTAAAAACATTTTTTTCAATACACCTTGCTCGAAATTTACTTACGGAGACAGTTAACTGTGGCAGTAATGTGCTATTTTCATTACAATTTTTTGTTAATTCCGGTCCATAATTATTATGCAGAAAGGATCATTTTAATAATAAAAAATAAGCTGAATCGATTCTTACAACGAGAAAAGTTTTTATTTTTTTATTTCAACAAATATTTTAACAATAAAATTAAAATTATCTCGATTTTAACGAAGAATCGATTAGAGGCTGAATGTTCGTGAGAGCCTTGCTTATAAAAAAGAAACCTATTATTGTTTTGGGGTTGGCGTTAATTTTTACAAAAAATGTGAACAAAAAGTTTAAACTAAAAGATAGTCAATCATCATCCCTGTTGTTTCAATTTTCTTTTTCTTGTTTTTACTTACTTGACATTTCGTCCACAGATTCGCCCGCCTTATAGGGCGGGAATTGGCGGCGTTTTACTCGGAGCTGGGCGAGACAGGTAAAGCGGTGGTGTTCCTGATGGACGCCCTCAGGTCTTACGAGGAGCAGGGCTGGTGGGACCTGGCCGCGCAGACCAGGCTCGAGCTTGTCGCCGCCGCTAAAAAAATGAATGATATGGATAGGTAAGTGAACTCTATCTGCTCTTTCTCTTTGCTCGGTTCTCTTGCCCAAAGGTTGTCTGGAAGAAATTGTTATCTTGACGATAAGGTCGCCTATTTTCGTGCTTGTATTTTGTGATTTTTTAGCGTCAATAAAGTATATTTGTATTGTGTTGTGTACGATTGAGAGACAGAGGAAAGGCCTCAGCTAAAAGTTTAATAATTAAAGGACATTTACAAAACCATCCATTATTGTCACACAGCGAGGTCTATTTTTATATTGGTTGGGCTGGTTAGCTAGACTATGAGGCTTCAAGCATTACATTATTTTTTACGAGCGAAACACACCTTTCGTTGTGTTTCTACCATCCAGTTTGAGTTGTTTGCTTCGAAGCAGTAGACTTCACATTGATCAACCATATAATATCGCTAAATGATGCTGAAAATCTTAGAGTTCAAAAGGCCAAAAAGCATAAAACTGCACTTCGACCATATGTTAAACCTATTGAATTGCTAAGCTATCATGTGCTATCCTTGTTATGAATATAAACGCATTATTCTCCCTTTCTTTATAATACTGACTACAAAATTAACCCATCCCCTTTCAGATACACAAAGCTCTCTGCTACAATCGCATGCACTGCCGAATTAGAGATACTAGTCAGAAACTTCTACTACGAGGAGATGATGAACTCAATCCGATACAATCTCGCCGACAAATCGGAGCCGGTTCTATCTGAACTTAACGACTGTTTCAAAGTTGTGTCCGTCACTCTTTTACCGTCCGACCGCGGCGTTTACATTACTGAGAACGTGATCAAATGTCAGTTGGCGATAGAGTCGCATTTCCCGAAGGATGTGAATTGTGCGCGGACTGCGATTAGCATAGAGGGTTGTAAGGAAGACGTGGCTGAGAAGAGGGTGGCGGGTAAAGGTTACAAGACTGACATGAGTAGCAGTAGCACGCAGACTGTTCCGCCGAGGAAGCCGACCAGCGATTACGGGGACGGCGACGGACCGAACCTTGTGAGCAGGTGAGTGCGTTGTTCATTTGGCTAATTAAAGACTTAAACAAATTGAAGTAATTAGGTCTTATTTTACTAGAAGAGAGCGACAAATTGCACTATACTAATAAAAGCTAAATATTTTAAAATATTATTTATTTATAATAACAGTCACAAAGAAGTTAAATTAAAAAGGCATTTTTTTATGAATACAGATTTAAATTACTATAAGGAAAAACTGTATGTTTGATCTAATCATTATAGAGCGAATTCTAACACTCTTATAACTTTGTAAAGGTATAGGAATATTCATGTTTAATTAGAATAGAATAGACTAAATTTTATTCAATGTACTAATACAAAACACAAGATCCACAATAGAAATAAATAAACTTATACAAAATTAGTAATTTTTTGAACTAGGTTGTTGTGACTTGTACTGAGCAGAGATTTAAATAATTGTTACTGCTTAATTTATTCAAGTTATTTGTATAAATAAAAACGTAAGCTTCCCTGCGTACTTACATCTTCAAATATCTTTGCCATTTCTACTCTAATAAAATCTAAAATCGAGCTCGAAGCGCGAGCGAAGTGTCTCCGTTTCAGCTTGGCCAAAATTGCTTTTGTATGTCCATCTGTCTGTCTCTTTGTTCCACTCTACAGGTCGCGTTTCTCAACCGATTCTCGTGAAATTTTGTGAGGAGGTTCGAAATACATATATAGAACTTTTTTGTTGAGTCAGTTTTTGGAAATTTTAAAAAAATACGGTGTTAAAAACCATGTAAAAATGTAAAAAACCATAAATCAGCCATTCTGAAAAAAAAAACTCGCGAGAACTACAGCTCACAGAGCCACTAGTTAATAATGACATACAACTGTCTATTTTCAGTCTACGACTAGACGACTTAAAACCTAAGAACCCGTTGCTCAACCCGCTGCAATTCACCGCCGAGTTGCATTACAAAGAAGATAAAACCCTCCAGAAAACCACAGTAGAATGTCTAAACCCCAAAGTGACATTAAAACGTTCGGACAGCCACAAATATAGGAAACCGTCCACGACAATGCGGAACGACTACCAAAACTCGTTCTCAAGCGAAAACTTTATTATAAAACCGGGTGTGAATGAAATATGCTTAGAGTATTTAGCGCAGAGGTGCGGTACGTTCAAGCTTGGGCAGGTGTCGATAATAGTTGAGAAGAAGTTGGAGTATATATCGAATGCTTTGGTGAACACGAAGGTTGGGTACGAAGTGGTGGCTCAAGGGGTGAACGTGTATTTGAATAAGGTCGAGCCGAAGAAAGATTTGCTTGCTGGGTTGGAACATGCTATGGAGCTTGTCGTTACTGCTGGCAGCTCGCCTATACAAGAGGTAAGATATAGAAAGGGTATTTGACTATTCCTAAATTTACCATATTTTATAAATTAATTTAGAAATACAGATTAGTAGCAGACGATTTGCGAAGAAAAAAACAGGATCGGTTTGAAAACGAATTTACAGTGATTTTTCAATATGTCTGTCTCTTTCAAAAACTATTTTTGTATGGACATTATATGGCGTTACTTACTTATGACGTCACAAGCAAGTATGTGCCTCTCTGTCTAATCTTGAATTTCAAACCTTTATAACTCGGCCAATTTTAAAGATAGAGCGAAAATTATTTTAGTGTTCGATAGCAGAAACTAACGAGTTTGGATTTGTAAAATAAAAAAAAGTAGTCTTAATACCCTATTCAACGTATCAACTACACAACGTAAAACCTTATGGAGTTCCATAAATAGTAATATACTTTGTCGAACAAAAATAGTTAAACTTCATCGGTTGAGCTACCACCCAAGTGGTTATTTAACTAACATGTTGTTTACTAATAATAATTATAAAGTAGAAAATGAAAAATTTTGTCGATCTTGGACAGGACTCGAACCTGCATCTCCTTGGCTATCCGGGCCAGAAACAGGCGCATTACCAAATGCCACCAAGCTCTGAAATGTCTACGAAATTTGACACTGCTTTTATCTTTTTTTAATGCTTAGAGTGCATTACAGCTCCATCTGTTGGTGTATTTACAAACTACCGACATTCATGTTTCAAGTTACGTTGAAATTATCATGAATATGATGCGCTTACTCAATACTATAGATTATTGTTACAGATTACGTCTGTTAACGAAATATCGAATAATTATAAAGTAGAAAATGAAAAACGTCATAATAATCTATGTTGTCTACTGTTATTGTGTATCTTTTGTGTGCAATAAAGTGTGTTTACATTACCTATACTTCACGTGATATTTTATTAGATGTTATTAGCTCTTATACGTTCCAGCTGAGGGGCTCAAGCCTACTCTGAATTAGGGTTATCGGCCTGCAATGTCCTAAGCAAACTGGGGACTCTCTCAGAGTGATTTCAGGTCGAACTCATTGTCCCCACTGGGATTCGAACCAGTAATCTCGGTAATGACAACCGAACGCTCTAACGCTGCTATTTTACACTTGAATGTAGAATTGCATTTCTTCTCAACGGCGAATTTTAATCTTACTTTATTTTCTAGAACTCAACTATTCTTCTAAAGACGTCATCAGGGCTGCTGATTCGTTTTGCGGAAGAACCTCCAGAGTCCATGGTTCGAGAGCTCTCCATCCCAGTACCTGCCAGCAAACCATTTGACAGTACAAGAGTTCCATTGAGGCTTTTCGCTAATCTACAGCCCAAGAGAGAAAAGAGTATTGAGCATACGGTGAGTAATGAAAGATAAAAATATTGTTATTTATTATTTATTCATCAGACAACAATAGTCCGTATTGTCAGAAGAAAAGCTTAACAAGTAAAACATTTTCTCAATAGTAAAATTTACAAACATGTTAGATTTATGATCAGAAAAAGTCTATTAATTTGTAAATTACTAGCTGACCCGGCAGACGTTGTCCTGCCTATTTTCCCAACATCTACCCTACACCTACCTTGCCCATTTTTCTTATTTTTTAATGTAAGAAACTTCTACGAATGGAAAACATTAAAAAAAGATGAATGAAATCGGTAAAGCCTTTCTCAAGTTATAGCTTGACCAGGAGAAATAGGGGCTCATTTTTATATATAGGTATATAGACGAGACATTAACATAGAGCGCTATTACGCTTTATGCCGTGTGTTGACGGCAGAGTAGAAAATATTTGTCACCAACCCTTACTCTTCCCGTGGGTGTCGTAAGAGGCGAGTTAGGGACTACATATTGAACAGGGAACGGGCAGCAGCGCTCTCTGATACAGTAACCTTTTAATCTGCGATCTCCAACCCGCCTGCCAAGCGTGGAGATTATGGCAAAACCCTCCACTTAAGTGGAGGAGGCTCATAGTCCAGCAGTGGACTGTAACGGGCCGTTGATGTTGATGCTATTGAAAAGGATTTAAATTTTTGGAATGGCCTTACCACCCCATCTCTATACCACAATAAGCGCCCAAAGTTTATGAATCGACATTACTTCAGAACTTGCTCGAAACATACTTAAACTGACCAAGAGTCGAACGTAACATTTGCGCTGAAGGCAGACTTTCAAGGCTGTAGTGTTCGTCAACTAACATTACCATTACTTTTTCAGGTGTGGCTAAATTGTCCATGGTGGGATACTGTCACAGAAGTGCCTCTTCACTTCTCCCCGCCAATAGTCGCTTCATGGCGACTCCTAACGTCCAACACTCGGAAATTCGTCCATGTCACGCTCAAGTGCACTGTGGCGCACTTCATTCAGTTCAAGCTCACGGAACCGCGGCTCGAATGCGATAATAACACTACAGTCTCCGATTTGAACCCCAAAAATGTTAAAGATATGGTGAGTGAACGCCTATCATGAAGAGCAATTATTTTCTTCAAATAACGAAAGTCGGACGCCTACTTCTTCCATACTTCTGTATTACTAATTGTTTTCTCTTACTTTAGACGCTTCATAGCAAATGTTCAGTAAATACTTACATCTGCATTCTGATAATTTTTGTCGATCAATACAACAGGTCGCCCTAAATTTATTTTATTTTTATTAATAAGTAGAGCGAGTTAATCTTGTCGGCCTAATTAAGGGTGGATTTAAGTCCCTCGATAGGACGTTGGACTCGATAAGCTGTTGATGACGAGCGAGTTGATAGCGTATTTTGTATTCATCCAATATAAAAGTCGAAGTTATTTATACCGCCCTCCAACCTATGTTCCTTAAAAAAAGTTGTATGAATGACGGTCTTAATATCACACAGAATTAAATATGCGCACTGATAAAAAATATAACCCTCAATAAACCTCATTTACAGCTTCTAGCTTCAGACGGTACAACCGCGTCCTTCATGTGGGAGTTGCAAAAGGATCCTTTGGTGAAAGCGGGCCCCATGAAAGCTTCGTTCTCCATCCAATACTGTCCTGTCGGCATGACAGAACCGGCCCGAGGCTTCTCCTGTCCCTTCGATATCCAGGACTACACCACGTTATTCGTGATCAGGACAAAGCTTGAGCCCAGTAAAGGGTCCGACTTCTGCAGGGCTTCGCAGATGTGCTGTTTGCAGCTTGGCGTGCAAAGGGTCAGTATTTGTTATGCTACTGTAGCGGCAAGATCTTGAACTATTTGGAAATGGGCAATAAAAGATGCTGTGTTAACAGTAAGAACAACAATATCTAGGACCTACACTTGCGATGAAATACAAAGGTTGTGTGTCGACCAACGCGCACTGAGCCAGCAGCATGGTGTGCTTCACCTGAAGACCTCTACGTCCCCACTGAGGGGCTCGAGCTTAACCTGAATTGGCCTTAGTAGACCACGCTGTTGCTGCGGTTTGGTCGACTTCACACACAATCTTTGAATTTCTTTGCAGGAGTGTGCAGGTTTCATCACGAGGTTTTCCTTCACCGTAGTAAGAGCGTCAAATAAACGTACATATGAATTCAAAGTTCGAAAACACATTGATACGTGTTGGGGATCGAACCCGCGTCTCCCGGATGGGACTAGACCACTGACGCTCTTTTCGCTGGACCTGAAGACCTGATCGCCTTAAATTAGAGTAGGCTCGAGTCCCTCACTGGCGACGTATATGAGCTTTTAATATCGCAATATTGCTTTCTTACTTGATGACGATGATTTTATATTTACAAATAATTTTTGTCTATTATGTAATTCATACATAACATTAGTGATGGGCTAGATTCTGTAACTTGACGTCAGATGTCTGTGTAAAATAGCTCACTCAATCTCTTCAAGGTACCTCAAAACGATCACAGATGATTGTGTATAGTGTGCTAAAAATACTTGACGGCCCCGTAGCCTAGTGGGTGGTACGCCTGCCTGCGAAGCACAGGGTCGAGGGCTCGAATCCCGCCCAGGGCATTTGTGTTTGACTTGTGTCTGGATGTTGTTTATCTGTATACGAGTATTGTATTTATATATTTAAGTAATATACTCACCGGCACACCTAACCGCCCACCCTTGTATTTCGGGTTAATTTTAAACTACGCTTATTGTTATACATTACAATTGAATTATTGATAATATTACGATAAATTAAACACGTTAAATAACCTACTTTTTAACTATCATCAGCTATAACTAATAGAATTGTAAAGAATTACGACTATTCCCTGAAACGAAGGGTGGGCGGTTAGTTGTGCCGGTAAGTATATATTAGCTGTCTGATACCCATTGTACAAGTTTTCTTAGTTTGGGATCAGATTGCCGTGTGTGAGATGTCCCCACCTATTTATTATTATTATTATTATTAAGTGGCGCACATTTTCAGGTAAACGAAACCGAGTACACGTCGCTGATGTACGAAGTATTGGCAGATCAGACTATGTGGGCGGTACTCGGCCGCACGGCAGGTAAGTCCATCAGACACACCATCAAAAATGTGATAGTTTTTTCTAATTTATACCTAATCTAGCCAGCGTCATCATCAATCATCAATGGCCCGTTACAGTCCACTGCTCCTCCACTTAAGTGGAGGGTTTTGCCATAAGCTCCACGCTTGGCAGGCGGGTTGGAGATCGCAGATTAAAAGGTTACTGTATCAGAGAGCGCTGCTGCCCGTTCCCTGTTCAATGTGTAGTCCCTAAGTCGCCTCTTACGACACCCACGGGAAGAGTAGGGGATGGTGACAAATGTATTCTACTCTGCCGTCACCACGCAGCATCTAGCCAGCGTAAGCCATATAAACACCCGATTTTTTGACGACTTGATTGAAAAACGTTGAATTTTCTCTACGATATTAAACTAATTTAGAATGTTATGTACTTAGAAACCATCCTCATGAATGACGTCGTTCATTGGTCAAAATCCGTTTCGTGGTTAAGAAGTTAGTTATGCAGACAGACAGACACGAAAAGTGACTTTGTTTTATACTATGTAGAGATATGATTTCTTAGTGTAGCACTACATACAAGTTCACCACCTTATTGTTTAGATTTTTTAAATAATATAATAATTTTTCTAATTATTCTGCTTTACTAAATATATCGACAAATTCCACGCTCGCCTCTCCCCTCCCCCCCCCCAAATATTCCTTTCTGGATATAATATTATTTAAGTCACAATCTTATTCCTAATGCGGTGAAGGTTGAATTTGTATTTATGTCGTAGGAAGAATAATTCGAATTTTCACGAAAACCCTAGGGACATTGCGAAAACACGGATAATTATACAATGGTGCAAATATTTCTCAATCATACTGGAAAAAGATAGGATCTTGCCTTGTTACGATTGGATATTTGACTACTTTTTTTTATTTTACAAATTCAATCTTGTTAGTTTCTGCTATCGAACACAAAAATAATTTTTGCTGTCTTTAAAATTGACAGAGTGTTTGAAATTTAAGATTAGACAGCTCTCTGTCTAATCTTTTATTACAAACCTTTATAATGTGCCTCTGCACATACCCACTTGTGACGTCATTTGTTAATAACACCATATAATCTCCATACAAAAAATCGTTTTTGAAAGCGACAGACATATTAAATCTTTAAAAAATCACTGTTAATTCGTTTTCCGATCGAATCCGTTTCTTTTCATAATCTCCATACAAAAAATCGTTTTTGAAAGCGACAGACATATTAAAACTTTAAAAAATCACTGTTAATTCGTTTTCCGATCGAATCCGTTTCTTTTCATAATCTCCGTACAAAAAATCGTTTTTGAAAGCGACAGACATATTAAAACTTTAAAAAATCACTGTTAATTCGTTTTCCGATCGAATCCGTTTCTTTTCATAATCTCCGTACAAAAAATCGTTTTTGAAAGCGACAGACATATTAAAACTTTAAAAAATCACTGTTAATTCGTTTTCCGATCGAATCCGTTTCTTTTCTTCGCGAATCGTCCGCTACTAATCTATATTTTTTAATTAATTCATAAAATGTGGTAAATTTAGGAACAGTCAAACACCCTTTCGGGAATACTTTTCACATTTAATTTCATTGGTTGAATAAATTTTTAGTACCACTATGTTTATTTTGAACACCAGGAGTGATCACAATGGAGGCCCAATGCACAGAGCCGCAGAGCGTGACTCTGGACGTGATGCCGCTTGTCGCCGGCTACCTGCCTCTGCCGACAGTTCGTCTCTCCAAGTACATTGCTGCTAACACCAAAGGTACTGTAACGACTCTCCGCGAGAGAGCCGCCACTTAAGAAATACAAAAAGCACTTATAACACAAACACTATTTTATTAAACTATAAACTGCACTTGCACTACTGAAATAACATTCAATCGTCCGCACTCGACGGCGGACGGCAGGTGAGAACGTCAAATCTCTACGGCCCCAGCCCGTCTGAAGTTTCTATCGCTCTCTTTCTAAACTGAATAGTTAAAAAGAGAACGAATATATTACAAAAAGAATTATTATACTATATATAGTATTATACTATCGCCAGTATCAAACTTCATAGCACTCGGACCAACGAGGCCCGATGCTACAGTACAATGGGAAGCGTAGCCTGATGGACTCTAAGCTATCAGTAAAGAACACGCGTGAAGATTCTAGATATTGTATTTATTTAGAGATTGTCATAAAACCATAAAACGCGTGTCTCGCACGACAGCATCAAGACTTCAAACAAAAAAAGAAAATTTGTAATTCAAAATTTACAATGTTTAGAACGAAATATGAAAACCAACTAACAATTAAGGAGGCCGATCCTTACAGTACAGTACTCGTACTACTCGGGAGTTTAACACCTTCTGTAACCTCGACTCCAGATCTTGCAGATCCATAGGAGTTTTAAAGAAATACTACTTACTAGCGGCTCAGTGAGCTGTAGACCTCGCGAGTTTTTTTTTATGGCTGATTTATAATTTTCTTATGTTTTTAAACCCTCATAACTCCGTCATTCTAGACTTCCGACATTTTAAACTCGACAGAAAAATTCTATAAATATATGGAACTGCTCACAAAATTTAACGAGAGTCGGTTGAGAAACGCGACCTGTAGAGCAACAAAAAAAAAACAAAAACAATAAGCAATATTGGCCAAGCTGAAACGGAGACGCTTCGCTTGCGTTTGAAGCTCGGTCAATTAAAATACAAGCCTTTTTCTGCCGCGAAATCGTGTGAGGCTCACCGCCGACAGACTTGGTGTTAGAGTGGTCTACAGTACGATGTTCCGTTTATACTATTTGTGTACTCAATAATCGAAATGTCATCTGCATAGCGAACGAAACCGCCAAGAAGATAAGATGCAAACTTATTTTTTATCCCTTCCTTTGTAACTGCTATATACTACTACGAAAAGTTTTTATTAGGGTACTCTATTGATGCCTAGAAAGGATGCCCTTACTGGACGAACACAGATCTCAATCCTCGGCTATTCTTCGTCCTAGCGTTTTCGGCTATTGCCAGGGAAAAATACGAAACGGAGAGAAACGAACTTATCGAAGCCTTCCCAGATGGGCGGTTATTTTTCTTTTCATTCTGAAGGCGGCTGCACATATTTTCAAGTACTTTTTTATTATAATTTTGCTGAATTTTAATCTTACTTTCACGTACAAAGAGCGACAGCTTTTATTATAGAAATTTCTTCATATAAATTCCAGATTTAAGGAAGGAGAATCTGAGCCACCCTCGCCTGGAACCTTTCAGTCCTGGGCAGGTGTACCACGCAGGCAAATCGAAGCAGGTCCACGTTCTTCCTCCGGCTCCTAAAGAACATCTCGATCTTTCGGCGTAGAGCTACGCCCTTGATGAAACTGCGGTAAGATGTAACAGGGTGCAAGATGAAAAACATTTTTTTCTTTTCTATTAGCATAGGGCATAGAGAATGACAATGTAAAGTCGACTAAAATGTTGTAGAAAGCACTAGTGATAAGCTGATTTGAGCTGGAGGTAACGTACTCCCAATTAAATGTACTAAGACTACTAAGTCCTATATTACATTTTAAGAAACGAATAGTAACTGCTCCTGTCTACGTGAGGTGCTACCTTATTAGGTGCGGTGTACGTGTTTAAAGAGAAATTTCTACATCCGACGCTGCACACACATTGGTCTACAGTGATTTTTAAGTCTAAATGAAAATCTTTGTAACGTAATTTGACCTAGCCAGTATACCAGCTTGTTTGAAATTATAGACGTTGAAAATTTGTAGAACATATTTGTTTGCACGGATGTATGTTCATTTACAATAGAATCGAGGAGACCAGAAATAAAATTAATGTTTCTATAATGGAACCGAGACGTGGAACTTACTATAAGTTAGATGATTATTTAAATGACAAAGAGGGTTGGTGTTCGGATGCTCCAGCTCGGCACAGGGAACATTAAACATTAATGCAAAAGTGGCGTGGTCCGGGGCCGGGAAAGCGGGACTTTGTATGGCGTGGCATAGCACAGTCCGTCCCCGGACCGCGCCGCTCCCGCTATGTGTGACTTGGGCTTAAGAACATTTACTGACTATTGTAAACAATACATTTATTTTTAAAGAAGTGCCGAAGTTTCTTCCGGCCGTTCTTCTCAACAGTAAGCATACACTTCGTGTCTACCAGGGACAAACTTCTTTTGTTCATTGACGTCGAAAAATGATTTTGTTAAATCTTACTTCGAATAAAGACATCTTTATCATGACGGTGAAGCTGGCCCACCGGCTACAAAGATCTATACTTGGTATTTCGCTACGGGATAAAATCCGAAACGAAATCATCCGGCAGAGGACCAAGGTGGTGGATATTGTCTAGAAATGTAGCAAGCTGAAGTGGCAGTGGACTTATATATAAATTTTCAGGACGATATCAACCACCTTGGTCCTCTGCCGGATGATTTTGTTTCGGATTTTATCCCGTAGCGAAATACCAAGCCTAGATCTTTCCATAGCTCGCATCGCATCATCGTGGGCCAGCTTCACCGTCATGTTCCACGTCTCGGCTCCGTATGTTAAAACGGGTAGGACACACTGGTTATAAACCCTGCTTTTCAGGCATTGCGGTAGTAGCGACGAGAAGATATGACGCAGTTTCCCGAATGCTGCCCAGCCCAACTGTACTCTTCTTGCGATTTCACGCTCGAAGTTGTCTCTACCCAACTGCAATGTCCGCCCGAGGTAGACATATTTTTTGACAACTTCGAGCACTTCGCCATTGATCGAGATCGGTTCCGGAATGGTTAGTTCGTTGAACATGACCTTAGTCTTGTCCAAATTCATCTGGAGACCGACCAGCAGTGAGGCAACGTTGAGACTGTACAGCATTTTTTGCAGATCCTACAACGATTCAGCCATTATCACTATGTCGTCGGCAAAGCGGAGGTGACTGAGATATTCGCCATTAATGTTGATGCCCAATCCGTTCCAGTCTAGGGTTTTGAAGACATTCCAGTGCGTTGAAGAACAATTTCGGAGAGATGAGATCCCCCTGTCTCACTCCTCTGAGCAACTGGATGGGTTTTGTCTTATGATTATGTACTTGAACGGACATTGACGCCATACTGTACAGGCTTCTCAGTACCTCCACGTACCGCCAATCGATTATACTCTTGCGACTTCTGTATAACCTGTCTCACTGTGTGGATGTGGTCTACGGTACTGAAACCTTTTCGAAACCCAGCCTGTTCCGGAGGCTGGAAGGCGTCAAATCTAGCGGCGAGACGGTTTGTGAGGACTCTCGAAAACAGCTTATAGACGTGGCTTAAGAGCGCGATTGGTCTGAAGCTTTTCAGGAGAGCTTTATCTCCTTTCTTGAAAAACAGCGCCACCACGCTCTCACTCTCCCTCCTTAAGCTTAAGATGTAGTTCTTCAAAATAGTCCAATGTTTATTTACCAATGTATATGTTGTAGAATTGCCCACATCATGAAATACTTGAGAACTTCAAGAAGTGGTCGCATTTCATGAAAATTTTCGCTGTTCATTGGCCACATCATGATGTGCCTTAGCCAGATCAATGATAAGAAATCGTTTGTCGATATGTTCAACTAAAAACGCAGCTACTTCATGAAGTGGTCAAGATTATTTGATCATATCGTAAAATTATTACATTAATTGCCGATAGAGGCGCTGGAAGTGCTTTGTTTATGTATCAACATGGCGGCCGCGTTGTTTCTCGCAGTGAAAAAATGAATAATTCGTTATTAAAATGAGGAAGCAAGTGATAAAAAAAGAGTATGATGAAAAAGTAATCTGAAAATGTCTGTCGGACTTAGAGAACAATAAGTACCAAACATATTTTAGATTTTTATTAAATATTTCATGGATGCCCTATTTTTACGATATGGCCAATCGTGGATCACAAAATCACGATTTAATGATCTGGTCAAATTTAGTTGCCCACATCATGAAATGCGACCATTTCATGAAATTCTCGAGCATTTCATGATGTGGGCAATTCTACCATAAGGCCACGACATATACATTGTGTAACTTATTTTGTTCACAAATCGTTTAGTACCGTCAAACCACCAGCTTTTACAAAGTTAGCTTACTGTTTAACCTGTTCTATAGATTTTACTACAATAATAGTTGTTTTATTTTTAGAATAGTAAAATTACTTTTGTAATCACAGTTAAACTGATTCTTTTATATACCAAATTAACGGCTATGCAATGTAACGTCTACACTTATAATAATTAAGAAAAATATGACTGAGAGATATAAGGTAAACATGTACACTAAGAGTCGGACCACATTTGCCCGTAACTCCGCCAGTAGACGTTAATCGCTAAGAATATTAAACCTTTCAACGGCAAAAAAATATGTATTTCCACACACGGCGTGTTGCAAAAGACTATTACATCTCTATTTTAATATTCATTGAGCGGGTCTTTTTAGCGTCTTGACCTTGTTTCATTTTATAAGCCGTGCAGATAAAGAATAGATCTGAAAATGGCGGCGGGTACTTATAGGACGGCTAGCAAAACAAGTTCTCAAAAATCAATTTTTATTTTTCCTACTGGCTTTTTTTTGTTATTAATTATTCTTTTTTATTATTATGATTTAAAACGGGACGGGACGCGATTATTATTATTAGTTAATGATACTAATAATAATGACAAAAAATATTAATAAAATAAATAAGGAGCAAGGGTAAATATAAGAAATAACAATATGGGATAAGTTTAAAATTATATATTTTACATTATTATGTACGATTCCGGAAGAATGTCATCAACATCAATGACAATTGGGGTATTTGAATACTTTTTTAATTTTATAAATACAAACTTACTAGTTTCTGCTATCGAACACTAAAAGAATCTTTAAAATTGACCGAGATATAAAGTTTTGAAATTCAAGATTAGACAGATAGGCACTTACTAGCATGTGACGTCACTTGCTAAGAAAAAGAGACAGTCATATTGAATTAAAAAATCACTGTAAATTCGTTTTTCAACCGATTCTGTTTTTTTTTCATCGCGAATCGTCTGCTACTAATCTATATTTTAAAATTAATTCATAAAAAATATGGCAAATTTAGGAACAGTATCATTGTTTACGAACACTGATTTTTGTCATTATTTTTTTTGCAGCGCGTACTCACTGTGTGAGTATAGACAGCGATAGATCGTGAGCGAATTAGCATGCGAGCGGACGCCATTTTCAGATCTATTCTTTATCTACGTAGGCTATACATGTTTCTTTCGAATATGTTCATAATTTTACATCATTACCGATCCGAAATAGGGGATCGGACTACTTTCTTTTTATTTTCTAAATCAAAACTTCTTAGTTTCTGCTATCGAAAACTAAAAGAATTTTCGCTCTATCTTTAACATTTACCGAGTTATAAAGGTTTGAAATTCAAGATTAGACAGACTTGCTTGAGCAAGTAACGCCATATAATGTCCATACAAAAATCGTTTTTGAAAGAAACAGACATATTGAAACATTAAAAAATCACTGTACATTCGTTTTTCAACCGATTCTGTTTTTTTCTTCGCGAATCGTCTGCTACTAATCTATATTTTAAAAATAATTCATAAAATATGGTAAATTTAGGAACAGTCCCATCCCCTATTATTTTAAACGTGTAAAAGTCTTGAGTTTAAAATGTTTTATTATATCGGCAGTAATGGCCATATTTTCAACAGACAGCAATACACCGCATCTCCATAAACGAAGTATAAATTGACGGCTCCGTAGCCCCGGTGGTAGTGTATCTGCCTCCGACGCACAGGGTCGCGGGTTCGAATCCCGCCCAGGGCAAACATTTGTGTGATGATGTATTTGCTTTGTGTCTGGTTGTTGTTTTCTATATAAGTATGTATTTATCTATTTATGTAATGTATATCAGCTGTCTGGTACCCATACTACAAGCTCTGCTTAGTTTGGGATCAGATGGCCGGGTGTGAAGATGTCCCCACATATTTATTTATTTATTATTATTATTTATAAAAGCCCTTGAAAATCTTGTAATTATTGGAACTGCCATTTATTTTGTACTCTGTCGCTTGACGTGTTTGAGATTACGCTAACTGTGCTCATTGTAATAGTTGGGCTTTGATTAAAGCTAGATGTTTGCTAAGAGTTATACAATTAGAGTTTAGGAAAGGATTGCATAATTTTCTATAAGTAAATACTCTGATCGCGACTTGACATTAGGTATATATTTCATGTTGTCTTTTTTACGCGTACATAAACCTTAAGTATAGATAAACGCGATAAAACTTAGATATTTTTTATCTTCTATATTCTTAATTTCATTGATAAATATGCCATATTAAGTTACTTGGAAAAACAACGATGCGGTAATATTCGACCTAGTCTCCGATCTTGTCTTTTCTTTTTTTAATTTGTGCAAAATATTTAAGTTATTATGGTAGGTAGGTGCTAAAAAAATTAACTTTTTATGTATATAAAGTCAGGAGAGAGAAGATTGTTTTTATATATTCAGAAAATAACTTCAAAATATCTTTAAAAATACCATAGTGATAAAAAATATTATTAAATGTACCTAAATACTTAGCTTTAATATCAAATTTAAATCCCAACCTTAAGGTTAGAGTTATCTGATAGACGTGTCCCGGTGATGGGCGAATATGAATGAATCATTCGAGTGATCATTCGAATTATTCGATTGTAGTATAGAGCTATTCGAATGCATTTTTATCTCCGTCCCGTAATGACATACGCGTGTCCGGTGTTTGCTCATGCGGCTCGTTCCAATTTGAGTCCCCTTCAGATGATTCAAAATCGTTTCATGCGCAAGGCCACGGGCTGTCCGTGGTACGTGCGCAATAGGAATCTCCACATTGACCTCGAGGTCCCCTCCATTAAGGAGTATATGCGTCAAGCGTCTAAACGTTATTTCGATTCGGCCGTTACTCACCCGAACTTTCTGGTGAGAAAAGCGTCAATTTACTTTCCGCATCCCACTACGCGATTCAAGCGTCGTCCTAGACATGCTCTCACAGATCCGGACGATGAGATCACCGTCGCGATTAAAGCTGCCATTGCGTGTAGGCCAAACACTACTACAGAATGCCCTTCAGGTAGCAACCGCCCCCGCCGGCGGGGACGCGGAACTAATAGTAGAATTAATTCAGTAAGACCCGGTAGGGGTCATTCTTCTCCGACGCGCTTCTCGCCCTGGCAACGTTCTGGGCCGCGGTCCGAGCCCGTCTGAGGGCGCCCCCAGATACGTTGTCATAAATTTCCTAAGGGGTACGAGCCTTCTGCTCCCCCGCAAGTCCGCGCCCACTATATTACCACTCTGGTATAAATAGTGATTAGGTCCGTCAAAAAAAGAAAAGCATTTTTATCATTCATATGAATTAAAATTAAATAAACAATAAAATTAATAAATAATTGAGACCAAAACCGCAAAAAAAATTACAATATACCTACCTCCGTTCAAAAACGGAGTGTTAAGTGAACAAGAATCATTCGAATTATTCATTCTATATTTTCATCAATAAGGAATGATTTCGATTGAAAATCATTCGAATGTTTTTTTTTTATTCGAATGATGAATGATCTTTCGAATACCACAAATGGAATCATTCGAATAATTCGATTGTTAATTTTCGGTACAATCGCCCATCACTGTCTCGCGACACTGTCAGCAAAACTTAATTGACAGAGCGAGCGCGAAGCGCGAACGAAGCGTGTCTCCGTTTCAGCTTGACCAAAATTGCTTTTGTACGTCCATCTGTCTGTCTGTTTGTTCCACTCTGCAGGTCGCGTTTCTCAACCGATTCTCGTGAAATTTTGTAAGCAGGTTCCATAAATATAGTATTTTTTTTACGAGTCAGTTTACGCTGTTAGGGTTGAAAATGAAAATTTTGGCCAAGCTGAAACGGAGACGCTTCGCGCTCGCTCGGTCAAAAACGTTAATTTTCTCGTCGTTTAATGCATACTAAATGTTTTATTTGATAATGTTGCTAATAGTGTCTAACTAAAACTAGTGGCTCTGTGAGCTGTAGACCTCGCGAGTCTGTATATCTTTTCATATTTATTTTTATTTTTTCTCCACAAACATCCCCGACACCTTGATTTTTTTTAAACTTAATTTTATTTTATTTATTTATTTTATTTTATTGGTAAAGAAATGTGATCTGTAGAGGAAAACAGCCTCAGCGGTAGACCTTGTAAGCAGGCAACCCCCATAATTCCGTAATTTTTTAAAATTTTCAAAAACTGACTCGACAAAAAAATTCGATTAATTTATCGAACCTGCTCACAAAATTTCACGAGAATCGGTTGAGAAACGCGACCTGTAAAGTGAAACAAACAAACAGATGAACATACAAATGCAAATTTGGCCAAGCTGAAACAGAGACGCTTCGCTCGCTCGGTCAATAATACAGAAACAGAACGTATCCACACTTTCTAGAAAGGAGTTTTTTTCTTCTTTCTAACTAATGGCGACACATCTTTATGTCATTTTTAAACATATTATTCCAAAGAAATATATACGCTCGCTGCGTAGGACGTTTTGAAAGTATATTCTTAAATCGTCATATTTTATATTATACATATTATGTACCTACCATAATATTATCTGGGTTTTGTATTCGGTAACTTTTTTGATAGCTGCTTTATCCATATAAAGTTACTTTTTGGTTTGTCAAAAAGCGAAGAATGATGATAGAAATGATAATGATTATAAACTGTATTAGGAGCAGCTGTCAAAAAAGATCACCGCATTAAAATTGTGGTGTACCTAGGTTAGCTATTTAAGTAACTATATGTGTACTCAGTATTTATGTTTAAACGTTATTGTTATGTTATTTTTTTAACCATCATAGGGTGTCTGATTTATTATGATATAAGCAATGATTTGTTTACCAGTGTAATATAACTTTGATTACTATTAAATTAGATTATTGCTTAGCTTTACTTATTATCTCAGACAAGAATTATTTGTTATTTTTCCGTTTCAATATAACGAGTAAATAAAACTTAAATAATATTTAAAAGGCATATAAGATACTTAATTGAAACAACAAGGATCGAAATTGACCTAAAGATAAAAAAAAAAAAATATTTTACAATTTACTGTTTCATTAAATATTTTTTATGTTAGTAATTAATCCGAACCTCGATAATTTTCCTATTATTTTTCTTCATTATCAAAAAGTCAAAGTGAAAGTCAAAAATTATTTATTTCCATAGGATGTTATTACATCACTTAGATCCGTCATTACATGTTTTTGGGTGAGTTCACTAACACAATGGCGGAATCTGTGGAGAAGAGCTCACCGAAGAAACTCCACAGTCGTCGCATTTTTTGCGTTTCCGTTTTTTTAAATAAAATATTGTCAATTACAAAATTAATGCTTATAATAAATCGAAAAAGCCTACTACACAAACAATATATTCCCATGGACATCTGTCCTCTAAGTAATCAGATATCCTATTGTAACCTTTTTTATACAATTTCTGTTTTATAATTATTTTAAACTTGTCTAAAGGCAAGTTTTTAATATCAGTAGGGACCTTAATGTAATAGCGTATACAATTCCCTTTAAAAAAATTACAAATTTTATGTAGTCGGCTGACATAAGCAACCAACTTGTCTTTATTTCTAGTATTAAAATTGTGTATATCACTGTGCATCTGAAAATTACTTATATTTCGTTTTATATACACAAGATTGCCATAGATATATTGAGACACAAATGTCAGAATATTGATTTCTTCAAACTTTTCCCTCAGTAACACTCTAGGCGCTAATCTATAAATTGCACGAACAGCCCGTTTCTGCAAAATAAATATACTATTAGCATACGCAGCGTGACCCCGCAATAAAATATCATAGGTCATTAGACTATGAAAGTAACTGAAGTAGTCTAGTCTAGCGGTGTCTACATCGGTAAGGGCTCTAATTTTTTTAACTGCGAACGCTGCTGAATTCAGTCGGTTCGACAATTTATTTATATGAGGATCCCATTGTAGTTTGGCATCTAAATTAATGCCCAAAAATACAGCTAGGTTTTGTTATTTAACAGTTTCAGTACGTAGAGATATTATATTTGTGGTATTTGCTTAGTTTAGACAGCGTCTTCCGTGCTTTGCAAGCGCGTTAAGTTGTTTATACTGTTTCGAAAATAAGTTATACTGGGTAAAAGGTCATTTAGTCTGACCACTAAACTGACGATGCTTATATAATGTAAGCTTACAGTTTACAGATTTACAAAACCTTACCTCGATACTTGGGCTATTCGAGGTTTTATATGGTATCTTGAAAGTCTATAGCCCGTTGTTCCTATCAGTAAACCTTTTTGGATTTTCTATATTTAATATGACTTAATAACATACCAAGACCCGAGTTTAAGTAATTAGCTCAGTTTCATCTAAATTCTATTACCACTTAAATATTATTTAAATTTTCTGTTACATTTTATAGATAACATTTATGAGACATTTTACGGGCTTAATGTTATGATAATGACCGCGAAAGTTTAAAATTATACATTTTATAGATGTTGAAAAGATTTCTTTCGTCTCACATGAGCTTGTAGTACGGATATTAAAAACCTAATTATAATTAATTATTGTGTAAATATGGGGTAAAATGTATTACTGGAGATGTATTTATGTTTCATACATGTAACGTCTATCAATATAATGTTTATTGTTAGAAGAGTGTGTTTTATTTAAAAGAAAAATTTTAGAACGACGTCCGTTTATTTAGCAGATTTCTTAGTATCAATGAGGGAGCAATGAAGAAGCTGAGTGGGATTCTCTAAAACTGAAACATTTATACACACCTACGTTCCAATCTCAAAAAACCTTCGCTGCAGCGAGGAGTTTTTACATCAATGTCGATGTCTATACATAGAAGATACAGGATGTAAATAAATTAGCTGACACTATTTTAAAGGATCAACCTACCCATAAAACTGAACAACTTTCCCCAAAAAACAGGCTGTCGGACGACAAAAAAAAGTTGTCCCTTTTATACAAAACCGCGCGGCCAGCTGATCGCTTTACTATTGAAGATGCATGTTTTATTCGTCCAAAAAATCCTGACATGTCAGGATTTTTTGGCCCCTGTCAGGATTCCGGCTGGACTTGGCAAGTGTCAGCATATTTAGAGTAAAACCAAAGATTTTAGAGTAAGACTAGTCGTGAGCGGTGTGCGGTGCGCGGGGTGTCCCCTCCCCTTTCCATATTCGCTCATTTCATGGATCGGCCGGCAGCATGGAGAGGCGCGCGGCGCTCAACGAAAAATAGATACCTACCTACTTATTTTGGCGGCGTGTTAGTTTGGTAGGCGGGCGCTTTAGCGTAATGTCAGGACTTTTTATTAGAAACCAGGGTTTCGTCAGGATTTTATATATAACCCTTCGGCCTTCATGTGCCGCGAGCGAGTTCGAAAAGCGACAACCGAACTGGGAATTAGGGGTGAAATAGTTCTCCACACAGAGCAGGTCACCCGTCAGCGCTCCGTCGTCGCAGGCGTCCCCCGTTTTTTCACATTTCCAAAAACAACGGTTTCACTGGTAGGGGGGGAGGGGACACTTGACTAACAAAGATAAGCAATAAAACGAAATATTTCTGAAATGTACACTTACATCGAAATATTGTTTTAGCAAACCCCCATTATTTTTAAAAACCTATCTTGTTACCTCACACTATAAGGTAGTCATGAATAAAAAAATAACCCACTTCACGTGTACCAGAGGAACCCTAAAATTATTATTTTTTTCTTTGTCGGCATGATTAATTTATGTATACCTATCCATGCCAAATTACAGTCTTCTAGTACTTTATAAGAGTAAGAGAGCTAAGCCGCCGACGGACGACAGACGGACATGGCGAAACAATAAGGGTTCCTTTTTGTCTACGGAACCCTAAAAGTGAGGGGTCTTTATAAGAGCAATAGAAGCCAAATCAATTTTTTTTAGAATTTATGGTTTGTCCGTCTTTCGGTCTATCTGTCTATGTTTGTACGCGCATCCGAAACATTGCAGAGCAGGAGACGTCGACAATTTCAGCCAAAATTATGAAATTAAAGATAGAAGAATTTTGCTCACGCGGTAAGATAAGTTACGGGCAAAACAATAGTGTTATGATTATGATACAAATAAAATGATACAAATAAAAAAAAAAGAATAATTTTCCGTAGTATTTATTTTTCTTGGATTATTTTTAAATAGCAATAGACAGCTACAGAAAACATTTTCAAGATGTAAAAATTTAACTCTTACAAGTATTTATATTTTAGAGGCATGCATATTTAAAAAAAAAAAATGATCATCTTTTTTCAAAGTATTCACGATCACAAAACCTACGACCCCAAACTAAGCTAGACAGACATTGGAGGATAAATTTCAAGGTACCTACCTAATATTATTAATTAATTATTATACTATAAATATTTATTTATTTATTTATCGTATGGCATTATTTTTTTTCATTTAGTTGCTACAGCAAGATAGCTATAAGCGGAGACCCGCTGCACTGAGAAACTGCTTTGCGCCGTCTGAATTTTTGCAATTTGCACCAAAGGTGTCTGGGTTCTTCAGAGCCTGCTGGGCGTTGCTGCGTGTTCAGCTCAAATAGGAATTCGGTGACAAGATTGAGATCTCCATTCATCTGTCCAGGCGTCAATATTCAGGCTTGGCTCTTCAGAGTGGACTGCTAGTGCAGGAGGTTTGCGAGACTTAAGCCTTGAGGTTTGAAATTCGACGAGATCTTTGTGAATAGGCAATGTCTTGTTTTCAAGGATCTTTTTGACATGTCTTTGCTCTGCGCAGGCGGGGTGGTGCAATGTAACTGAGTGCTACTGAGTGCTAATATAAAGATGCTTAATAATATTACTTGCAGGGCTCATGTTTGAGACTTCTTACATTTAAGACCAGTGTACATATACAACATGAACGCAATAAACATTTGAATTTGCTATAATTTATAATAAAACCGGGACTATTCTTCAAGGAGTTCGAATTTCTTGAGGCCACTGAAAGAGGAGGGGAAATAAATACCTCTAAAATATAAATTCGGCAAGTGTAATCCTTGTTTTATTTACCTACATAGTAAATTAATTCTTAATACCTCTAAAATATAAATTCGGCAAGTGTAATCCTTGTTTTATTTACCTACATAGTAAATTAATTCTTAGTCACCAACATGACTGATCAAGTAATCACGTCTATCCACATTATTTCAAATTTTACCGCTATATTTTTGTGTTGCCAGCAGGAAATAAGTTATGATGCGACATCAAACCCTGCGTTCCGAGATGCGCTGAAATCGAAGCACCCGTAATCGTGTACCCAGGCAAAAGTGGCAAACAAAACTCATACGTTTTTTTGCTTTTCTGATCGCTGACGGTGCTGAAAGTCTGATTCGGAATGCGCCTAAAGATTCAAGTCATATATTTTTTTGCTTTTCTGATCGCTGACAGCGCTGAAAGTCTGACTCGGAATGCGCCCCTGATTAGTTGTTATTTTCTTGAGGTTGGTATCAATTACTGCTTTATTGTGATGGTGGTCAGACTGTTTAATTATCTCGTCTTAGTCTAGGAACAAGGAAAATGTTCTCTCGCTCTCGCTCTCGCTCGGCCGTCTGTCTGCTGCCGAACGAACGAAATGTCTTGTTCAAGATCTTGTATTTTATTACGTTAAAAAAATGAAATTTAGATAATTTAAATTTAAAGTAGTCATGAGATAAGCTATTGTTGAGTCACAAAATTATATCGTAAAGCAGACATAGTTTGGACTTAAAAGAGAAAATGAAAATTACCACTTCCAGAACAACATTGCATGGACACGCGTTATTTCAGGTCTTAGCAGAGCCGTGAAACTTTCATTGGAATAAGAATAGTCCCGTGTACGAAGCGGGAATGACAATAATGGCAGTTTGCGTCGGGGAAATCTGCGAGAATACGAAGCTGGCTCGCGAAATGGCTTTAATGGGCAACTACGAACCAGCGCTTGTGTACTACGAAGGGACAGTGCAGATGATCCAGAGGCTACTGATCACCATAGCTGACCCGACGAGGAAGTCTAAGTGGCAGTTGGTGAGTATTTCGTAGTAAAGCTATCATAAGGTAATATTCATCTCGCTCCGTCGCAACTCAAACCTGCTCGCCTTGAGCCTAGTGACATTACCTTTTTTGATAAGAAGTGCTAATTAGTTGCGCCTTTGGAAGGCGGAAGGCCACCCGGTGGGTGCCGAAACGGTTAGCCATGAGATTTTGGGTGACACTCCATTGCAAGATAAATAAATAATCAGGGCTATGTAAATGTTTTATTTTATTGACCTAAAATTACCAAAGTGATATATATCACTGCGCAGACAAGTTGGGTAGTAGAGTACTCGGATACTATTTTTTATTTTATAATGATAGTTAAAGCACTTCAGCTGGCTCCTACCTTAGCACAGGACACTGCCGAGGGCTAAACTATCATTTCTATGTAATGTAGGTCTGCACCGCTTGAAACATCAACAACATAGTGTTTGAGCCAGCACAGTCAGTTTATGTCTTACTTGGTTATGAAAGATGAACAGCCCTGCGTTCCGAGATGCACTGAAATAGATTTAAGCACCCATAATCGTGTTCCGAATTACTGTCAGCAGTCAAAACTCATACTTTTTTTGCTTTTCTGATCGCTTACAGCGCTGAAAGTCTGATTCAGAATGCGCCCAAAATGTAGTTTAAGTCAGGTCATGGAGATATGACGGTGTATAGGCATCTATTAAAATCATCTCCAGTGCTTCACAATCTGATTGGCAGTTTGAAAACTTCCAATAGAGCCGTTCTGGGCACCAATCTGATTTTCCTACAAAATATCTCCCTTCAACCAAAGAATCAATTGCCTTTGACATGAATCTGTTAAGAAGTACTACACAACAAATGTTCTTATCCTATGAATAAATAATATTCATAGTTTTTCCATAAATCTTGTAATATAGATAAATCTATTTCATCTACAAAATCATACCAGTAATAGCTGTAAGCTTTAAATAGGTAGAATACCCATAGTTATGTAGATATTACAGCTAGTGACATTAATTACTAAACTGTTGTATTGTTTGTCATTTTGTTGACTTCATTGCCATCTGATAGATTCCTATTTGATTATGGATAAGTATTATTTAACACAATTGCAGAACTGAGCAAGCCAACACCTTATTTACTAATATTGACACATGATTCCCTGCATTACAAACATCCTATAAAAGTCTGTTACCCAACAACACTATGTTCTATTGTATGATTCTGCTGTATGTGCTTGAAAGAGTACCTATTATAAATTATGCATCCATCAAAATGTCTAGAAACAGTATTCACTAACAGGCTTATTTTGAAAAGTATGGGAAACGGATTACTTTCAAAAACACCATTGTTACATATTTTCATAGTCCTTTTACCTAAATTGTTAATCTAAAATTTACATTTTGAATCAATATCCTACTGACTGAGGGTTTGAAGGTTGACAACCAACCTTACCAACCCTGGGCTCCGTTTCACGAAGCAACAAGTTAAAATTTGATATACATTGCGTAGACAATGAGATAAAACGATAAGGCCTACGCAATGAATATCAAATTGTAACTTGTTGCTTCGTGAAACGGAGCCCAGGTGGTTTCACCAGTATAGAGTTCGTTGTTCAAAATTTTCGCGCTCGTCTTTTCTCAGTTAAAGAGGGTAGATGCTTTTTCTGTCTACAATGTTGGCAATATCAGAAGTGCGTCCTGATTGGCGGATTTTCGCTGCGCGATTTGCTCTGACGACGACGCCCGGCCCGCCGGCGGCGCCACCGCCATTTGGTAGTGATTTATATTCAGTGCTTTCTCTAGTTACAAATTAATTTGAATTAGAAATTTCGCATCGGGAAAACAGGAGCCGATGGAAGAAGCCTTTAGGACCCGCCGTAAGTAGGATTGGATTTGTCCTAGTTTAGAGGGCGTCCGGGCGGGGTTTTATTTGTAGTCCGGGTTCTAGTGCGGAATACTTCTTTATTAGAGCAGCTGAAAGTGCACTCGTCGTCTATCCAGGGTTCGAGGATATATGGATATATATCATGATATATATCGGATATTTTCGAACCCTGCGTCTATCATACAGTAAGCAATATTATAGTAGATACAGATTCAAGTCAATTATTTTCATTATACTGGCAGATTGAAACCTTATTGCTTATAAATAGGTACATACCTACCCTCCCTGGAGGTAATCGAAATTCCATGCTATTTACTGTATATTCACGTATATTTATTCGTCTCTTGTCTTGTGAGCACGACTATCAAGCAGAATCAATTCGTATTTACTAGTATTTGTATTTATTTTGGTGCATTTGCATCGAATTCGCGAACTCGTGTCGGTCATTGACCCGGGTGATAACTAGTACTTTTACCTTACTTACTTCGCGACTATACCTTGAAAACAGACTAAATTTGGATTAATATTCGTATTATTTTTCGTGGTTTCTCTTTACCGCATTATCGCATCATTTTGATCAGTGGAAACGGATAGGATCTTGTTTTATGTGCATCAGTAGCACTTCGCGCCTGTTGGGTTGCAAGTCTGAGTTTGGTATTACTTATTTCGTGGTTCTGCGCCAGCTTAGTCTTTGCAGATTAGATTAGGAATAAAATTAGTGCATTTCATTTAATTACTTACAGGTATTTCTTAAAATATTACGTTTTTACGTGGTAGGGTACTCTTCGCGGCTATAGTTCAACGTTCCGCTCGCGCTCGCCTGTTTAGTTTGTTTCGCGTTAGGATCTTGTGTCATTTCGCGCGTTAGGAATTTTCTTTATATTTTCGCTAATCGCGTACGAAACAATTTGCTTTCGTTGATTTTATTTCCGTTGCGGCTTTCAAATTAGTCCGTTACGCGGCCCGCGCGGACCTTTTTATTTTGTGCTATAGTGACTTATTTTTGTAGCATATTGTCGCATAACTTAAAATTTCAGTTGTCAAAGGTTCGGTATCAAACCACAAGTTACTGTTGGATTTTAGTGTTTTTAAAAATAAAACCAAGTAAGGTAAGTAATATAAATTACGAACCGGGTTAGTATTCGGTTATTTTAGGTTATGCCAAAATTGTGACCGGAAAAGTGTCAGAAATTGTGTTTAAACACAGTGTTTGGTGAAAGTGTAGTTTTTATGTGGGCTTTGCTTTAGTAATTTGCGGCATGATTCTGACGTCAACATTGCATTTAATTGAAAGCTACTGATCCCCTGATATCTCTATTGAAAGAATTTAAAAAATATTGTAATTACGAGTTAAAAAAAATTACACAATATGCAATTGAAATTTCTTAATTTTTTACGTTTTTTTGTTTACGGTCATTAACAACAATAAGAAATATGAGACAGATTCTAGGGCGAAATGTTAGTGATTTCTCTTTCTTGCACATTTATTATGTCAATTTATGGTTGAAAACTTTCTGAACGAAGAAGAATGGAGAAAAAATATTATTATCAAGTTTAAAAAGTAAGTTTATACAAAATATCCAGTTCTGTTTTACTTTTAAGTGACTCAATCAAATTTATTTTAGTGAAAAATAACTACATATCACAAAATTTTTATGAAAAACGTAATAAATAATTTTGACCAGCCGTCCCATACAAGGAATAACAGACGGACGGAACGGGACGGAGGCGGTATATGCGTTTGGGGTTAGAGGTTGTTTGTATGTATGTCTCTCAAAACCACTGGACCGATTTAGTTGCGGTTTCTTGCATTCAAAGGGTATCATTTCAGAAGAGGTTCTTAAATATATTTTATGGAGGTAGGTAGGTCTACCTACCTACCTGGTGGTGACCAGGGAGCGCTTCAGCGGCCAGATAAGTTGGCACTGCAGGAGTTTTCAAAAATTACTGAACCGATTTCAATGCGGTTTTCTGAATTCAAAAGGCTTCATTTTGGAGCTGGTTCTTTATTTTTTATGGCGGTAGACCACTAGCAGGACGAGAGGCAAAAATAAATATTTAAAAAATAATCTTCGTGGTCTGTTTTTTATGCTTTTAGTGCGGATTTATTTACCAGAGCTCTATGATTTCACACATTATAAATTAACTGTTGCTCAAATATCCTAGCGTTATAATCATAATCATCTTGTTCAGTACACTTGCGCTGAAATTAAAAACAACGAAGGTTTCTTACGCAACAGTTCAGGCGGGAATTTAGGCAATGAACTGGAAAACACTTGTTAGGTTTCACAAGTCACACAAAAAATGCTCACAGTTGCAAGGCTGTTCGATATACAGACTATTAAATCTTATAAGCTTTTATCTGCACCTGTTACTGCTACATTTTTAAGTAAAGTCGTAAAATGTGCAATAAAATTTTAATTTGTTAGGTTAGCGTTCACTGGCTAGGTAAATGACCTGTAATATATAAATGAGTCTAATGTACCCATATACTACAAACAACACAATGTTGAATAGTAAATACATCGAACTTTATTACAACGACGTTCACCAATAAAGTTTTTTATCAGCTAATCGAGTGATTACGCCATAGACTTATTTTCTATACTGCAAGATTGCCGAATAAGCGTACAACAATTTCGAAATACGAGAGCAAATTGGTTCGAAGCGACGACGACGCGACGCTCTAAAGTTTAGGGCGTCGTCGCCTCGGTTTAGAGTCTAAAGTCTAAACCAACACAGTATTTTAGAACATATAATATTCGCCATTATCATACTAGCGAAATGTCGTCCACAGCCAGACAAAGACTAATGCTATAATATCGTTAGTACTCTTTTATTTAGGCGACAAACTAGCTAGTCAATGCGAGTAGTAACCTTTGTTGTATATCCTTCTATTATAATTTAAAATAATGATATTAAAGTAATATATCTTTAGCTCTAGTGAAGTGACTAATTCGAATTGCATTGCTGTGTTTGGGTCACACTTGGGACGCTAAATTAGTACTGCAGCTGTTACCATAGAATCCGATAATTAGGAAAGTGTAATTGCTCCTTTAGTCTGTACTTCATTCACACTCATTGTTCTCAGCGATTGAATGGTAATAGGAAAACAGCAATCGGCTAAACAAATTAATTTATTAAAATATTTTTTTGTCATCTACAAATTGACAATGATAGTCGTACAATCCTGACCATTGCTTTACCCTTATTGTAACCGGTTATTTACCACAGTTTGTCTTGCTTTTGTGAGTGCCCGATATTTAAAAAAAAAAGATAAGACGTTTATTAAGAAGCGGTACAAAAATAGAAGAAAGAAATACAGCAACAGACACGCATCATATCTTAATGAAAGAGACAATAAAATAATTTATATATTTCGACGCAGTTGCCATACATCATGATCACGGGTCGGCTGATCTTTGAGCATTACGAGTTTTATGTATGGAAGAAGCAAACACCACACTATTTCGGTTTGATCCCCACCACGTATTAATGTGTTTTCGAATTTCGAATTCATACGTAAGGTGAAGGAAAACATCGTGAGTGAAGTCGACTAACCTGAATTGGGCCAGCATGATCGACTTAGGTCTGATCACAGTAATTCAGGGTAGGCTCGAGCCTTTCGATGTGGACGTATATTATGAGCTGTCGATGAACCTCGAGAGTAGGGCCAAAGTCAGTAACCACTGACTTGACAATGTTAAATAAAAAACATGTAATAACGTTGCGTTGGCATGTTGGACTGACACTAGAGCGGTTTTATTAAACCAGTAAACCACGACCGATCAACGCTTAAGGGTATAATTAAAATGTCACACTTTTACTGGCAGGCGAGACCGGTGTGCGCTTACAGCGTTTTTGTAAACTTGCTTTTTACTTTTACCCTACATTTACATTATAGTAATCAACACGTGTGGTGTATTATAGTAGAAAATGAATGACTAGGCATTTATTTTTTATATAATTTGTAATATCAACGCAATATACCTATATAATAATTATTTATTCGCTGATTCAACCTATCCAAATTATTCAAGAGAAAAAGGGAAAGATAATTAGTTATTTAAAAAATAACACACTGCCTAGTAAATAGACCGCCCGAACAGCATTATATTGCACAGCAAACTATAACTAGTACAAAAACTATCATAGCACGGCGTGACGTCACGCCTTGCTATTTGCTTCCAGGGGGATTATCCGATACTTTTCGACGTTTAATAAAAATAATCTTCCTACTCTCAAATACTCTCAATAATATAAATGTAAACGCTTGAGATTTAGGTCAAAGCCCGGATTAGAGATTTTTTTACAAATTGTACTTTAGCTTCCGTGGGCGTATTCGTAACTTTCGTAACCATAACCATGTTCCGACATGTGTAGATTTTTGCGTTCGCGCCGGCGGCGCGGCCCATTCGTTCGTGACTTATCGCCACTCGTGCACTGCTTGTTCATAACACTTCTTCTACCAGACTAACACCAGAATAGGAGATTGGACTGTTCACCATATTTTATGTATTTACTATATTTTATGATATATTTTCAAAATATAGATTAGTAGCAGACGATTCGCGAAGAAAAAAACAGAATCGGTTGAAAAACTAATTTACAGTGATTTTTTAAAGTGTCAATATGTCTGTCTCTTTCAAAAATGATTTTTTGTATGGAGATTATATGGCGTTACTAACAAATGACGTCACAAGTGGGTATGTGCCTCTCTGTGTAATCTTGAATTTCAAACCTTTGTGAGGTTGGTTGTCGACCCACACGATGAAAAATAATACAAATTATTTTTATTAACTTTATATGTATACGTATGTATGTATAAGTGCCGTGTGGTGATGGCAGAGTAGAATACATTTGTCACCAACCCCTACTCTTCCCGTGGGTGTCGTAAGAGGTGACTTAGGGACTACACATTGAACAGGGAACGGGCAGCAGCGCTCTCTGATACAGTAATATTTTAATCTGCTATCTCCAACCCGCCTGCCAAGCGTGGAGATTACGACAAAACCCTCCACTTAGGCTCATAGTCCAGCAGTGGACTGTAACGGGCCGTTCATGTATAAGTATGAGATGCAAGGGTCAACTAAACGGACGGCTGGATGGTCGCCAAACATTTGTTCTATTGTTACTTGTTCTGACGTTTTGATTTCAATCACTCTTTTTACAGTTTATTGACGTGTGAAGTCTATATGGGGAACAGGAAGTGCTTCTACGTTCTGTATTTGATTCTTAAGAGGACTTTACAGCCATACTCCGAGTTACATTATTTATGACGAAATAGCATGTTGTCATATTTTTTTCTTTACGATAAGTGAAGAATAGCAGTTTCTGCGTCTGGACATTAGTAAATTATTTGAATGCAAAGCTATAGCTATTTTAGCAGTACTTTTTCTAGCTCTACCTATTTTTAAATACCTTTTAATTTATCAATTTACTAATTAGTTCCTGTTTGGTTTTAAATAAACTCAGGCCACTAAGTTGACGACTAATTTGTTTGCGCTTAGCAAATTATAGGTTTTTTTTTCTTAGAGAAAGTCGGTGGCATAGTAGGTTCTACAACGTGTTACAAAAAATACCAAAAAAAGAATATTTTTATCAAAGGCATTTAATTAAAATTAGTATTTTTTGTAACACGTACATAATAGAGCATTACATTGATCCAATCTTAGTTCTCAGCTTCGATTCTAAGTGTACGATGGCCCTATACGATAAGAAAGTGTTGTTTTAAGATCGACACGTCGTGTCGTCTGTTGGTCTGTGCGTCTGCTATAGATCTTCAGCCACATTCGTAACTGAGAGGTTCATAACCAGTTGCGTAAGAAGATCTTTCTTAACTGTTTCGTAGATCCCGATAAGAGACTGATTTCAACACATAATTTTTTCTGTAAGCTATAGTTCGATCGATATGGTTTTTAGCTAAGTTTGGTTACTGTAGTAAGCATCCGATAAATAAGGAAAATGATAACGAAAACTGGAGAAAGGCGGTCGTAAATCGACACCTCCTATGAACTAAACTAAAAAAATAATCAGTACAGCAGATTAAAGAAAAAAAAAATACGTTTTACCTTTAGTTAGGTTTTTTGACTAATGCTAACTTCAGATCAGACAGTACTCAGCACTTAGACACTGCTTGGACAGAAAATTAAGAGTAAATAAGATTATGATAAGGAATAATATTAACTTAAGTCATTTTGTATCTCAAGTCACGTATCTCAAGTTACGTTGTTGTTCATAGGAGGTGTCGAAATGTGCAAGACTGGAAGAGGCCTATGTCAGAGGGCAACCTGACGGGTTCAAAGATGAGTTAAAAATGTATACTCTCAGAGATAAAAGGTTTTATAAATTTAACGCTGATGATATGATTAGTCAGTCGGACAAAAACCTTACAATGGCTTCAGCTCCAGTGGGGTCTGACTCTGAAGCACGCGACGCGACTGAATAGAAATGCCGAGCAGGGCAGCGCTGCCAGCCGAGTCGCCCGGGTTCAGTGACCCCTGACCACCGCTAACCAAGCATAAACGCTGGCTGACTAGGTTACATAATGACATTTGGATTTTGCTTCGTATCTATCTGCATACGCTATTCGTGTATCTTTGTTCTCGTTTCTTCGACTGCATTTGTCTTTATTTCCGTGCGCTAAAAAAATGACTCTCCGACTGAACTAGTTAATGAAGGATTTTATTGCATACGAGAAAACCACAGTAGAAAATATTTTTAGAGACTTTTGGAAAGCCTTATTTTTGACATTTTCTTCCTGGCAACTTTGTCGTATAGCCAACAAGAAAAGGGCCCTTACCCTAATGTTTAAAAAGGTTTTTGGTTTGGTTTCACTTTTGTTCTATTCCGCACTAGCCTACACTCTCGCAGAGCTCTCTAGTATTCTTAATCTTCACAATTCAGAAGAAGATGTTTTCATTGAAATTCATTTTTAAACACGAGCTTTACTTTTATACCAAAATTTCTAGTCCATGCTACTAACCACCGAGTAGACAATTCTGGCAGCAGCATCAAGTTATTTCGATAATTTTCCTGTAATGTTAATATGTTAACATAACTGAGCAAGCTTGCAAAATTTTAAAGTGGTAAATTATTTCGTAGACTCGCAAAATTTATTCCCAACATGTGTTAAAAACGGTTACAATTTTCTACTAATGTACTGTCCTAAGTCAGTAAATAATTTCTTTTGACGCTTTAGCAGAAACGTTTGGCCGGTAGCTTTTAGTAATGAGAAGTACAATCGGTGACAGAGACACCTGAGACAGATGCGCCTGAGGCCCAATGCACACCGAGCGCGGCGCGGCGAAGATACTGAGAAGTCGACAATTTAAATTAAACCCTAATCCCTATCTAAAGGTAGCCTTCGGATCTCGGCGGTCGCTGCCCGGCGGCGCTGCCCGGCGGTCGCTGCCCGGCGGCGCTGCCCGGCGGCGCTGCAAGGTCCTTTCGGATAGGAGCGGCCGCCGCCCGGCAGCGACTGCCACGTGCAGTAGTCAACAAGGAGTCGTCGGTGTGAACAGTTGTTTTGCCTTCCGTAATGTTTGGGCGGCGCCGCCATACTGCTCCCGGAGCGGCTCGGCAGCGCCGCCGTGGGCAGCGCCGCTCGGCAGCGCCGCCCGGCGGCGTGCATCGGAATGCGCTTCATACAAATCCCTACAAAGCGGTGCGGTACTGTGGCGGTACTGCCGGGCGGCGCCGCTGGGCAGCGACTGCCGAGATCCGAATGCTACCTTAAGGTGCGCGCGCGCCGGCTCTCCTGGCCGCTTCACTGCGGCGTGCGCCGCTCGCTCTTATTTATCTTTGCCTGGCGTTTTCAACCTTATAAGATAAGGATTAGGGTTTAATTTAAATTGTTGATTTCTCAGTATCTTCGCCGCGCCGCGCTCGGTGTGCGTTGGGCCTTAGTACGCACTTGGCTGTCTCAGGTAATATTGTAACCGATAGAACTTGTTTCTTTCCCTACTAAACTAAATCACTCTCCTAAAGACTAAGATGATGTTAACCGGCCTTTAGATAATGAGGATCTGATTTTGTTTGACAATCGCAAGGTGTGGATGACGGCTATTGGTATAGTGTGGGAAGCGCCTTACACTTTTATATTGTTTCCGCTAGAGATAGTTGAATTAATCATTTTGGGAGATCTGATTTCACTTTGCGCTTGTCTTTATTATAGTCGGCTGATAGATGACTCATCTAACTAAAATTATTCGTTTCTTAATTGTTTTATTGCAACCTAAACATAATTTAGATGCAATTCTTTTAAAATGTTTATAAATACTGACCATATCTAAAATTACATTTTTTTGTTTTTTTTTTTTATATATAAAATATAATCAAGTGGTATAACAAAGTAATTAAACCTTTAAAAACATGCTTTATTCGTGCAAATATTGTATTTTCTATGTAGTCAGATAATATACCATTCCTAACACACCAAAAACGGTCACTTTAACGATTTCACTTTAATGTCACTTAGGTCGTTTCTGCGCTGAAGAATATTTTACTACAAATGTCAAGAAACTAAAAAATAAACACAGATTGATAAGCGTTATTTTCCTGTTGACATTTAATAATAATAATCTAATTTATCAATAACCAATTGCTGAATGTTTTCGTTTCCAGGTCCAGCGGCAGATGGCGCGCGAATACAAGCAGGTGAAGGCGACGATGGCGACGCTGCATGTGTTCCAACATGAAGGAGAGAAGGCCATCACCCCGATGAACACAAGTTAGTACAATCACAGCTCACGCAAATACATACTTTGATCACTTTAATTCGTTTGGCGTTTTATTTATTTACTTGATTTTTAGAAGACTAACAGCTAAATATGACATTGGTAGTACCTACCTAACACCATGACGAATAAAAAGCCACTAAAATTGACATCAAAAGTCGTGATGTCAAAGACAAAAACAAAACGGATGATCCTCGGTCCCTTTTCAATTAAAAATTATAGAAAGAGACAGGAGTAATTTTAGTTTAGTTGGGCGTATGCCGAATCGACACCATTACGTAAACAAATGAATAATGCTAATTATAAGTCTCCATCTATTAACGTTATTGCTACTTGTTTATAAATACACTCTAAATCCAAATATGACTGCAGGGGGGCTCAATTATAAAGCAATGTCTATTAAAGAATAATTTTTTTCTAAATGAAAGAACAGTTTATGGAAAGATCTATGCTTGGTATTTCGCTACGGGATAAAATCCGAAACGAAATCATCCGGCAGAGGACCAAGGTAGTTGATATCGTCCAGAAGTGTAGCAAGCTGAAGTGGCAGTGGGCTGGCCACGTCTGTCGCAGAACCGATGAGTGTTTGAGCAGACGGGTTCTCGAATGGAGACCACGTCTCGGGAAACGTAGTGTGGGACGCCCCCTGCCAGGTGGACTGATGACCTGAGGAAGGTCGCTAGTGGTGGCTGGATGAGGAAAGCGGGTGATCGTGCGCTTTGGTGTGCCCTTGGGTAGGCTTACGTTCAGCAGTTGACTGCAATAGGCTGATTGATTGATTGAATAACGTACTTTAGGGATTTTCTTTATCCTAGGTTACGAGAAGACATGTTTATCTTACTAGTAGATCGTGGGTTCAATATTTATAAAAAGTTAAGACAACATTGATTTCATTCAAAATTATATTCTGTAAGTTCAAACGTTCACGTCAAAGCTAGCTAATAGTACCACCGATGAAAAATCATTGTCCATGGTTGGCATGTTCACTATTGTGGAGGTGAATTGACCCAAGAAACTCGCTGTATTTGCATATTATTATGTTTACATAATAGGGTATCGGACTACTTTTATTTTTATTTTATAAATCTAAACTTTTTAGTTTCTGCTCAAAATAATTTTTGCTCTATCTTTAAAATTGACCGACTTATAAAAGTTTGAAATTCAAGATTAGACAGAGAGGCACATACCCACTTATGACGTCATTTGTTAGTAACGCCATATGATCTCCATACACAAAATTGTTTTTGAAAGAGAGACATTTTTCAGAGATATCGTTTTTCAACCGATTCTGTTTTTTTCTTCGCGAATCGTCTGCTACTAATCTATATTTTAAAAATAATTCATAAAATGTGGTGAACAGTCCGATCCCCTATTGTTTTGTGGAATATATAAAAAGCCGTGCTGGAGAATCTGATATCAAGCCTCCTATAAAAAATGTGCGACGTTTTCTAGTTTCAACTGCTCTGTAGTAGCCGTCAAAGACTTTCATTTGGTGCTTTCCCGTCACGACACGATACGAATTTACCGACGGCTGACGTCACACCGCTAATCGCTGAGCGTTCAAAACGCTGTCAATCACGCACTATCGAAATTATACCCATAAGATAGTTATTTATGAGTTTCAAATAAAGCCAATGTTACTGGAATTTATTGATGTTATTTTATGCCAGGAGGCAGTTTTACCGTTTAAGTCTACGGACTTTGAAACTAGAAGTTGAGGACATATGAAACTCGAAGTTGCACTTCTAGTAGTACAAAGTCAGACGACCTACTCGTCGTGTATTAGCTTATACTAGAAAAGTCATCGATTCTGACTTAAATCTGTACCTAAACACACTTTGGCCTTATGTTTAAATATTTTACTTTATTTGGAAAACTTACAGCTAAATAATACAAACAGGGGATGTAAAAGTAGATTCACACGAAGCCAAGATATTTTGTCTAATAAGACAAGATTAACATTTATCAGAAGTTTTATTTGACGGCTCCGTAGCCCATGTGGTATATCTGTGGTGTATCTGCCTCTGACGCACAGGGTCGCGGTTTCGAATCCCGCCCAGGGCAAACATTTGTGTGATGAACACTTGTGTTTGCCTTGTGTCTGGTTGTTGTTTATCTATATAAGTATGTATTTATCTATTTGTGTAATGTATATCAGCTGTCTGGTACCCATAGTACAAGCTCTGCTTAGTTTGGGATCAGATGGCCGTGTGTGAAGATGTCCCCACATATTTATTTATTTATAGCGTCTCTAATTTCAATGAGGAAAAGGAGTCGTTACATTATTTCCTCCTTCTAATTATTCTGGATCTACTTACATAATAAACACGTATGTTACTACAAACTTTTAAAAATAAGACAAATTAATAACACTTGAATATAAAAAACAGGAAAGACAAATTCCTATTTAATTTATTTATTAACTTTTCCAAATATTGTCGAATTTACATATTACATACGAAATAACAGAATTTTACCAGCAATAAGTATAAAACTTCTGATAAGTTAAATCTACAGATATTAATTTTCTAAACAATACTAGTAAGAATTTAGCAAAACAACCTAAGTACTATTTTATTGCAGTGATAAGGCGTACACTGTATGAAGCGTTTATCAGAATCGACAAGTGAACAATTGTATAAACAATCACTCATTTGCTTATCTAAAATAAAAATATGAATGTACGACTTGACACTTTTCCTTATCTCTCATCTAACACGGTCACGAGGTTCGTGTTTGTGGTCGTTGGAATTGAGACCTAAACTGAGATCTATGAGACAAAATGGCATTTGACTATTCCTAAAATTCACCATATTTATAAAAAAATAAATCAGTAGTACAGAATTCGCGAAAAAAATACAGAATCGGTTGGAAAACAAATATACAGTAATTTTTTTAAGTTTCAACATGTCTGTCTCTTTCTAAAAAGCTTTTCTGTGTGGAAAATGTATAATAATAGTAATAATTTATTCTGGTACAACACAATATCTATCTGCCACATATAAAATGTTACAAAATTTAAGAACTATGGAAAAACAATTTTACACTTATTGTCTAAACAATTTGGAAAACATCATTCAGACCCTAAACTGGGAATCAACCTGTATTGCAGAGGCTGATGATGCTCTACTAACGCTACTGATCTGTGAAGTCACTGGCTACTATTTGCCTGTCTAATCATGAATATCGAACCTTTATGAGCATTTTTAACTCTAACTAACGCTAACTCTGCCTTCTTTCAGTTTTTGATATATTTTTCCAAGAAAACGTAAATAAATTTCATTTTCTTACAAAAAAATTACTTTATACAAAAAAAGATTATCTAACATGCAAAATAACTTATAAACAAGTTTATTCCAAAACACGAAGACAGCGACTCCGCCAACGATCATCACAGAACTTCGTCTTCATTTTCACAAGGGGCTTCACAGAAGAAGAAGCAACAGTATCTTCCATCATAACGGCAGCTAGCATGGCTTCACTCTTCAGCGCCATCGAACATATAAAACACTTGATGCACTTCATGAAAACTGAACTTGATTACGAGTACAATTTGACCACTGATTTGACGAGCAAGACGCACAGAAGGAGCAATCTCATGGATGCCGTCACCCCGCGAACAAGCATATCACGACGGAATATTGCCATCGTGGCATCGGACATTTAGGATCGGGCCACACTTATCGACGGCCTTTCGCATGTTGCCTATACAAAACGCGCACAAAGTATGGAAATCCTTTCGCATCGACGCCACGGACGCGCCCCGACGGCGAAACGCGGTCGACCGTCCGCGGGTATCGACGGCGATTCACGGCGATCGACGGCGGACGGCGGCGATAAGTTGTGCCACAGTGTACAAGCTTATTACTAATTAAACAATCTAACTTCATTAAACACAGCAATTAGGATATATTTTTATTTTTGAATATGTGTTAAAATAAAGATAAATATACGGTCCCGTAGCCTAGTTGATAGCACGCCTGCCTACAAAATACAGGGTCCGGGTTCGAATCCCGCCCAGGGCAAACATTCGTGTGATGATCACTTGTGTTTGCCTTGTGTCTGGGTGTTGTTTATGTATATGGCGAAGGGTCCATATAAGCCGATTCCCATCGGCTTACCTTTCAAAAATCCTCTCCAACAGCCTCTAATGCTGATAGTAATTTACGTACACGCGGGCGCAAGATACATTGTTTTTTTTTTAATACAAGTCGAGGCGGATGGCGCTCTACAAGCACGTCAATGTATATTAGATCACGCTCGAGTCGCACGACCGACCGAGTTCGTGAAGGGAAACCTTCATGACCGCCCCTGGTTTTGTACGCCACGTTTTTGATGTTCATGGTTTATAACGAATACGCATTCATTCAATACGAGGATGCCTAAAAAGTTGCATCCAAAAACAGGTCTGTACATAAAGTGTTCGTGCAGTTTTGAACGCAACTGGTTTGGTACGCCACGTTTTTCTAAGCCACTGATGACATGTCAAAATAATGGGTCGACTTTAGTAATCTGTTTTTTCGCTTTTTTTTACTGAGCAGCACCCGAACCGGGGGGGTTTGGGGGGCACAGCCCCCCGATTTAAAAAGAAATCCACCCTGAAAGTTTACACTTCGGTTAGGTTAGGTTAGACTGTTGTCAACAACAGGCGGAGGGAGACGAGCGAGCGGAGCGAGCGTGCCGCGGCATCGGCCGGCGACCGCAGGAGATTACTTCTCAAAAAGGCTAATGGTTGGAAAATTCAAGTGCGCAAAACGTAGACGAAAAAAAAATGGCTGCAGAAAACGGGTCGGTCATAATCTGCTCGCACAGTTTTTCCCGTCCAAGGCAAGCATGTAGAACACAAAAAACTGTCTGTACAAAACTAACACGAAAAACGGTCTGTACAAAACGGAAACAAGCATGAACCCCACTCTTCGTGAATTGCCAGTATACTCTGTCTCTGGCGTTCCAAGAGTTTACTTCCATATTTGCCTTCTCATTCGCATGTTGCCGGCGCTGTCAGTTTGATTTGAAACACACCCATAAAATGGCGCCATAGAAGCCGACTCGCGTCGGCTTACCATAATTTCTTTCTCTTTCTAACGCATACGCGAGAGAGGAATTGATAAGATAGCAAAATTGAAAATTTAATTTTGAAGTGTGATGTTGTGTGATTGGTTAAATTAGGATTTATATACATAGTAAAATGATACAATAAATTCAATTAGTACGTGTCCGCCAGTTTAGTGTGTGCTTGTATGTAAACAGTGAAATTGTTGTTTTTAGAATCAGAAACATTTATTTGTAGGACATCACAAAACAAAACACATACATAAAGAATAGTACATAATGCAACAGAAATGAAGTTATAATACAAAAACAACATACTTACAAAATTGTCCCTGTGTTGCGACACCCAGACAAAAAGGGCCTCACTCAGCAAAAGCCGTAGTTTAGCAAGGTAGACTACGGCGCCGATCTTCCGTGAGCTTGTAGAAACGCGACACGGACGAACTACATATACCTACTTATATTATTGTTATGTAAAACAAATAAATAAAGCATAATAAATAGCAATATCAACTGATTTATATAATAACATAAATAAATAAATAAACATACATCGTACACCTATCCATTCACCAAGCAATCGCCGCGCCGACGCGCACTGCCACCACCACCGCTCCAGTGTGAAAGAGTATGTATGTATGTATGTCTTATGGGGGACGCCTGCGACGGAGCGCAGACGGGTGACCTGCTCTGTTCGTAGAACTATTTCACCCCTAATTCCCAGTTCGGTTGTCACCCTTCGGACTCGCGGTGCATCGGACATTTCTCCCTGTTCCCTCGCTCTCCCCGGACGAGTTCTGCCCCCACACGTATCCTCTCCCACCGCTCCAGGTAAGCGCTTGCTGGAGCGTCCTAGCCGATTCACCACTGACAGAAGGGGGTACCACTCCGCATGAAGGAAACCCGGAGATTCCCCCCCACGGAGCTCCCCCCCCCCGACCAGAGTTCCTCGTTAGTGCTCCCCGTTAGTGTGAAAGAGTAAGCGTGCCAGCGGGCGAAAGGGATACAGGAGTAAAACAGAACCTGCTCCCACTGCCCGCCTATAATCAGTCAGCGGCTGCCGGCCGCGGCTTCATACACCCTATAGAAAACAATAAATGTTATTTTTGGGCGAAAGTACTCTGCGCGTTTTATGTACATCAGACTGATTTGTCATAAAATATAATACCTATTAACAATACCTACTTGCAAACTAATCCTACACCACAGGTAAGCCAAAAAATTATCTACACCTCCTATGAACAACAACGTAACTCAATTTTAGCAACTAATCAGTACAGCAGTTTAAAGAGAGAAAAAAATACGTTTTACCTATAGTTAGGTTTTTTGACTAATGCTAACTTCAATTCTATTATACTTAGAGACTGCTTGAACAAAAAATTAAGAGTAAATAAAATTATGATAAGGAATAATATTAACTAGTCATTTTGTATCTCAAGTTACGTTGTTGTTCATAGGAGGTGTCGTTATATACTTATTCAACTATACACTTAAAACTATTTGAAAAAAATAAATTTATAATAATTTTACTGTGTTTTCACGATCTGTTTAATACGGTAAGTTGTTGAGTGAGTGTTGTGAGTTCCGTATGCTATTATGGCATTAATTAATTTGGATTGCTGATCAACTGACTACTTGTGTAGTGATTAATTCCAGTTTCCGAACTCACAGTTTGAAAACAAAAAGAATGTCATTTAGTTAGGTAGGCCGCGCTCTTCCGGTTTACCTTTGTAAAAATTCACCCTTTGCCACTGAATTATGTATGTATTTATATATTTATGTAATGTATATCAGCTGTCTGATACCCATAGTACAAGCTTTGCTTAGTTTGGGATCAGATGGCCGTGTGTGAGATGTCCCTACATATTTATTATTTATTATTAACTCAGTCAATTTTGGAGATAGGGCAAAAAATATTTTACTGTTCGACAGTAGGAACTAACAAGTTTGACAGAGTAACCCTATTTTAAGAGGTTTGCTTGTGTGTGCAGATATGGAAGAGCCGCCGACGAGGGACTGGACGCGGGGTCTGGCGCCCCACGAGCTGGACCCTGACGTGTGGTCCCCCCCGCCGGACCGCGTCCCCAATGCCTGGCCTGCCCCCACCACCGTAGAACACAAGTCAGTATAATTCCTGTCCTATGAAACTGAACTGAACAACTTTTCCAAGGGAACATGGGTTGGAATATGAAGATTTTTTTTAAGAAGTAAACCTTCTGCGTCTATCAACAGCAAGAATGTTGACACCAGGTTGTGTCGATCTTACTACTTACACGATGAAGAAGAAGCACGTTTTTTTTTTTTGCGGAGTATTCTTCTCCTGTCATTACCAGTTTCAGCCAAAACATTATCGGAAGCACACAATAAAATAGCGTTTTTCATACACATCGTTTTGTTTGCCAGGGGTCCATTGCCGCTGAAGTCTGCGCGCAACCCGGCGCGACGCGGCGTCGACCCGAAGAAAGGGACGCAACGCAACGCGGCCCCCTCACAGCGCAAAACCTCCGACGTACGAAACCCCAAGCTCGGAAACAAAGCTCATAGCGGTGAGCCTCTTTTTATTATGGACACAAAATTAATACAGTTCTACACTCATCAAAAGTGTCTAGGAATAAACTTTATTTCTTCACAAAAAATTAAATAGCAGTAAACCGTTTGTCTTCGTACTGTACCGAAATATAACTCTTACAGAATTTGAAGAAGGTAGAAAATGGATTGAGATTGACATATACGGTTAACGGGTATTATATTTTTTTTGTGAAGAAATAAAGTTAATCCCTCATTCAGTATCTTAACAGCAAGGCCGCGCACTGTCATTCGTATAGTGTACCTAGCATCCAAGGCGCGCAACGCTAACGCTAACCGAAGCTTCTCGCGCACTTTAACAGTGAATGGAGTAACAGGTATTTAAAACGCGATGGTTGTGTGGAGTGACCGAGGTGTGCCATAGGTTCCCGACTATACTCTCGCCTAATAGGAAGTGACGCCAGGTGTGACACTCTGAAAACAAGCTGCTTTTTGCCTGGAAAACATCAAAGTTGTATCATTCCGAGAATGCCGATCCAAGAAAAACGTCATGATCTTTCCACTCCTTGGAAATGCGTATCAAGAATGGTGCAACAAGTCGTTTGATGCAATTTCCAGAAAATTCGACCACACGAGTTCGTAGTACTCCGGTAGCAGAAGTGTGCATTCGTTCGTGTAGTTTACCAGCTCTCTCCTTAATAAAACCAATAATCTTTTTAGCATCAAGAGTTTTTAAAGCAAGAGTGAATAGGCGTCTGCTGGTTTTCTGCACAGCTCATATACTTCTCCACCGAGGGGCTCGAGCCTACCCTAAATTAGGGCGATTAGGCCTTAGTCGACCACGCTGGCTCAGTGCGGGTTGGTCGACTTCACACACAACCTTTGAATTTCTTTGCAGGAGTGTGCAGGTTTCATCACGATGTTTTCCTTCACCGTAAGAGTGTCGAACAAACGTACATATGAATTCGAAAACACATTGGTACGTGGTGGGGATCGAACCCGCGTCTCCCGGACGGGAGGCAGCGGCCCTAGCCACTAGACCACCGATGCTCTTGACGATGTGTCTTCATTATTAATGCGAAACTATTTCTAAAGAACAATGGGCAAAAATTGCCTCAATGTCCACCACTAATAAGAACAATGTTGTTGAAAAGTCTACTACACCGCAACTTTTACTGAATACGAAAATAAAAAATTATGATCATCATATTATTATAATGAAAAAATACTATTATTTTGTTAATTTGTTTTACTCTATGCTCTTCTATATTTTCATCAATTTTAAAACCTTACACTACAAGTTTGGTAAAAATATGCGTTTGATAGAGATATATTGAAGATATTTACATGTGATATTTTACTTTAGATGTATTATTGGATACAAATTTACCTGAGATAGCCAAGTATGTATTTACATCTAGACACATTTTTCTCAGGTGTCTCTGTCACCGACCGTACCTTTCTTTACGTATCATCAACATCAACGGATCGTTACAGTCCACTGCTGGACTATGAGCCTCCTCCACTTAAGTGGAGGGTTTTGCCATAATCTCCACGCTTGGCAGGCGGGTTGGAGATCGCAGATTAAAAGTTTTCTGTATCAGAGAGCGCTGCTGCCCGTTCCCTGTTCAATATGTAGTCCCTAACTCGCCTCTTACGACACCCACGGGAAGAGTAGGGGTTGGTGACAAATGTATTCTACTCTGCCGTCACCACACGGCTAATTTTGCGTGAGGCTTCTTTACATATACTAATTTATTATTGTCAAAACTACAACATAAGTCTTGTAAAACCCCATATGTTTTTGCCATTGTCCTTTATTATTCTTATTCGGCAGTTTTATTTTTCCAGCAAAAACGAAGGAAGCTTCGGCGAAAGAGCAGGGCAGCAGCAAAGATAAGCAAGACAAGGACAACAACAACGGTGAAGTGGATGGAGAGAAACACAACGAAGGCGAACGCAGGTTCGAACCCCCGTCGTCCGCAGACTGCGACCTCGTGGAAATACTAGGTAACAACTATGTTATAATACTAATAGTTTTAAAGCGAAAAATTATAAGTTTGGCGATCTTGGACAGGACTCGAACCTGCATCCTCGGCTATCCGGGCCAGACAGGCGCATTTTACCAATTATGCAACTGCTAATCACAATAATAAATCTGTAATATTAATACTACCAATTACCTACCTTTTTTAATGACACCAAAAAAAGCAAAGCGAACATATTTATTCATTTTAAATTGTTGCGTTAACTAACAAGTGTAATTGTTTTGTGGAGAAAAATCTACCGATAAAACTCCAAAGACAGCATCTCTTTTTTCAATAGAGAAAAGAGTATAAAGATTAATACTCGTTGTAAACGTCAATCGTTGCGTTTATATCACGACGTCTTTTAATAAAATCAAAATTATATTTATAACACTCTATCAATTGTAATGAAAACTAGACGTCACGAAAACGGCACGAACGTATTTTAAATGTTGGAATTAAAATCAAATCATGAAATCTAAAATAATATTATGATAAGATCATAAAATTGAGTCTGTAACATATGTTAAAAAATCTAGAAGTTTATCCCTGGTGGGCAATTCCCTATTAAATTATTGTAAAACTTGAACAAAAGGCAATCCTAGTTTTTTTAAGGTTCCTTACCTACGTAACGTGTTTTTTGGTCGTTATTAGCTCGTCCTGTTCGTGAACGTGTCCGACTCGCAGTTGGCCGCTTATACTTACACGCAGAAAAGACAACCTCTTCGTTATTTTAATCTCGATGGTTGAAGTAGAAATTTTAAGTATTGCAAAACCGGGTGCATTTCTAGTTTGATACGCCGCGTTGTCGCTGGATGGCGCAAGCAGCGCTTCAGGACCAAAGCTAAAACGCGGTATAGAGATTTTTTCCCCGACAGCCATATTAGTCTGCTGCATGCCCTTTTCACTACAGCAATAACTATACTTAAGTTAGTTTTAAGTTTAGGGTGCTTAGGTAACAAATGATTTATCAAATTTTTGAAGCTGTGCTTTAAGCGCGGCGATAAATACAATCAATTTACCCGCTTTATATAGCGAAGCCCACTTTGGGCAGGTTGTACTATATAGGTATATACAGGGTGGCCCACCTTTAGCATACCAGCGAAGGTCTGTGGCTAGGTGACACTTATACCTATCGAGTGGACCCCCATTGTATGTTCCGCGATTTTTTGTACTTTTCGAGTTATGATTTTTTTGTGATTTTTTCAGATTTCTCAATATTGTAGGATCTTTTTGTTATAACTTTTTTGTGTGATGTTTATTTGAATTTTTTTTTTACGTATTATGGATAGCATGTGTACTAATCAGAAGACAAACTAAACACTTCAGTTCTGAGTAAAAATTGCTCAAAATATGATCACAAAGTTAAAATTTCTGTCCGAAAGAAAATTTGCACTTATATTCAACTTAAAAAATAAAATACTTCAAGTAGACTGATGGCCATCAAAGAAATTCCAAAAACTTCCTGTTTCTTATAACTTTGTTTCTGAGCAAGATATTTGAAAAAATATTTTTAATGTGTTTATCTGGAACTTGATATCTATTTCGATTAATGAATTTAAAAAATATGTGCATATTCCCTATTGGTTACAAGAGTTACACCTACTGTACTAAATAATGGATTTGTTCATGAAATTGGATTTGTGATACTTAGTAAGTCATACGTTTCGTCACGACTGCGTATTATTTGAAATGAATGTAAGGTCGACCAAGAAAGTGGTTTACCATTTTTCATTCAATTTCCTATTTATCCAAAATTTAAATAAGGTTTATACTCTGCATCTGACAGATCATTCTGCAAACGAAAATAATCTTTGTTCTATAATTTGCAACTGACATTCAACCTTAGGGTGGTAAACCAATTTATTGGTCGACCTTACTTAATTAACCGCAATATTGATATTTATTAATGATAATTAGGATGAGGGTTTGTTTTTAGGTGGCAGGCAAATACCCAAATGCAACTAAAATGCTAGTCGCTGTGATATTTGAATCCTCTTGAAAGAGGTGTTTAGCATAGGACCAACCCATGTCTTCCTGTGGGTGTCGTAGAAGGCGACTAAAGGATTTGGGTTTAGTGCCACATAGGCAACAGGCGTCTAGTGGCTAGGGTCGGTGCCTCCCATCCGGGAGACGCGAGTTCGATCCCACTGACACCAGGGTTTGTGAGGTCGGTTGTCGACCTTACAACCCACACGATGATGATGATGATTCATATCACTTTTCCAATCATGTGTCAACATGTCAGTCATACAAATCTTATGATAATAATTATATTGACAACTCAATACACAGAGCTGTGCGAATTAGCAAAGTGGTGTGCAAAAAAAACACTAATGATATTGCTTAATTTTACTAGCCTTGCACACACACAATTCAGTGTAGGCTCGAGCCCCTCGGTGGGGACGTATATGAGCTGTAGATTGTTGTTGTTGCATACACACAGGACCTGGATACGAGTCCCGGGGGAGACACTGTAAAAAACACTATGTAAGAAGTTGCTAAGCAGTTCACTTACTTGATAACCCGAAAAGTAAGATGATTCCGTGCTTCTTAAGACACGTTACGCCGAAACCTAAAAAACTTTTCTATAAATTATTTATATACTCGTATAAATGTTAGTTGAGTATTTGTCCTATCCCCATGTTATTTTATTAACCATGATATATATATATATTATTAATGCTGTTGCGTTCTCGCGAATCTTTATTGATAAATTGCGGATGTTATTTTATATCAATGGGGGAGCCAACACATGATTACACATGTAGCTACGGACACCGCCCTTACTGCTACGGGATAAAGTCACAACCTACTTCATGTTTCTTCGTTGATCTACGCCTCTGCGGTAAAGAAAAACGTCGCGAGGAAGCCTGCACAACTGCGGTGTAATTCAAATGTTGCGTGTGAAGTCGACCAGCACTAGCTCAGAAGCTAGCGCGGCATAATAAGATCTGATTACCCTTCTTCGGGGTAGGTATAGTCGGCCAAAAAATTGGTATACCATCCTAAAGCATGGTTTATACAGAAGTGTACGTAGCATAGCGTCGTTTTTGTCGTAAGGAGAATTACGCCCACGCCTCCAGGCGACGTCCCGCCACTATACCTTGATTTTTAATTCCGTGGAATTCTGACAGATGGAGTATTGCCAGACAGAAAACAGGTTACCAAAATTACAGGTAAATAGGTTTAGGTAGGTTTTGATAAATAAAAAAAACACAGTGAATTATTTTAAAGTCATACTTTATGCAGCCTTCATTTTATTTTACTTTTTCAATTGTTCAATGACTATATTATTTTTAAGTTGTAATCTGTTCAAGTTACTACATTCAATGTGGGAGAATGTTTAATAAGGCTGGGTATCATTTTCAAATAACCGCAGATTGCAAACAGTTGGTTAATATTTCTATTTCTAATGCAAAAAGGCTTTTATAAATGCATGGAACCGTAAAAATAAAAGTGTTCTTAATCTAACATATTAGCAATAACTATTAGAATAACAATTCTTCATTGCAAACTTCATTTTAATTTCGTATTGTGTGGCCACAGATAAAAAAGGACAGCGTAAACCATACATGATTCAAATATAATTTGCACAAGCCACTGGAATTGTTATTATAATTGCATTGTACGTAAATTATGATTTGCCTGTCTTGTTATAATAGTGGTAACAGAAATGTACATGTGAAAAAAGGTTTGCGACAAGTGACAAAATTCCACGAAAAATTCTGTCAGAATTCCACGGAATTAAAAATCAAGGTTTAGGTGACGCGCCACCACCGCCACAAAATGGCGCACCGGATTCTGTAACGACGACGTCAACGACGGTACGACGCTATTCTACGTACTATTATGGTTTATACAGGGTTACTACGGAGACAGTGCGCATATTTTTTCCATACACTCAGTATCGTTAATAGAACACATTTCACGAAAAAAAATCGTAGGTAATTTTTTTTGTGAACTATTATTTTATCTACCGCAAAATTCAAATATCATGGTCACCTCTCAAACGGGAGTGCAAGGGGTAAGTGCGCGGGGAAGGGTGGGGTGAGGGCGGGGGAGTAAAGCGCGGATCAGTCGGTCAGCGTCCCACGCCGCGCGCACCCCTTTTGCGTCTGGCGTTCCCGCGCTCTCACGCGAATCTCGTTGCGATGAGTACTGTCGGGCCGATTCACGTGGCCCAGATGTCGTAGAGGGAACTCGCTTGCAATCACAACAAATGTTTAGCTTCTTGTGATTAATGTATTTAATCTTTTCCACGAAATCCTATTTCACATACTGCATAGTCTGCTCTTCATTTTCTGATCCCAGTGACTTCGTGCTGTTTATTTGAACTCTTTGAATTCTATTTTCTGGATAGGAACTGATCAAATTTAGGGCTCCGTCTCTAACTCAATAATGTTCCAGCTTTATTAGCAGCGTCTCGTTATCGACGAAGTCGAAAGCCTTAGATAAGTCACAGAACACCCCAGTAGCATCCTGTACATAAATTTGATTCCAATTTTTTAAATACGCCTGAATGAAGAAGGTTATTGACCTTCCATATTTTTTTGTGAATTTATTTTGGAATGGGATAATTATGTTTTATTTTTTACAACCTTGAACCCCCTTCTTTATTTTGACGGTCCTAAACCCGTAAAAGTATGAAGGAAAAATTGGAATCATTTATCTCATCGTCGCGTCGCGTCGCGTCGTTAAAGAGAGAGTGAACATGATACTGGTTTTGGTGTGGATAATTTCGTGTGATGTTTTTTTTTTTCATATTTTTGTTCGAAACATAGTTAAACAAAAAAATGTCATAATTTTAAAAATCTTCCTGTATGTTAAATTTGCGCACTGTCTCCGAAATAACCCTGTATTGTGTTTCTTTGACTATCCGCCATCGCCATACGTCCTCGCCACACCACTTCTGTATAAACTATGCCTAAGATTGAATGTCATTTGAAATCGTAGAACAAGAGAGATTATTTTCGTTTGCAGATCGATCTGTCAGATACCGAGTTTAAGCCTTATTGCAATTTTCGTTAACTAGGAATCTAATTAAAAAATGGTAGAACACTTTCTTGGCCAACTGTACAGTTATCGATACAAGTGTGTACCTGTACAGGGTGTGACAGAAATACTCTTAAAGCGGAAAGGGAGTCCATAAATCTGATCAACTTTCCCTTGGGAACATAGGCTGACAAACGTTAAAGAATTTGTCCCTTTCATTCAAAACAGCGCGGCCAGCTGATCAATTTACTATGGGATGGGATGAAAACTTAAGCGTCCACTACACTACTCGCGAAGTTGATCGAAGTAAGCCGAGGACGAGAGTATAGAGAGGCACTTCGTGCAACTTAGCTTCGTTTCGGGCTTCACTTTCACACCAATTTGACACTTCGTTGAAGAACTTCGGACGAGAGTGTAGTGGGCGCTTTATGTTTGTAGAGAGAAATTTTAGTTTTATGGAGCGTAATTCTACGACATATTATATTGCCTTGACAGTGACAGCTATATTGCCGTGCTGTTGACCATTCAGATGCAATGTCACTTTCGTCGCATCATTTTACGGCACAAGCGAACTCGGATTACTTGCAGTAAACAATGCATGAATTAGTCGTATGATATTATGATCATGTTCTGTCGAATAAACAAGTTATATCGTGTAACTCAATCTGCTGGCATTCATTCATATGTTTTTTTCTAGGAATTATAACAATACATAATTGGTTTTGTTCTTATGTAAAATAATATATTATAGAACAGTATTATTTTCTAAACATTTTCTATTTATTTTCTCTTTGCGATTGTGACAGCATATAAGAATCTTGGGAATTACAAGCGTATGAAAGAAACCACGGCTGAGATTATGATGATTATCATGTGTTTTATTATGAACAAAAAAAAAATATATATAGTTTAACTTAAGGCATTTGATAATTGGATTGTTTTAGAACATTTTCGTTGACGCGTGAAATTAAGTACGAGTATCCTAGAACTATTGCAATATGTTTTAAGATTTTCGGGATTGTTCACTACATTAAAGTTTACACATTAAAATGTGCCAACCCGTAAAATGCGTCTATTTAACTATTACAATAATTTATTTTTAACTATGAAAAAAACATGTGATTTTCACACCTCAAACTGAATATTTTTTAATGACAAATTATATTCCATTCAATTTGTTCTTTATTCTAAATAACATTGATTGATGTGTTTCAGAGCGAGATATAGTTCAAAAGAATCCCAAAATCCGATGGACCGACATCGCGGATCTGAAGGAAGCCAAGCGGTTGTTGGAGGAAGCCGTGGTTCTGCCCATGTGGATGCCCGACTTCTTCAAGGTATAAAACAATGTGTTCAGGAGGGACTAAACTGATTCCAAGTTGAAGCTAGTCACAGCTAGTTTTTGGAAAAGTTCATTACTGCGAACGTGTAAACGGTAGCTTTTAGAGACGAGTACTGCTCACTAGTAAGATTTTATGTACTGAACTAAAGCACTAAAAGCTGATTTATTTTATCTTAGTCTTTAGGAAAACACGTTAGGAGAGTAGTTCCTTTAGTCTTCGAGAGTACTAATAAAATCTCTAAAACTACCATTTACACGATTCTACTAATGAACATTCCTAATGCACTCTTTTAATGACTAAGACATCAGTCTTTAGCGTTAGTTGGCACACATTTGACTACAGACTATGTTCCTGGTCTTAACATTTGCTTGTATCTCTAGGGTATCCGCCGCCCGTGGAAGGGCGTCCTGATGGTGGGTCCCCCCGGCACCGGTAAGACCATGCTGGCGAAGGCGGTGGCCACCGAGTGCGGGACCACGTTCTTCAACGTCTCCTCCTCCACACTCACCTCAAAGTATCGAGGGGAATCCGAGAAACTCGTCAGATTGCTTTTCGAAATGGTAATTTTGTTTTATATTACGTCACCGTCAGATTGTGAGCGTCGTTAGTTTATAATATCGCGTGAACTGCAATCAACCATTTACAATTTCACGTATTATTTCTCGATAGGTGACGGCTCCTTAGCCCAGGTGGTAGTGTATCTGCTTCGGACGCACAGGGTCGCGGGTTTGAATCCCGCCCAAGCCAAACATTCGTGTGATGAGCACTTGTGTTTGCCTTGTGTCTGGTTGTTGTTTATCTATATAAGTATGTATTTATCTATTTATGTAATGTATATCAGCTGTCTGGTACCCATAGTACAAGCTCTGCTTAGTTTGGAATCAGATGGCCGTGTGTGAAGATGTTCCCCACATATTTATTAATATTTATAGTTTATAATCTTAAATTGTGAACAAAGCTGCAGAGTTCGTAATCTGTCGGGTTTTATCACCCGTAAATTTTTTAACCGTGTTCCTGATTTGTCGGTTTTGGCAGTAGCTCATTCTGTATCCATAAAGTTTTATTTTTCTTTATCATTGCCGCAGCCAAAACTGACCAATCAGGGATGGTTTGCAATTTGACTTCGATAGATTATAACCTAACGAGAAATAATAGTAGGTTACACCAAGGTAAAACCAAGTTCCTAGTTTGTGACACTTACAAGAAGGCCTTTTCATTTTAAACTCGCCTTTAAATCTTAAAAAAGAACGTTTTTCCATTGGGTAGACAGTATTAATAAATATAATTTTTCGCTGCCTAAGTAATAAATCTTGCTGAAATGTTTTTATAAACCGAGCCTTTGGAGCATACTAAAAACCTTATAATAAACAATTATAGCTCGAGACGTAACGTCAGTACGTGCTATTCGCCTTGATTTTTAATCCGGGCGGCCGCCGCACGATTACTTACCTCATCGAGTTACTGAAAAATACCATTTTCCACGAAAAGTAGACTTACAATAGATAGGAAAAATTTATGTCTACCGGGGCTCAGCCTGGAGAAGATATGCAACCCACTTAGCGCGGAGCGTTACGCGGCGCGTCGGGCGTCCCATACCGCGCGAGGCGACGCCCAACTTCAAACATATTGCTCGCCCGACGCGCCCCGCAACGCCCCGAGGCCCCTCCCGATGACGCCCCTAAAAATGGTCGGACTGCGGAACCCTCCAACACTGCGGTCGGCCGACAAAGTTTTTTAGACTCTATTAATAGATACTAAGAGCAACGAAAAAGTTTCGTTCCCTAATATGAGATAAAAGTATGGTAAAGCATTGACTATACTGGCGTATAGACAACTTGACAGCCCGTTAATGCGTGCCAAATTTTGACTTATCAATGTGTGCGTTAGCTAGTGTAAAATCTAATGATGAAAAAATAGTTCACCAAAATAAACAAAATTATCAATAAACAAGTTTATCTACGCAAAATATTAAAATACACAAAAGGATTAACATAATACAAAATAAAAGACAAGTTTTAACCAAAAATAAACGCACCATTGCAGTGACGACGTCCTAAGTATTAACCTGTGAAATGTGCAATTTTCAGGATTATTTCTAAGATTAACACCACTCACTCACAGAACACGTAACCATTGTTGAATACAATCATATTTACTAAAAATAAACCACAATTTACGCAAAAAATATAAAATATGGAGAATCTTCTTCCATGCGTGCCGACTTGTGACGACCTGTCAACCAAAACCGGTCAGTTCCAATAGATTCGCTTTCCTTTTCTATCTTGCTATATCTCCATAAGAGATTTTCTTCTCCCTCGCACGCTTTGTTGGTCTATACGCCAGTATATTATAAGTCTATGTGGTAAAGTGGTTTGCATATCTTCTCCCCCCACGTCCCCCCAAGCAGAGCCCCGGCAGACAAAATTTTTTCCTACCTATTTTAGGCTACTTTTCGTGAAAAGTGGTATTTTTCAGTAACTCGATGAGGTAAGTACTCCTGCGACGGCCGCCCAGACTATTTCCATTTGAGATATTTATTTGACGTTTAAAAAAGAAGCTGAACGAATGAATGGTGTATTAACTTTATGAACTAAATAGGATGTAAATGTTACACCTTTTAGTTGAATTGACTAGTGAAATCAACTACCCAAGACGATTGTATACTTGTCGCAGGCCCGGTTCTATGCGCCCAGCACGATATTCATCGACGAGATAGACTCATTGTGTTCTCGTCGCGGGTCGGACAGCGAACACGAGGCGTCGCGTCGAGTCAAGTCGGAGTTGCTCGTGCAAATGGATGGACTGAGCTCCAATGCCGACGAGCCCACTAAGGTGAGTGGTTATCGACACGAAAAGAGACAGAAAATAGGCTATAAACACTATAAGGTTTTCGCGGTTGTTAATATAACACATATATCTGCCGAGTTATTACCACGATTTTACAGTTCTGCCGTGATCATGACTATTGCAACATTGTCGAAATATCAGTAAGCTCATTAAAAAGCTTATTTTTAATCAAAATCGTGATAATAATCCGGTAGATATGTGTGCTAGAAAATAGGCTGTCCTTATCTTCTTCTTGTCTGTTTCTGTTCTATTTTTTAGTGTGCAATAATCGGGATCCCTTTCGTTGACAAATTGTTTTTTTTACTAATATATTTTGGCATATCATGTTTCGCTTAATTTTTTTTTCCCTATTATTTCTTTGCCATAATTTTTTTTCATAATATTTTTAGTGGCATAATTTTTGTCAATTTTATTTATGTCTACTTTTTTAAATATTTAGGAATATTGTTTTGTCGACTGATAGATTTTGTCAGGTTAAATGGCAGCAAATGAAACTCAGTTTAATTTTAGACTCAAAATAGGTTAAGGTGCGGCGGCCCCGCCGCCGGTTATTTTGTTTGTACATATAACATATAAAATGCGTTAGATGTTTATGCCTATTTTGATTATGGCTTGATATTATCATGCTTTTTTTTAATTATGGTTTTATATATTATGTTTTTTTTTATTATGGTACTATTATCATAATAAAAAAAAAACATAATATATAAAATGTTGTTATGCGTTAATATATTATGCTTATATTATATTATGCGTAAGTATCATTCGTTTAAATTACACTATGCAATTCAATGTTATGACTTGTCATCTGTGTGTGTGGAGCGGTGCAGTCCATGGCTCATTTAGTGTCCTGTCCTGCCTGCCTGTCACCTGTTCGCAGCAGAACTTAATGGACGCCACAAATAGTGCAGTCGAAGTGGCTAAGTTCTGGGCTAGAAAGATATAATTTGTCATCGACACGCAAAGAAGAAGAATGTTATGACTTAATTTTCTATGCAAATAGGGAATTGCAATAATCACTATGTGTGATATATTTCAATCAAGAGTTAATTCGACTATGCAAGGCAACATTTGTTTATAAACAAGTTTACCGTAAACACTGTTTCTGAAACTTGGCAGTCCACACTTGTCAGTTGTTGCTAGGATGTTTATATTTTTTCTTTTCACGACAAAATTGTAAACGTAGATTATGCATCTTTGTTTCCACTTCCTTTTGTGATATAATATTCTAATTCCATGTTTAATTATCCGGCAACACACGTCCACACCTGTCAACTTTTGTTTATAAACTAGATGTTTCGTCTTGATCTCCACTCAAAGTGGGGAACACGGCAACATGTATCTGAAATAATTTTTCATCACCCTTGTTTATAAACTGTTTACAGAGATGATGCAACATCGTGAAACACTGTTTATAAACAGTGTATCTAAACAAATGTTCCCTAATGAATACACGCTATAACTTCAATATGCTTGCTGAATGTTATGATTTACACGATTTTGTGTACAGAAAATTGAAGCCCCCGGACGTATAAGAGCTGGTGATGATGACTTTTACAAACGTTTTTTACGAATAAGGTGGTGATGGTGTTAGCTGCGACAAACTTTCCATGGGACATAGACGAGGCGTTGCGACGTCGTCTCGAGAAGCGCATCTACATTTCGCTGCCGACGCAAGAGGGCCGCGAGGCATTGCTCCAGATAAACCTTAGGGAGGTGAAAGTGGATCCCGAAGTGGACCTCAAGTCCATCGCCAAGAAACTCGACGGGTACTCCGGCGCTGATATCACTAACGTTTGCAGGTACGTTGTGTAACACTCGGTTTCATAACTTAATAGTCTTCGGTGGTCGCTAGGGACGCTGCCGTCAAATTGTGAACTGATTAATAATTGGCATGCGACGGAACGCACCTCGCACGCTGATTGGTTAAACGTTTGCCGTGTCCAGCGCGGCTATTCTTGGCTGTCATTCTGTAGGTAGCTACTGCCAAAACCGACCAATCAGGAACACGGTTCACAATTTGACGGTTTGACATCGTAAGATTATAAACTAACGAGAAATAATACGTAAAATTGTAAATAGTTGGTTTCAGTTCACAATTTTCCGTAAGTTTATAATATCGCGAGTAAGATTATAAACTAACGGCGTTCACAATCTTACGGTGACATCTGAAATTACCACGTACTAATAAAGAAAGAGACCTAGGTGTAACTGTGGTAAGATAATGTGTTTGAATTCCGAGTTGATAATGGGACTCTCGCGCGTAACCACTTTATTATTATTTTTTGCTTGAATCCTTGAGCCACGCCCCCCTAAGTTTAGCCTATTAAGAAAGTTATACGTACCACACATATAAAATGTCTTATAATTCGTCTGTCTTAAGACATCTTTTGATGTATTCGTCTAGCTGGGTGCACGTATATTTTTCGTGTGCAAGCAAAAAAGAGCAAAGCGGTGGACAGGCGTGAGAGTCCCCAATATTTGGTGTTCTTACGGTAAAGGAAAAACATCGTAAGGAAGCCTGCACTCATTCAAAGGTGTGTGAAGTGTGCCAGATGTGATTGATTAGGGAAATAAAATATAGTTAAAAAAAATAAAAAACACGCTTTTAAAGCACATCAAACTAAAAAGTGAAAAATAATTTTATTCTTAATATAAGCTGAAAAAGCTTACCCCACGCTTTTTTTCACAATAATACTAGTATTTTTCGTTCACTATTGTTTTCAGTGCGGAACCACTGATCAGTGCTACCCCCCGTTGCGTGCTTAGGCACTGATCAGTGTTAAAGAGACCTGGCTCATATTTGACACGATTTTAGTATTTAAATAAAGGAACTTAGAGTATATAATTTGTTTTATTCATAAACGGTTGATAAAGGAACCATAGACAACCATCAATCACTTAGTAAAAGTCATAAAACCGTTATTATACTAACAGTTCAAAGTTGAAGTTTGGTTCGAATAGGAGCAAAATTTCAAAATGTCCGATGTTATTTGTGATATTCAAACCAGTATTTATGCAAACATTTCCTCTAAAAATATACTGTTTTCATGTAAATAGATTGCTTATGTATTGAACTAATGGGAAAATAAATGAATACGTGCATAAAAGGACTAAATTTATTGAAAATGAAGCAATAACTTGGGTGTACCTGCCGGTCGTGATTCGGTCGAATGCACTTTTCCATTACCTGTAAAATTTAAATAAAACATGCATTGAAAACAAAACATACTTTAAAAAATCTTTAGCTATCGAACTTTTAAATAAAGTCATTTATTTTGTGTACTCCAAAAAAATTTGTGATAATTTTGAATAAAATCAGATCACGGTATGCGCGCGCTTGTACTCGCGACTTTTCGCCGCAGGCAACCTGCTGGTTTAAAATCACTTTCCGCATTCCAAAGGAGAATAAAATTATTTTTCACTTTTTAGTTTCATGTGCTTTAAAAGCGTTTTTTTAACTATATTTCATTCTTCACTTTTTAAATTATGGGTTAAGGACAAGCCAATGAGTTTGATGTACTGTGAAAGCGTGTATTTTTTTTCTTTTTCTTTTTCAAATTATTGTATTGTCACCGGTTCTTGATAAGTGTACAAAGTTTCAATTAAATCTGTACGTTTAAAGTGGGTCAAAATCGAGTCCAAACAAAGGAGTCGGTTACATATGAAGCTAATAAAAGCGTGTTCAAAATAGAATTCGTTTATTCCATCGTTTCACAGTTTTTGTTTTTATATACCAGAATCATTGGCATTCAGCACACTTTTATCATTTGCGTTATACCTTTTGCAGAGACGCGTCAATGATGTCGATGCGGCGCAAGATAGCGGGTTTGATGCCGGAACAAATCAAACAGCTGGCTAAAGAGGAGCTTGACTTGCCAGTCACCAAACATGACTTCCTAGATGCCATCAGCAAATGCAACAAGTCCGTCTCCAAAGGCGACATACAGAAATACTTACACTGGATGACGGAGTTCGGGTCTTCCTGATAAACATGTTTGTAAGTATCACTCTGTATGGTTACACGTTAAGCTTCTCATGAAAAGAATCATACAAAGGTTGGTGATCTGGCCTGCCACCGGAAGATTTTTACCAGAATCAACATCAAGACACGTACACCTATTTTAATTTATTGTCAACAGCAGGACTTTTTTAATACAAAGTTTAAATTCTTAAGCATTAATCAAAATTTTTTATTTGTATAATTTTATTAAATTAACCTATTTCAAGCCAAGATATAACTGTAAATTTTAAGTGAACCAACAATTTACTGTATTATAATTTGTTAATCTATATTTCAGTAACAATTAATTTATAAAACTCGGCTATATGAATAAGATAAACTACTGAAAATTTGGTGTATATTTCTACAGAATTTAGTCGTCGTCGTAGTTAATAGATAAGTAGATTACACATAATTTCACTCACAGATACTTAGATTAGAATATTAATTAAGAGAAAAAGAATGTGCGTTGTTTTTCTGCAAAGCAGTGTCCTGCCAGGTTTGTTTATTTCTACTAAAAGCACTCTAGCGAAGATTAAGTATAACTCCGCTCTGAATCAAGAAAGTCACTCCCGCGACATTCTAACGCTATTAAAATTAACTCGTATATGCACGTAAACAAAAGAACGACTTGTGGACTCGACGATGAGACGACTCGCGCGAATGTGTGTACGTTGTATTATGAATTTACAAATTAATTTATGAAAATCTTTGTAAGGGGCTATGTACCCAACAACTTTCCCATATTGTTTTTTTACAGTGTTTAAAATTTTTGTATCATTTGTTCATTGAATACGTTGTCCCTTACACCACCCTAAAAGTAAAATGCCTTAAAGTGTTACACTTCCAAGCAACGTTTGGACTGAACTGTTTCAGTATTAAAAGTAAATAAAAAGTATAATAGTGGCATATCGAAATTGTAATATATTTTTAGTGAGAAAACATACTTTTAATCTAAATATCGTGTAAACATTCCTTAATGGAATTGGATTATGTGTAAATAAGGCTATAACGATTTAACAAATATTTTTCCATTTGCTACAATTATAATAATTATATAACAACACAAAAAATAACAACTTTATAATTACTAGAATTATTTGATAATCAAAAATACATGTAAAAATTTAATGTTTCTTAAGTGTTGTAAATTCAGATATTTTGTGCAATAATTTGACGAAGTTTAAATACAGTAGCTGGCTTAGCTTGTGTAATGAATAGTTTCTGTGTATAGTCATTCGAAAGACAGATTTTGATGTATGTATCCTATACGTAATATCGACAAATTATAGCAAGACTCTAAATAAACGCACCTAACGAGTGGAACTAACGAACTAAATTGTAGCGTTCGATGCATTCCGTCACCAGCAACTGTGAAATTCATTTGACTTTATAGCTTGGTTTGTCCTACTTTAACTACCATCGTTTATCCATGTTGTCACTAGACGAAAAGATAAAATAAAGTGTTTTCAACTCTTGTTTCTTAAAGCAAAACAAGAGTTGAATTTTAAAAAAGGACAATTTTCTGTTTCGCAACGTTAACCCCGTAGGCCGATTGCATTATTCGTGTGGGATATTACTTACTTTATTTTTATTGTTCAACAAATTGTTTAAATACATTTACATACAATATGGATAGAAGCTCAATTTGCTTTGCTTGCCAGCCTTTTGAATCGTATGAAGCCATATTGATTGTGAAAAGATTAATATTTTTTCTTCCACTTATTATTTATGATATTATGATCAATTTTGTTGAAAAGTTACGTTGGTGTTTATAATTTGTTCCACTTACTTAGTACAAATAACATACACTTAATAATACACATCACCATAGTAAATAATAAAACAATAGAAAGCTATTGAAGTGCTTAGACATCCCACTGAACTGTGTGAACTGCAACTGTGAATTTAAACGACGAGTAATTTTGATCCTACATTGCATTACATTGACAAGCCAATTAAATCTGCTCGCGTTGTATTCCGCCAAGTGCGGTGATTGGTTCACGGTTGGATTGTCGTTTCCGTTAGCCCCGCCCACAAGGTTAACATTTCCGTAGTGCGGTTTCATTACTGAAATATGTGTTCCGTAGCTTCTATAATTCGTTGCATAATATGGGAATATGCTGCTCTGATAAACATCTATGGCTATCACAAAGATCCATGAATCAGGGCGAGATCTTTAGTGTCTGATGTTCTTTCGCACTATTGACATGGAATCTCGGAATCTCATGGATTCGTTTTTTGTCACAAGAAAATTGAAAGTCAATCTGCGTATCAGCTTTATTAATTTGTCCTCTGCAGTTTATGTAAAGCTATTTGTGAAATAATCGGTTAATTTTAATAGTTTTTGTAAGATCTGTCTGTTATAAATATGTCAGTGGATTTTGCCGTAATTTTTGTACTTAAATTAGATTAATTTTAGTCTTAAATTTAGCTAAGATATTTTTATGCCATAACTAATTTATAAATGATCTTCAAATTAATTTTATTGGACATTATGATAGACTATTAATAAATTAACAATAACAAACATGTAAAATATGCGCATAATTTTGTATATGAATATAAAGTATGGAAAATAAATCACGATCTATAAAATTATATGTACCAGAATTATAAAAAACAATGGGAAAAAGTGTACGAGGTTTGCTCCAATGTACACCACTATGAAGACTATTCCACTATGTCAGGAATTGTTGTTACAATTCAGACAGTAATAAAAACATGTTTATGCTATAGGGTGCTGTAATACCTACTTTTCCCTAATACAATAGCAAACATGCGACAAGCAGACCGGGCACGGTCGATGGTGTTCTTTAAACTCATTAAAACAAAAGCTATCCAGCAATTTCTATTATTCAGCTAGATCTCGTCAGTGGTGGACATTTAGACCCAATTTAGGCCATTTTTGCCCATTGTATTTTCCTAGTTAACAAACATTTCTGTATGTAGTCAAATTCGAAATAATAATTCGCTCAATATATTTTATTTTAAAACCCTTCTATTATATTTGAAGATCGCCGCCGTCTTCGTCCATAGATATATTTTTGTTACTAAGTTGTTAAGTCCAAAATATTTGGTGAACTTAAATAATTAACATATGGAGAAGATACTAGTAATATTACTAAAATAGTCTAAATTATGTGTATTTCGTTTTCTACTTAAGATTTAGGTATATAAACATATCTATGGACTTTGACAAAGTCGACAAAGGTCTGCAAGATGTAGGTGAGCAAAGTATGTAACCTCTAGATTGGTCTGGTACAAAAAACCATACATCATGAAAACCTGCTATTATTTAGTGATAAATTTACATACTGAATAAAAAACTTTGCATGCTTTCTTATAAATAATAATATTCAGACAAATTGTGTTGTAAAACAAAGCTTCTTACTTAGTTTTTCTTTTTTTTCGAGTAACCATCTATTAATTACATTATTAATATATCCTAATAGAAAAAAATAAAACAGGAAATAAGCTTTGGAATATGATTTGAAAACACTGATACAATTTGCTTACCTACCTTACCTACAAATTATTTTATGTATGTATGACCACATTTGTAACGCTTTTATTAATTTCAAAGATAATTAATTATTTTGCAATCATGTTAAATTTTATTATTATATAACAAAAGAAAAACTGTTTTAAATTCAACTATTGCGTTTAATTTATGAATATCCCTCTTGTCTTTCCACATTTCTCCGTTGAAGCCTAAGAACAAGTTGAAGCCAATTTCTACCAGGAAACCTACAGTGTTTTTTTTCATAATCAACAACTACCCTGGCGTAGAGCTATCAGGCCATAGTCGTCCACGCTGACCCAGTGCGGGTTGGTTGACGTCACATCACATCACATCACACACACCCGAAGCACACACCCTTAAAATTTCCTCGCAGGTGTGTGCAGGTATCCTCACGATGTTAACTTTACCGTAACCCTATGAGCGAACTAGCAACTTTTGTCTCGAGACACTATGTGCATCTCTTTCGCACTCTAGTAAACTTGACGAGAGAGGCATACTGTCGCCGCCAATGCTATATTATACATGTCGCTATAGTCGGGTTTTTATAGGATGAGTTCTGACAGCTGCAAAATTTTTCATACAACGCTTGCGCGTTACATGATTTTCATTACAAGCGTGACGGCTAATCACGCTTATTTCAGTTTATGTGACGCTAGAGAACCCGAGATAATCGAACGCAAACGTGTCCAGCCAGCTTGAAAACCGCTTTTCGCATGGTCTCTCAATCTCCGAACAGAAGGGATTCTATTTCTTGCTTATTAATACTGCGTCACCTAAAATTGTGACAGGCATCCAGTTTGAATTTTTGAGAAACGCATAGCCATTTAGCTAAAAACAACGAAAAGCGTGGCCAGCCAGCCTGAACTTACGTATTAAACTTCTGGCTGGCACCTCTGAATCTCGACAACGAAAGCGTTTTCGAACAAGGTTCTTTTACCAGCATTTAGTGACGGAATTTGTGACAGTCATAGCGTTTGTTTCATGGCGTCACATAAAGGCGTTTACGAGAAATCGATGAAAACTTGGTGCCAGCCAGCCTAATGTTCTGGCTGACTGGCTTGTTGTATCTGCGCTGTCTGATGGTCTACGGCTTCCAAATATTCTTCAACATTTAGTGACGGGGACGATTAAGATAACCTGTAAATGTGACGACGATCCCTCCCATAGTTTCAGAGATATTGATCATTTTTATTTTCCCATACAAACTTAGCAGTAAGGTGACCAATATTAAAGGTGAATGTAGGATTACGTATAACTAAGTGTTTTATTTAAAGGAATGAAAAGCCACAAATGGATGATACTGATACCAACAACTTTTACTGTAACCCTAACGTAAGATCATGAAATTTTGGACAACTGCGCACTCATCCGTATCCGATCCGGTTTTCATTCGTATTTGAGACGATAATGCATGATATTGTCGTAGTGATGTGCCGAGTCGAACTGACTGACTGAGCTGATCTCGACCATAATGCTATAGAAGCAAGAGCAAGAAGCGTTCAAGGTCAAAGTGTTAACACTTTACCACTGACTGATGAGCAGTTGACTGTACTCAAGTATAGATTTCGGGTACTTATAGAATTCGAATACTAGGTTGATCTTTCTACTTATGTAATGTAGATCCCGCAATAATGTCGCTCACGTTACTCGTATAGTTCGTTTCACGTAAATAGAATCCTGGAGTCTCTTGTCTCGAGTGTGCATTTGATTATTTTTGTAAGGAGTACCAAAATACTTGTTATTCAAAAAATAGTCAATTTGGCACATCACTAGCAGCGCGAGATTTGTATGGCGGCCACTTCGACTTGTGTTTTGATCCGTAAAAAAACCGATCCGTAGTGAGAATTTACGGGTCGAAAACGAACCGGATACGTATGGGTGCGTAAACAATTACTAGGATGGCCAAACCGGATCAGAAACGGATAATAATCGAATGAGAATCGGATACGGATGAGTGCGCAAACGCCTTTAATATTGGTCACCCTACTGCTAAGTTTGTATGGGAAAATAACAATGATCAATATCTCTGAACCTATGGGAGGGATCGTCGTCACATTAACAGGTTATCTTAATCGTCCCCGTCACTAAATGTTAAAGAAAATTTGGAAGCCGTAGACAGTGCAGATACAACGAGCCAGCCAGCTAGAACATCAGACTGGCTGGCACCAAGTTTTTATCGATTTCTCGTAAACGCTTTCATGTAACGTCATGAAAAAACGCTACTTCTGTTACCGTCAAATTGTGAACTGATTAAAAATTGGCATGCGACGGAACGCACCTTGCACGTTGATTGGTTAAACGTTTGACGTGTCCAGCACGGCCAGCGCGGGCGGCTATTCTTGGCTGTCATTCTGTAGGTAGCTACGTAGCTACTGCCAAAACCGACCAATCAGGAACACGGTTCACAATTTTACGGGTGATAAAACCCGACATACCCAACCCTTTTATGAACTCTGCACCTTTGTTTACAATTTGACGGTTTGACATCGTAAGATTATAAACTAACGAGAAATAATACGTAAAATTGTAAATGGTTGGTTTCAGTTCACAATTTTCCGTAAATTTATAATATCGCGAGTAAAGCGCCCACTACACTCTCGTCCGAAGTTCTTCGACGAAGTGTCAAATTGGTGGGTGTCAGTCAAAGTGAAGCCCGAAACGAAGCGAAGTTGCACGAAGTGCCTCTCTATACTCTCGTCCTCGGCTTACTTTGATAAACTTCGCGAGTAGTGTAGTGGACGCTTCAAAGTGAAGCCCGAAACAAAGCGAAGTTGCACTCTCGTCCTCGGCTTACTTCGATCAACTTCGCGAGTAGTGTAGTGGACGCTTAGTGGACGCTTAACGGCGTTCACAAGTTCGTAAGCCGAGGACGAGAGTATAGAGAGGCACTTCGTGCAACTTCGCTTCGTTTCGGGCTTCACTTTGACACCAAATTGACACTTCGTCGAAGAACTTCGGACGAGAGTGTAGTGGGCGCTTTACAGTGACATATACACATCATTAATTAACTTTTTTTTTAATTAAAATAAATATGTCAAAGTCGAATTAGAAATAAGGGGTTCCGAGACGAGCATGCAGCTTAGCGTCAAGCACGTAGTTTTCTGTTACTTGCTCAAGCAGTTTGATACGCCCAAGGGATATGCCCGTTTTGCGCATTTTTCCTCATTTCGAGCCCTGATGATTTTCCCGATTGTGTGAAATTGATTCAAACAAACGTAAGGTATTGCTAGCTCTTGCATTAGCTTTGAGTAAAAATAAAAAGAAGAAAAAGAAACGTATTTTGATTGCTACTGAGCTATGCTTGACCAAGCCGACAGCGAACACTGTTACAACGTCGCGTCAAGCCGTCTGGTCACGCAAAAATATAAAATCGCATCAATTGCGGGTCAAGCTCGAAAATACTTGACTCGAGCATCAAGCAAACGTTGTAGACGTTCAAATTGTTTGACGCCAAGCAAAAATCTACGTGCTTGACTAAAGGGGTTCCGAGACGAGCAAGCAGCTTGGCGTCAAGCACGTAGTTTTCTGTTGCTCGCTCAAATAGATTGTTACTCCCGTTTTCGCCTATCAAGTAGCTTGATCAAGCAACAAGACGCATTTTTCCTCATTACGAACCCGATCGTCCATGTTGGTTGTCAAATAAAAGTGATTTTCCCGATGGTGCGAAATGGATTCAAACACACGTAAAGCATTGCTAGCTCTTGCATTAGCTTTGAGTAAAAATAAAAATAAGAAAAAAAAAAGTATTTTGATTGCTACTGAGCTATGCTTGATCAAGCCGACAGCGAACACTTTCAAAACGTCCGCGTCAAGCCGTCGGGTTGGTTGCTTGAGTAAAAAATATAAAATCGCATCAAGCGCGGGACAAGCACGTAAATGCTTGACTCAAGCATCAAGCAAACGTTGTAGACGTTCAAAATGCTTGACGCAAGCAAAAAGTGTCGCTTTATTATCCCTTCAATAAAAACAGGTCAACTTTTACATGGATGACAGCAACTGTCATTTGTTTAAACTAGCTATATAGGGATTATTAGGGATATCAACTATTGACACACTTAGGGCATGGATACCGGTATACCGAAATACCGGTCAAATTTTTCGGTATTTTGATACCGGTATTTGAGGAAAAAATACCGGTATTTCGAAAAAAGTGGTCTAATTTTGCAATATCGGCAGTTTTTCAACTAATGGAAAGTAATTGATAGATTTTATACCATCTCATTTTATTTTTTAACACGTTTTTATAAACTCGCTTTCTTGTCTGTCTGTCTGTTAGTTTGTCTGTGGGTTTGTTCGGTCCGAATCTTGCAACTCATTTTTGAAGCACGTGCTGTTATTCGATTGTGCTGAAATTTGGTACACTTATGTAACCTCGGTGACAATGCAATATTATGACATCATGGAGCTGGTGTGATGATGGAGCCGGAAGGTGGCCATAGGAACTTCTAAAATACACAACACAACCTCATCGTGTTTGGACTCATTGGATTTGTCTTGACTAGATCTTTAGTCGTAAGTAATGTCCAGGGTCTCATGCTGGAGGTGGCCACAGGAATTCTTCAAATACTCAACATAACCTAGTCGTGTTTGGGCCCGTTGGATTTGTTTTGACTATATATTTAGTCACACGTTATGTCCAGGGTGTCGTGATGGAGCCTGAAGGTGGCCATAGAAACTCCTAAAATACATAACAATCTCGTCGTGTTTAGGCTCGTTAGATTTGTCTTGACAAGATTTTTAGTCATACGTGACGACGTGATGTCCAGGATCTCATAATAGAGCCGGAAGGTGGCCGCTGTATTTCCTCAAATACTCAACATAACCTAGTCGTGTTGGGCCCGTTGGATTTGTCAAGACTAGTTCTTGAGTCATATGTGATGTCCAGGATCTCATTATGGAACCAGAAGGTGGCCATAGGAACTCTCTCAACGTCGCAACATAACCTTGTCGTGTTCGGGCTCGTTGGATTTGTTTTGACAAGATCTTTAGTCATACGTGATGTCCAGGGTCTCATGGTGAAGCCGGAAGGTAATCTCATCGTAACAACATAATCTCGGCATGCTTAGGATTTTTAGTCTTAGCAATTTAGTCCTACGTGATGTTCAGGGCATCTTGCAACATTTAAATACGCTGGACTAAAAAGACAAAATAATTATAAAGTAAAAAAAAATTTTTTAAAACTCGTTTTTACGCACTAAAAAGTATAAAATAATTTTTATTGAGATTTTTAAAACGAAAAACGTGGGGTGCATGGAATAGATATTCTAAGAAGTAGAGAACGAGGTGATGGCTGGAAAACAGCATAGTTTCCTTCCATAGCTTCCTTATTCGTAGTATTCGTAGCTTATACTACGAATAAGGAAGCTATAGAAGTCGCATTCCGTTCAAAAAATGGCCCCACGCAAAGGGCAACAAAGAAGGCGGGGCTTAAAAAGGGCAACACACGCGCTAGTTAGTCTGTCACGCAAAAAAGAAACTGGGGTAACAAATCACAAGTAAATACATTTTTTTTCAGTATTCTAAATACTTGACATAAAATAAGGATGGATGGGATTATGCAAGCACTAGTCAGCCAATGTCTACAACTTATATTAAGGCATAATGTCATAATACTTTATATCCTATAAAAATACTGAAATAATCTCCATAGTAAGTATTTCATAAAATTAAATAATCTTGTATAGAAACTGTTATTTTCCGTTAGTTACCCCACTAAGTAAATTTTGAAATTATATTGATTGTGCTGTATTATTATTAACATAATATGATGAAGTTTGTGCTATAACCCAAAGTGAAAGACAATGTAAGTAAACCATACATCTGAAGTTGTCAATTTTCATTGTTATTTTCTTTTAAAAGGCACAAGGCCAAGTCTTTTATACAAGGGCTGCTATTTATGTATCCGGAACTGGCCACTTACATAAACAATATTTAAAAAGAAATTATAACATTTAAAAATAGAACTCTTTGGCTGTAAAATAAAGTTTGTTTTATTCATCAGTCAATTGTTTATAAATTGTGGCGCCATTTTTAAAATTCATTGTCTATCATCACCATTGATTTGACTCGTGAAAATTTTCGTGCTATGATTTATTACGACTTTCGGCGTGGATTAACTCAAAAACAGTGCATGGATCAACTTTTGTCGACTTTTGGGGAGGAAGCCCCATCGAAAACCACTGTGTATCACTGGTTCAGTGAGTTTAATCGTGGTTGTCGTATGCTTGCGGACGATTTTAAAGAAGGTCGCCCTAAATCGGTTGTTGTACCACAAAATATTGATGCTGTGCGCGAACTAATGATGCAAGACCATTATGTTACATATCGCCAGATAGAAGCATTTCTGGGCATTAGTATGACGAGTATTTATAAAATATTACACGAACATTTGGCTGTAAAAAAAAAATGTTCTCGTTGGATCCCGCACAACTTAACAGTTGAACAAAAACAGGCTCGTGTTGATTGGTGCAAAAAAATGATAGAAAAATACAAATGTGGTACATCAAAAGCTGTTCATAATATCTACACAGGAGACGAATCTTTGATATATGCGTATGATCCCGAAACTAAACAGCAGTCAACGGTTTAGGTGTTCCAAAATGAGCCAAACCCAACTAAAGTTGTTCGTGCAAAAAGCACTTTGAAGCAAATGGTTGCCTGCTTTTTTGGTATTAGTGGACATGTGGCTACAGTACCACTAGAGAATCGTAAAACGGTTAATTCTGAATGGTACACCACCATTTGCTTGCCAGAAGTCTTTGGAGAAATACGCAAGAACAATCGACAACGAAGAATAATCCTTCACCACGACAACGCCAGCTGTCACACCTCGGCCGCAACAACGGAGTATTTAAATAGTCAAATGATCGGATTGACGGGTCATCCGCCATACAGTCCCGACTTGGCACCCAACGACTTTTATTTATTCCCAAGCGTGAAGAACAAATTACGTGGACACCGATTTTCGACCCGGGAAGAAGCCGTTGATGCTTTCAAAATGCACGTTTTGGAGATACCCGATACAGAATGGAAAAAATGCTACGAAAGTTGGTTTCAACTTATGAAAAAATGCATCGATCATCACGGGGAATATTTTGAAAAGCAATAAAAGTATATTTGGTTATAGATGTTTGTTATTTTTTGTTATTTCGGATACATAAATAGCAGCCCTCGTACTAGTGGCTCTGTGAGCTGTAGACCTCGCGAGTCGCTGTATATCTCTTTATATTTGACGGAGAACCGTTGCCAGCAGGATCGCACATGGTGGATGGATCCCCGAAATAATGTAGTCTCTCCTTAGTTCAGGCTTTTATTTCAACGTTAGTAAAATTACAACTTGAAAATAACAATTAATTGGCAAGATTTTAATGGATACAAAATATAATACGAAAACGTGATAAGTTTGACACAGAGTAATGGCCTCTTCCCAAAAAAAAAAGCACACAATCACACATTTAAATAATATATTATATAAGATTGTTTTAGTAAATAATGAAAAAGTAATCTCTTTATATTATTGACGGAAAACCGTTTCCAGCAGGATCGCACATGGTGGATGGATTCCCGAAATAATATAGCCTCTCCTTAATTCAGGCTTGTATTTCAACTTTAGTAAAATCATAACTCGAAAATAACAAATGTTTGGCAAAATTTTAATGGATACAAAATACAATACGAAAACGTGAGAAGTTTGATACAGAGTAATGGCCGCTTCCCAAAGTTACAAAGTAATCTGATTCATATGAGTAATGCAAAAGTACGATAATTTTTAATTTTACTTGTTCTATCACACTTAATTCCCTCTACGCACTTAATGCATAACACATCCACTGCACAAGTGACGCGATCCAATCACCGTTATCCGTCATGCCGTAAACCAATCAGCGCCCTTGTCGGAAAATGACGTGATGCGTGAACGCATCCAATTGGCCCGTCTACAGTGACGTTTCTTGTTTAAGTACTCGAGATTTGGGGCCATATTTTTCTTGGGTTTTGTTTACAATTACATTTCCATAGCTTCCTTATTCGTAGCTTATTTATAGTCCAAAGCGCGAGTGGGGTTCATGCTTGCTTCCGTTTTGTACAGACAGTTTTTTGGGTAATTCAAGTACAATGTACTCTAATTATTGGGCTGTACAATATTGGCTTTGAAAGATTGGGCCGGCCTTTATCATGGTCGTACATTATCGGCTCCCCTTTGCAATACACGACAATATTTTTAGTACCTATTGTGGCCACATATTTTCATGTGTGGCCGGGTGTTGCCGAACGATCGCTTCACAATCGAAAACACGGCAACATTGCCGAGCCATCTATATTGTTGTCTCGTTTTGCGGCATATGTGCGCATCCCTTTCTGAAGTTTGACATAGCGATAAATTTGTTATATTCTGTGCTTTCCTTCTTGTTTGTTTTGGCATTGTTTTGTTTGATGTGACTTTGGAAGTTATTTATTTTTATAATAAGTAAAATTACGAAATAAATATTTATCGAGAATTAATTCTAGGTCTATGGAATCTAAAGTGTCACGCCTATTGAAATAAGGTGGAATCCACATTCGCATCTTTGTTTTTCGTTTCAATTTTTCTTGTAATACAATATAAGAGGCTGCGACGAGTGTGACTTCGTTAGCCATTATTGCCGGATTGTGTGGCTCATTTAGAAGTCTGCATCATGGGCCATACTATTGCAGCCAGATTGCAACACATGGCCCGGCCATAGATTGCCCAGCCACTAGTTGCAATCTGGCTGCAATAGTATGGCCCATGATGCAGACATAATATACAATAGCAATTTTGCCTTGTTTTCGACCCGGCCACACGTGGGAATAAATACTGAAAATATTGTCGTGTATTGCAGAGTATGGCTGGTATTGCTGCAATATGTGGCCACATATTGCAGTAAAAGATGGCCCGTTTAGGCGCACCTTAAGAACAAGTATTTAGTACTTGTTTTTAGGGTCACGTCTAGTCGCGTGTCGCGAAAATTCCCGCGCGACAGTCGCTGTAGCTGTTTGTCTAGTCTAGAGCAATAAATACCTAATAGGTGATATTAGGGACGAAAACTAAGTGGGATAATTGTTCTTAGCCGAGTCCTCAGAGGAAATAAAAGACGAAATCGGAAATCTTTGGCCGAGTCCAAGTCGCTGTAGTGGGTGAATTAAGAAACATGCCATTTTGCCATCAAGCCATCGAAGTGGTGTAATAACATCTTATGGAAATAAATAATTTTTAATTTGATTTGAATTAAATCTGTTTGGAACTTATTGATTAGGTTGACATTTTTTTTTTCTTTTTAGAGCATTGCTAAGAACAAGGTGAGCATTGGCTAAGTCGTCTTGAAAGTTTGATGCGCCCACTACACTACTCGCTAAGTTGATCGAAGTAAGCCGAGGACGAGAGTGCAACTTCGCTTCGTTTCGGGCTTCACTTTGAAGCGTCCACTACACTACTCGCGAAGTTGATCAAAGTAAGCCGAGGACGAGACTATAGAGAGGCACTTTGTGCAACTTCGCTTCGTTTCGGGCTTCACTTTGACACCAATTTGAAGCGCCCACTACACTCTCGTCTGAAGTTCTTCGACGAAGTGTCAAATTGGTGTCAAAGTGAAACCCGAAACGAAGCGAAGTTGCACGAAGTGCCTCTCTATACTCTCGTCCTCGGCTTACTTCGATCAACTTCGCGAGTACTGTAGTGGACGCTTGACACTTCGAAGAACTTCGGACGAGAGTGTAGTGAGCGCTTGAAACAAAGTCGTGTGAGGAGGCCTCTGCGTAGTCATGACATTTTGTTTGTCATGGTGGTACTAATTTATGCAATACCAAATCCGTACTTTCGATCTTAAATATAGATCTGATACAATATTTTTTGTATTCGTTAGGTATACAATATAATTTTATTTATTTGCACAGTTCTTTTAAAGCACATAATGAATAATATGTGAATAATATCAAAAAGAGAAGCGGATTCTAGGAATGAAGTTAGCAGCAAATGCCTTGGCGCCACCGGAACTTGTCGGGCTTAAACTAGCAACTTCTGTTGGTATTACTGTTGTTCTACGTGGTCGGATCGAGCACGAATTTGTAAACACGACATTATCATGTTAGTAATTTTTTTAAAAGTTTTAATATATTTGATAGAATAATATTTTTATCAAATTAGATAACAGAGCAATGTTTAACCAACAAATACCCTGTTTCTTACTAACCAAGAACACGCATTTTTATTTTTTTATGACCGAAGTGAACATAGGCAAAAGCGTCGTCAAGCGCTGTCGCTGTAGAATTTCAAGTCCGTATAATGGCGGACGCTGAATTGTGGGAGTTTCGTAAATCTATTGTTCTGTTTTTAAGTATTTCTGTAGTTTAAATACTTGGTTATGAGGTATCTAACGAGTGATTACATCCAGAGTGTACAAATGTGCTTGTGATATGAAATGTACGACTGTATAACGTGACAAAAGCGCCTGCTAGATATGTAACCTTTTCCCTAACCTCGTTTACGCCAATAGAGTAGATATGTGATCGATGTGTGTACTTCGTCGGTGAACGATTTTTCGTCCGTTTTGCGTGAAAATAGTGACGAATTAGATTAGTTTATTAGTAATGGAAGTGTCCGCGTCGCGTTTTACCCCGGATTTCGATATAACGTAAGCGAGCCGGTAATCGTGGAGAGTGTGCAGGGATAACCGCCACCAGCCGAACATGGCTGCGACGCAGGCAGAGACTCAGCGCAGCGAAGCGAACGTTGAACAGAGTCCCACGGAACCGCTCAGTGAATCTCGGAACACGTTATTGCAAAATGGGACCGACAAAACGGTCGGGCGCGTTCCGCCCGATGGCGTCGTGAACACAAAGAGTAAGTCGCCAATGTCGGCCGACTCGGGACAGCCACGCGATAGCAGCGAGGTACCCGGCCACGACCGGAGCGGTGAGCGGCCGGGTCCAGAACAATACGGCCAGTATAGGTATCCGGAAGGTGGAGGCGATCCTTATTATTCGGCTCGGCCCGGCTTTCCAGGCAAGCCGAGACCGCCGCCGCAGCAGCAACAGCAGCAACAACAGCGTTTCTTCCAAGGACAGCCGGGGTCGCAAGCGCCGGGACCCACGCCGACGCTGAACTCGCTGTTGCAGTCCAGCGGCGCGCCGCCGCACCGCTACCCCAACAGTTATGAGCAGGCGCCCGCAGGCTACGGAGGAGCGCCGGGCTGGCCGCCGCCGAGGCAAATGCAACCATACAATCCCCAAGGAAGTCCATATAGAAATTCAACGGTAAGTATCTTAATGTGTAATTATAATCTCACCATAACCTCTAATTGTCATTTGGTATGTTTTTATTTTCTGCCTTTAAAGCCCTTCGATATTTTCTACTTCACAAGCTTAATAACCTAGCATCCATTAGCCTAGTCAAGTAAACTAGGTAAGTATTTAAAATTAGTAACTTTGTCAGGTCTTCAGTTGAATAACTTGTGCATACACTGCACACACACTCACAGTCTGTGATCTTCACATGTTCGGTTAAATTATATTATTGTTTAATTTTCTGCTAAAAAATTATGGTAATATTCTGCTATAACCTAATGATATTTTTTTTTTTTATCTTTACCACACAATGTGGCCTTTGTCCAGCAGTGGGACACACAAGAAGCTTTTTAAAAAATAATGTTGATGTTTACAAAATAGTAGGTACTACAATCTCATTTTGGTATTCTTAAAAACTTGGCACTTGTTGCAAAATCTTATGAATTTAAATAATCATACGAATTTTTATCAATTTAAATTTTTTTTGCCTGATATTGGTACTCATTGCTGATCAAAAACACCAATAGCAGAAATAAATGAGATTTAAGACATGTTTTCAAATGAATACATAGAAAAATGTTAATTGCTCTAATAAGAGTAAAAGAGATAAAAATTAAATACTTTCATTGATTTTGACATTTTAAAAAACTGCACATTTATTCTAGTAAGATAGTTTAATTGAAAATCATTATAAATATCTATGGCAAACCAATAGATGCATTTTATTTGTAATTATGTGACTTATTTGTCCTCAAATGTTACTTGGGTCGATCAACTTTTTTTTGTTCAAGCCTGGTCCCATAAAGTTGTAAAAAATATCTAAGCAGTTTAGGCGTTTATATCTGTAAACAAATGTTTTCCGAATATTTAAGATTGTATTTAATCAATATGAAACCTTTCAGAAAAGAAAGACATCATATTTCACTTGAATTTAGTTTGTTGTCCAATGGATGCAAACTAATCATTCTTAGTACAACTATATGTCCCCAAGCAATACCAGTCTTAGATAATTAGCATAATGAAAAATCTTCAACACTTTTATAAAAAACAAAAACACAGCAATATTAAACCTTAATATTTAAATCCTAAGAGCTTTAAAGAAAATTTTTATTCGCCCCAATAAGGACAACCATTAAAAAGTTCTAGGTGTTCATCATAAATAGCACTGTCAACTTTATTTACTTTTAAATCTCGATGAAGGTCATAATTTCTTATGTACCAAGGAGCATTTACGATACCCCTTAGTACTTTATTTTGAAATCTTTGTATCATCTGAACGTTGCTTTGTTTGGTTTGGTAGCTGAATACCGTAAGTCCACACAGGCATGAGGATTTGTTTGTATCGAAGAACTTCATTGTGTACTGGTAGTGAAAAATACTTTCCAATTAGCCAGTACATATTTCTATAGCGTAACTCCAGCTCATCACGTTTTTTTTTTTTACATGAGACTTCCAGCGAAGTTTTGCATCTAATGTCATGCCAAGATATTTGGCTGTATTTTCGTACGGTATGACATTGTTACCTATGTATATCGGATGATAGTTCGGCCTTTTATTTGTGAAATCTACATGAATAGATTTGGATTGGTTAAGTTTTATTTGCCACAGTGTTATTAAAAAATATGCCGAAGCTCACGAACAAAGACTTCATCATCACGTGAATGTTGATGCTATCCGGCTCCTCGACACCACGGACATAGTGACAAGACTGAAAAGGATAAAACCCTTTGAGTTAGTTTAATAAACATTAAGCCGCGTTTCCATTTTTATTTTTACTAACGCTTTTTTATTTGATTTACATGAAAGCTTTTTTATTTATGCATAGTGTTTTCATTTTGAAATTAATTGTTCTAATGTGAATGTTTTGGTACAAGTAGTACGTAAACATTTTTAATTATAGCGGTAAAATAGGCACATTTACCTAAAATTACATATCTGGTCCGAATATTCTTTGACACTGGAGGTGGGAGGATTTTGGTTGGATGCCTTTGATGGAAATATTTTTTTTTTTCTGGTATTTTTTGTGACGGGTTGTATATCTTATTATTATTATTTTTGTAAAACCTCAAATTAGTAGCTAGCTAGTATACTTACTTACACGTTAACGTCTTTTAACCATAAGTGGTTACCTATAATTGGTTAATTAGAATTTCTGATATATATAATGTTCATTACCTGTAATTAACTATTGGTTTCCCGAATAAAAAATATATTTAGAAAATTATTTAATTATTATTATTTAGAACTCTAACATTCAAGTCTAAGTGGACTTATTAATATTAAAATGCTGTATTGGTTTTTACCTAGTTTCTCTTAAAAATGACAAATCTAATTCGTAAGTATATTGATATTTTATTATAGGTTTTTTGCGATAGTTTAGGCGCATTCTTAGTATTATGTGATTAGTGAGAATAAGTATTTCGAGAATTAAGGAATTAAAGTCACTAAAGTATAAAAATGTCCACTGGACAACCGGTCACTTGGACAACCAAAATGGTTGTCCAAGGGACATTATTGGTTGTCCAGTGGACCAAACAATTAGATTTGTCATTTTTAAGAGAAACTAAGTAAAAACCAATACAGCATTTTAATATTAATAAGTCCACTTAGACTTGAATGGAGTTCTAAATAATAATAATTAAATAATTTTCTAAATATATTTTTTATTCGGGAAACCAATAGTTAATTACAGGTAATGAACATTATATATCAGAAGTTCTAATTAACCAATTATAGGTGACCACTTATGGTTAAAAGACGTTAACGTGTAAGTAAGTATACTAGCTAGCTACTAATTTGAGGTTTTACAAAAATAGTAATAATAAGATATACACAAAAAATACCAGAAAAAAAAAATATTTCCATCAAAGGCATCCAACCAAAATCCTCCCACCTCCAGTGTCAAAGAATATTCGGACCAGATATGTAATTTTATGTCAATGTGCCTATTTTTACCGCTATAATTAAAAATGTTTACGTACTACTTGTACCAAAACATTCACATTAGAACAATTAATTTCAAAATGAAAACACTACGCATAAATAAAAAAGCTTTAATGTAAATCAAATAAAAAAGCGTTCATGTTTTATTTTCATTTTAGTACCTAAAAATGTCTAGGTAGGAGTGCGAGAAGGCGACTACTCGCGCATCGGGCCGCACGGCATTGGGCTCAGAAACCAAAGAGATCAAATGTTGGTTAACTTCCTAGACATGCAAGGGTTGTTCTGCATGAACACCTTCTTTGAGAAGAAGCCCCGGAAGTGGACTTGGCAAAGCCCCGATGGTAAGACGAAGAGCGAGATTGACTTCATCTTGACGGACAAGAAGCGCATATTTAGGGATGTCTCCGTGGTTAATAGGTTCAATACCGGTAGCGACCACTGACTGGTAAGAGACACTCTAAATATCGACTTCAGAGTTGAGAGAAGTCGTATGGTGAAATCCACTCTTCGTCCAACGCTGACCCAATCCGTGCACGATTCTGAAGCGTTCCAGTTGGAATTGCGCGATCGTTTTGCCGCACTGGAATCCACGGCAGATGTGGACAAGGACCTCGATAGTGTGTCAAGAGTAATTCGCGAAGTGGGAACCAGGCACTTCAAAAGGAAGCGGGGTAGCCAAAAGTCTTTCGGCGAGGACTCTGGAACTCATGAGGATTCGACGCCAGAACCGCGAGATGCCAGATAGAGCTCCGTCGTCGGACTTCCACCGTCTGCATAAAGACGGCAAAGCGGTGAGACGAGACCTCCGAAGCAACAATACGCAACTCATAAGAGAGGCGATTGGGCAAAAACGGGGGTCAAAAGTCTTTGCTAAAAGACTTGGTAAGAGCCACCTGACGAAGCTCAAGAACTCGGAATGAAGAATCGTCACATCAGTTCCAGAAATCCTCGCCGAGGTTGAAGACTTTTATGCCTCGCATGTCCCAAAGCCTCCGCCTAACGAAAATAACCCAAGAGCGTCACTGACACGCCACTTCTCCCGGTCGTAGACGAAGACGTAATTAAGAGGGCTCTCAAACAGCTTAAAAATTGGAAGGCTCCTGGCGAAGATAGAATCACTTCCGAGCTTCTCAGAACAGGAGGTACTCCAGTACTGATAAAGATAAAGATAAAGATAAAAATATTTATTTGCGAGAATACATGTTGGCAGATAAACGAGGTCTTAAAAAATATTTTATAAGTATCAATATACTCTACCGAACGCAGTCGGTGTGCAAATATTTATTGAAAAATTAATTTCAAAATGAAGTAATAAGTTACTTATATATAGTTAACTTACATCATAGTATTACATTTATTATTAGTAATATAATTAATGCACATATATAGATCCTTCTTTAAATTCGAGGTACTGCTTAGTACTGTAAAAACAGTTTTTTTATAGCCACTCAGTAATTTTTGTTGTAAACGTATTATAACATGTAAACGTATTATAACATATAGACAACATTTTTACTGAAGATTGCTGTCTGGCATTGTGGTATGTAGCATGCGTTCTTGTGTCGCAGTTCTCTTCTCACGATTTGTGAGTTCTTTTTAAAAAGTTCAGGGTGCTGCCTGACGAAAAGGCAAATGTCACGAATATACTGGCAAGGTAACGGTAAAATCTTTAATGTCTGAAATAAAGGAACACAACTTTCAAGAAACCAGGCATTGCTAATAACTCTGATGCATTTTTTTTTGTGTTAATAAAGCTCTATTTACGTGAACTGAGTTGCCCCATATGATTAAACCGTATGAAAGTATCGACGAGACGTAACCATGATACGCTGTTAAGGCCGCTTCAAGTGAGACGGTTTGTCTAAGTCGTTTCAATGCAAATACGAATCGATCCAGTTTACTACATACAGAGGAAATATGGTCTTTCCAGTTACAATATTTGTCTATAGTGATACCCAGAAACTTGGTGGAATTTACTTGCTCGATGTTATGGTTATTGTAAGTTATATTAAGGAGAATGGGTTTTGCGTTATAAGAGTGGAGTGAGAAAGTTAAAGGTGCTATTTAATTCTGTCATAGCCAATGGAACTACTCCGAAGGCGTGGAGTGAGAGCGTGGTGGCGCTGTTTTTCAAGGAGATAAAACTCTCCTGAAAAACTTGATTTGACGTCTTCCAGCCTCCGGAACAATCCTGGTTTCGAAAAGGTTTCAGTACCGTAGACCACATCCACACAGTGAGACAGGTTATACAGAAGTCGCAAGTGTATAATCAGCCGCTGTGTCTAGCATTTGTGGACTACGAGAAAGCCTTCGACTCCATCGATACCTGGGCTGTTCTAGAATCCTTGCAGCGATGCCGAGCCGATTGACGATACGTGGAGGTACTGAGACTGAGAAGCCTGTACAGTATGGCGTCAATGTCCGTCTCAAGTACAGAATCATAAGACAAAACCCATCCAGTTGCTCAGAGGAGTGAGACAGGGGGATGTCTCTCCGAAACTGTTCTCCAACGCACTGGAGGATTTTTTGAAAACCCTAGACTGTAACGGATTGGGCATCAGCATTATTGGCGAATATCTCAGTCACCTCCGCTTTGCCGACGACATAGTGATATTAGCTGAATAGTTGCAGAATCTGCAAAAAATGCTGCACAGTCTTAACGCTGCCTCATTGTCAGACGGTCTCCGGATGAACTTGGCCAAGACGAAGGTGATGTTCAACGAACTAATCATTCCGGAACCAATCTCGATCAATGGCGAAGTGCTCGAAGTTGTCCAAAAATATGTCTACCTCGGGCAGACGTTGCAGTTGGGTAGACACAACTTCGAGCGTGAAATCGCAAGAAGAGTACAGTTGGGCTGGGCAGCATTTGGGAAACTGCGTCATATCTTCTCGTCGCCACTACCGCAATGCCTGAAATGCAGGGTGTATAACCCGTGTGTCCTACCCGTTTTGACATACGGAGCCGAGACGTGGAGCATGACGGTAAAGCTGGCCCACCGGCTTAATGTCACTGAGCGTGCTATGGAAAGATCTATGCTTGATATTTCGTTCCGGGACAAAATCCGTGACGAAATCATCCGGCAGAGGACCATGGTGGTTGATATCGTCCACAAGTGTAGCAAGCTGAAGTGGCAGTGGGCTGGCCACGACTGTCGCAGAACAGATGAGCGTTGGAGCAGACGGGTTCTCGAATGGAGACCGCGTCTCAGGAACTACCGCGTCACTACGTAGTGTGGGACGCCCCCCTGCCAGGTGGACTGATGACCTGAGGAAGGTCGCTGGATGAGGAAAGCGGGTGATCGTGTGCTTTGGCGTGTCCTTGGGGAGGCCTACGTCCAACAGTGGGTTGCAATAGGCTGATTGAATGACCTAAAATTGGGGATGACATAAAAAAAAAAAGCCGTGAAAAATTCGAAGAAAACCCAGAAAAAATGGCTGAAAGGAAAAAGAAAAAAACATGAGTTAATTTTTTGTTTTTTATTGAACTAGTGCCATATCAAAATTTTAAGTAGCTTCTAGAAAAAAGTTCTTAAAAATGTTATGCAAAAGTAAATACATACTTTTAATTGCAACAAATTGTTCTTGTCAATAGAGTACAAACAATATGTCAAACAGCAGGTCATTTATGTCCCTTGGACAACTAAAAAAGTTTCTTGGACAACTTTTCTCCCCAGATTTCGAACTCACAAAATTGTCATGTTTCTGTCAAAAATATAGAAATGACCTGATTGAAATTAACGATTTTGTTTTATAAGCAATAAATAAATCTATTGAATTATCGTCTTGAACATTTCAACTACATGTAGGCTTTTAATATTGTATTTTCAACAATTAAAAGCCAACGGTTGTCCAAGAGACATTGTAATTGGAGATAAGTCGAAAACAATAACTACGAACTTTGGTATAGCTATTATAAATAAATATATACTCATATTATTATACAACAAAACAGTTTGCTTTTACTTTCTCTTATGGTTTCATCATCAAAATAATATTAGTTTTGGTTGTCCAAGGGACAGACTTTTTTCTCGTCGTCCGGAATTTTTGGTTAAATATCTAGTAATGGGAGGTGTAAATTATGTAATGTATTTCTTTATTTTATTTAATACTTATGAAAAAAATATCTGATTTCATTATAGTATTACTTTCCTTAAAATTTGAGCAAAAAGAAGTTTAAAGAAGTTAGAATGTCCCACCCGCCACATTAGAATGGTCCACAAGTAACTTTTTCAACTTTGGAAAACTTAAATTAGATGCAGTTCTAATCAAGCAACTTATCAAGAAAGAATTTAAAGTTCAAAATGTCACTTAAGAGTATAATTTTTACTAAGTCTTATGTTATATAAATGAATGTACTTGCACACAGGAATAATGCAGAAAAATAAAATTAAGACCAAGAAGTTACAGTTAAGCTTCTTAATTGCATTACATAGCAATGTTTTTCAGGAAACCTTCCTACAAATAAAATAAAATCTACAAATTATGTAAAATCCATCCAGAAAGTAAATTCCAGAATGTAAACTTCGCTAAAATTTCAATTTTGCAAAATATCCATTTCGTAGAATGTCAATTTTTCAGAATATCCCTTTTGTACAATGTCTTGATATATTTTTTAAAGTGCAGAATGTAAATACGCTATTATATACCATTCGCAAAACGTCTTTTTCGTTAAATATCAGATTTTCAGAATGTCTTTTTAGCAAACTTACTTTTATTTGGTTGTGAAAAAAAATCTATAAAGTAAATCCATCCATAGGAAGTTACTGTCCATTTGTTAGTAGTTAACATTATGTATAGGCGCAGTCGCAGAATGTTAATTTCACAAAATCTACTTTTCGTAACATGTAATTTTCGCAATATATTCATCTTCCAGAGTGCAAATTTAGCACAACAATTTCGCAGAATATCTTTTTCTTAGAATGTCAATTTTGCAGAATATCCCTCTTGCATAATCTCTATAGTATATTTCAGATAACATTAGACAGAAGGTCAGTTAAAGGGCATAAGGTTCTTTAAGGACACAAGCTACTTAATTTTATTAAAAAGTATTACAATAATCAATAATTACTTTACGAAAGTTTTAATTCTATTTAATTTTTACACTATAATTGTTCATACAAACATATAAAAAATATACAGACTATGAAAAGAATGCAAGTTTAGTGATATTCAACTAAAATATAAGTTTTAAAACATTTTTAAAAAGTGTGCACTTAAAAGACCTATTTATGAAAAATATCTGCAGCAATTGGAACGTAAATCTACTAAGTATAAGGCGACCAAATTATATCGGTAGATTTGAGCATAGATTTAGTATGAAAAAGAGTTGTTTTAGTTTTTGCCGTATTATAGAGCAGAAAAAAGTCTATATATGTAAAGTGCAGAATGTAAATTTAGGAAAAAGTCTTACCTTTTCGCAAGATATCCATTTATTTATAGAATGTAAATTTCGCAAAAATAACTTTTTTGCAGAATGTCCCATGTGTAAAATATAAATTTTGCAAAATATCTAATCCATAATGTCTCGATATAATAAAAAAACTAATCAATAACAGGTTAAAAGTGGAAGACTGAAGAAACTAAAAACGCAAATTGTGAATTTCTCTGAAAGTACCCTTTTATATCATGTCCCTTTCGCAATATAATCCCCAGAACATAAATTTCGAAAAAATATTTTATCGTTGAATGTCCTTTTCGTAGAATGTCCATTTTGCAGAATATCCCTTTTGCATAAGGCCTCGAAATAATTTAAAAAACTAATTAAGGACAGAAGTTAAAGGATGAGGAAAGAACAAAATAAAAATGTAAAGTGCAGAATGTAAATCTGGTATGAAGTCTTCCGTTCGCAACATATCCACTTTCCATGATAACTTTTTCGCAGAATGTCTATTTTGAAGAATATCCCTTACGTCGTGCCTTCGAACTTCGATATCAGTTGTGTGTGTATGTCGATATAACCGCCCGCATTTGGCCCACGTGGCCCCATCGCCTTTTAGGCTAAGCTCCCCAGTAGACAGGCAATATTTCCAATATTCAATTAGAATGAACTTTGTAAATAATTGGCTATATTTTATTAAAAAAGGAAAATGCAAAATATGCGACGACTCACATAGGGATGATTGTATAGAGGTAGTTGCCCATAAATACAAATTTCGAAAATGTAAAAATCACTTAGTTAAGCACACTAATCGACAGCCAGGTGAATACTTCGTACGTATTTAATCACTAAAGTATTCAAAATTGTGGTTTTTGCAAGTTATAAGTCCCTAAAGTTCAATATTCTATGTGATTGTTTACGTTGTATGATTTTTCTATTAAAATTATCAAACCTTTGAGACGTGTTTTTAAATTATTTTTGTTACGGACTCATTATTTTAATTAATGGAGGCTATTAATGAAAGTAAGAAGTGTTATATTAATACGTATTGGTATTCATAGTCGTATATTTTGGCCTATATATACCTATACAACTTGATAATCTGACCACATCGAAGACTAAAATTAAGCAGCATTCGAAATATTCTCGAAGGATTACGTTTGTAAGTGGGGCAAAGTTGGGCTATGTTTTTGACCTTATTTTGTAGGTTTAAATATCAAATAAAAGATATTTAAATAAAACTTTGCTAAATGTTGCTAATTCGTATTTTAGACCTATTTTAAAGCAATGAGATTTTATAGGTAAAAATTTAAGTAACTGGACGATAAAAATTTGTTTTTATTCTCTAGAACAGCAAGAACATGGGAAAAATACTAAAAATGTTTTATTTAGTTTAATAGAAACATTGAATTCTTTTATTTTTTTTAAATTAAATTACAGCTAACGTTTTTCTTTAATAAGTATTTAAAATAACAAAATTAACGTCTATTTCATTTCAATTTAACCTTTACATCTAGTCAGAACCATAAAATATTTTTGGGCAACTTTTAACGTAAATTTTCCCTATGTGCGACTGTCAGTTTCTTCGGTGAGCTCTTCTCCGCAGATTCCGCCATTGTGTTGCGTGAACTCACCCAAAAAAATGTAGTGAAGAATCTAAGTAATGTCATTCTATGGAAAATATATTTTTTTTTACTTTGACCTTGACAATGTGTGTGGCTAGAACATTTTCATTGTCTATTAAGACCAGAGGCGTGTAGCATGTTTACAGTTATGGTTATGACTTATGACCTATGGTGGTGGCTCTATAACACTTACGACGACGCCAGAAAAAGAAGAAGAAGGAAGTAGTTTCTGCACATTTCATCTTGGACTTTGAAACGTGTTTCAGTATATTATATTGAGGCGTTGCTGTTAGTAATTTATTTTTTCAATTCAGGGCTGGTTATTTCACGTTCAAATTAATTTAAAATCTTGTTGCCGTTGTACTGAATCATTATTATTTATGATCGAAGAATTACATACAAGAACGTTCGCTAGAAAATAAAAAATAAATGCGGTGTAGATAAAATTGTAATTTTAAAATCGTTATAATATTATTTCTTTTCTTTCTCAGTAGGACAAACTAAATTATACAGTTAAATGTAATTTGGAATATTTAACTGAGGTGAAACGTCGCCGGGATAAAAAAGGGTAACATACATTGCTAGTAAACTTGTTAACGTACACTTTAAAATTGGATATAAAAGTGTTTTTCAGAATCAAAACCAGATGATAAAAGTTAGATTAGTGCAATAGGGGATCGTACTGTTCCTAAATTTACCATATTTTATGAATTATTTTTAAAATATAGATTAGGAGCAGATGATTCGCGAAGAAAAAAACAGAATCGGTTGAAAAACGAATTTACAGTGATTTTTTAAAGTTTCTTCTGTCTCTTTCAAAAACGATTTTTTGTAAGGAGATTATATGGCGTTACTAACAAATGACGTCACAAGTGGGTATGTGCCTTCTGTCTAATCTAGAATTTCAAACCTTTATAACTCAACTAAGATATAACAGAAACTAAGAAGTTTGGAATTATAAAATAAAAAAAAGTAGTCCGATTCCTTATTTAAAGCAATCTCGGTGTCATGTCGTGTCATCTAAAGTGCGCTATTTGCTTTGCCTCTACCAAAATTTGCCGCAACAGTAAACTGTGAAAGCTGTGCGGGATCAACTATACGCTCGCGTCACCGCGGTACAGACACGCAAACTAACTCTTACCACGATATTTACCATCCGTTAAAGATAAATTATTTTGAACGCATATTAAATGCCTTCTTAGTAGTGACAAACTCTGCCTAACGAACTGTAGGCTAAAAAGACTAACAGTTGGTGGCGAGTGGGAAAGTTTGGCCCAGGATCGGGATAAGTGGAAGGAGGCGAGGGAGGCCTTTGCCCTACAGTGGGCCACCTCAGGCTAATAATAATAACATTAAATGCCACAAAAATGTACTTCGGACAGTAGAAGAGAAAATATTTCATAAAGTTATTAAATGCCACAAAAATCTGTCGAAATTGAACGAGAGATCCGAAAATTCAGAATTTCGCAATTTGAACAGCATGCTATTATTACTAGCATAAAGTGCTCTGGCGTGATCAGGTACTACGTTAACCAAAACCTGTAAAAGCGTCTGCCGCTACTTATTCTTCGATTGGATAAAGAAAATTAATCAGATTTGTATTTTTTTAAGTAAACCATTCTTCAACCATTCAAACACGAGCTAGCGTGGTCTCTTGCTATGTCTGTCGTTTAGTTTGCATCATCTGTACAGATACCTGGATTCGTAGCAATGTTCCAGAGAGGAATTTATGGTGAGAGAGTTGAATGGATTTATTTACGAATTTAATTTTCATACCTACTTATAAGTTCTTTATACTACTTGTCAAGACAAAATCTATTTCATTATTATCCTATTAAAAACAATTTTCAAACCGGTTTAAAGAAAGAAGTTTGTTTAAATAGATGTTTATATTTAATAATGGATGTTGCGTTCTTAATTTTTCATGATAATATCGGCATCAAGCCCTGGCAAAGGCTAAGCCTACTGACTTGAAACGTGATCTGATCACTATACCTACCTCGGATATACTGTGACTGACTGTACCACGGACGAACATGAAAAAAAAACGACTCCGCGAGGAATAACAGAGTAAAACCCCGCTTGATATAAAAACGAAAGCGCACTGCGATAGTGAAAGTTTTATGTGTAGGCAAATATTACCTACTCGCTTCCCGGTGGAGATTTGTGCGACTGCCTCGCTTCCAAAAGGGGGTAAAGATGTCTGAAATGCGGGTAACTGGCGTCGTTGCGCTCTCCTCCGTTCGCCGCTCGTCGCTCTGTACATACATTATGTTGAGAAATAGCGTGCGGCGGCGGGCGGCGGAGACGCGGCGCGGCGCGGCGGCGCGAAGGGCGTGTTTGACAGAATCAACGTGAATGAACGAACACATCTGACTTTACCTATTGGATCGGACGTGATTTACGTATTGGTCCTCCCTTGGTATTTAGGTCCCCTCGACTAGCTTTGTGAATTTGTAGAGCTGTCATTTTGTTATGTTATGAAAAGTAATTAAGTGTTCAGCCATGTAAATATTCGATTAGAAAAAAAAAAAACAAATGAGTCAATTATTTAGCATAAAATTCTGAGTCCTGTAATACTTGTTTGGAAAACAACAAAGTGATAATTGTAAAATAAATAATTGATTTGCAAAAATACTGTTTGGTCAGCAAGGTTTATACAGTTTGAGTGAAGAGTTTTTTAGGTTTCCGTAATAAAAAAGGAACCCTTATAGTATCACTTTGTTGTCTGTCCGTCAAGACCCTTTTTCTCAGAAATGCGTGGGGACATCTAATTGAAATAAATACTAAATACTTGCTCTAGCTCTTACAGCACAAGTAAAAAAATAAATCTGAAAGTCGAAAATTTGTGTTTATAAAACAAAAACCAAATTCAACCCTATAGCACAAAATATTGCTAGTGGGTGATTCCAGCGAAGCTGACATCGCAGGGTGCCACATTTTACGAAATTAAATACACTCATGGGAAGCCGGATTGGTCCTATTCGAATGCTAGGAACCACACGGCGGCGGCTCTTCCATTAGTCGCCTCTTACGACACCCATGAGATGACGGGTTGGTCCTATTCGAGTGCCGGGAACCACACGGCGGCTCTTCCCTTAGTTGCCTCTTACGACACCCATGAGAAGACGGGTTGGTCCTATTCGAGTGCCGGGAACCACACGGCGGCTCTTCCCTTAGTCGCCTCTTACGACACCCATGGGAAGACAGGTTGGTCCTATTTGTATTTGTTGTGCACATGATATTTGACGAAATAAATAATTTCTGCTGAACAAAATTTTATCATTCTGGTGACTGTTTAATTGATACTCATTTTCTATATCGCGCTCTTATAATTTTTATTCCAAGCAGCTGTCGTTGGCTTTGAGAAAGCAGCCATCATGCGCAGCTATTTTACCCGACTGCTTTAGAAGAAGGGTTATATTTTTCGAGTATGTATGTACATATTTCTTTGGCACGCTCTACAGCCTAAACGGCTTGATGGATTTTAACTAAAGAGGTGTCGTTACATATCTTGTGAGTGACACTGGTTGGGTACATCACAATTATAAAAAACTAAGATGGCCGAAAATATTCATAATTCACATAAACGCTATGATGGAACACATTGTGAATATTTGATGCCCCGACTGCTATTGTGAACACTATCAACCACGATCATTCAAGACAAAACAAAAAAAAAACTACTTGTTTGCATCTTTTCAGTTCATTTATTAATTAAGTTTTAAATTTTTCACGCAGTCGGGTTTTTTGTTTTTTAATATATTTTTTATTATATACTTATATAACATCTAAGTTTAACCAGCGCGGTATACGAGTAGCAATGAAGTCAATTACAAGAAAGTTTTAAAATTGTTTCGATTTAGTAATAAAGACCGTTTTTGATCATAGTTTGAGACCGATTTGTCTGTAAAGAGACGAGAAAGTGATTATTACTGTGACATGCACGTTCCTTTTTATCAAATTGTTCGTAAAGTTTGCAGGAGCTTACTAGTCACGGAGCCGGCACACGAGTCGTATTCGGTCGTGTAAATCGTAGTGAGCGAGTCGTTTACGGCATTCCGCAAGAGGGCGACCATAAAACAATGCATCGGGCACGTGCCTGTTTACACTTTCGAGTTCACAACAAGGTCGTACGCATTTGTAAGGATGTACCTACCCACCTACTCGTGTAGTGTAGACTGGCCACGAACAAACACCGGTGACGTTACTGGCCCACTTCTCACGGCTCGGTTTATGTTTCGTCCGTCACGGCTTTTTGCAATTAGCACAATTAGTATTCGCGTAAGCGTGTTCGGACAAGGCGAGGGAAAGATGCAGGTCCCTTTGGAACTGCTTCTAGTTAAGCTATTCTGGTCAAGAGGGCGTCAAGTTCTCAGTTTAAATAAAAATGCTACTAAATTATCTTGAATCTATTAACAATGTTCCTTGTTAATCTGTGGATGTTTTGCAAGTTTTTGGTATCTAGAATTTGTCCGCCAGTGGTTCAGTAAGATTTTGGCTCTGCGCGAATTCACCGGACCGTGTTGTCTATTCGAACGGAATCAAACAAGATAAACATTGTGCTTGATTGAACGTGGGATGACAACTCGCTCGCGCAAATTCAAAAGCGTTGCTCCGATTTTAAGGCGGGCATTGTCATCGAAATCGCTTTGACGTTACGCTGATTATTTATGAATGGTTGGAATAGTCGAGCATTGTGGAATTAGTCATTTATCTCCGCTTGTTGTTTACCCACAATCGTGTTAGATAGTTGTCGATAAGGAGACACGTGGCTGCGGGGTCGACGACCCGATATACTCGTGCTCGCCGACAGCTTGGTAATAATAATAAAATGTTTCCGTGCGACTGGTTCAAGGGCGAGCCGCTGATATCGGCGCCCGCTATATTTAGATTTAGCTGTGTGATGTGGGTATGTATGTCATTGCTACCTACACCTTTTTTCTTATTTTTCATTCTTTGTTGTTCTCGTGAAAGCACTCATTCTGCTCGTTCGTAATATGCTTAGCAAGCTGAAAATGCTTACGGTAAAACGAGATACGTCTTCGAGATGTTCGCTCACCGTGCAAAGTACTGATACGTCTATTATTGCTGTTTCCTGCGTTGAATGCATTCATTGACTGCGTGAACATTGGTATCGCAACTATGCGCTGGTAATAGGCTCAAGTGGTGAAATTCCGCTTAACGTGATGGAAATTGGTAGTTACGTCCGGCGGCGGACACATTCGCAATTTTCGGCTGTGTTGAACCCGAGTAGCAATTATAGTGCTTGTATCGATGACGTACTCAATTTTCGGCCGATATGGAGCGGCATGCACCGTGCAGCCCGAGTAAATTTCGCTCTCACTTTCGTATCGGAATAGCAGCGTCGTCGTGTATATGAAACGAGATGAATGGGCCATCGGAGACCGTTCATTCTGAAGCTGTGATGTGGATTTTGCAAAAGCGATATTCGCAGTCTCGGCCCGCACTGCCCGATAGATAGCGTGTTGTGCTTATGGAGAATGGGGGCAACCTTCAACTGTGATGATCCATCGCGTGGGTTCGTGACCGATTAACCGCCCTCTATTATACTATTACATCAACACGTGCCGATACAATTTCACTTCAACTCAAAAGATTTTCAATTCCTGAAGAACGATAAAAATAGCACATTTATTTATCATCACATCGCAATAATAATAATATTATGTAGTTTATTGAGTTACGATATACGACCTTGCTCTGCGGGTGTAAAGATCGCGTCACAGAGTCTGTTGATTTCACCACATGCACCTTACATCAGCACTAGCAATGTTGGCGAATTAAACCGCCACTCGTCACGCGGCCTGCACTCATTCATACAATATGTTGAATGTTGTAATAGGGTCGTTAACCGTGGTGACGTCACGTAATAGCCGGCTCCCTTCCTCGACCGCCGACTCAAATCAAACCGTCGGATTAATAACAAGGGAAGCCTGTGTAGGTCAAGCACATTATCACTATTGCGGCCGATGTGCGTGTTATGCTCATATTTAACTGAATTTAAACTGTCGTCTGTCCTGTTCCTGTCTAGTCTAGACTGATTCACTCCCGCCGCTAGACGGCCGATACCCTATTTACGTGCCTGCTAGGTACTGCCAGCTGTTCCCGCGTGGCGGTCTGAATCTTGCGGCAACTAAAGTTTAGCTAAATTAAAGCATTGTACATCATCAACCTGATATTCTACTTTTAAGCTTCTATATTCAAACCCATCCCGTCTGCAGATCATCGCAAATCAACATTGCAAGTGTCCAATTAATGACGATCAATGAAAGCAACGATAACTTATTGTAATTTGTAATGCAATACGGCATGCACGAGCAGTCAGCTGTTCATGATGCAAACAATGTAATGTAACTTAAAACTAACTTGACGTATGTATTATACGCATGTAAAAGGGGCCATTGCCAAGGACCTTGCTCTGAGCGCAGTCTGAGGTAAATGACTGCTGTACGTATATCTACACAATCTATAAGTATGTATTCAAAGCCCACCCGCGACGTGCGAAAGTGTTTATACTGGAAAAGATTTCCCTGTTATGTTTTACATTCTACGAACTCTGACGTCATCTTAAGAGCATGATATAAACAGCTATAGAAAAATTACATGTTTAATATAAACATTACGTTATGTTTACCACCATGTAAAGAACATAAAGCAAAATTGAATGGTTTATGGCTTTATCATGGCTCATTCTAGTACAATGCGGTCGTGTTACAGCTGTAATTTCGTATCTCTCAAACTACCGTGACCACTAGTGGATTTCTACTAGAACATTTTCCGTGCTTCCCTTGCGTCGTTGAGGACTACTATCGTAAATATTAGTGGTTCAATAACATCAAAGAACCAGCTTTAATTAAAAATCTACTTGCTTGGCTAGTCACTTTACAATCTAACAAATGACAATATTTCACGAACACAAAATTAAAAAATATTTATTTCCATAAGATGTTATTACATCACAATACAACTAATGTCACAAAAAGTCAACGAACTTGTATAAAGTTAGCAGCTGTATATAAAACAATACCGCCTCCAGCAAAAGCTGAGCCACTCTTTAATCCCGGTGGGCGCGCGTTCTATACATTGAAATAGGTACATCTATATAAAAGGTCACGACCGCCACTCTATGTGCCCGGATAGTATGTACCTAAAGGGAGTTCTTTATTGAACAGTCTTGAGAAAAGGGGTCGCTTTATTAGGTCAGTAACACTTGTAATCCGTTTGTTTACATTCTGGCTGTATTGTTATTAGATTATCGTGTTAACGCTTTATCAGTTACATCAATGTTACGTAACTCATTGATATTTGTTAAGTTTCCGTTCGCGTCACAAAATATTATCTTTTCCTCATACCAGCAATTTACGTTTGTATACTGACTGACCACATACACTAAACGTGTTTTACGAAATTATAAACGTTGACTCAACGTTTGGTATTCCGCGTCGTTGCTGACGGGCGGCGGCGAATCGGCGCGGAATCGATATGAGAGCGGCTGAATTAGAACTGGCCGCTGGCCACGATTTATGATAATGGTTGTAATGTTTACTGGTAACGTCGAGGTGCAATGCAGTCCACCTGTTGCTGATCTGCAGCACCCGGTTGCCGCGAGCTTGACATTCACGGACCTCGTGACGGCGCAGACCGAAATAACTTGCCGTAACCGACCGCATAACACGACGTAATGTTCCCACTATTTATAGTGCCTTATAATTAAATACGCAGACGTTTGTGTTTACCTACACTACAGCTAGTTATGACGCGCACGCTTGCAGATGTTGCAGTGCTAGACTGCAACTATAAATACCACCTTTATTGATTTGTGTATATGAGAAATATCTTCGCGAGAAACGCGAATAATAGCAATGTCAGTCAAGTTCACCACAATTCATATGTTTAATTGCCTCTCTGATTGACTATCGTATACGTTACAAAGTTACCATCTGCTTACGACTAGCGTGGTTTAGATTTGCGGTATACCGTTCTACCAAGAATTGAACTATTCATCAAACTCAACACATTTTATTAGATAATTTACTGTTTGGTGTCAGTATGCTGTACAAAACATTACATCGCTCAATTTCAGTTTTAGTTTTAGTTTTTTACCTTAATACTCGTAGCATTCTTGATAGTCTAACTGACGACCGCAACGATGTTGACCAACTAGCAGTTCATGTTTACTTTACAAAATTTACCTAACTATTGTTTAAAAATAAATGTCTTAAGATATTAATTGATCTATGATGCCCGGTCCCTAATAACAACAAGAGTACACACCTTCATCTTTTATAAGACAGTAGTTGCACAGGTGCCCGCTCGGTTCGGCGCGCGGTGACAAGCGCCGGAGTTGCAACCAGATGATTTTGACGAATACCGTTTACGTGTCCCATTGTTGATACTCGAACTCGTATAAAAAGTAAACCGGTCAGCGGCGCTTTTATCGCCCCACGGCTCCTCGCAGGAGCCCGATAAAGTAATAATAGTAATAACAGTCAATCTCATCTCATTCATTTTCTCGCAACAATACAGTTATGGCTTGACTTTTTTTGTAGATACGTAAAGGGATAGCCCGACGGCGTTTAATATGTAAAGGAAGGCAAGGTTACACGCACACTCGCACACTGATTGGCGCTGTGTAAGGTGCAGCTGTGTGGAGGGAATCCCCAACTTTTTACAAACACAATCAAAGTTATGTAATGTTTGCTCGTATCCGCCGCCCGCAGCCCGCAGCCCGCAACGCCCCTGGCCATAACCGCCACTGTTTGTACGGATGCCGATGTTATACATTACTTACTAGCCCGTTGTATTAGTCATAGGTCATTAACATTCTGCTAAACGGTTTTTACTTTTTGTAAATTTATTATTGTTTTAGTTTCCACGATGCGTTAAACCTATATAGGTACGTGCTTATACATATGTAACTAGTTTGGCCATAAATACTGTTCCATACTTGATTAAAGCATTATTTTGAAAATGGTATTTCATTTGATATGTTTTTGTTTTCGTATGACATAAATAGGCTTCGGTCTTTTAGAAAACCATCAGTCGACGACATAAATCTAAGCAGATGACATGGAGTAGGGCGTGAAAGAAAACCGAGTCGCTGTTATAGCTCTACACAAGTGCAACAAAACGCCGCCGGTCGAAATATTCAATCTGTTACGGTCACTAGAAATCACTATGAAATTCGTATACCGTACCATCAAAATATTCAGCGAGATGTCCTCTATCGATAACAGACACAGAAATAGTCTTGTCGAGGGAGATGAAAATACCACTTAGAACCATGTCTCGCATCTTAAAACAAGGCCTTGCCGCTTACCGAATAAGTACAGGGCGTCGCTTGACACCAGCTTTACGCAATCTATGAGCGACCAGAGCGAAAAAGCTGTTTCAGAAGCACTCTAAGGGTGGGTATAACCCTTTTCACCGATGAGAAAATTTTCACGGTAGAAGAGAAATATAACCGTCAAAATTACAGAGTTTACGCTCGCAGCTCTCAGGAGGCTTCACAGAAAGTTACAGAACTTGAATATAAGTTTATAGTTTTTTTAATGCAGGTTTTATTTTGTGAGGCCGAACGATAATAATAATAATACTAAGAGGACATCATCCGGCACAGGTCATGCTTTGGTGGGGCGTGTCGAACGATGGAGCCACCGAGCTCCATTTTTGCCAACAAGGCGTGAAAACAAAGGCGGCCCACCTGACTGACATTTTCGAGCCCGTTGTAAAGCCACTCATTCAAACATTGTTTTCTAATGAGCATATTGGATCTTTCAACAAGACTCAGCTGCGGCACACAAAGCACGAACCACTCAACAGTGGCTCATTTATTGACATGCCCCTCGTGCCCTGACACCTGCACGCTACGAGACCTGTAGGAGGCGACCGACAATGCTCGCCGGGTGGCTGCCTACTGGTCCACCAAAATATAAAACCATTGACTCGAAAAGAAGAAGAAGAAGAAGTGGCTAAAGGACAATTTGCCGGAGAATATTGCTTGCGAAGATTGGCCCTCAGGATGCCCCGACCTCAATCCCCTGGACTACCGACTATGGTCAGTTTTAGAGGAAAAGGTGTGCTCGAAACCTCATCGGAATATCGAGTCGTTAAAACGTGATTTGGTGGCAGCAGCGGCTTTGATACCTCTAGAAACGGTGCGTGCGGTGATAGACGAGTGTCCGGATCGATTGAAAATGTGTGTGAAAGCGGTCCCTGAGTAGATCGCTTATGTGTTCAGTTAAATAGGTATATTATTAATATTTGTTTGTTTTACTTTGACATAGGACTAGGTAGTTGGTCTGCGCCTCACTCAGCGATGCTCAAACGATATTGGTTTCCTCGATGCCAAGAATAGGTCATGTGTATCGTCATTTTGAAACAATTAGGAAAATATACAAAATGTACTTATATGCTCTAAGTGAAGAAAAAAAAAAACAAGTTTTCAGGCAGGCTTTTTAATTTATTGTTAAAGTATTCTTGAGCTTCCAACTTTGGCGCACTTTTGCTTGTTCGCAAGTATCGTAAAAAAAACATGATAGTAAACAGGAATGTTTTTCCTTTCGTTCTCCTTTCAACACATTACCATGCCTTGGGAGTGTGGGCTCCCAAGGAACACACACTAAAACCACGCTTGGCAATATTTTTGGGTTAAGAATCGACCTATGACGAAGGTACTGTAGAGTGCATACACTCTATGCGTGCTCGTCTCTGCTTATTTTCGTTTCGGACCGGTTTAGTCGTTTCCCTCGCCTCTTACAACACCCATGGAAAGACGGGTTGGTCCTATTCGAGTTCCGGGAGCCACACGGCAGCTCTTTCCTTAATCGCCTCTTACGACACTCATGAGAAGACGGGTTGGTCCTATTCGAATGCCGGGAGCCACACGGCAGCACTTTCCTTAATCGCCTCTTACGACACTCTTGGGAAGACGGGTTGATCCTATTCGAATGCCGGGAGCCACACGGCGGCTCTTCCATTAGTCGCCTCTTACAACACCCATGGAAAGACGGGTTGGTCCTATTCGAGTTCCGGGAGCCACACGGCAGCTCTTTCCTTAATCGCCTCTTACGACACTCATGAGAAGACGGGTTGGTCCTATTCGAATGCCGGGAGCCACACGGCAGCTCTTTCCTTAATCGCCTCTTACGACACTCTTGGGAAGACGGGTTGATCCTATTCGAATGCCGGGAGCCACACGGCGGCTCTTCCATTAGTCGCCTCTTACGACACTCATGGGGAGACGGCTTGATCCTATTCGAATGCCGGGAGCCACACGGCAGCTCTTCCATTAGTCGCCTCTTACGACACTCATGGGGAGATGGGTTGATCCTATTCGAATGCCGGGAGCCACACGGCAGTCGCCTCTTAGGACACTCATGGGGAGACGGGTTCATCCTATTCGAATGCCGGGAGCCACACGGCAGCTCTTCCATTAGTCGCCTCTTACGACACTCATGGGGAGACGGGTTGAACCTATTCGAATGCCGGGAGCCACACGGCAGCTCTTCCATTAGTTGCCTCTTACGACACTCATAGGGAGACGGGTTGAACATATTCGAATGCCGGGAGCCACACGGCAGCTCTTCCATTAGTCGCCTCTTACGATACTCATGGGGAGACGGGTTGAACATATTCGAATGCCGGGAGCCACACGGCAGCTCTTTCATTAGTCGCCTCTTACGACACTCATGGGGAGACAGGTTGATCCTATTCGAATGCCGGGAGCTACACGGCAGCTCTTCCATTAGTCGCCTTTTACGATATTCATGGGGAGATGGGTTGATCCTATTCGAATGCCAAGAGCCACACGGCAGCTCTTCCATTAGTCGCCTCTTACGACGCTCATGGGGAGACGGGTTGAACCTATTCGAATGCCGGGAGCCACACGGCAGCTCTCCCATTAGTCGCCTCTTACGACACTCATGGGAAGACGGGTTGATCCTATTCGAATGCCGGGAGCCACACGGCAGCTCTTCCATTAGTCATCTCTTACGACACTCATGGCGAGACGGGTTGAACCTATTCGAATGCCGGGAGCCACACGGCAGCTCTTCCATTAGTCGCCTCTTAGGACACTCATGGGGAGACGGGTTGATCCTATTCGAATGCCGGGAGCCACACGGCAGTCGCCTCTTAGGACACTCATGGGGAGACGGGTTCATCCTATTCGAATGCCGGGAGCCACACGGCAGCTCTTCCATTAGTCATCTCTTACGACACTCATGGCGAGACGGGCTGATCCTATTCGAATGCCGGGAGCCACACGGCAGCTCTTCCATTAGTCGCCTCTTAGGACACTCATGAGGAGACGGGTTGATCCTATTCGATTGCCGGGAGCCACACGGCAGTCGCCTCTTAGGACACTCATGGGGAGACGGGTTCATCCTATTCGAATGCCGGGAGCCACACGGCAGCTCTTCCATTAGTCGCCTCTTAGGACACTCATAGGGAGACGGGTTGATCCTATTCGAATGCCGGGAGCCACACGGCAGTCGCCTCTTAGGACACTTATGGGGAGACGGGTTCATCCTATTCGAATGCCGGGAGCCACACGGCAGTCGCCTCTTAGGACACTCATGGGGAGACGGGTTCATCCTATTCGAATGCCGGGAGCCACTCGGCAGCTCTTTCATTAGTCGCCTCCTACGACACCCACGGGAAACCGGGTTGGTCCATTTTGAATGCCGGGACCACACTGTCCTATTATGATTGATAGATATCTATCTATTTGATATTATCTATTTGAAGCTGAACTTTAACTTCACATCGGTATAAAGTGGCGGAAAGTGCAATTTAATAGCTAGTATTGGCTTTCATTATAGTAGCCTTAATCCGATCACGGTGCATTAGACGGCTCAGACAGTAGAGAGGAGGAGCATTAATAGCGATCCTTTCAGATGGCGGCAAAGTAATCTATATTTAAGTTTACTTCGAGTGTCACCTGAAGGTATAATTTACTAGCAGTCTGCCCGTTGGTCGAGCCGAGTGCATGCTTGTTTAAATCTCGACATGAGAAGCATTAGGTAGGATCTACATATCCGAACAAAATCACTTTTTTATCATTATAGGCATACTGAAAGTCTCTGGATCTGGCCACTTACAATAAAAGAATGAAAAAACAATTATGGAATTCGAAAATTAACTCTTTGGGACTTGTTACTTTTTAATTTGCGAGACTGCTAAAAATTGATTTAGGTCGAATATGTAGATCCGTGCGGTGACGGCAAACTAGAATACATTTGTCACCAACCCCTACTCTTCGCGTGGGTGTCGTATGAGGCGACTCAGGGACTACACATTGAACAGGGAACGGGCAGCAGCGCTCTCTGATAATACAGTAACCTTTAATCTGCGATCTCCAACCCGCCTGCCAAGCGTGGAGATTATGGCAAAACCCTCCACTTAAGTGGAGGAGGCTCATAGTCCAGCAGTGGACTGTAACGGGTTGTTGATGTTGATGATGTAGGTCCGACCTAATGCTTCTCATGTCGAGAAATATTGCGTCGGTGTGGGTACGAGCGAATACACGTTGCACAAGAATTACACATTTATTATTAGTAAGGGGGTTAATGTTTAGGCCGTTGGTAATGACATAATAGCGGTGTAAGTGGGTGAGTGCGGCCGGCCGACTGCTGACGAGCTGGGCTGGAATCCGGTCGCATTCCTAACTGCGCCGCAATGTCGCGTTCGATGCAATTGCGGCGCACGAGCAGTCAACACTCGCCGCCGCTTACCTGTCTAACTTTGTGTGGCTGGCCTTGATTGCGTGCTATAAGCTTGAAATAAAATATTTCCGTTCTGCTTGGAGCCTTCTCACACAAAATATTTCTCAGCATTACAAGGTAGCGATAATTAGGTTTTGGAGGGGTGGGTTTACGACAACTGTTGTTGCTATTTAAAACTTGCAAAAACTTTTATACATACTTCAATATCCGTGTTCGCATACGGAAACTACACGTTCAAAACTTTGGCGAAGTATAGCAAAGCACGCTATTTAAAAGATAAATGAGGATGCTAAAGTATCCAACACAGTAATTTAAACATCACCACTGTTACCGAGATGTTCTCTGAACTAAAGTATACCTGAAAATTAATCATATCTGATCCGATAAGAAATAAATAGACGGTCATAGCCTCGTACCATCACATACTTAATTCCCATAAAAAGCAAAGATTTCAAGGGCTGTTCTTGATCGCAAGTTTAAAAGCCCTTGGTTACTTAACTAAATGCAAACAATCTTGGCCTTTCTCGTTTCTAAATTTAGGTTGATTATTTCATGACCTGACCCCTTTCATAAAAAAATCTTATCTAATTTTATTAAGCTACAACACCGACGACGTACCAGTTGTACCATTTAGGCCGTACCATATAGATCTGAACGGACGTCTTTCGGCTGAGATGATGTAGTACCTAAATACGTACTATGGTATGTCTAACGCTATTCGAATGATTTTATTTCAATTATAGAAGATTTCCTTAGCGACGTTCATCGAAGACCTCAAGAGATTAATAAGTTTTAATTAAGGATTATAGGATCTATTACTGGATAGGATTTTAATTCGCTTAAGCACTGAACTTCAGCCGTACTCAAGTTAGTTAGATCCAACTTCAATAAAGAGGTCAATAGACGGATGTAGAGGAAATCTTCATTTTGCAAAAGAAATGTGTTACAATATTGACAAACATTGATCAGATGCAATCTTGCAAACCTTTTTTATAATGCACAAAATTTTAACACTGATCTCTATATATATTCTTGAGGCATGTAAATTTGTCAGAAAACCCCAAATTTATACACCCCCCTTACGGAAAGAAAGCGCAATGATCGAAACCTTCATAAATTACATATTCCTTTTATTAAATTAAAATTTGTAACCTCTGCACCTCATACTATGATAATAAAGATTTACAATAAAATACCCAACTATTTAGGCTTTAAATGGCTTCTTTCACCAAATACCTAAAATATTTTCTCATTGCTAAAAGTTACTACAACATCAAAGAATTCCTGGATGACAAAGATCAATAATTATAATTTAAGTATGCGTCTATTTCTCTAAGCACCTAATCTAAATTGAGTAAAGATTTATTTATTATAACTAATATTAAGGCGAGGCCGTATCCTAAATTAGCAACTCAACGCGCTTTAGTTGAAAGTTCAACCGACACACTACTGAAATAACGTTCATATTAGCGTGCGATGCTTCACGGAGGTTACGTCCGACACTGCGCAGGAATCGTGCGAAAAAGCTCGTTTTTCTTGAACTCTTTTCTCTTTTTCGTGAAAAATATAGAACGAATTAAAAAACTAGCTGGTTTCGCCGTTTAGGTTGTTGTCGCTGAAAATATTGAGAAATAAGATTTGCTTTGAATGTGGGGTGATTTTAAGTATTTATTTTTGCTTTATTCCTTGATTATATGTAAAATATACTTGGTTACGTCGCTAAAAGATAAACTCTTCTTTTGGTTTTTGGTACATATTCCGAGACGTGAGATACGCGAGTTAAAAAAGGGGCCCAAGAACGATTTTTCAAATTGGGCCTCGCCTTAATGCGCTCCCTCGCAGGTTTGCTATATTTAAGATTTTTACCAAATTGTGACTTGTAAATAAATTATTTTAATTTGAACGATCCAACTCGGCTGGGCAGCGTTCGGGAAATTGCGGCATGTCATCTCGTCTAAAATACCTCAGTGTTTGTAAGGTCTTTAACCAACCAACCAATGTATATTGCCAGTAATGACCTATGGTACTGAGACGTGGTCGCTAACTATTGGGTCTCATGAGCAAGCTCAAGGTCGCTCAGCGTGCGATGGAGAGAGCTATGCTGGGAGCCTCATTACGTGATCGAATCAGAAATGAAGAGATACGTAGAAAGACCAATGTCATCGACATAGCTTTCAGGATAAGTAAGTTGAAGTGGCAATGGGCAGGCCATATAGCTCGACGAACTGATAACCGATGGGGAAGTATAAGGTTCTCGAATGGCGACCACGGGCCGTAAGGCGTAGTGTTGAACGGCCTCCCACTAGGTGGACAGATGACTTGGTGAAAGTTGCAGGACCAGGAGCGTTCACGGTAGAAACCTATGGGAAGGCCTATGTTCAGTAGTGGACGTCTTCCGGCTGAGATGATGATGATGACTCAACATAAGGGAAATTCTATCATGATGCCGAGCAGCCTGCGGATACGACGCACGCCGCGATCTAATCTGCACTGCGCACAAACGACAATTTTTACTTCATTTCCAAGATTATTAAAATGTTTCTAATTCTTTCAAAACTATTTTAATAATAATAGAAAAAGCCCTCGCTGTAATAGCTTTCATACACGGCGAAGCTGTAATAGTTTAGATATATCGAATAGAACCACGTGTACGTGTAATTAGTTTCAGAAAGCGTTAATATTTTCATCCCAGTTTTCGTACATGGAAAGCAATCTTTCCTAGTTAGTCTTGAAAATATTTTGGCCATTTTTATTCTCAGGAATAAATAAACAATAAAATTTGCTCTATTTATTGTATCATTTTTTGTTTTGGTTGAAAAATATATGATTTTGGTATACGAATTGTTAATTCGATGTGTTCACTCTCGCTGGGAATATTGAAATTAAAGTGTGATTTCATTTTTTTTATCCCTTTATGTATAGCAATCTAAACTACAGACAGTATAATTAAACATTAACTTGAATTTACACATTCTATAGCGTATCGAATGCCTTTCAAACCGGGATAGACGCACGCGCGTCGGCCCAGGACGGGTGAGTGACGTTATGTTGGTAATATAAAACAGTTCCTTTTTTGTTCGCGTATTACATTAAGGACACAATGACCTTAACAGCTGATTTTACTACCAACCGGCTTATCCACACACCTCGCATTACGTATGTAGTATCTACTTATGTATCTGTCTTAACTAGCACGTATCGTTTCTGTTTTTAAAATATTTTTTACTAAACAATACATCAATTTAAAATTTTAAAATTGTTCCTCATTATATTGTAACTCGATAGGTAGGTACCATACTTATTGTACCTTTATTAAAGATTTCATCAACATCAATGGCCTGTTACAGTCCACTGCTGGACTATGAGCCTCCTCCACTTAAGTGGAGGGTTTTGGCATAATCTCCACGCTTCGCAGGCGGGTTGGAGATCGCAGATTAGAATGTTACTGTATCAGAGAGCGCTACTGCCCATTCCCTGTTCAATGTGTAGTCCCTAAGTCGCCTCTTACGACACCCACGGGAAGAGTAGGGGTTGGTGGCAAATGTATTCTACTCTGCTGTCACCTCACGGCGCATTAAAGATTTACCAAACCATATTTGAGTAAAATATCTCATTCATAATACTTTGAATAAAAAACATACCTTTTTTATTAAGTTATCAATAATTAAAACACAGTACCGCGAATCTGTGTTTAAAAAGCTTATACCGTTCATTCTCGCGATGCCTTTTGAAGTAAACGAAATGTAATCCAATGGAACAAAATTCCGGCGAAAAGTTTATATTTAAAATTTAAGCTGAAATATGTCCGGTATATGAGTTTAGTATCTCTTTTATTTTCATGTACGCCAAGTTGATTATCCTAATCGAATACCCTACATTGATTCGCCTAAGCGTGCTTAATTTTGCGTCCGACGTGTTATGAATTTTGCTTTTCGACAAAACCGATTGGTAGAAACAATGTGTGTGTTGTTTGTGACTTCAATACAAACAACAGCGTATTAATATTTCTACGATTCCGTTCATAAATAATTGAAATTCGCTTTCGGGATTTATTTATGGGCCAAGCGTTGACTTGTTTATCTGCGAAATGTAGATGCAAAATGATGTTGGAATAGCGCGTGGCGTCTCGGCAGACTGGCTGTTTGCGTCAGTTCGGCGCTCGGAGCCGCAATCCCTCGATTACGGGACAGATCGCTCCGGTTTGACTTAGTAGTGGGAGAGCCGGCTGCAAAAATGCCTACCTCATCGGGTACCCCAATAGGCTACCTTTAGATCGTTAACCAACACTTAAACACGTAAAAAAAATCAGGCCTGCCAGAGCCGATCCTGCCGGGTCATAGAAATAATCGATATTTTTTGTCGTATTTTATTAGTGAAAATTACGTCACAAGGTACCCGAATCAAAGTGTTGGCAACAGTTAACCATTGATTAATTATGTAAAAAAAAGGGGGTCTGCCATCGCGCACCCTGCCGGAAGTACTTGGCAGACCTCAAAAATATGCCTCTCCGACACGCTGAACCTACCTCATCGAGTACCCCGATGAAACAATCGCCAAATAATAACCAAGATATCCCCGATAATGGATCAAAAGGTCTGCCAGATCTAATCTTGCCGGAACTTAGTATTCAAAGCATTTGAAGTTGGTAGGCAGCACAATTTTATACAAAAAACATCGGTCAGTTTTCATATAAGCTCATAAAAAGCTTGGACCCCAGCTGGTCTAAAACTAATAAGTGGTGTATTTAATAGGTTTAAATGTAATGAAACACATGTCCAACTGTACTCTTCTTGCGATTTCATGCTCGAAGTTGTCTACTTCAATGACTGCCCGAGGTAGACCTATTTTTTTTTTCATGTAAAATGTGTTCTTTTTGACAGTCTCACCTGATGGAAAGTGATGACGAGATCGAAGATGATACACGCTCACCCAAAAAATTCCGAAAACACAGACGCCGGAAGAACATTCCACTCTCGTGCTGTGCGCACCAAAAAAGACGACGCAAAACGTTTAGTGCGGACTACGGGAAATTCAACCACGTGAGGGTGGAAACGCCCCCGGCGGCGCCACGTACTCGTGCTTCGGTGGCAGAAGGTGGATGGCGGGATAAGATCGTGAAGTGCCTGAGCACACTCTCCATTATACACCTTGTAAAATACCGAGAGGCTGGCAATTTGCGCCGATGATGCTCCAAGCTTTGATGCTTGGTTTCAGCGAGCGCAATGTCACCAATGAGTCTCCTAGCTCTTCGGTCTACCGAATCCAATGCATCCAGCTGATACGTGGCAGAGCCATCCCACACGTGGCAGCAGTACTCCATACACGATCGAACTTGTGCTTGGTACAAGTGAAGCAACTGTTCCGGTGTGAAGTACCGCCGAACCTTAAACAGGATGCCAATTTTTTTGCAGCAGTTTTCGCTTTTGTTTCGATAGAATCACCAAAGCAAACATATGAAAACATATTCTTGGACAACTTCGAGCATTGATCAAGATCGTTTCCGGAATAATTAGTTCGTTGAACATGACCTTAGTCTGGTCCAAGCTCATCCGGAGACCAACTGACAATGAGGCAGCGTTGAGACTGTGCAGCATTTTTGCAGATCCTGCAACGATTCAGCCATTATCACTATGTCATCGGCAAAGCGGAGGTCACTGAGATATTTGCCATTAATGGTGATGCCCAATCCGTTCCAAGGGTTTTGAAGACATCCTCCAGTGCGTTGGAGAACAGTTTCGGAGAGATGGGATCCCCCTGTCTCACTCCTCTGAGCAACTGGATGGGTTTTGTCTTATGATTCTGTACTTGGACGGACATCAACACCACACTACACAGTACCTCCACGTACTGCCAATCATCTTGGCATCGCTGCGCTGCAAATATTCCAGAACAGCCCAGATTTCGATGGAGTCGAATGCTTTCTCGTAGTCCACAAATGCTAGACACAGCGGCTGATTATACTCTTACGACTTCTGTAACCTGTCTCAATGTGTGGATGTGGTTTACGGTACTGAAACCTTTTCGAAACCCAGTTTGTTCCGGACGCTGAAAGGTGTCAAATCTTGCGACGAGACGTTTTGTGAGGACTCTCGAAAACAGCTTATAGACGTGGCTTAAGAGCGCGATCGGTCTGAGGTTTTTTGAAGTTTTCCAGGAGAGTTTTATCTCCTTTCTTAAAAAAAAAAAGAAACAGCACTACTAGTCTAAGCGGCCACAAGAAAATTGAAAACGATCAAGGATACGAGTAGATTTGTTTTAATGGGTTGTAGAGTGATCCCCTGATGTGAATTATGTCGGTCTGCCTGCTCTCAGCGGTTGCGTCTTCGGGATATAACGCACGAAAGGGGCTTCATTGTTGAGAAAAAAAACTATAATGGAAATGGTCAGTTTTAGTGTGTATTTGTAGTATGACATCTACAGTGTTGAAATAAATTGGTCTACCGGCTCTCAGTGGTTGCATCTTCGAGAAAAAGCGTTTGAAAGAGGCTTTATTGTTGAAAAAAAAAAAACGAAATGGTCATTTTTGGAATTTACTTGAAGTACGGCATTTCCAGTGCTGAAAAAAGTCGGTCTGCCGGCTATCAGTGGTTGCATTTCAAAACTATGGTGCACGCAAGTAATTGCTGAGAAACTAACGATAAAATAATAAGGACGGCGAATCGATAAAATTGTATCGAAACAAGACTTGGTTTTTTCGAATTTGTTTTACCTATTTTAGTTTTACCACTGAAAGCCGGCAGACCAACTTATTTCAGCACCGTAGATATCATACTATAGATATATACCAAAACTGACCATTTCCAGTATCATTTTTTTTTCAACAACAAAGCCTCTTTCAAACGCTTTTTCTCGAAGATGCAACCACTGAGAGCCGGCAGACCAACTTATTTCAGCACCGCAGATGTCAACCTACAAATACACACTAAAACTGACCATTTCCAGTATCGTTTTTTTTTTTCTTCAACAATAAAGCCTCTTTCAAACGCTTATTCTCGAAGATGCAACCACTGAGAGCCGGCAGACCAACTTATTTCAGCACCGTAGATGTCATACTACAAATACACATTTAAACTGACCATTTGCAGCAACGTTTTTTTTTTTCATCAATAAAGCCTCTTTCAAACGCTTTTCCTCGAAGATTTCACTGAGAGCCGGCAGATCAACTTATTTTCAGCACCTACAAATACACACTAAAACTGACCATTTCCAGTATCGTTTTTTTTTTCTTCAACAATAAAGCCTCTTTCAAACGCTTATTCTCGAAGATGCAACCACTGAGAGCCGGCAGACCAACTTATTTCAGCACCGTAGATGTCATACTACAAATACACATTTAAACTGACCATTTGCAGCAACGTTTTTTTTTTTTCATCAATAAAGCCTCTTTCAAACGCTTTTTCTCGAAGATTTCACTGAGAGCCGGCAGATCAACTTATTTTCAGCACCTACAAATACACACTAAAACTGACCATTTCCAGTATCGTTTTTTTTTTCAACAATAAAGCCTCTTTCAAACGCTTTTTCTCGAAGATGCAACCACTGAAAGCCGGCAGACCAAATTATTTCAGCACCGTAGATGTCATACTACAAATACACACTAAAACTGACCATTTCCAGTGTCGTTTTTTTTTTTTCAACAATAAAGCCTATTTCAAACGCTTATTCTCGAAGATGCAACCACTGAGAGCCGGCAGCTCAAGCACCGTAGATGTCATACTACAAATACACACTAAAACTGACCACTGCAAGAAGAGTACAGTTGGACTGGGCGGCATTAGGGAAACTGCGTCATAATCTTCTCGTTACCACTACCGCAAGCCTGAAGAGCAGGGTGTATAATTAATGTGTCCTATTCGTTTTGACATACGGAGCCAAGACGTGAACATGATGGTGAAGCTGGCCTACTGGCTACATGTCACTCAGCGAGCTATGGAAAGATCTATGCTTAATATTTCGCTGCAGGATAAAATCCGAAACGAAATCATCCAGCATAGGACCAAGGTAGTTGGTATCGTCCAGAAGTGTAGCAAGTTGAAGTGCCAGTGGGTAGGCATATCTGTCGCAGAACCGATGAGCGTTGGAGCAGACGGGTTCTCAAATGGAGACCACGTCTCGGGAAACGTAGTGTAGGACGCCCCCTGCCAGGTGGACTGATGACCTGAGGAAGGACGCTGGTGGTGGCTGGATGAGGAAAGCGGGTGATCGTGCGCTTTGACATGCCCTTGGGGATGCCTTCGTCCAGCAGTGAACTGCAATAGGCTGATTGATTGATTGATTGATACTTTTAACGAAAAAAGTCTTATTCCCACGGTAAAATCTTATACAACGCGAGCGGAGCTGCGGGCGTACAGCTAGTAATAATCATAAAAAACATCAGCATATTATTGGCCTCAAAATGTTTTTATAATTAAATACGATTAAATAAAGGTTTTTTTTTGTTAATTTAAAATAAAAAAGGATTAATAAAAAAATACGTAAAGAAACAAAGATAATTATTTTTGAAAAATTTCAGTGTCATGCTGCGACCACCATACACATGCTTTCGATTATATTATACCTTATTCATTGCCACTATCGATGCCATCGAAGGATTGATAAATAAATCAATACTCGGTCGATCGGCCCGGCCACACTAATGGTTGAGTAGGTTTTTTGCACATTGCATAGACTGAGAATATTAAGTATTTTCAAAAATCAATTTCGTTTTTTCCTGATGTAATTTTTTATTAATTATTTTTTATCCTGAATGAATAAAAAATAATCTATGTCATTAGGGTCAGTATGGTTAAAGTAAACCTCTGTAGTAAATATAGTAATATTTAATTAACGACACGTTAAAAAAAATATGTTTATGTGCCATGTGTTTCATTACATTTAAACCTATTAAATACACCACTTATTAGTTTTAGACCAGCTGGGGTCCAAGCTTTTTATGAGCTTATATGAAAACTGACCAATGTTTTTTGTATAAAATTGTGCTGCCTACCAACTTTAAATGCTTTGAATACTAAGTTCCGGCAAGATTAGATCTGGCAGACCTTTTGATCCATTATCGGGGATATCTTGGTTATTATTTGGCGATTGTTTCATCGGGGTACTCGATGAGGTAGGTTCAGCGTGTCGGAGAGGCATATTTTTGAGGCAGGGTGCGCGATGGCAGACCCACTTTTTTTTACATAATTAATCAATGGTTAACTTTTGCCAACACTTTTATTCGGGTACCTTGTGACGTAATTTTCACTAAAAAAATACGACAAAAATATCGATTATTTCTATGACCCGGCAGGATCGGCTCTGGCACGCCTGATTTTTTTACTTGTTTAAGTGTTTGTTAACGATCTAAAGGTAGCCTATTGGGGTACCCGATGAGGTAGGCATTTTTGCAGCTGGCTCTCCCACTATAGTGACTTGCGCTCGATTCCAGTATTTCAGTACCGGCTCGGTCCCCCTATTTCTGAAACAGCTTTCAACTCCCCACACTCTGAAAATACCTCTATTTTCCGTGCTCTTTGATTGGTATATTTCTGCCGCAACCATACAAAATGTAGGTTTTTTGGTCAGATACAGCTTTATCTAAATCAATAAAGGTTTCGTAACATCAAACTTAGATGCTAAGCGCTTACCGCATCTAGTTACTACTGCATTAATCAATACGAACGAATGTCACCCTATGAGGTGGCTCTTTATTCCAGGCGACTGGAGATTCGAGGCCCGTCTCGGCGACTTCAGTTCTGTCCGGAAAATTTGCTGAGGTATCGCGGGGTCGGATGATTACTTATTAACGTAGGTGGAGGCTGGCTGGCGCGGGCGGGCCGCTCCGAGCTCGTCGCGCGATCGATGCGAACGCGGCCAATAGCGCGCGCCGCCCTGCGCAACCCTCACCGCCCCGCTGCCCCCGACCCGACCCCGCACCAACACCGCCCCCATAAATCATTGAATCTGCCATAAAACACCCCAATGTTCGTAAAAATGTAATTCTAATTACCGGGCATGCTATATCTTGCAGTGAAACTGCACTCGGGGTTGATCGCGAGCGAGCCGGCTGCCGGTCGGGAGACAGCGCGGCGGAGTCTTTGATCAAAGCCGTTCTCAATTCCGTCGCTCACTCACCTCGCCGACGCCCGCCGCCGCGCTGCAGCTCTCGCTCGAATAATTGAATTTCCAACATAAGCGGAATAAAAGCTGAAAATAGTGACGTAGTGAGTTTGTTGGCAGAATCAATTACTTTCTACGTCAAATATTTTGGCTCTTTGGGTTACTTTGGTTTCGTACCGTAGCAGGTGATAAGAGTTGCGGCGATGTATTGAGCTAATGATTCGATCTTACTCTAAATTTGTCGTAAATTCCCTGAATCTGATTAAGCGTAGCGCGGTTCTGAAATCGGATGAATTGTAAAGTGAATGAATGGGTGTCTTTATTAAATTAGTGGTTAGAGTTGAGGAATGGGAGTTTGTTTGACAGTCATCATCATACTGGTGCCAGCAGCGCCTGACTGCAAGTCTCGCAATCCCTTGACTGATTGACGTCTGTTTTACTTCCTCGAACGCTGCGCTTACTTTACTCGTTTATTCATTACCTGGATGAAAATAAATGTTATTCCATTTTTCTTGCGACGGAATATAAAGATATCACAGTGTCTACGCTCTATGTAAATAAGCTAATCATATTTATGGCGAAAGCAGATTTTCTATCTTACATGCACTTGTTTAAGTGTTTTATTTCAAGTCATCAATTTGGTACGGAGTCTTTTTAGGGTTCATGAATGATTGAATTAACAAATAGGTTTTTATTCAATTTCAGCTAAAGCTCAAAAGTGGTAATAAATTAACTATAATTAGTATACTATCGACCAAATGAATCATGACCCTCCTTAAGCTGATATTATACAAGTAGGTTAAAAGTTCCGTTACGAAACGGGAGCGACCCGTTGAAATTCGCCTAAACATTAAACATACATTTGACGGCTATAACAATATTGTTGGTAGTAAGAAGTAGGTCGTAAATTTTGTTTGCACTTAGTGGGATTCTCTCTAGTGTTGTTGTTAAGTATGATACAATCCGGTTTTTATAAGAAGGTTTTAATCGTTACTCGTAAAACTCATTTTAATCAATCGGTTATTTTCCATGTCGTCACGTACTATCCCTGCCCACCAAGCCATGTCCAATGCAGCTCATGTTGTTAAAATGACAGATAATATTTTCAGAAATGTTTTTTGCATATTATATTATTATATGGCCATATTTCCATAATTTCAGACAAATTGCAATCCATTCGTGATTCAATTTCGATTATGCCGTAATTACTAAAATATGTTATTTGGAGCTTTTGTTCAATACTTCAATCATTACCTGATCACGAGTAAAATACTTGTACTGAATTTGGGTATGTTTTGTGTTATTTGTTGTGAGCAGCGTTTGAATCTTACATAATCCTATAATGTGTATTAACTGTAAACATTTTTTTAAGACGAAATTAAAATAAATTTGTTAGAGTCGATATTTTCAATAGAACATAAGCGAGAGAAAAACGCACAATTGAGTAATTCACACTTTGCATTCTTTACTCCTTTGTTGATATTTGGTACAATTGTTTGTTAATCTGATATACTGATAGTTTCAAGGAATTTAACCACGCTCGGGGTTGTCTACCATCGGTACAAAAAATGCTAAAACACGTGTTGACTGCCTTCAAAACTGAAAGGCTATTTCCATATAAACTTGAAAGGTCAAACACGTGTCATGTGTTTTTTATTATTATTATCAATTAATCTGAATACAAATCATTAGGGTCCTAGCTCTATATGACGCACTTTTACTTCAATCTAGTGTTACCGTAAAATCAATAGTTTTACAATCGATAGTAAAATGCCAAAAACATGTACCCAATCGATAGTATCGTTATTTCTTTTAGTGCAATACTATTGATAAGCAGCAATACCATCGATAGTATCTACGAACAACCTTTCAATGGTGGAGCATAAAATACAAATTGTATATTCGCTTATATCCTCCGGACTAAATAAACCATCGAATCAAGCGTGGCGAGCAGGATTAGATAATCCTTTTAGAAAATATTTCTTGTTTTAGAATCGATAAAAATAGCTTTGCGAGTTTTGTCACCAAAGTAAGGAAAACAAAAACACTTTATCAATAAAAACAACATTATCAATGCTCTCACCCTTTTCAATTACTTATTATTATATTAATTGATGATATTATGTAAAGAAAATGTGTGTATTGTTGCAGCCTCCTCGAGGATACGGGGGCCCTCCGTACTCGGGCGGTCCAGGAGGTCCCCAACAGGCCCCGGCGGGGTATGGCCCTCCAGGGTCCTATCCTCAAAGGTATCCACCGCCACCGGGGCCCCCAGGCGCGCCTAACAACCGACCACCTTTCTCGCCTCATCAGGTCAGTTCATGAAAAAATATCCTCAAAATTATGATAATCATCATGATATCCTCAAGTATGTTTATCATCTTTAAATACATTATTCTCTATTGAGGCGTATACCCAACCAACATGACGACTCCTTGGTCTCTGCCTACCTCTCATATCTCACTGCGGCATAGCATTGGCACTCAGTTCGCAGGTGCTCAGAAAATTGGCGATCAGTCTGCAAGAAAGATCAACCACAGCACAAGCTTGCAAAGAAATTAAAACGTTGTGTGTGGGCCTTCCCACGCTGCGTCTGCCGGTACTGTTGTTGAGTTAGTTGCAAATACTCTTCAGTCTCTTCATGTTGCCTCCAGCTGGATTCTCGTAGGACCTCGCAACTAGGAGATGCAACTCTGCTGCTGCAAACGTGTGACTCTAGAGCTCTATAACGTCTGGACTATTTGTGAGTGCAATGAGAGAGCACTGCCTCGAATAAAATGCATGAGTTTGCTTTGTATGATCCTTTCCAAACTGTGATCAACAGGGGATCGGCCAAATTTTCAGAAAGTGTTTTAAATTAATCTTTATGGATACTTATTCCAATAAAAAAAAAATTGTATTTATTTACAGCCTTCTAATTGTTTGTTTAAAAATCCCGCCAAAACGCCACGTTATGTCATCTGAGAGCGCGTGATGTCATTAAAATTTTTGTGGTCATACAGTGGTGTACCCGTCATAGCCCGTAGTACCCTTGCAGTCAGTGATTGCCCACAAATGACGTCACGCACTGTGATTGGCGTTTCAGTACATATTACAAATATTGTAAATAACAACATTTTATTTCTTCAATTAAAAATATTTAAATAAATTATATTAAATTATTATTAGATAAATAATCGTAAAACAGTATATTTATTTTATCTAAGCACATATTTTAGATTTTAATCTGATAACTGTCTGATCCCCTTATATTATGGAACTAGCAAAATCTTAGACACGTGAGGGCAGCTGGGAATAAACGAGATTTTTTAACGAATCCTTGTTGAAAAAGCCAACTAAAATTTATGGATAGAAGCGCGTGTATATGTAACCTCGAATGTACACAGATTTTGTATACACGTGCGTTGTAGAACGCTTTCCTCGAATTCAACACGAGTTTGGAAAGCAAGTTGGAATATTTGACGTTGCAAAGCCGTGCGCGATTGGTGGACGTGTCCCTTGAATGGAACACGAGTTGGGAAAGGATTAAGCACAAAATCCGTGCGCGTGTTTAGAGGCAGCGCTGCCTCCGTACACGGAAAGGGAAACACATAAGCTGATTATAGGTGACCGTTGTTAGTGTTTGTTAACTTGAACGTTTCCTATCGCTTCAAGGCACGTTCAGCCGTCTCATACAGACAATACAAAATATGCGTAATATATTGCGTATGGGAAATTATTTGACATCAGCGGCAGTAAGTTTTTTCATCAACAGCTCATAATCGTCCCCACCGAGGGGCTCGAGCCTACCCTGAATTAGGGCGATTAGGCTGGCCCAGTGCGGGTTGGTCGACTTCACACACAACCTTTGAATTCCTTCGCAGGAGTGTGCAGGTTTCATCACGATGTTTTCCTTCACCGTAAGAGCGTCGAATAAACGTACATATGAATTCTAAATTCGAAAACACATTGGTACGTAGTGGGAATCGAACCCGAAACTCCCGGACGGGAGGCAGCGGCCCTAGCCACTAGACCACCGACGCTAAGTTTAAGTAAGTTTTTTATCCCAGTTTAACTCTTGTAGCACTGAGTTACACTTGAAGGCGGCTAAACGAGTGTTGCTATATATATAGGTATAGCTTAAGGGCACCCTGGATTACTGTTTAACTTTCAGTAAAAATAGAAGTGGTAGGTCATGTTGATGCCGATTGGGGTGGGGATGTAAAGGGTCGAAAGTCTTTTTCAGGTTTTGTGTTCAAAATAAGTAATACTCCGCTTTCCTGGGAGTGCAAGAAAAACAAATGTAAGCAACTCTATAAAGCTGCATGACGACCAGAGTGCTATAAGCCTTGCAAAGAATCCTGTAGCACATAAACGCTCTTCTAGAGAGTGTGTTAAAGATGAATGCGTGTAGATTGTTTACGTGGCAATGCAAGACAACATTGCGCATATTTTAACAAAACCTTTACCTCAGATTCAGTCAGATTTAGGTTCATTACATCTTCCTGCACTAATAGTAGTAGGTTAACATTTGCTACTGTATACGATGTTTGAGGGGTCGTCGTGTTGCAGTGTATCGGAATAAGAAGCTTACCTATCTTCTTGTATAGTATCCTAGATACGGCTAACAACGGTTCATCTCAAGTGTCGGAATAAAACAACCATCGGGTACACACACTTTACTCTGTTTAATTCAACGAATTATCTATAGTTTAATTATATAAATTCTAAGAATAACATTTCAAAAGATTATTGATATTTGCGTTCATTTATTAATCTAGAAAGCACTAGGGTCTTCAACACTGTCATTTGCAACAGAAGCACAGTGACGCATTTTAAGGGCCATACAATGGCAAAATTATCAACTCAGCGCGCTTTAATTGAAAGTTCAACCGACGCACTAAATAACGTTTATATTAGCTTGCGATGCTTCACGGTAGTTACGTCCGACACTGCGCAGGAATCGTGCGAAAAACTCGTGTTTTTTTTTTACTTTTTTCTTTAACTACCTATGATTAAATATATTTTTTTGCACGGATGAAAGATAAATGAATTGCCAATAATATCCCGTAGGAACCCTGTCCGCGTCTGTTGTAGTTTAGAAGCAGTAGCGAATTTAACAATAGGAACAGTTCGACTTCAATGGCGTTTTTGTTATAGTATTTAATGTTTTTAATAAAAATCAGTCTGCGTGAAATAAAGGCTATATATCCAAGTTTTATATATATGTTTTCTGGAATTTTCTGATTGCTCGTTTACGAGCCTTAGTTAGGCCTTCAAAAACTGCGAGTTGGCATGGGTAGGACCCTTAACTGAATATTTCTTGAAATTACTCACAAGCCTCTAATTCTCTATTAATGTCCCAAGTCTACTTACTAATTTCTTGCATAGTAGCGGAACTACTACAATTACCTTTATATCCCTGGGCTACAATCGATGTCTAGTCTGGACTACGATTATACTTAGTTATTAATAACTTACAATGATCCAATTCATTCAGTTGTATATTATTATGCCATAGCCATTTTCATATTTCATTTGTTAGACCAATAGGCTTTGCAGACGATTGTTATCCAGCAATTAAAGTATTTTTCTTGTCTTAACACCTGTCATTAGCATCTTCTGTTGTAGTATCCTTTTTTATCTTGTGTGAATTGTCTGTCTAGTTCAAGCCCTTTAGAAATGTTCAAGCCGCCAAAATGGCCTTCTACTACTATTTCCAATATCCGATCTAATAGCCAGAATCAACGGCTTAACGTTTATTTCGATGAAGCTCTATATGATCATCATCATAATGTTATCGTATTTATTGGAAGCTCGATGACTGACACTCAAAAGTAGTGTCATATTTGAGCCGCCAAAGGCTTCTTACAAGGCTTATATAGCAAGTCGTTTTCAATTAAACTAACTAGGGATAGTCTCACAAAGTTATTTTTGATTGACAGTGACTCCGGCGAGACTCGAACCCAAAACATTGGGATCGAGAGACAGACTCTAGTTTGCTCACCTTTACTCACCATGTGTTTGTATGTTTACGGTTGTTCAATTTCAATTTATTTATTTGCAAGTCACATTGTCATTACAATATTTCGAGATGGTATAGGTACAAAATTTATAAAAAGTAAACATGTGACGCCCTGCTAGGGCATAGCGAAGTTTATGAGAGGGCTACTTAAAAATAAAAACTTAAAATTAAATTAAAATCACACTTACAAAATTACCTAAATTAAAACTAAGAACAGACACATTCTAAAATATAGATTAATTTTAAATAAACATGCATAACAAAAACCAGTCTACAATAACAAAATTAAAATTACAATTACATCGAAATAAAAAAAAAATATAATAATAAAATTAAGTTCTACTTTCTACTATCAATCAATCAACGACCAGTTAGAGTCCACTGCTGGACTATGAGCCTCCTCCACTTAATAGAGGGTTTTGCCATAATCTCCACGCTTGGCAGGCGGGTTGGAGATCGCAGATTAAAAGGTTACTGTATCAGAGAGCGCTGCTGCCCGTTCCCTGTTCAATGTGTAGTCTCTAAGTCGCCTCTTACGACACCCACGAGAAGAGTAGGGGTTGGTGACAAATGTATTCTACTCTGCCGTCACCACACGGCACGGTACTTTCGACTATAAGTATGAAAAATTTAAAATTCAACAATATTCTGTATCATCTGGATAGGTTCGAACCGCGACCTTGTGTTCGGAAGGCAGTGACCCTCCTTACCATCGACTATGTATACATAAACTGGAAGTTGAGGTTATTCAATCTATATGCTAATGTTATTGATTAGCGTGAATTTACGACTTATTATGATTGAATACATTGTTAATACACAATGCACGTTAAATTAGATACAGCTGTTCGTGGTTGATAAGCGGTAGAGATGTATACCACAAGACGACGTACACTATACATACAGTGATTATTCTATAGAGTTTCTTCTTTCATGACGACGACGATCGTATTTTTGCGTGTGTTGCACAGTGGGCCGAAACTGTAATTTGCGGACTTACGATCCGGCTGTCTTTTTATTTTATTTTTTATCTTTGCTGTAATGGATAGACCTAATTAATCCTAACAATAATAAAGTTGTCCTTTGTACTTTTTCTCTAAACCTTATAGTTTGGACAGAAATATAACTATTTCACATTGTTTGTATGGGCCGTGCCATAAAGAACTTAATTCCTGCTTTGTCGTAACCGATCTCGCATTGAGACATTTTATTCCTTAATCTTTGCCCAATCTACTATCATTCTGCAGTATAAAGGTCTATCCACACAGCTCAGTGCCGTGTCAGGAACGGGGCCGGAACGTGGCAAATGTCATAGAAAATCGTCATCGTCATGAGTCTAAAAAATATCGGTACATACATTTTCTATGACATTTGCCACGTTCCGGCCCCGTCCCTGACACGGCACTGAGATCTGTGGATAGACATTAAGAGTTGGTATAAAATTGCAACTTATAGAAATTGAATATTCAAAGCATATTTTTCGTTTTGTTAGGTTATTAAAAGCCAAATTTAACACGGAAAAGCAAGTAAAACTACTTTATAATAGATATCGACTATTTTCAGAACAAAGGGCGTATCCATCAATCTTAATTTTGTTGAATTGTAACGTAATTTCAAATATACAGTTCGATAGAGCTTAAAAAATACACAGGACTGAATTAAAAACACATTTCCGACCTTTGTTTCAGAAACAGTCGATAAATTACTTTAAAACAAACTGATTTTTAAAGTATGGCAACCTTTATTATTATGCTGCACTTTGAAGAAGATCATATGTAGACCAATGTCCATCTATGTCGATTCCTAAATAAAAAACTATTTTGCATCGAATAAACAATACGATTTCGAAATCCGAAACACAATTGGAAGGGAAGGTCACCAGTACAAAAAGTAAAAAGCCGTTGAACCACAAAAAAATCCAGTACAATCCGAGTGAATCTGCAGGCGGAATGCATGATTGTGTTAACGTAATATCGATCGATTACTATGATATTACATTGCTGGTCTACAGTCCGCGTTATGAGGTCACTAACCCCGCACGTGTCCTATTTAATGACGCGTTCTAATTCAACTGATCGTCTAATTAACGCTTGTGCATTGTTGGGACTAGATAATTACATTATTATATCTGTGCTTGGCAATATTGTGTAGACAGTCGCTTTATCTCAGTAGCGCTTGGCAAGACTTGTAGTTGGTATCCTTGCTTGCGAGTTATTAAGGGTCAAATGTCGCCGACACCGGATCACGCTAAGACGGTACGAAAAAGCTTTGTCAACCCAATACCTAGAGCGAAGGACTCGAGATTACCCTAAATGAAGACTATAAGGCATCAGTGGACCACGCTGGCCTAGTGCGAATTGGTTCACTTAACGTTCACACAAGCTTTAAATTTCATGAGCGCAGCTTTCATTTCGATTGAAAAACATGTCAAGCTTTAACGATTTGATTTGATTCCGGGTTATCAATTAAACTGCTGGGTTAGTCGGGCGTATCTACTACAGAGATGATAAGTAAATGAAAAAGCAAGATAGTTAATATCCTTAAAAGATACTCTATGCTGTGGCAATAACACAATGTTGGGCGATTTTGGGTAAAGACCCGAGTGAGAGTCGCGGACCAATTTTTGAAAGTCGACCAACAACTATCGCTTCTGAACGGATCGAAAGCGGATTCACAAGAAGAAAAAGAAAAACAAGGCAAAGAGGAAAAGTATTTAATATCGTTATAACAGCATGTATACACGTCCCGCCCATACGAAGGATGATCAGGCTTAAGAGTAATAAGGTGACATAATATACTATTTTAACTGCACTCTAGCGCAATCCTCTTTCAGTTGAAATAATACATTTTTAGAAATTAAATGCAGCCAGCCAGCTGTTTCAATACCATATTCACTGCACAAAAAATTTACTAAACTATTAACAAATGCCTTCATTCATCGTAAAGTATTCTATAATATTCTGTTTAAACTTTCCATCGCAACTCCACTTTACCCGCTTTTGCTCCTTTTTGATTTTCGTAAGTTGCAGCCGTGTATTACTGCCCTTATGAATGATGGCCAGCTCTAGAAAACGCACATGAAACATTTCTTGACTAGGGGATCGGACTACTTTTTTTAATTTGATAAATCCAAACTTGTTAGTTTCTGCTATCGAACACTAAAATAATTTTTGCTCCATCTTTGAAATTGACCGAGTTAGAATTTCAAGATTAGACAGAGAGGCACATACCCACTTGTGACGTCATTTGTTAGTAACGCCATATAATCTCCATACAAAAAATCGTTTTTGAAAGAGACAGACATATTGAAACTTAAAAAAATCACTGTAAATTAGTTTTTCAACCGATTCTATTTTTTTCTTCGTGAATTGTCTGCTACTAATCTATATTTTAAAAATAATTCATTGTAAATTTAGGAACAGTCCGATCCCCTATTCTATGGACAAGAAGAAGACGGTGGTGTAGAGAAAAATATTTATTTGTAGATTTATTTTGAAATACACGACACGTAAAGAGGTACTGTTTAAATATGTAGGTAGTTTCGTAGCAGACTATTATAAATTGAACAGTTTTAGCCGGTTCTTAACACCAAAACTATAAGTTGTGAACTCTCGAAGAGAACTGTCCAAAGTTCGGCCGTCAACTTCCTTTTATAGATTTCAAGTCTTCGATCCGTGCAGTTCCCCCCCCCCCCCTTTTTTCCATGATGGTATGTATTTCAAAGGTTTTCCTCAGTCAGTTCTATTTCATAACCAAAAAAACTTAATAGCGATGAAACTTGTACGCATAAATTTTTCGTTTTCCCTAAATAAGACGCTTACTTGTAACAGGATAAATTGATGTTTTTCCGTTCGTATATTACGGGATTTGCGAGTTCCTAAATATTCCATTCAAGCTTTTTATGAAATATTTTATAACGTAATAATTAGAGCTTAATATTCGGCACCAGCTTAAAGATAATGCTGCTGCCGGTATTCATAAATTAAAATGGCTCTGTAATGCAAACGACGTGACTTCATGTTATGTGTATGTATGTAAGGCAAGCTGAGCTCGTGGTTATGCTCTATTCATATTCAAGTCCGAAACTAGAGAGCCGGCTCGAACGCTTCTTGGAATCGTTGAGCCGTCGGGCGGCGCGGCGCGTCGGAGCCTCTCTTCCACTCGCGTGAACATAAAACGTTCTATCATAGTTACTTAACGACACTGCTAAAGAACGCGGCTCTAAGTGACGTACGCATAAGTTCTAAGTTGGCTTGGAGGCTGGGGATACGGTCGAATGACGTAAGCCGCTCCGCGCGCTCTCTGACGTAAGCTCGTTGTGCAACGAAGCCGAGGTACGTTTTGAAGCATGGCTCTTGGCAGTGTTGCCAGATAAGCAGTAAATTCAAATCGCCAAAGAAATCCGGGCAAATGTGGTTGTTTAATGTAATTTTAGAGCATTCGTTTTTTAGACTTTAAATTGAACTAATTTTTTATTCAGTGAACAAACTTTAATATGTCGTTCAGACCATGAAACTAAACAACTTTCCCGAAAAAACAGGTCCGGAACTGTAAAAAAAATTCGATCTCCTATACAAACTGCCGCAGCAAACTGTTCAGTTTCATGGTCTGAATATAGTTGTAAACCAGCGGCTTGTAAGCCGGTAGTTACAGAAACCAGCGGCTAGAAACGAATAATCAGCCGTTTGCTACCGGGTAGACAGCCGCCTTGAGCATCGAAGAAAAAATCAATTTTTATTATTTAACTCTTATTTTTGTTATACAGTAGCACTTACTAGAGCTCCTGGACTATCATAAAAGTTAAGCTAAACCCGTGCCAAATTGATCCATTTAAATTAAAAAAAAATGTGTTTTTCTCCATACAAAAATATAAAGATCATTTTTTTTCTCTGAAACTATGCATTTTGCGAAATTTTTCACAAGTACAAATGTTGTTTAGAATATGATTATCTATCGAATGGTAATTTTTCTGATCGACTTTCTGAACACTGTGCGCCGTACTACTGATCAAGCGGTCGGCCGATAGTTTGCAGATAGTTTGAAGGCAATTGTGAAGCCCATCAAACTTTTTAATCGGCCGATGTGGCCGATACTAATCACTGTAATGTGCCCACTTGCATAGCATACCTCTTTATACTGATTAAGACGCCGACTAAACTATCGGCCGATAGAAAGTCTGCAGTTTGCGGGGACTCTAAAGCGACTCCAGAACTTTCTTCCTTTCTAAATCAAAATTATACTTGCTTGTTAATTACATAGTACAAGTTCTCGTCATTGCACTTTAATGACACATATTGGTTGACTGGAAGAGATCTGCTGGTATTTTTTCTGTACTGTGTATTTAATGCAATAAAGAATAATAATAGCCTCCTAATCTGGCAGCCCTGTGACTCTAGAAGCGGACTCGTGTAGAAATCAGTGGTGTTAAGAAACGGTTCGCCGAGGAACAAGGCCGCTTGGAACCACGGGCAAATGTGGTTAGCTCTACTGAATGTAGTTCTTCGGAACGCAAGCGTAGCTTGAATTGTAATGGTACTTTAGCTTGCGTTAATCTACCCTTTGATATTACCAGTATTCTTTTTATTTGAATAGGTTTTTTCCTACTCTTTTATGTCGCAAGTTAACTTTTGCGTACCGAAAGTTTTCCGTCTATGAATACTAAAATCAATTCAATAATGCTCATAAATTTATTAATGTATTGTATTAGTTTAAATTCATGAATGAGCTCTCAAAGTCTTTGAACTTTTTATACAGTTTTCGGAATACTTCCTCTATTATAAATTCGCTTGCGTCTCATCTATACCCGTACCGCTTATTTCTATGTATGTCTGTCTGCATTATGCATAGCAAGATGATAAAAACATCCTTCTTGTGCCTAAAAACAGAAATGTAAACTTAATAACACAAATAAGTAAACATTTCACTCGCACGTGTTGTGGAATATAGGTCGAGATTTACTATCGACAAGTTCTCTTGGGCTAGGTTACGACATTATTTACCTTAGAGCAAACATCGACGTTTGCTTTATGTACTATGCAGCTTGTGTGCGTTCGTAGAAATAAGATCGGGGGGGGTGTGCCTCGCTCGAACCTATAGAAATAGAAATCGTAGGAGGCATCCCGGGTGGGATAAAGGAGTATTGCGGTAGAGAAAGGCGCCCACATCCGGGTGCAATGAATGCGACGACGGTTTCAAGGACGCGCCTCAGCTGATGACGTACGCGTCCCCCCTGCCACCGCCGGCTCCCGCGGGGTTCCAGCACCCACCTAATAATGCACGTCTACGCCCTGTCTGCCGCGTCCGCACTCGTTGCAACCTTGAGTGCTCCCGGGGACACCCCCCTTGGCACCTAGGGGTGAGGACAGAAAAACAAGTTACCGGCCCCAGCGCACGGCACGTGACGAGCCTCGTAACTAATGATGTCCGAACCACCACTTCCTGACACCATCGAAAACGAGGCACGTGCACCTACTTGCATCTAATTGTACCTGAATACACGGCAACCACTCGGCCGTGGCTATCGATCGGACCGGCCGAAAACGGCTCTCACGTTGACTAGTCCGTTTGGTTGTAATTATTCTGGCGTTAATATGCCGTTTATTAACAGTTTAATTACCATAATAACAGTCAAGTCGTGCGGGTGGGGTGGTGGCCCCGTCAGCTGAGCGAAAACGAAAGTAAACAGAACTCGGTCAAAGGGTTTGTACTCACCTACCCGCAATATTTATGTGGGTACGGGGGGGCGTACCCACACCCGATTCAGTCGCCCTCCTTTGATGGATTGGTCGGCGACTGGCGCGATGTTCGACTGAAACTCAGTCCGATTCCTAACATTTAGTCTTTGATTTCTTTCGTGAAAAATCAAGCGTTACCCTATTATCTTTTTACTGGTTTTTTATTCTATGGTTGCCTGGACGAAATTGCTAATATAGAAATACAGCTGTCTAATTAATATTTGTATTTTCACGATATTTTTTTACTACTTAGTTAAAGCTCTATTTAATCTCAGACGTAATTTTATAAACTTTGGTAACCTAACATCATAATAAACCGATAACTCTGAGTAGTATGTGCATTTGCGAGCTATCAAACCCCTTTATCCGTAATTACAACGTCGAATTCTGACACCGTCATTCTAATAGTGCACTCTTCGTTAGTCCATCCCCAGTGCTATCATTGTTAGAGTGATATTGGTAATGATTCAGACAGATGCGGTTGTATCCGACAGTGTATCTGCAGGTACCGGATCGCTATCAGCTTTGACGGCAAATGAGGCTCCGCATATCCAATTACGAAGGCCTACAGAGCAGCGGCCGACTGTCTCTGGAGTCTTGTTGACCACTTAGCTCAGCAGTTAGTAATAGCACCACTTGTACCTGAATTGACCACTAACATGATTGTAATTTGAAACACAAACAGATCTATTGCTTACTATGTTTGATTGTATTGTATGTATGTATGTTTGTTTTTTTATTAACAATCGTCTACGGTACCTAAGATCTTTAAAAAGACTTCACTTATATTAGACGAATTAAAAAACAGTCCCGTACTAGAAATATATATATTTTTACATCTCTCTTAACGTATTGTTATGTTTGATGATATTGTATTGAATCATATACACATCAGGAGAAATATTATGTTGTGTTTGGAACAAGTTCTCTAGTTGCAAAGCTAGAATTCTGGTAAGAGAATTTGTGGATTGAGTGCTAAGCATTATCAATGTTGATGTCTTCGATGTAGCAGGAAGTTTAGCTTTAAATCAAATATTTCGAAAAGCAAAGCGCTTATGAATTCTTGAGTACGGGTATGATCTACAACAAGTTTAAACTGAATCTTGTTCTATAATAACCTAAATTGCAAGTGATTTTGAGATAAACATAATTGAATATGGTGCAATAAGAAAGAAAAGTTCTGGAGGGTTTGGTTGTAGGTCAAACAGAAGAACCAATAAGGGAAAAAGAGAGTAGATATAGTCACAAGGACCTTACATGGAAAAAGAGAAGAGAACAAGGAGAAGATAAATAAGATGAAATAAAGATATTACAATAACAGTATTTTCCTGCAACAAGTACCGCCATTGTTGAAAGAAAAGTTAGCGCCGAATAAGAAACGCAAACATTTCGCTAAAGATCAAAATAAACCAATACTGCAACTTGTGACTGAATCTCGTGACGACTTACGTGTATGAAAACATTTTTATTATTATCGAGAGTGATACGTACGTATGCGTGGGCACACATGACGTCTCGTATTATTCAAATTATCGCAGTGGGAGGAGGGTGGAATGAAAAGTGAATGACTCGACTTGACCTGGATCGTGTAAATATCAGGGCACAGTTATCTGCAGCCTTGGAACGTGACGCGGAAACTGGCTCAGGAGAAAGCATTGTGCGATTGATGTAGCGAGGCAGCTGTATTGCGGAGTGGCGTTGGCGCACTGTTTGCCGATTTGTGACGAGGACGCTGAGCGCTTCACGCCGCCTCCGCCGCCGCAGCTACTAGATACGATACGACCTTACGGCACTCACTGCCGACTAATGAATGGAATCAAACTGTAAATACGAGTCAAGTTTAATGCCAGAGGGGTTTGGTTTGGACTAGGAAAATGCTCGGAATAGCCAAGCTAAACAATAACAAACCACTGTTTACTTTTTAACTAGACATCGCTTCTGTACTAACACGGCGGTTAAAATTATATATTACTATTGATCGCAACTGGTGCAGTCGTCGAATGTTGACATGTTTTCAGGGTTCTTCCGCGGTGCAAGGTATTGTCGTGCACATCGCGGCGTAGACGTGTTGCACTGCACTCGTTGGCAACTAAACGGGTGTGCATAATAGATGCACGGTCAAGGCCAGCCGTGGCCGCCGACCTGCACTACACTGTGCACGTGCCCGATTGTTTTCTACCGAGTAATTGTGTGCGTCGCCTAGCCTCGCTAACAAGGAAATTAATGCTGCCAGCGCGCCGACTAAAACCACTCGTGTCTATTCTGCGAAATTGAAAGCTGCCAGGGAATGAGATCAACAGGTTAATTCGTAATTATTCACATTCCGCTATCCTTGAAATTTCAAAACAGAAACCGTAAAAATGGCGGCTCTTACCAAACAGAAAACATCTCAGCAATAAAAGTAAAACTTTTCAAGAGTTTGAGTGCCTATTATATAAGGAATCCTGTAAGCTCGGAACTTACGATAAGTAAGTCGAGAAGTTAACAATATTATTTTCTGCCGCATCACGTGCTTGTGAACTATTGGGAAAATGTAGGTGGAGTTTGCGTATTTTTATCAGGGTAACTTTGAAGAGAGTATTACGAGCGTTTGGAAAAGTGGGTTAAGTCGAAGATGAGTTAATAAAAAGGTAATTAGAGTGGGTGTGTTTTCAGCTGTTTGCAACAGGGCCAAGGACGAGGCTTGTCGACTGTCATTGATAGAGTGCTCTCATTCCGATTACCGGTCGACCCGCGCCCCGCGCCCCGCCCCGCTGTGATTCATGTTGTCATTATTATCTATTAAACTGTTTCACTTCATAAATGCTATCTTTAACTCGTGTTATTGTGTAGGGAAGTAGTTTGATTTATGATTTGACTGCATTATGAAATTGCAATTAAAACGAAGTATTTTAGGCGAATAACTGCGGCCTGTTGGCGAACTTTTATTTACATATTATAGACCGAGCGAGCGAAGCGTCTCTGCTTCAGCTTGGCCAAATTTGCTTTTGTATGTCTATCTGTCTGTCCAATTCTCAACCGTTTCTCGTAAAATTTTGTGAACAGGTTCGATAAAGATTTTTTTTGTCGAGTCAGATTTTGGAAATTTTAAAAAATTACGGCGTTATGTTGGTTGCCAGCTTACAAGGTCTACCGCTGAGGCTGTTTTCCTCTACAGGTCACATTTCTCAACCAGTAATAAAAAAAACAATTAGGTAAATATGTAAAATAAATATAATATATATATAAAAAAAGTCGGGGATGTTTGTGGAGAAATTATAAAAATAAATATGAAAAAATATACAGACTCGCGAGGTCTACAGCTCAGAGCCACTAGTTATATAAATGTATTATTATACCAATCTAAATGCAAATGTACTTGTAAAAATTTGCGATGATGACGTAAACAAAATCAATTCAGCACTAGGTAACGCTATTGCTGATCGGATTACAGCATATCAGCAGTACTTACTTGAATTACACGTGTTTGACAACGTTTCAATTTCATAACCTTATAACTACACCACTTCCTTCCGTTATTTTCCTGTTGTGTTTATCAATGGTGGTTCTCCGAATTAGCGATATTATAACAGCACTAGCGGTCCCCCCGCGGCTACGCTCGCGTTATGTAAGATTTTCCCGTGGGATGGGAATAAGACTTTTTCTCGTAAAAAGTTTCCGTGTTAATCCAGGTTGTAAACTATCTCCATTCCAAATTTCATCCAAATCAGTTGAGCACTTTAAGCGTGAAGACGCAAAAAAACATTAAACATCCAAATATATTTTCACATTTATAATATTACTACTGGTCGGCCTGCGACTACGCTCGCGTTGTGTAAGGTACTTTCCCGTAAAAAGTATTCTATGTGTCAGTTAATCCAGGTTACAAACTTCTCCATTCCAAATTTCATCCAAATCTGTTGAGTAATTTGCGTAACAAACATTCCAATTTAGTATGATGATAAGGTGTGATTTAAAACAAACGTCTTTATCTATTGGTGCACTGTTTATAAACTACTTTTTTAATACATTTTATAAGTTATTCTATACACTACGAAAATTTTGTTATATATTATATATAATAAAAACCACGGACTTATGTATGTGTTATCAACGCTAACCCTAGACTTGTTCTTGTGGCAGCAGCTGAGACTTTCAATATTATCCGTTTATAATGGTGAGAGCATCGTGGCTAGGGCCGCTGTCTTCCGTTCGGGACACGCGGGTTCGATTCCCACCTCATACTAATGTGATTTCAAATACATAAGTTCGTTTGAAGGAAAACATCGTGAGGAAAAACCTGCTCACTCCTGCGAAGAAATTCAAAACTTGTGTGTGAAGTCAACCAACCCGCACTGGGCCAGTATGACCGACTAAGGCCTGATCACCCTAATTCTGAGTAAGCCCGAGCCCCTAGGTGGGGACGTATATGATCTGTTGATGAATGGTAGAGGATAATAACTCTTGTTTTTATGTATTAAACTTGTGTTGTTTTACAGGGCTATGAGCGGGGCGGGTCCCCGCAGCCACAGGGGGCGGGCGCGGGCAGCCCGGGCCCCACCGGCGCGCCGGGACCTATGTCGCCCACGCAGGACACGCAACACATGCCAACGCACGCGCAGCAACAGTCGCCACACCAGGTAAGCTCAGCTTCATCATCATCAACAGCGATGACGATTATACGTCCCCACCGAGAGGCTCGAACCTACCCTGAACTAGGGCGATCAGGCCATAGTCCACCACGCTGGCCCAGTACGGGTTGGTCGACTTCACACACAACCTTTGAATTTACTAGACTTAGTTAAAAAAAAACTGCTTACTTCAAATATTCTCGGAAACAAACTTCTGAATAGCTTTTCTTTCCATCTTTATTTTCCTATAAATAGCACTAATTGAGAAACATTGCCGACGATTAAGGAAAATCTTGCTTACTGCATAAATTTTCTTAGAAACAAATTCCTGAATTAGCTTTTCTTTTCATCTTCTGTAGAGAAACATTGCCGACGATTTTACTGTACATTAAGTTTAAAAAAAGAACTGTGCTTACTGCAAACATTTTCTTAGAAAGAGTTTTTGAATTAGCTTTTCCTTTTTTCCTAAATAGCAAACTGTCAATGTTAACTTTATTTTATTTATTAGTTCTGCAAGTGAATAAGTAAGTAAAGACTCGTTTTTTTCTGTTTCTTGTAAACAATTTTCTGCTTATGCAATGGCTCCGATTCGTGTAGCGACGCCCTTATTTTAAATTCATCTGCCCTATTCGTTCTTTTTAGTACAAATAAGAAGAATGTTTTGAATTAATGATGACCCGAAGTCGTGGTAGCCTTTTTATCTGATGTCTTATTATATAACGAGTCTTATACATTGCAGTTGGTGATGAGGGTCTGGTGGTGGAGCCAGGAGTGGGATGGTAGAACTCTTTAATGGCTACTAGTAAACCCCTCAAATTTGGGCTCATTTGATTTGTTGTAATGAGTTCTATACAATGCACTTGGTGACGAGGGTCTTGATAGAGCCAATCCAATACAGTGAGTTTTGTGACTAGAGTCGAGCGAGTTTTATTTAGTTTTATTTCAACGTGAAAAAGACTGACGAACTTGTTTTTAGTTTGAGACCGATACTGCAGGTATCGGCGCCAATGTATCTATTGAAGATTACGCCGCATCCGCCCGCTCTGCTTTTCCTTGCGAAATATTTTCTATTACATGTCACTAGTCAGCAGCGCGCACCAAGTTCAATACACCACATCCGGACTTTTATGACAGGAATGTGAATTTTTAATTCAGGTATACAGGAAATTAAAAGTTTAAATCCTGAGTTCAAAAGTCAAAAAAGTAAAAATAATATTTATTCGAATTAAGATTTTTACAAATCATTTTTCGACGTCAAACCTAAGTTTGATTGGAGATTCGATAAAATCATAGTTTAAATTAATTGCTACGTTCTTGTCAATTTAAATACCGGTGTATCCAGTCCGTCGTAGGGAGCGCTGGTGGTCTAGTGGCTAGGGCCGCTGCCTCCTGTCCGGGAGTGAAATTTTCAATCCCCACGTACCAATGTGTTTTCGAGTTCATATGTACGTTTATTCGACGCTATTACGGTGAAGTATACTATAACATAGCGTTGAAACCTGCACACTCCTGCGAAGAAATTCAAAAGTTGTGTGTGAAGTCGACCAACCCGCACTAATTCATGGTAAGCTCGAGCCCCTCAGTGGGGACGTATATGAGCTGTTGATGGTGTATCCAGTCCACGTGATAAATAGACGAATGTTTAATCGGAATAGTTAGAGCGATAGCTCAGCTCATGTGGAGAGGTCGGCGGTGCGCGGCGTCATGTTTGCATTGCGTTTATCGGTCACAGCGCGGCAAGGTGGCGCCGGCGTCGGAAATTTTCGATAATTTCGGCTGACTCGACTGCTCCAAACGACATACGCTTATATCCCGAGATAGCTCCTCGAACCGACCAGATAAACGGCCACTCGCAAATAAATAACTACACTTTACAACTATGTCGCCGCTCGGCGAGACATGCAACTGCAAATTAAGAACCATCGGGAAAAGTCTCACACTAAAGGGGAACGAGGAATTATAAAAATCTTAAACATAAGATAAGCTCAAAATGTTCAAACCGAGCGGGATTATTTTACTGCTAAACCATTAGCGTTGAAGTGAGTAAAGGTTTGGTACCGTTCGCATGAAGTCATTTCACACGGCAAATATATTTAAGTAGCGTGCTGACTGGCAGTTACAACGGAATATATTTTCATCTGAAATGTTTTGCTACACTTGTAGTCGGTAGTTGGATAGAGCGTCAGCACGAGCGTAGATAAGGATCTGTATATCTTGAGCGAAATTGAACCCGCTCTATATGGAAAGTATAGTAATCTGCGGAACTCGGCGGATGGAACTTGGGCTATGAACTTTACTGTTATCGCATCACATTAAACTGCTTCCGAATGTACGGAACCCTCGTTGTTAGCAATTTTTAAGAATTACCTTCCTCGACCATAACTATTTCAATAAACCGTCTATGTTCATACCCGACCTAATAGACGACTTTTACTTTTCAATGTTTGTTTTGATATTCTTTGCTTTTATGCGCTATAGAATTGAGAGGATGTAGAGTTGTTCTACTTTATTCAGTTTTATGGTGGCAATAATTGACTTTTGGCGATTGTTTTTTATGGAAATAAAAGATATTCTTATTGCGTAATGTTTTTCAGATTTACATTTTGAGTAGGTAGGTACTTTGAACTATAAAAAATCTCGTAATTTTAGTTAAGTGAATATATTTATACGAAAAATTTTCAATTTGTGAGAATTTACTGATCATATACGATATAATTGAAGAAAAAATCATACAAAAAATATAAACATACCTAAAAGTAGGTATATAACAATAAAATTATAGCGCATACTTATATACCGTAATCGTATTCGTAACAAATTGGTGTGAAGCGTTTTACAGCCTCCTTGACTTTGAATTTAAATTAAACGCCTCGGTTCTCAAAGTTTGACCCTGATCCATCCATTGATCAGCTGATCATTTATTAATTTCGAAAAACGTCGAGTAGTTTTTTTCTTTATTTGATCCTGTATTTCGCGACGCGTCGTATTCGAGTTGTTCCAACGGGCTCCTTTTTGTTATGAATAATTTTAATTTTATTTGTTCTTGTAGACTTCTTTTGGCGCGAAATATATATTTTGTCCAACGCCTTATCACTTTTGATAATTATTTAATTCATACATTAAAATTTTGTAGTATTTTTTAAATACAATCCAATTAGAATACAAAAACATTAACAAAGCACCAAATAAATATAAATAACCTTACTTCTCCAAAAGTCTGAATTCGGATTAAAATCTCTGCTGGTGAGATTTCGCTCGTAATTTCCACTTCAATATCTCTTGTTTTGAACTCATTGGAAATCACCTGTGATTGATCATAACTATGGTGGATGGTGGATCGGCTCGTCATAGTGCGGAGATAGCATATATCTACATGGAACGTGAGCGCAGCGTTTTTGGCACGCTCGGTACTTCACAATTTTACATATTTGTATGGGCCAGTGCTGCCAGATTATAAAACTTATATTCTAAAGTGATTAAAATTCCAATAAAAGCCTTCGAAACAAGCTAATAAAGCCACAAAATTGAAGCCAAACCTCTACGGGATCCTATTTCAAAGGTATAAAGTGGTTAAAATTGGAACTACGGTCGCTCGCAACGTAGAACTGAAACAGTAACGCAGGTGATAATACAATTTTACATTACTACTGGCGCCGCCTTTACTTAAATAAAATAAATAAATAAATATGTGGGGACATCTTCACACACGGCCATCACAGACAAGTTCTGAAGTTACGCTAGTAATATTATATTTTGTGCCTAAAGCGTCGATTACACTGCTCTTCATAATAGTATGCTAACTCTCGGCCAATCTTGCAGTTCTAATTTAACGACATTAGTGCGTTGCAGTACAGCAGTTAGGTGTTACATGCAGATTGCAGTCACGTCGGCCTATAAGTTTGAGCCGAGCTTTATTCCGTGTCTGGCAATACCATGGGCATAGAATAAATAATAGTAGCTTCAGAAGGCGCTCTCCTTTTAAAGATAAAGATATTTTATTTGCGATAGATATGGTAGATACAAAGATGTTAGTATGATTAAAAATAAAGCACATATCTAGCCCTAAGTTTAAAGCATGCAAATGTCCATTTACTTACAAACTAGTACAATTCTGGCATAATTCAATTTTATGGTCAATAAATACTTTTATGGAGTAAAAAGTGTGCTGCATTAGCCAAGATCTTACAACTTTTTTAAATCTACGTATTGGACTTATGGATTGAAGACGACATGGTAATTTGTTCCATATTTTTATGCACATAGCGTAGCAATTTTTACGGAATCTTGTACTTTTTGGAATAATGTCATTAACTAGTGCATTAGGATCCCTAAGATTTCTTGTTTTTTTTAAAAAAAGATTAATATTTTGCTTTACAAATCCTAATAATTCTATAATATAAATGCAAGGTTGTGGTAAGACATTTAATGATTTAAATAAAGGTCTACAAGACACGTCAGACGTCACACCCACAATGGCTCGGATACATTTTTTTTGAGCAACAAATACTTTAGATGTGTCTGTACTGTTACCCCATATTAGAATGCCATATCGTAGTATCGATTCTACGTATGCATAATATGCCGTTACTGCTGTTTCTCTACTAGCTACTCTTGTTAATTTAGATAAAGCATATGCAAATCTATTTAATTTGTTGCAAACATGATTTATTTGATTTTTCCAATGTAATTTATTGTCAATATTAATGCCTAAAAATGTTGTACAGTCAGTATTCTATATATTAAAATTTTGATATATTATATTTAGGTTAGTTATATTATTGCGCGGATTGGCTACGCAATGAATATCAAATTGTTACTAGTAAATTGTTGCTTTTCGTGAAATGGGGCGTATTAGTTTGAGCCGAGCTTTATTCGTGTCTGGCAATACCATGGGGCGGCAAGCTGCGCACGTGGCCTGCCCAGCGACTGCCGCGCTCTCTACACTATAATGAACCGACCACATTGTGAATTCACATTCCGACGGTATCAGCATACTCGCAAACAATTACATACGTCCGCCACCTACATATTTATAAGAAGCCGTTTACGACGATACCCGACGAAAGGCACGTGTGTACCCTTTTACCGATTAATATAAAATTATTTAATATTGAGCATCTAATTTCGTAATTTATGATATCAGCTCAAAGCACATCGTGCATTTTTAGGGTTTAGTAAAAAAGGAACCTTCAAAGTTTCGGTGTGTCCGTCTGTCCGTCTGCGGCTTAGCTCAGGGACTCTTAGTACTAGAAGGCTGTAATTTGGCATGGATATACTTAATACTTATTCATCAAACCGATAAAGCTAAAGAATAAAATCTTAAAAATATTTTTTAGGGTTCCTCTACATACACGTGAAGTGAGGGATATTTTTTTTTATCCACGATTATCTTACAGTGTGAGGTATCGTTGGATAGGTTTTTAAAAATAATGGGGGTTTGATACAACCATTTTTTATGCTAGTATAGTGTGTACGTTTCAGAAATATAACGTTTTAAAGTGCTTATTTTTGTTAGTCAAGTTCCCCCCCCACCCCCTACCAGCGAAACCGTTGTATTTGGAAATGTGAAAAAAAGCACGGTAGTAGTGTATAATATGGTGAATTTAAAAGGAAAACTATCAACATCAAGCAGGCTTTACAGGTTATCGAATAATAGACCAACTTATAAAATGTAAGTAAGTAAGTAACACTTTATTGCATAACACATATGGGACATATAAAGAAAACATTATTATAAAATGTGCGCAAAGGCGGCCTTATAATGTACTTGTACAAGTAAGAAATTTGGTACTACAAATATCATAGAAAAATATTTTGATGAATGTTAACTGTCTTAAACAGGTACATAGTAGTATTGGACAACTACGGAACCCTACACTTTGCGTGGCTCGACACGTGCTTGGCCGGTTATTTAAAATAACGAATCAGATTAATTTGATCAAAAAATTTTGAACTTTTATAGCATTCAAATGAAACCGCAAATTATAGAAACGAGAATTTGTAAGTTAAGTTATATAATGTTTTTACTCAATAAACCTAGCTCTAAAAATTTAAAAATCCCTACTTAAAGAAAGACGCATACAGCTAACTCGTTTGGGCTTTAATTTTTCATATTTCCTTATCCAAGAAAGATTTTTCATTTAAATCTTATGAACATACTTTTAGCAGAGCAATATTAAAAAATAGACGACGTCTAGCTATTCATAATCATGCTCGCATCCATCCTCATTAATCCAGTTTCGAATCAAATCACATTTGCACGTCCTCAGAGCAAGGATGTGCGATAATCCTAAAGACATGTAAACATTCGTCCGATCTCCGCCAATGATTACAGAAGCACGTTCCGCGCGGGGTGCAAAAATTAAACGTCAGTCAGCTATCACGTAACTGACGGAGCAGAACGCTCCGACCCTCCGGAGAGGGAGCGTCTTCTGTCGAAGCGGATCGGCTCAGCTAAACGCCCCACGTAGCGTCGCGGCGCCCCAAGTCTCCGCTGCCAGCGTACCCTGCCATGCCGCACTCCAGTTATGAGACTGCGCAATATTTTATGCTAACGTCTACACGATCGCCCGCAATGCTCCACAAACCGTTCTATACACTCGCTTTTCTACCAACGCTTTCTTTTACTCCATACTCTCTATTCTTATTTATGAACCAGCCTATCTACGTAACTTTTTATAAAACTTGTACCTATTGTAATTTTATCATCACAACTTTAAATAAACCCCTTTATATGTTGCAAAGCAATGGAGCGTACTTAGGGGCCTTATTCTGATATCGATACGACTTACTGGGGCAACATAAATCCTAACTCCATTTTAGACCTTACAAAACTGCCGGCAACCGACGACGCGCGCTTAATACTCCACGATGTCAGTGGAGAATTTTGAGAGTCAAGGGCCATTCTGGCATCGTGATCGCTCGAGAGTCGTACGGCCGAAATGAAACGTCGTATCTTATTTTATGATTAGCGGCTCGAAAGCGCTTTGTAATTTTGTTAGTTCCGCCTTTCTGGTGCTGGGGGCGAACACAGCGAGTGGAGATCGATGCAAGCGTTGCGTGCGAGTGCGAGCGAGAGGGGGCTTGCTGAGCGTGCTCCGTCCCTGTCGCTCGAACCGCCTACCAGGCAGCCATGTTGTGCTCGACCTGCGCTCGCCCGACCGCCATTGTAACGTTCTTTCCTAACTAGTGATGTTCGCTGGCTATACTCGACATTACTCACCATCTAACATCACCTACTCCGTGCCTGTACTCTACACATAAACTCACATTATTTCATAAAATCAACATTACCCTTTTTTTACCTAGTGAACAGTTCTCCTATTCTGACTAAAATTGTACTTTGATAACATAGCAATCTAAATTGCTATTTAAAGCATGAGTTCAGATTTAAAAATGCAATAAAAAATAATGTAATATTAATACTTATTATCATGCTAAACAAAAATTGGCAGTGAGTTAGCAGTGTGGAGTTAAATATGCATTCGCCGCTCGAAAGTAAATAGAGAAGTAGCTAATGTCGATAAAAGTTATATCGATAAGGAAAAGGCATGCAGTGGACTCGTAGCTACGGCTCCGGAATTAAAATGTCAGACGTGCGGCAGCGTGCGGGGGCTCGCGGGCGGCGCGCGCGGCGCGGGGGCTGGCGTTATTAATAACCATAAGCCAGCAGACGCACGAACGTCCAGAGGGGCCATGCCAGCGCGCGGTAATGAGGAATCACTAATTACATTTTACTGGACAACGCTATACTTACGTTCATTGTATGTTGGCGCTGTACGTATCTCTCTCGTAGCCGATTTTCCGATAAAACTGCCCGACTACATTTTGATCCCGTTTCGAAGGCGCTCTTTTCGGCCGGCACAATACGGCACGGTGTCGTGAGCAATCACATTGTTTGATAGCGAGGCCGGTGCTGGATATTAGATATCGAGCTCGGACAGAATGACAAGATATAATGGTCTGGCTCGCGGGCATCGGGCGCTGGCGGATCCGCTTTAATATTCCCCCGCAGTAGGCGCGCCGGTTGCTCGCGACAGCTCTACCCGTTCGCTAGCCCGAGCCACCGCGCCGGCCCACAGTAAAAACTCCGTATATTTTATTGTCAAAGAAATATATTTGTCAAAGGCCGTGCGATTAATTGCTTGACTTTCTGAAGTGCGCCCCAGGGATTTTTCCGTTTAAGTATTTGAATGACTTTTTTTTGCATTTTACTTCTCTATTCACTCTGAAGTTTGAATGAATACACAGTTAATAGAGTTAATGTTTCCTTTGTAGTATAGTCGCTTAGCGCGATATTATGGTATTGCAGAATTGTTATGGCAGTCATTGAGATTGCACAGCGCAGTGGAATGTACACTGTGTATTAGTGTATGACTGACGTCGTTATCCTCGTTGATTGGCGCCTAATTACCTTTACAGACCTCTTCCTCAATTAAAGCTCTAACTACAATGACGTGAACTCATTCTCGTCGCGTCGCAGTAGTGAGCGAGCGACTTGGAGTAACTTTTCGTCATGGCCCTGTTTTTCCGTATAAAGAGCGAGTTATCGCCGAGGCGAGCGGGCGCTGTTCTCATAACAAAGTGCAAAATGCTCCGGATTCTCCGAACTTTAGCGTGGCAAGCGCGCTCCGCCGCGCCGCTCTCGGCTGGAAACCTCTAAAGCGCTGACTGCGGGGCGTGCATTCTCCTGCGGTGGAGTCACCGCGGCAGGGCTGTCGGGAATTGCCGACCTGGATAAATTATGCCGCTCGCTCCCTTTTGCAATCTCCGCAAAATAATACAATTGAATTGTAGCAGAAGCTACACAGCCTTTGTCTTGTCTGTGGGCTGTAGAGTTTACTACTTAATTATAGAATCTGTGGAGTTTGTATCAGCCCTGAATTGGTATCGTGGTTCGGAGCGGCACGTATGTGGCACAATTTAGTCACACTAGGTAGTTGGTGTAGTTGTGTTCTAGAGGACTGTGAGTGCCGAGCGCCGTCTGCAGGCGGAGGCCGGGTGCTCTGTCGGCCTCTTCACTGCGCTACTCACAATTTATAAGAGACATTCTCTCACACCTCGCCTTTCATGTTTCATGTATTTGCTAAGATAAAATTCACATTTATATTTGTTCCCTTGGCCTTTTAACAAATGTAAAAGCTTCCATGTTCATAGAATTTTGTAGGGTTGGTTTACGTACATATAAAAGTATATACTTTTTAATTAATTAAGTTTATTGCATTCTATTAGTAGGTACCTAGGTAATAGGGTATTCTACTATATTTGAAAAAGTACTTCAAAATGTTGATTTTCCTAATAAAAAGCCACAAAAAATATATTTTGGCGAAATAAACACGCTTTCTTGCCATAAAAATAAATCAAATTTTAAACCTTTTTTATTCCCCCGAAAACGCTGCCAACCATTTTGGTGACGTAATATTGGTAAAAACAACACTCGTGTATTACGACCCAAAGATTTGTGACGCGCGTCGCCTAGGGAGCGAAGCGATCGTCTTTTGTTCCTCTGAGGTACGACCGGCACTCATTCAACGTTAACAGCCAGTTTTAACCTATATGACGTCACGCCATGGCGGCTCGTGTTTTAGGTCACGTGATATACAGTTTAAAAATTACGACTTTTAATTTCAATATAATAAAACAATAATATGTATTTATGACTCAAAATTAGAACATTTAAGTATATTTCTATATACATTTTAATTTTTATCAAATTTCATAATTTATTTTTTACTACCGAAAGTACCCTATTTCATAAACATGACAAAAAACATAGTCCCCTTCTGTTGGGCATAGCTATTTAATAGGACAGAAGAGAACTTTGTATCTACATAACTCATCTATCAATAAAATAATCAATATATTATGCAATTATAATATCATTTATAAATATTAACTGCGTAACCTAACTACAAAAATCGAATGTATAGGTATTACCGTATTATCGTATTTACGAAAATCTACAAAACAAATCCACGACCACGTTTTCTTTACTATTATTCCTTTCACTTTTCACCAACACTCCTCTTTGAAATCTCAAGTATACTTTGTACGGATTCTTAGCCCGAAACTCTCTCGTGTCTCCTTGTTCTGAGTCAAAACTATTAAAAACAAATGGCATCCATTTTAACACGTTTTACTAATTTGTTATGCTTAATTCCAATTTCTATTTTATTTCTGTTACGGTTTGTCTTAATTCATAATATAACTTCTACTCCTACAAAGTATTACATTTCGTTACATGTCATTTTATATTCCTTTAGGTACTGAACGGATTTGTATCAGGCACTGGATTAACACACATGAACAACTATTTTTACCGCCTTTTCTTATTCCTATGGGGAAAATCTCAACTATTCGGGCGGACAGCTAGTGCATAATAAATGTATGTTACAACCAGATAAATACGGGCTTACCGTATATATTTTAAGATTTTCGTGGCTTCAATAAAACAAACAAACCCGTAAATTGTGACAATTTTAGTGTAATAACGCCGCGTCCGTGTTTCTCTGGGCTGAAAATCATTGATAATATCTGCTCTCCTGAGTATGTATCGAAGCTGAGCTACGACCTTTTTGCGCTGCTGCAGCACACATACATAAGCTGGTGTGTCAGGTTATGTTATGATATTCATAGTAAAACTAGTTTTAATTTTGTTATGTATGTGTCTGCAGTATCAAATAAACGCTTTATCTATCTAATAAGCTCGTACTCACAATTGAATAATATGACGTGCTAAGCCCTTCCAACGGGTCTTTCGCTTTCAAAAACCCATTGCTTTTCTTTTTCACTTTAATATATCGCACATGAAAGTCAATACTGTTGTAATATAATACAACCTTGAATACAACTCAAAAAAAGGGAGCCACGGTGACATATTCCTTAAAGAATTGTAATAAGAGATTATTTCCCGTTGCTCCGTTTCTTCGAGTTGCGAAAGTATTGACTGTTGAACGCATTCAACTTAGTTAAAGCTACTTACCTACTTTACTCTACAATTCTTATGAAAGTTATTCTTACAAGTGAAAAGTTCCTTTTATAACACGTAATACTCTTAAGTGTATTTACGTTAAGACTTCTAGTTCGAAGCTCATTTTTTTTTTGTAATATTTTCGACGCGAATTTACTGTGTTTTACTATATGGAAGGAAAAAAAGATTGCAAGCAAGCTGATAAAAAAAAGCTTACTGTTCATACTTTATCATTTTGATTTCTATACTCGTACAAAATAAAAATCCGAAAAGGATCGGTACAATTAGAAAACGGAATTTAAAAAAAAAGCAGCTTTTGATAAAGTGGACATAAATAGTTGGCGTTTGAAATACAAGGAGTGTATTTCGCTCGGCGTCGTCTTTCCGCTCGTGTTGGCGAGGCTTTTCTCGCCCCTGTGCTTTGCTGCCTCGACTTGACTAAGTATGTGTGGTGCATCGAACTTTGTTTTCAACTGGGAAATTGTCAACATTTTCCAGCTTTTTGCTGTGCAGCTCAACTTAACCTAAGTCGAAGCTCGAAGTAAATATATTTCTTTGTTTTTGAAATACAGAAATTATAGAATGATTGTCTAAATTGGCGAGGTCACTAACAACCAGAGTGTGCATTATATGGAGAAGAACCTGCCTAAAAACACCATACGTTTCGTATCCCGTGTTCCCTTTTTAATATTATGGTTTATTATAAAATTTTTTAGGTGGTTTGACAGACCTTTAGTAAAAATAAATCTAGTGTTTGTTCATCCTATAATAACCTTCTACATGTACATTAAGACGTTTAAAAAACTGATGTTCCCAGTTAGGTAACTTAATAGCCATTTGTACCAAGATCAGTGTTTCCCCAGACTGTATGTAACTAAGGTCAAATATACAACATGTGATTTATGGTAAAAATAATAATAGCGTATGTACTTTTTTGCTATTTGTTTCTTTATTCTTTTGTTAAACAATGTACTATTGTTTTTGAGCACATAAATCAGTGTTCGGAGTAGTCCAGATAAGTATGAAAATATTAAAATAATATACATATTACGATTACGTCAGTAGCACGGTCAAAGAAAGGATTGCTATTTCCAGATTTTTTCATTTACCAACGAACGAGTTGTTTTCGTACTGAATTGTATAAATAAAGCTACCCTTAATTGTCGAATATATTTTTAATGGCTTGATTCGTACTGCACTAATAACTGCACTGCACTAATAAATTCAAATACCTTGGGTCCGTGCTGCACGAGTCTGGTGAAATCGATCACGACGTCCAAGCCCGAATAAGCGCTGCTTGGGCAAAATAGCGAGAAGTAACCGGTGTCCTCTGCAAACCCAGGATACCGGTGAAGCTAAAGGGCCTTGTGTAATTGAATTTGGAATTATCTTTTATAAAATTTAAACTTTTTAATAATACCAAAACCAGCCAGATACAAATGGTATAGCCAAAGAGATTTTATTATAAGTTCATACCATACTATTTGCGAACCTAATATATCAAGTTCTTTGGTACTTTTCCGAAGTAAGTAAAGGCTTTTTGAAAAAGAAAAAAACTTTTTACTAGAACTATAAAAGTCCGTGAATTACGCATGCATTTATGCCATCTGAAACAAATATATCTTATACCTTAACTAAAGTTAAGTCACTTAAACAATTAGAAACTTTGACGAAGTTTCTTCATAACTAGCACACTGATGTTTAATACTTGTTTATCATAAGCACTTCTTACACTGTGCGGCAACTCCCGGTCTGTGTTAAGCGTTTTACTGCCACGATGGTTTTTAGCGCCGACAGCGTTGTGCAGTAGGTACTGCACAGTGCATCTCCGATTTGCACTTCGGTTAGGGTTCTTAGCGCAAAGTGCTGTCATGTCTCAGCAAAAATATTGCAAGGAAGAAGCTTTCATCTTTATACTTCATTTTAGGTGTTAAAACAAGTTGACAAATTCTCTTGGTCGACATTTTCCTTAGTAAATTAATATGGTTTCTGTCCGAGTGATTTTTATCTTTTTCATTTATCTGAAATGTATGCCATACAAAAGTATAAACACAAGCAATAAGTGATCTTTGATAATATCTCTTAAGTGCTATACTTCCAGAGATATTTAAGTGTACGTACCTAAAGCATGAATTCCTGACTACAGGACTAGTAGACGGATTCACTGGGGTGCTTACTGCTCGTCCCAAGCTTGTGAGCTTTTATTGAATTAATTAATTATATACTTTATTCATTACACAGAAATAATAACATATAAACGGAATTACCTTACAGTTGATGATGATTGGAATTAAGAACAAGAAAATAAGTAAATGAAGAAATATAAATGTCAATGTTTCATACAAGTTTCTTTTAATGGTGACATTTACCCATTTGGACCCTCATAGGAGATGCAGAATTTTGAAAAATTAAAATCCTTGACAACTTAATTATTGGAACACAAACAATAAGACATAATATAATTAGAAAGAAAACAAATCTAGACGACATCACTTCAAAGAAATACCTGTTTAAAAAGTAATATTTGATTAAAAATAAAGTTAGTCTGTTTCGTAGCAAGTGCTATGTGGTGTCTACGACGGCGTAGCACGCATTTGGGCCCCATATGTGCACGCGTGTGCACTATAAACCATAGTACCTTGTTAAATAGACACATATGACATCCTTTTAAAATAAGTCAGATTGCTTGCAATTGTGTGCAAATTTTGTAGCTCTAAAGTCGAAACTAACGTTTAAAATACCAATAAAAAATTTGTTTTCATCGAGTTTAGGAGGTTTTGACCTATAGAAAAACCACCGTGCAATGTAATTAATAAATAAAATAACTTATTTCACCTAATTTTATCGAATAAATCGCAAAACTATGAAGTGAACAAATCTACACTTTGGCAACTTTTTTTATGAATTTGTTAATTTTATAGAAGGGAATTATTGTATGTCTGGCAAGCGGCTCGCACTTATGTAAAACGTCTTACCAATTGTGATTGATTATTATTTACATCATACATTGCATCGAAGGATGTGTTCTGTAACAACATCTAACAAATCCACGTAGTCTGTCTATGAATAAGAGTCTATTTTCACGCTAAAGTAAAAGTCAAAGTAAAAATAATTTATTGCCATAGGATGTTATTACATCACTTAGATCCGTCATTACATTTTTTTGGTTGAGTTCACTAACACAATGGCGGAATCTGTGGAGAAGAGCTCACCGAAGAAACTCCACAGTCGTCGCATCTTTTGCGTTTCCTTTTTTAAATAAAAAAATATACTATTACAAAATTAATGCTAATTAAATATCGAAAAGGCCTGCCACTCAAGCAATCTATTCCCATGGACATCTGTCCTCTAATCAGATATCCTATAGTAACCTTTTTTATACAATTTCTGTTTTATAATTATTTTAAACTTGTCTAAAGGCAAGTTTTTAATATCAGTAGGGACCTTATTGTAATCAATCAATCAATCAGCCTATTGCAGTCCACTGCTGGACGTAGGCCTCCCCAAGGGTACGCCAAAGCGCACGATCACCCGCTTTCCTCATCTAGCCACCACCAGCGACCTTATTGTAATAGCGTATACAATTGCCTTTAAAAGAATTACTAATTTTATGTAGTCGGCTGACATAAGCAACCAACTTGTCTTTATTTCTAGTATTAAAATTGTGTATATCACTGTGCTTCTGAAAATTACTCATATTTCGTTTTACATACACAAGATTGTCATAGATATATTGAGACACAAATGTCAGAATATTGATTTCTTTAAACTTATCACACTAATTTACATTAAAAAAATATTATTTAAATTAAATTTAAAAAATATATATTTAAATAAAAAAAATGTTTAACGTATTGCACCATACATAATCACAATTAGGTGAGCTGTCAAAATTAATTACAGAAAAATGACAAATTAACGAAGCTAATAGCGAGTCGTCAAGACAACGGTTTTTAGCCGCCATGCACACGTTTCAGACCAAGCAAACACTTTTCGAAGTACGGTATGGAACCTGTCAAATAATTTAAATTGCTATAGTCAAAAATGTTACTGACGTAAAATGGAACGTAGGTTCGTAGTCATAGACATTATTTTTTAGTTTATTTTCTAGAAAAATTGTCTCAGAAGGGACTCTAGTTACAATTTCTTAATTAATGACAAAATCTATTTGGTGCAAGACATTACTGATTTTAATTAATTTTAATTGCAATTAGGGGTTAATGATTATTAGTTAATTCAAATTTAGCTAATTTTAAACACTATTTGGTAAAAGCCACCCTTATATTATAAATGTGAAAATATGTTTGGATGTTTCTACCGCCTTCACGGTTAAAGTACTCAACGGATTTGGATGAAATTCGGAATGGTGATAGTTTGTAACTTGGATGAACACATAGGATACTTTTTACGGGAATGTCTTATTCCCATATGGGAAAATTTTACACAACGCGAGCAAAGCCGCGGGCGGATCGCTATAAGTAATAAATCTTGTAAATAATATGAGAAGTTAGTTAATATAAAATGTATGATGGCTTGAATATCTATTTCAGAAACAGAAGTCTGAGTTGTCTTCTTTAAGCTGCTTCTGCACTTTTGGCTCGACAGTTTTTTGTAGCCTCTTATCTGTTGGACTGCAGTTGGCAACACTGCTGAGAGCCAACTTTGTCGTAGCTCGTAGCCCTCATGGACTTTTTGCCGCCGCCGCTCGTTTCAAATTGCAATTTAATTCGAACTGCGCTAGTTCTCGAAGTTACCTTTAACCGCTTTGTTCGACGAATTTGTTATCCTTTCGTAAATAAACGTTTCCGCTCTGTTACAGGCCTCCGTAATACCCAGAAGAGACTTGTTTAGATTATTTTTTTGTATCGTATAAACTTCATTGGACAACTGTTAGTGTTAAGGTTGGAGTTGCTGTGTTTATCAGAGCAAGAGTGGATTTTAGATAAAACGTCAAATTATACATTTATAACGCTGTCGAAGTAATAATTCAAGAAAATACTGGGTGTCCAAAAAGGGTGTTGGCAGTTTATATACGAAAATCATAAATGAAAAATATATCATTTCATAATTTTATTACTATTTGCAAAAAGTACATACAATGGAAAGTTTACGACGAAAAAATTATGTTGTCCAATTGACGACCATTATGATTTTGACACTCTTCAAGTCGTGGCCGTAAATTGCCTAAGACACGTTCACATAAAACGTTAGTGATTTTTGTTATTTCACTTGCAATATTGTTTTTCAATTGGCTAAGAGTTGACGGCTTATTTATGTAAACCTACTCTTTAGGTAACCCCATAAAAAATAATCAAGTGGACTTAAGTCCGGGCTCCTAGGGGGCCATTTAAGGTTCCCGTTTATTGAGATAACTCTTTCTGGGAATAACTCATTCAATGCTTCAATAGACCTTCTACTCGTGTGACATTTGGCACCGTCCTGCTGAAAAAATGTTGCCGAATTGTAACCTCTAAATTCCTGTAAAGATGGTGCCAAAAAACATTCAATCATGTTACAATATCTGTCCGCGTTAACTGTAAGTGCATGTCCCCCCCTACCGTCCTCAAAGAAATAGGGGCCGATTATGCCCTTGGCGGACATTGCTGCCCACACTACCACCTTAGGGCTGTGAAGTGGACGCAATATGCTTATAACGAGGATTTTTATCACACCAATAACGACAGTTTTGTTTATTGACATGGCCATTTAAGTGGACATTTGCTTCATCGCTAAACAAGACATTGTTGAAGTTGGTAAAGCGCGCAAACATCTCCTGAACAAAATTTAGTCGCTGTTCATAATCTGTGGATTTTAATTCTTGCACTAATTGAATCTTGTAAGCACGTAAATGCAAATCCTTCTTTAAAATCAAGTGCAATGTTGATTTTGCAATGTTTACGGATTGACTTCGCTTTCGCAGTGATAGTGAGGGATCTTGCCTTACCGACTCGTGAACTTCTTGAATAACTGCAGGTAGCCTTATTTCTCTCGGACGTCCGCAATTAAAGTTTTTTAAAGTTGACCCTGTAGCCTCAAATGTCTTAATCCATTTTCTAATGATATTCGCACTGGGAGATAAAGAAATGTCCCGTACATTGAATTGCGCGCGATATAAGCGGCGAGCTGTTATTATCGAATTATTGTTTTGATAATAAACTCGTACACAAAATGCACGCTGAGCTCCGGTATACGAATCCATTGCAACTAAATTTCCAATAAATTCCACGTATGACATTATATATATTTTTTGTTATCTTCCCTCATTAAGACGGTTTATTGATATTTAAAAGTGCAAATAACCTTTTTGGACACCTTGTAGATAGAATCTAAAAAAAAAAACATTCTTTGTCTATGGTAAAATTATTTAAATCCATATATAAAAATAGATACAATTAATATATACAAAGCCAGATTGTGCTGCTTGATATTTCCTCGTTTAGAGTAAAATTACAGAAGTAATAGTTTTCTAGTTAGGTCAACTAAATAGTTCAATAAAGTCAGTATTAGCAGCAGCAGTCACATTGATCTATTCTGTAGTAGTAACAATATTATTTAAAAGTTGTTGTCAAACGAATTTTTCAATAAATATGCAATGCACATCAGCGAATATCGATTCACGCACGAAGTTACTAGATCTGTTTTTTTTATTATATATTAACTGTTTCTTACACGTGGAGGCTTGTTATTAGCTCTTGTGTTATCTATACAGATACATTCATTGTAAATTATAGCTGTAAGCTTCCCTAATAAAATAAAATAACCAGTATCTATTGGTTAACCTGAATTTACGAAGCGTAAGTAATTGAACTTCAAAGCTGAATAGGAATTCTAAGGTTCTGGTTTATAAAAGACAATAGGAATAGAACTGAGAAATGAAATAGTTATAGAGAGCAGCCGTTGTTTGTTTCAATTAGTCGCCTACTGCGCGGGCGGTGACCAGGATTACGTGCAATCATGTGACTAACGCTCGCCGGGCGAATTACAACGTACACTGCGTTCATTCTCTAATGCGTCCTCCCTGCGACATCATCAGAAGGTCCGTGTACATCAAATCAATATCTATATCGCCTGAAACAGTTTTAACACATTCCCACTGTGTTATCCTTCTGATTCATCTGTGCGATATTGCCCCGATTCTATCTATATTTCAATCTAAAATTCAGTTCGTCTCTTTCTTTTTCTGAAGATGAATGACGCATAATAACCATGATGATAACTCAAATTTAAGAATTATGGTCACTTTAATCGCTATGTCTACCTATCTATTGAAGTGTGACTGACGCATCGGAAAGAGTCGTATCAGATTTGACAGCTCTAAAATACAGTGTCTTTATTTATTTTTCGCGATTGGGACCAGACCAATTTTTTAGGTTTAGATATTTGCTGTTAGAATCATGACCAACTTCACAGTTTGTTAGATAACAGTCCTGTCGCCCACATGCTCAAGTCTTCCCATTGCAGCTCAGATACCTTTGCCTAACGTAATTTTCCGATAGAGCAGTGTTGTGATCTGTCCATCCTTTTGGGAATGCTTAAAAACGAGCACCTGCTACTTTATTGTGTAAGCACAAAGGGTTACCCTATTGCCGAGTGCATAATATCTGACACCTATGTAATACTCGTATTTTTTACATTTTATCGTTGTCTGACACTGTTCCTTCGTATTATAATATAACTTATTGCGTAGGAAGTATTGCATTGAAATAGTGAATTATAAAAAAATATTTTAAGGTATTCTATTTTCAGTGTATCTTAGAATTGAATCAGTATTTTTAGAATCTGAATCAGATTTTTTTTATTAAACTGAACAAATGGTTGATTATAATAATTAATGTGGACAGTTGGCATTAATATGTTGTTTTTTTGACAGGGCTACTCCCAACCATTGAGGCCGCCTCAGCCGTCCACTCCGAATGCACACGATCCAGACTCGGTAAGTACTCTAATGAAAAAGTGCACGTGAATATAGAATAGAATAGCATTTGAATTAAGAAGAAGAAGAATTGAATAATTTACATACTGATTAAATTTTTTTGGCAATAGGGTTAAGGGCTATGCTGATGACCATGAATTATTCTTACTTTTTAAACAAATTCATGTGGTTAATTATTCTGATTTTATTTAAACTGCTTCGGGCCTGAGGCCCCATGTGCCCTTAAGGGCAGTAATTGATCCAATCAGGTGCCACTTCAGCCAGACACGCGACAGTCGAGCAAATTACCACACCACGGGTCAACAAGAAGCAAGACTTATCGTGGTGAACATAAAAAAATGAAGCCATGAAATATTAACCAGAAGAAAATGATGTGCGTTCAAGTAAATAAAACTAGAGATCAACTTTTTGACAAGATAAAAAACAGCAAGTATGGGATTAAAAAATATCGAGTAGGTAGTAAGAACTATCAAGACTACAGTAAATAAATAAATAAATAAAGTGGACTTCTCACACACGGCCATCTGATCCCAAACTAAACAAAGCTTGTACTTTGGGTATCAGACAGCTGATATACATTACTTAAATAGATAATTACATACATATATAGATAAACAACATCAGACACAAGGCAAACACAAGCGCTCATCACACGAATGTTTGCCCTGGGCGGGATTCGAACCCGCGACCCTGTGCTTAGTAGGCAGGCGTACTACCTACTAGGCTACGGGGCCGTCTAATCACACACAACAGTACAGATAAGGTATGACTACTGCCATGTCTATTTCAATATTCTTAGCTTTTTTCCGTTGATTGCCGTCTCCCCTTTATGTAAGTCCGAACCTTGACTCTGCGATTAGCATTCGAATGCACCGCGAGTCCGCCTCGCCGCCCGCGCGCGATCTATCAACGCAAACGCCGGATGAGTCAACTCGCATATTAAAAACCTATCAACATCACCACTCATATTCTTAATAAGCTCCGCATGGAACCTCCCTAATGGAAATTTAAAGCCTCCTTCAAACACATTCTTCAGTAATAACGCGAACGATGATGTTATGTTCTCTCGGTACCTACTGTAAATGACGAAGCTGGCTTCTACTCTAAATGTAAGAGCTTAGTCACATAAATAGCAGAGTACGCCTGCACGTAATGAAGCTATGTTTTGTTATATCCGCGCCTTGTATAATTTTCCTGGAAAATGAAGAGCAGCGCATACATGAGAATACTTTTAAAAGGATTAATTTGACTAACGTAGCGTAATGGATTTCAAATTGATTGTTTGTTAAATATGCCTTTATAGCAATTTTAATAAATTGGTCATCCATCGTGCGCTCGTTGACGTGAATACGTTCCACGCCTTTATTTTGTAGCCGAAACGAAACATGCCCGCGAACTAACATAATCATAAATGTAGCGTCTTCATTACATCGCACATGTGGCCTGTGAAACTCCGCCAGGCCTGCCCTGCCTCTATTTGTGGACTGACACTCCGCTTTCAGAGTTATCAAACCGTCGTTGTCGCGATTCCCGACAAAACCGTTCATTTTTATTTTGACGTACCCCCAGCACGATACACCAGGTATTCAGGAAAACGTGAAAAATCCGCTTGATTGATACTCCTCGCTTTTTTTAAAAAAAAGGAACCAGTCATATTCCTGTTTTATTAGTTGAAAGCCTCGTCCCACGCATTTTGTGCAGAATTTTAAGTTATCGGTGCACTGTTTGCTTTTACGTAGAGTCCATTAGAGTGGACCGTTCAGCTGTTTAATTAAGAGAGGATCAAAGTGAGCCTACATAGTGTTGCCGTGGGCTCGGATCACGCCCGGTCGCCGGCCGGCCTGCATGCATTACGAGCCTGCAATAAAAAGAACTGTTTGCAATTGCGACCGTCGTCGAAGAGCAGACAGGGCTGGCGACCGCGGCCAAATTACGACTGACAAATGGCGATTATGCTCGTAAACTGTCCTGCTCAGACAGTAAATTCCTGACTTAACCGGCAAAAATACTTGACCGTGGATCACAAAGGTGAACTGAAATTTTACATGAAATCCTTTTGTCATTGTCACAAGTGGTAATTCATGAATCGTATTGCTATGATTATAATGAGTATGTAGACGGATCGGTGGACATTTTTATTTGGCTTAGTGGTTTATTGCGGTGGTGGTGGCCCTCCTGCACCATAGCCTAGTTACTCATATTTTTTTTGTATGCATAAAAAAGTAAACAACTTTTTACCAATGAAAATTGCACGTTCCGCGGGTTTTATATCAATATATTAAAATATGATAAGATCCTAAAATTTAATTTTGTAGCGCATGTTTAGTTTGTGCAAAAGCTGCAAGCAACCCTACTATGGGGTATTATAGATAGAACAGGGCTGTTTGATGTTGATTGATACCGTTAGGCGGGCGTACATTGTCTCGCTCGGTCTGCCGCCCGGGGGAACCCAAATGAGTGGAATTATTAAACCGGGGCCCGTTCCGCGATGTGACGCTTTTTGTAATGAATGTGCCGACCGCCATGCCACGACGCTCGCAGCGCCCCAAAGCGAGGGGTCCGCGAGCGCCGCTCCTATCAATTGTAGCACTCTCCCGCTGCCAACCCTGCCATTGTGAACGCTGCTTTGTAATCGAAATTTTGAAATTATAATGACTGCAGTCCCGCTTTCTACGCCGATCAGCTGTTCAGCTACCAACAGACAGGTTGCCTGCTACGGGAGTGCCTATACATACGCTCCTTGGATCTATTTTTTTAAGTTGCAAAACTATTAGCATAAAATAAAATTGTTAACTGAACAACAACATAATTTAAAGTGTTTTCTAGCGTATTTAAAAAAATATTTTTTACTCGTAACTGAGCAAATTTCAATCGATAGTGGCTGAAATTTTTACAAGCCCTTTTTACAGACCGAAAGGCCTTCTACAAAATAATCGATAACAAGCATTTTAAAATTAGAGCTGACGTCGTCACAAATGGGACTAAGAAATTATTCACAGCGGGTCGCGAGCATTGAGCGCTTGCAAGAACGCGAGGGTTCTAATTCGAGTTATTTATTTATGCAACTTTCTGAATGACAGCCGAGTGCCGCGAATTCTCCATTCCAACAATCACACTGCAAGGGTTGGGAGCTTTGTAAAAGTGACCTTTTTACTACTCCATTCATAATCGAGTGAACACTCCATACCCTTTGGTGCAGTCTCTTTGTATTTATATCTCATGGAACAAACGAGCCGATGCATCTGACGTGAATGCCGTAAGCCAGATAAAGAGCTTTATTAAAGTCTGCAAATAGATGCTTTGCATTTAGCTCAATACTGAACGAGATTGAAATGGGCTTGTGCAACGTGTAAGAAAATGCGTAACAATGTAGATGTAATTCGAGTATATTAATATAGTAAAAAGCGAGGCAAGGCTGTAGCCGCGCTGCCGCCACGCCGTGGAAGCGAGCTCGCGTTCATAATAAACGAGATTGAGTGGAGCGCTGTACACGCAAATGAATGACGCTAACAGCGCACACCGTAATCACCCGCCCGACGACGTGTTTTCCTATAAAAACAAACACGTTTTGCTCACTGAAAATGTTCATATGAAACTCTAAAACAATACACCCAAATGCCTTTCATATTCATAATACTACCGGAAGCAAGCATACTATATGCAAATGTAAAAATGACATTCCGGCACACCTCTTTGCTTTTGAATAAAATTACGTGGCTCTCAAGCAAAATAAACTGTGAGTATAATCTTATTTCGTGTCACAGAATCCAAGAGAACGGCTCTCACAGAAGACTCGACATTTTGGCGGATCGCTGTCCACGCGGCCGGACGGAGGATTTTCGGCTTGAAACAAAATAACTTCGTAAGGTTGTCTAGCCCTGCTCATGCCAGACGGTGGAGTGTTCCACGATGACGTTCTAACTTTTCTGATGAAGATAAAGTGCCTAAGTCCGTCCCCTCTCCGCTTTTATATTAGTTATTCAGTTTCATATAGATTATCTCATTAGACGTGTGTTAGTAATATGAAAAAATTGCGTTATTATTGATAACTTTTTACGGTCTGCAAATCACGTGAGAAATCGATTTATGTTAAAAGTGTAGCTTTATGAAATATAATTATTTTCTTGTGAAAAATTTGAGAGAGAAGCGTGGCGCGTGGCTGCTTGCCTCATAGCGAGCGAGCTTGGGGCGGCAGCAAATCTCATTTATTTGGCAAACGGAGGGATCTTCCTGCAAAATTGCGACTAGTGAGACGCTCGCACGAGTACATTTCATTTTTAATTGAATAAGCTGAGAGAGGTACGTAATCCGGGCCTGGCGTCCGTTCCGAACGCCAAAATTTACGTAGGCTGTTTGTTTTTGTTCTAAACTCTTGTTTCCACTGCTTTCTGTTTCAACTCTCTCTCTCGGGCTTGTGCCGCTTTGTTCGTTTCGCCCTTCGATGCAAATGAATTTATCATTAAAATTTAGGTAATGAAACTAATGAATCTTGGTTTTATTCGAATTTATTTCAGGGTCGGTTGCACTGTAAATTTATATTCGAACAGTGTTTAATGAAAACGTTGTTTTCGAGAGAGAATAATAAATTGTGCATTGATAAAATTTTATCTGGCAGCACGTATATTTTATTTAGTCAGTCGGACAGATGGATGGAGCCGCCAGCCGGCCGCATTCGGCTCGAATGTAATTATTGCGGTCCGAGTTCGATAATGCGCCGCGAGGCCGCGCGAACAAAATGTGGTCGGCCACTCGTTTCGTTAAATTTTAATAATTTATACGGTTCACAAAACAGATAAAGCTTTTGCGATTATTGCACTGCCAAATAATTTTCCGAAAACCGATACATACGAAGTTTGATTGAAGTTGGGCAATTGTCATCAAACCTATTAGATCTATGACAACATTTATAGTGTTTCGAGTGAGAGAGTATGGGTTTCCTATGCAAATCGTGAGGTGTACATTCTGTAGTAGGGTCTACAATAAAAAGATTTACCCCAATTACAGGGTGGGTAGGTCGGGTGAGCGGTTTAATCGAGCTGTAAAAACGCCGGATCGCCGGTAACGAGGTTGTAAAACCGGACCAGCGCCGGGGCGCCCCGCTGCCGCCCCAAGCGCGTGGAATACTTTTTGATAGGTATCCACTAAAAGGCGACTGGTTTACTTTGCTTATTTATGGGACCTATCTCCGGTGACTCACTCACAACAAGTTATAATTGGAGGTTGGCCCGAGATTTGTCAACGAGCGTAGTCACGCACGACCAAATTCAATTCAGAGGAACAGCAAATGACCAAAATGTCAACCCCGTCCTAGTGACATTTTTTCAATGTTCTGTTTAGCGAAGAAGCTCTTGTTATTCAAGCTATTCCAGTATCTTGGGCGCAGACGTAATTGATATTCACGTCTGTCCTGAACATAAATTCAAAATTTATTGTAGCTCGACTATTATATGCGTTCCGGCAAGTTTCCATAGCCATTAGAGGCTCGTGTGGTTTCGTGTGGAACGCGATGTTCGGAGAAGCCGCAATAGACCACTAAATGCGAAATGTTCGTGTAGTAAAAGAAATTAAATTATTGGGCAGGTTGACGTACAATAGTATTTAGTCGTATAATACTGATTTAAGAAGTTTGATCAATTTGATCAAATTAGCCTGCAGAGGGGGCTTGAAAAGAGTTAAAAGCCATGACACAGCAACGTGACCCAAATATTGGATTTGTTCCACAGAAGTATAATTGTCCACTCCAGAAGCTTTTCCACTAAACTCTTTAACTCCCGTGACAATAATTTCTCGTACAGTTTAAGGAGCTTTACTGGCTCTTTTGAGAGACCTGGGGTGTAAGACGAGCAGCAACTTCTAGTCATATACTTCCTCGAAGTGGACTAAACAACAAATCAATCGTGGTTTTGCGGTGCTACTGGTTAAATATCTAAGATTATAAAACTAATGGCTCAAAAATTGTTCCCAGTTGGCTTTCCCGATTGAAAATGTACCAGTAAGCGAATGTTATTGTTTGAAAATGGCATATGTTATTCCTGGTCGGTCCATATTACGAGACGGTTACTTTGTCAACTAACTGCGCCGAACACTTTATGCTGCTCTTTTACGATCGGTATTAACATAGTTTACCGGTTTATGTCAGAAGATGAAAGTATTTTACAATACTTCTTTTATAACCAATCAACATAAACTTACTACTACCAATAATTACTAAGTTGAATTACTGTCCGTATTGAACCGTGAAATTTGTATATCAGATGGTTTATAAAACAGAATAGGGGATCGGACTACTTTTTCTTTATTTTATAAATCCCAACACTAAAATAATTTTTGCTCTATCTTTAAAATTGACGGAGTTATAAACATATTGAAACTTTAAAAAATCACTGTAAATTCGTTTTTCAACTGATTCTGTTTTTTTCCTTGCTAATCGTCTCCTACTAATCTATATTTTAAAAATAATTCATAAAATATGGTAAATTTAGGAACAGTCCGATCCCCTATTGTTACTTTCTAAAATAACGACGTAGAATTGGCAAAAACTAAAATACCTTTAGAAGCACAGTTCGTTGAACGCATGTCATAAATATTGATACTGACACTGAAATATTTCAAGATTTCAAAAGAAAAAGTAATTTATTTTGGTGTGAAATGAAAACCTCAGTCGTCGTTGGCTCTTGAAGTGTGCGAGTACGGCGATCCAGGAACCTTGTCGTTTGATGGCGATAACTACGTGTGCGTCAAATCCGTGGTCTCTGATTTTTTGCTGATTTGTTTATGATGTTGGTGCAATGAATCGACGAAGTTTGCGATCTCGAGTGTCGAACGCAACCTTGTCATAAAAAAAACCGCGAAACATTCGAATTTAGTTCAACGTTTTGATGATTTTAACTCTAAACGACTAGTTTTTCAACAATACCTACTTAAGACTTTTGAAAGTTTAAATTTACTACAATATGAGAATAAAGTAGTCTCTGTAGACCTAATAGTTTCCGAGATATAGCCTTTAAAAGTTTTTTTTTTTCGAGAGTTTTTTTAAATCTTTGACGCAAAAGGAGGGGCTTATTTTTCCAGTATCTTCAGCTATGTCTGTTCTGTGTAAAATTTAATAAATCTAAAATAAAAAAAGCCCATACTTTTCAGTCCTTACCTAGTTTCTTTACAAATAAAACACAGATCCGACTGATATCTGACATTCTGTATATTTTTAATCTCTCGCGTCATAGGCAGACAAAACCAATAATATATAGGAATCAATATATACTCACCGGCACATCTAACCGCCCACCCTTGTATTTCGGGTTAATTTTAAACTACGTTTATTGTTATACATTACAATTGATTTATTGATAATTTTACGATAAATTAAACACACTTAAATAAACGTTAAATTATCAATCAATCAATCAGCCTATAGCAGTCCACTGCTGGACGTAGGACTCCCCAAGGGTACGCCAAAGAGCACGATCACCCGCTTTCCTCATCCAGCCACCACCAGCGACCTTCTTCAGGTCATCAGTCCACCTGGCAGGGGGGCGTCCCACACTACGTTTCCCGAGACACGTTTCCAGTAAATTTACTACTTTTCAACTAACATTAGCTGTAACTAATAGAACCCGAAATGAAGGGTGGGCGGTTAGTTGTGCCGGTGAGTGTATATATTTTTATATTTTACAATACACCAATGACGATCCGCCATAGAATTGAAGACAGGATGAAGTTCGAGAATTTTTCATTTGTTTTCTTTTTTATTTGGCTGAATGCAACTGATTGCCAGCCAGTAACAACATACAAATTGCTAGGTATGAAAAAATAGTTAACATTAAAAAAATTGTTTGCTTTATCTCGAAAACTATTGTGTTTACAGAGATAGCTTTAGTTTAAAACTTTCTTAGTAGGTATTATTGAAAAACTTGAAATGGGACTTGGTTGAAATCCCCAAAAAGTAAACTTAAAAAAATAACGGTTTTTTCGATTTATGACAAGGTTGCGTTCACCTCTCGAGGTCACAAGTTTCGTTGAATTATTGGGTCAACATCATAAACAAATCAGCAAAAATTCAGATACCACGGATTTTATGCACAGTATGAATGAACTCCAATAGAAGTAAGGGAAGAGAAGACAACCGCAAAGATTAGACAAGGAGTTAGACAGGGATGTCCACTATCGCCAATTATCTTCAACATTTTTATAGAATGTGCAATAAGAAAAATAGTTGCTTCGGAAAAAGGAGGAGTCAAAATTAACGGAGAGCGTATACGGTTTATTAGATTTGCAGATGATATAGCAGCACTAGCAGATTGCAGTGAAAACCTAAAAAGTCTGTTAAAAAAATTGGATACAGTTTTCAAAGTGTTTAGCTTTAAAATAAATATAAACAAAACGAAAACACTAATTACATTAAAAACAACACCAATAGTAAAACAATAGAACTGGATAACATCATTCTTGAACATGTAAACTCCTTTAAATACCTAGAAAGTACTATCACAAGCGATTCTAGATGTACACAAGGTATTATTGCTAGGATAGCGGCTAAAAATAAACGGTTTATAAAGGTGTACATCTGGAGCATAGCATAGCACGCAAGTGGACAGTGAGCCAGAGGGACAAGGAAAGGTTGGAAGCATTTGAAATGTGGTGCTGGAGAAGGATGGAAGGAATTAGTTGGACCGAGAGAAAGACAAATGAAGAGGTTCTGGAGATTGTGGGAGAGTAGAGGAATCTGAGAAAGACCTTAGAAAACAGAAGAGGGAAGATGATAGGACACTTGATAAGACACGACAACTTTTTGAGAAACATAGTGGGATGGAAGATTGAAGGAAAAAGTGAATGTCGTGTCTTATCAAGATGTTAAATCATTGGCAGAAAATAGAGAAAAGTGGCAATTACTCCACCGACAAGAGCATAGCTCTTAAATTTGAGAGAGAGAGATGAATGAACAAGGTTCCTGGATCACGAGCCACTTGACGTTTTTCGTATCAAGCAAGGTATCTACACCGAGTGAATTGGATAACTGTATCGCCGCGTATTTTACGCACAGTATGAATGAACAAGGTTCCTGGATCACGGGCCACTTAACGTTTTTCGTATCAAGTAAGGTATCTACACCGAGTGGATTTGATAACTGTATCGCCGCGTATTTTTCGGCTCGTTATTATTTTAGAGTAGGTGCTCGAATACGGATATGCGTTGTAGTGCCGTCGTAAAACCGGCCGTGTCGTTTTATAGCGCGGCCCAGCGCCGTACCTCGGGAATATAAGGTCCTACACGAAAAATATGTAGTTGGCTCAAAAAATTTGATTGGAACTCTCCTAGTATTTCAATTATTCATGAAGGAACTCACCGATTTCTTAGTCGAGCAGCAGTTTTTAAAACGACCCAAATGCAGCGCTACGTTCTCCTTGAACTTCGGTATTTCTGACCAGTATTTGAAGACCGTCCTATCTAGTTTATTAATTTTCATAAACTAAATAACACCCCGCCAGATTAAGTTAGGCGATCCACCATTAGCTAAGTCAGTCAGTAATTTCTCCCGAATTTTTCGATCTCTAAAAACGATGCTTTCGTTTTAATAATGGTATAATGTGTCATAAAAATTGCAATAGTTTATAATGTTATGCTTTGTTTTCTAGAAACAAATTAATGACATTGTTGCTGATGAAAAATACACGACTCAACAGGAAGCTCGCATAAATAATACTTTCAAGGTGGTAGGACCTTTCGACCCATGTCTACGGATATCAGAGCTTTTCAAATTATTACGTTATTAAGAGTTGCATAAGAAATCAAAGATGAACAAATATATTTGATTTGATGTTTTAGGTATTATCAGTTATGTTTACCATAAAATACGAAGAATAGAATAAGCATTGCATATAACGTTTTGTAAGAAAGAACAGATTTGGAAGTATACTACAACAGTGAATATTGCTTGTTTATTTTTAAACTATACGCTGTTTTTGTGTATTTTTAACAATTTTAACAATTTTACGGAAGACGATATTACTCCAAATTACGGAAGACGATATTACTCCAAACCAACTTAGGACTTAGGTAGGTATACCTCGAAACGAAACAACACCAACTGAAAACAAACCTCTGTTACAGTCCAGATATTCCTCAGCTTGCATTACTCGAATCTCGACAATTTGGTTCCTAACTGGTTTCATATTTATTTAACACAAAATCTCTTCTCTGCTGATACCTCAAAGGCCTTTGTGCTAAATGAATTGTCTGCGGAACTGTCCGAACGAAAGTAAATGGATGCAATGCAGTCTACATTTCTATTTGGATTTTAAGCCTCGCCTAAACATTTAAATAAATACATCTGTTTTCAGAGCTCTCCAACAATGACAGCCTATTCCGTAACAGACCGATGTAATTTCTGATTCCAGGGAAATATACATTTTAACTAACTAAGCTTTTGCTAATGGTTCTGTAAACAAATTGGTGTTAATGTCTTATTCAATATTTCACAAGGATTTAATTGTACAAAGGAGCTTAAACAGCACTGCAGGCTGTAGAACTTATTCATCACAGATGAATGGAAATATTAGTTTCGTTTCGTTGTTTATTTGCTGGCTTTTCTACTTAAACATTACGGAGTGGCTTTAGGAATCTGTTATCTTCCCCAAGCAGACTAGAATTTCTGTTCAAGAATTTTGCCGGAATGAAAATAAGCGTCAGCTGTTTTTGTTTGCTCAGTAGATAGAGCTAGGCAATTGTAATGGTGACGGCATTGACCCCGCGACCCTCGGCTGACGCAACGAGTGTCACCGCGTCCATCAATCACGTCGCGGTGACGTTTCGCGACCTGTGTGCTCCACTGCACCACACTTCCGAATACCGACCTACGAGTACCTGCTCCTCTGTTCCTCGACCAATTACAAAAAAAGCTCTTTCGCGCTCACTTAGATATTAAAATGAGCTCGTATTTTTCTGTTTAAAACAAGAAAACTTGAACCCGAATGAACTTTGGAAGGATCCGTAATTGGATGGATGTTAAACTTCGAGTTATATTTCACATCATAATATAACAATGCAATGCGTCTGAATGCAACTGGAAGCTAGCTAATTAGATTACAAAGTCGAGAATGATGTCATCTGATTGCGATGAGCGGGCGCAGGCCCGCCGTCGCCGCCGCCGCCGCACGCCTCGGCCTCCGCCGCTGATTCGTGACCAAGACTCTAAACGACTCGTGCATACCTAGCTTCTCTTGGAGCTGAACCACCCTAGTGCATTCTGCGACTGCGAAGCTACCAACTATCCGCTTTATGCTACGGCTTGCCCACGAGAATTCAGTCGAAAGACATTGGCGATATACATTTTTGTGATTCAAAATAATAATATGTAACTTTTCTACTAATCTTCCGTCTTCACGTTCGTCCGCGAGGCGTGAGCCACAGTATCATTCTGATTATTTAAAGATGTCCCCTTCCGGTTGGCTACTAGCCAACAGGGAAACCCCCTGCATTACCAGACTATGTAATAATTGTTTTTTTTTCTACGTGCGGTGATGCGTGTTTATTGATGTTTGAATTAGATGTTCATTCAACAGAGCTCGTTTAATGTTTCGCTGTTTTCAATAACAATTTGAAACGGCATCACGTAACTCTAGAAGTGCTGTGTTTTGTATAAATAGTTATTTAAAATGAACTTGGAGTAACCAACAGCATTTCTTGTTCGAAAGTGAGAGTTTCAAGTTTCTCGGGAGCACGCTCTCTGGCGTCGCATCGACCGACATCGCGGGTTTTGTGTACCTATACACTTTTACATAATGTACCTCGTATATATCGTAACTCCAGAGCAGACGTCGAAGAACTAAGCTTGTTATCAAAATATTCTGCACCGTTACTGTCACTTTCTTTCTCTCGTTATTATCTCTTATTATGAGGTGTTGATTTTAGTATCTAGTCTGTCTGTAGGACTAAAGGCACTAAGTACTTAAAGCGTTAATTATATATGTTAGTCATACATTTGAAAATACAACTTTATTTTTAGCTCTTGGCATAACAATCAACATTTTAATAATAAGCTTCCTTAATACTTGTAACGAACTCTCGGTGTAAACAGTCGACAAGTACAGAGAGTGACGCGGTAAAAGTTTCGTCATTCATTGAAAAGGTCAGGGAGGCGGTAATTTTATCGCATCAGCTGTTCCTATTCCTCGCTACCACAATACCTTTTGCGGGTTGGATTCGATAAGCGCAAGCGTCGTCGGCTCGATTGTTTAATTCTCTATACGTACTTCTCGACTCCTCGGAGGGAAGCCTTCAGATAATAAATAACGAGTGCAGCGATTGTGACCGCCGCCGGCCGGCAGGATAAGGGGCTCGGGGAGCCGACCATTTTAATGTCCCGGCGCCAGACTTTATATTAAACATTCGACCTTGGCAGTGGCCTACATCGACCGGGACACGCATACACACCCACTTTTCTCGTCACGGAAAAAGTTTATAGAGCTTCTCCTAATGCTATATATAAATAATAACCGTCACGTGGCGTGTCGCCCTGTTACGTTTCATCTCGTGATTCTCTTACAACTCTAGTTTAGCTACCGTGCTGTTTAAATGTGAAAGTCATTTACCTTTTGTTCGTATATAACTTTTTTCGGAATGATAAAGGATAAAGGGCATAAATGTATGGAGTGTGGGCCGACTTCCAACGAAAAATCATGTACGTTAATTCGTAGTTCAGTATTGATACTCGTAGATATAAAATTTAATTTGAGGTCCATGTCAGAATTCGCTGTGTGGTCTGGAGTAACATAAAATATTTCATTTTAGGTTCCCCTACTCTTTCTTTTGGTGCGTAATTTATGACATACCACCACCATTTATTAATTTATATGAACAACATGTATATATTTACCATCCTTATTGGAGGTGGGGTCATTTTGATTGTCCGTGGCAGTTTTTGGTAATGCGTACTTATTATATACTTGTCATCTTTCTAAATCAAACTTTTCATAGTTAAATCCGGAACAAAATTTAGCTACCTTTGCGTTAATTAGTACTCTATCGTACAACAGCTACCTAATTTGTAAAAAACAATATATTCTTATTAAGGTATAATGAAGTGAAACCTCACGTATTCCTTTATCCTTTATTTTTTAATTATTACGCTTAAAGCAAGCCAATACGAGCGTCGAGCACATGTGCGGAGTATGTGTGCATCGGTTTTCATGGCGCTGCATAAATCGCTCACATTTTACGAGACAGGTCGAGTGATCGAGGACCATAGCAGCGCATAAACACTTTTTTAATAATAGAGATTTGACCATAACACGTAATGAATTTACTATTCTCCTACATATACGCTGTTTCAGATACCATTAGAAAAATATTAAATTCAATGATTACCTTTCTAGACACAATGGCCCCGATTCGGAAAGTCATGATCTAATTTTAAAATCCAGTCAGCTATCCTTTTCGTTTTTATGACCAATGAAAGAGAGGTGATGAACGAATTATATCAATTTGAACGAACGATAATCTAAAATAAGGGCATAGCTGTCCGATTAAGAGATTTTTAAGTCGCATGTTTTAATATTGTGCAATCGACACGGCCATAAGATTCAAATTCGATGTTTGACAGCTCTAATATTAGGATGGCCATCTCCTGTTCTTTTCAATCTTTAAAAGGTGAAAAGGAGGGATGAACTTAATTTAAGGGTTAGAGCGTGACAGTGAGAATTAGCCTCAATGTCAATCTTGTTATGAGTAGTAAGTTACATTAAGATTATTCATTATACATTGTAATTTGTAGCGTAGCAACGATGATCGAACTGGCAAAATTATGTAATAAATTTACCGTATTGTTGGTGCACGGAACAAGGTGAGTAATGTGGGTCAGTGACGAGAGCAGAGGCAGGGTCGCCATACCAATGACGCGTGTACTACGGTTAACTTGAATTACGTAACACACTTGTTTCACCGAGCAAGGATACAAAGGATGCACTTTTATGAACGAAATTTTAAATAGAAACGCAAGCTCAGTTACTTCGCAGGACTCGATCCATCTACATCCACTATCTTTTGTCCAACATGCAAAGAGACGCTGCGTTGTACCTTCGTCTGTATAAAAATCATATCAGATTGTTTTACAAACATATCTAATCTAACCTGATCCAGTCCTGCCGGATCAGGGCGGTTCACGATTGCTGCATTTTTCAGTTTCAATACGAATAGTGGGATAATTAACATTTCACACAGGTATTCAGCATACTATTTGTAATTTGAATCGGTACTCGATGCATGCATAGGTGGTTGCTATCTACGATTGAAATTAATCAGCTCGCGATTATTTATGGTAATTTAATCATGCTTATGTTCTCTAATTGAATGTTAACACTGTACCAAAGTTAATAATGAGAATAACATAATTGTGCTCTAAGTTTGGCTCCGTCATTGTTACTCATTCAGTTTATATTATTATCGTTTGGCGCTTGTGAGAATTAATAACTTTGGTCCGAAGGCGTCGGGTGCGCAGTGTGGCGGTTTCGCTTGCAGGTGTTTGGTGTCGCTACGAAACTGGTCGGGCATCCGGTTGGAGCCTCGCACAGCGCTCGACAGATGGCGTTACATGCTACGTTATTTGAACATTCGCTTTCCCTTCTGGCTCAGGGGAGCTGGTTGGTTTGTTACAGTTTTTATATGCTCACGAATCTCTTTAATGTTGAGCCTTCAGCTTTTTGGCAAGCTTTATCATCTTCAATTGTAAGTACTAAATCCAAAAGCTTTTTTTTATCTACCTTTTTGATGTATTAAACTGGACCCATCAACATCTTTACTAAATATTCAGTAGCTATTATAGTAGTTATAATAAAGGTATAAATTTACCCTTACATAAATACTTTTATTTATGACAGTATCGGTCAAAAGACAAATTGTCTAATTACGGCCCGGTGGGCCGCTTATGTAACTAATGGCGGCATAATCAGGCCCGAGGAATCCGATCGTAAACACGCTCGCTAACCCACTAAAACATATTTCTTTTATTTTGCGGAGCAGTCTGATCGCAGCTCGCATCGCACAGCCTTCTCCGACCGTCGCCGCTTTACAGAACTGGTTTGTATATCAAAGTTAACGTGAAACCCGCCGGCATGATGCCGCCTCTCCCTCCCTGAATATTTTCTTAAGTCTCCCGGGAATCACGTTCAGCATTTTCGGAATACTTTTGATTTATATTTGTTGCGCATCATAAACCTTAAGGTATTGTTACATTGTAATAGCAGTCCAGTCCATTACAAACATCTTTCTTTAAACTTTTTGTTGTTCTTCTTTAAATTCGTTTCGTTGTTTTTGCATGGTTGCACCTGCTTTCTTCTTAATTTTTTTTTATGTTCGTGGGTGTCGTTTATGGTCAGATTGGGAATTATCTATCATTTATCGTGTAGTCTGGAAACGATAAAGACCGAGTTTAGTGGGACGAGCGAGACTGTGAGGCGTCATTTCTTTTGTCCACAATCCTGGCGCATGCCGTAGCGCCTGGCGCCGGTTCTCATCAACCTATACCCATTCCTTTTTTCTCCGTGTTGTCTGATTAAAGTAGTATCTCTGTTTCTGCCGAGCCCGGTTAATGTCGATCGTTTATATTGAATTCTACTTTGTATCTTACACAGGATTTTCATCAGTGCTCCTGTTTCTCCGAAGCATTTATATTTATAGTAGATAATATTTGTGGTGTGTAGCTAGTGCGCAGATGCAATTGACCCGCATTTCCAATAGGCCATTGTTGTTAGTAATGCGACAGTAAAGAGATGTGCCACACAACACAATCCACTCCACTTGCTATAGACACTCGACTCAATCCGATCAATAGAACCTATTACGGCAATGATCTGGAACTGTGGCATTACGCAAATTACACTTATCGTCCAAATACGGAATATTAGGAGTAAGTATCTATCGTCATTCATCAAACCAATAATGTGTGTCGATCGGCATTATCACACGGCTGTGAATGTGCACGAACGATATTATGTTTATAATGATAGCTCGGTCCTACTTCGCACACTAACGTTGGTTCCATTTCTTTACGCTCACTTCTCTTTGCGTTTGTATGTGTATGTAGCCTTTCTTTTGCGTTAATTTATTTGTATTTGTTGTCGAAATGGGTTCGGTTTATTTGTTAAACATTATTCAATTTGACTAAGTCTTTCTTGATTACTTTCTACAACAATATATTAGTTTGTTAAAAAAATTTGCTTCAGATGTTAGGAGTCGAGAGTAATCGGTTAAGTTTCTTCGCCGTAAGCGCTTCTTGATGTATTGTATAATGTATACTGCGTAGCGAAAGAAACGAATATTGGAGTTTGGAAACTTGGTGGAGTGCGTGCAGCTTGGCGTGGTGTGGTCGGCGGCCCCCCGCGACATGCTGGCGTGCCCTCGCCCGTTGGCCGTAGCTATACATATGGGTCGGACGGAGCGGCTGCCGTCGCAATATCAGCCCGGTGAAATCGCTCGCCCGCCCGCTCCGCCGCCGCACCGCGCGCCTCGCCTGCGCCAGTCGCCGTGCGCCAACTGAAACGCGCGCACCACTAACGTAATCGAACGTACAATATCCCACACGAGTTTCTCGCTCTCTGAAGCTTCTATAGCTTATTCGGCTGGTTCTCTACTTTTGCCCACGGCGCCGCGTGGTAACTTTTCTAATATTTTTTGAGTCTTACTTCATTTAATCAGTGTAGAGTGTATGTGCGCCGTTCGCCCTTATCTGTGGTTTGGTGTCATTCCGAGAAGCATTCAAGACGGCCGTCATCATAAGGCTGCCTGCGAACACAGTAAGTATCGCTTCGGCCGCATGACTCAAAGTAAAATGGGACGGTTCTTATCTGTCGTCTATGTCTGTGTGCGTGTCGAAATGGAGCTTGTTTGTGTGCGTGATATCCGACCGCCTTAATTTCTTTGTGTGTGTTGGCTCAATACTCGGTTCTATTTTGTGGCTCCGACTAGATGTTTGTTTTTATTGTCATATGACCGGTAACTAATGCAAGATCGTTTATATGCAAGTAGCGGTGATATTTTCGGGAAATACGACCAACCAAATAATTTCTAGGTATCCATTAGAACTTCATACAGATTTATTATGTTCCTTAACTTTAATTCTGCTTAACACCATGTCAGTTATTTTATAGTTCACTTCACACATCAAGGAAAGAACATCTGGGAAACATGATACAATTAAAAGGTTGCGCCTAACTTAAGTGCCAACGAACATTTTCCGTCGGCAAAGTTAAACCCGTACTTTTTCGGGGGACAAATAAATACGACTAAAAATTTTAACTAAACTAATTGTCAAAAGAGATGCCCCTAATAATTCCAGTTCAAACTGACTTTCTTTAATTTAAGGAAAATGGCTTAATATCTAGTTTCCTTGGTTTGATGTAAACTTTCACTCCATGGTCAAAAGTAGTTTAACTTTCAGCTAGGCTGTTTGTTAGATATTAAATGTTTCTTTTTTTGCTATCGCATGCAGTTTTAAATATTTATGGAGTGTATTTAGAATAACAAAATAAACTATGCTACCTAGATAAACGATGGTCCAGATATTTTGTACTATAATAGTTTTAATATTAATAATTAGTATCTAAGTTGTTAATTATAAATATTATGATAAAAATAATTTAAAAGCTATAAATGGCATTTGTACCATAATAAATATTAATAATTAGTATCATCAACAGCTTATTATAATTAGTATGTAAGTATCTAATTTGTTAACTCTTTAATAGTACATTACGATACAAGGATCGTAAAGTCACGAGTTTGTTATAATACCTGAGATCCGTGTGTAGTACGACGTTTTTCAATACACTTGTGAGAAAACTGATAGTAAATAATTAAATTGTTGAAATGGTTAAGAAAGATACATGGTACCCTACAAAAGCTATGATACTACAGGTAAAATTGATCATGTAGAAGTTGTAAAAACTAACCTTTATTACATCGCGCGCAGTTTGAGTATCCTTACTATTCACATTTATCATTATCAACACTTAATCACTCATAAAAATTACATTCAATGTAAAAGAATTAAATAAAAAATTTACAAACTTGGCGCCAACTACAAAACGATAGTATGTTTTTTTTATAAGCATAATTACGGAGAAAGGGCTCTGGCGGACATTCAGCTTCTACGAATTGATTCTTTGTTAAATCGAGATAATTTTATTTTTATAATAAAAATATTACTGGCTGATAATATTTTTGATACAATTTGTTGAAATAAAAATATATAAAATACTTTTTTTTCTCTTTGTATGAATCGATTTAAATATTTTTTATTGTCAAAATAATCCTGGCTGAATAATAATTTTGAAGACCGTAGGAATTAAACAGAAATAGTAACAAATCGCACTAGTGCGATAAAACGCATTTACCGCACAGTTTACTGCCTTTGTAAGTTTAATTTTCGAGCAAGGTGTATTGAAAAATATATTTCAGTTTTACTCGCACCGCTGTTTTAGTTTTTAAGAAGGAAAAACTCACGTATTGTGTACAGAATCGTATATCCTCCAACATTTTTAATATAACCTACGAAACATCGCCATATTTTGTTCACACAACGCCAAAACCTGATTTCATACATTTTTGTCGATCACCTTGTAAACGTAGTATGAGTATCAAAATAATGATATATACGTAACTATTAAATTATATTTCCAATTCGCTTTTAATCTATGCCCTATACCTAGATCGAGATATGTATTGTTGTGTGAAGTTTACCATAGTTTCTTTAATAATAAACTAAATAATTGACAAATGATAATTTTAATACTAAATAAATGGTAATAAAAAAAAATAGATTATTTTTCTCCCGAAGGGTTTTTGGTAACCACGGAAGAAATACCACACCCCTTTTCACTAAGACATGGAGGCATGTCAAATATTCTGTTTTGGTAATAAATTTAATAATCAAATAAAAAAATCGATCGGGGTCGCACTGTTTGAGTGGATCTTCGATCACAGCTTCTGTGGATCAAGAAGCCAGCTCTAGATTGGTGGCTAGCGAGGAAGGCAGGCTAGTGGGAAAGTGATCATTAACTTTCACCCTGTCTTTTCATTACCATTAATTTTCTTATCAAGTTATCATTGTATCATACCATTGTTCATAATAAAAATTTAATCAATAATTCTAACAAAATTCAAATTTGACTATGGCATACTTTGATTTTAATTTTTTTCGTTCTCAGTTCTTTATTCGAAATTGTCTGTATTAGCGTATGTCAGTACTAGCGAATTTTTTCAAGGTACGGTTACACAAAACAGCTCCAAACAACTACAATTCCTAACAAACACAGTAAATATGTTTATTTATTAAATGTACTACTCAATTAATATTTCCGCTTAATTAGGTTCTTCTGCTGTTGCATTGTTCTAGGGAAATTTATATATTAATCAACAGTCAAACTCTTAAATAATTACATGATTTAAGTAAAAGTAACCTGCGCATGGGTACTTTATATAAACCTTGGAGAAACATGCTCAGGACAGAGAGCGGTGAAAACAAATCGGGGGAGGCCTTTGCCCAGCAGTGGGATCGCGTAGGCTAGTAAAAAATAAATAAATTTAAACCTAAAGCCCCCGAATTTATACGTATAAAAATAGGATATACAGTAAATGCAAAAAAATAAAAATAGGTTGAAATAAACTAAGCCAAATACATACATATTAAACAAAATTTTTGTAGAGGATCAGGAAGACGAATCGGTGAGGCATTGAAGTGTAGAAAATTGAAGTGTAGAAAAGAAAGCGATCTTTTATTGAATTTTGAACTAAGTATAACGAATAATCGTCAAGTTTGTTCGTGACCGTCGACAACTCTTACCTAAAATGTTGTTTATATATATATATATGTATATATATATATATATATATGTATATATACATATATAAAAAGTCTGCGTTATCATATTATTATCATTATCTATCACAGCACTGTTTGTATGCGTTTCAGATTATTTAATGCTATCTCACGCTTTGCAGCTCGAGAAGAACAATGTCCTAACTGCCTGTAGCCAAGCGACCCGACATCGATTGTATTTGTCTTGCCGTAAAAACTATAACGCGGGAGAAAACATCGGCGTATCGCACATTCCTCGTATGTAGGCCGCTCATACAAATTATACGATGTATGTTACGTATAGCTAGGTAGGTGGGCCGTCATTATTTATGTTCTCTAACAGTCGGCTCAATGGTGTGGGTTAAAATCGGAGCAGTCAGCTGATCGTCCGTGTGTGTGTGCGTTCTTCGGGAAACACCTTTCGATGACGTGTGCGAGCTTCGTTTAATTGAACATTCACATTGTTCCTTCGTAGTTTTATATGTCGTCGTTCAGATCAGCGCACACCAAGAGCAGAGCAGAGCATTTTCTGAGATTACTGAAAAATTTATCTGATTACAATTCCAAAGGGTCAGCGTACACCGAACCGCAAAATGATCGCGCATGGTCGAGCAGTATTTGGACGTGTATTAAATTTTGCAAGGTATGGAATTGTAATAAGATACATTTTTCAGTACTCTCAGAAAATGCTCTGCTCTGCTTTTGGTGTGCGCTGACCCTAAAGCCGTTGGTCCCATCCCAGCTATTATTGAAATAGTTGTTACATAGGCCATGTCGGAACCTGTTGGCGGCCCAACAATTATTGTCAATCCAAGGTTTCTGTGATCGGTCATTGACCTTAGAACTCACGTGATGTGAAGATGATGATTCATAATTTTCTACATCTTATCTTAACAGATCAGATTATCTATTTTAGCCGGTATACGTTAAATTTAAATTCTTATATACGTGTACAAAATCCAACGTTTCATTTATAAAAAAAAAACATCTACTCATACGAGTATAGTGATTATATTGCTAGCTAGTCTCTACCATAATCTTAGGCATATAAATTTTAATTCTAAAACCATGTTCATTCTATAATGATGTAAGTACACCTGTAGGGTTTTTAACATTAATGCTCATGAACATTGAACAATCACTAAGTAAAAAAAGTGTCATGTCTTGGAGGTGAGTACCGGTCATAAATAAAAAAAAAAACGCGTAACGCGAAGGCATTTGGAGCTAAAAATTCTACACCAATTCTACACCACCGCCCACTTTAGGAAGACCAAATCGCCAAATGGTTTTTTAATTTTTATACCTTTATGAATTTGAAATGTTATAATAAAATTACGCCGTGATCACTATACATACAGGGAGGATTTTTTTAATGCCGCCTGGAAGGAAAGTACTCTATAACGAAATGGAAATAACAAATTTCACTCAAAGGGTCTGTCATTTATTTTTGAAAAGAAAAAACGGCATTCAAACATTTTTGATAATACGCTTGCTACACCAAATGCTTTGGAATCGAACCGGCTAAAATCCGAAAAAATAACACCCTGTATTTTTATGGCGTTACTTAATTGAGTCAATTATAAGGACCAAATCTCTCTAAGAAACATGGTAAATTAAACCAAAGGATATCTAAATTAATTTTATTAAAAAAAAAGTTAAACCCGTTTCATAGGTACTTAATGCATGCAAGCAAAGCCTTTTTTAAGACGACATACTTAGAAGTAAGACATGGGATACGATGTCAAAAAACTGCGTCACTTCACTTTTATCACTAATTATAAACGTCTAGTAATGATATCGTCTTTTCAATTAACAATATTACGTCTAAAATGTAAGAGATAGTTTGCTCTGATTACAAACCAATTATATCACTGCACGATCAAAGTGAACTAACATGGTCGGTCAGCGTCGTTCTTATCATTGATTTTTGTCGGAGCAATTATTCAACTTTGGAGGAAATATAGGTACTTATATTATTAATTATGATTTATTATGTTAGGCGCGAAGTCTACGATTCAAAGCCCGGCAGTAACATGAAAATAGTATTGAGACGAAATTACTCACATTTTTGTGATATTTTTCAAGGCAGCATTTCCGTAATTTTTTCACTCACACCGCGGAGGGCGCCTCGTCGCGCACGCGCCAACATTGCTGCAGGTTGCGCTGAAATTCAGCGCAGTCTAGGCTGTAAGCTTCGATCATACGTAGGGTTGTGAAGTCCGAACTTATGACTCGTACATACGATATGGCTCTTGACTTATGATTCGTTGTGGAAATACACCTCCGTGATTCTTGTACACAGAACTGTTACTGCATACTTCTCTTGTGATACTGACGAATAGCAATAACAAGAGTCTTCGTATGGCAAACAATATTGTAGGTACTTAGCTGTCGAAGGAAAAGGTCTTGTTCGTCGCGCCCTTCGCCCCTCATCACAAAATAAGGCCGAGCAGCCATCCGACAACAAATAATAATAATAATTCGCTCAGGCTCGATCAGCTGTGTTGCCGACACCGACCCGTGTAACAGGTGGCCTATAAAGACATTCAATAAAGTGTACCACTTGCCTTCGTGCGGAACCGTCTACTTTACACAAATACACACACATCCGTATAAAAGCCAACGCATCCAAGGATTTTTTGTTCGGCCTTAATTGGTCAATGAAACCGCTCATCACTTCCGGTTCCGAACTTTGAGGCAAGTCTGATTGTCTACCCATCTGTTAATCGAACTTTATTTCGTTGTTGAGTAAATCATCCTTGTTTTCATTTAATTAGTTACCTAAAGCCGAAACACTCAACGTAGCTGCAGGTTTACATAAAGTACCTAACAAATGAAATGAACGATACAATCGAATTGACATCCGACCAAACAAAATATTGGCTCTTTTGTAACAAACCTAGAAATAGGCCAATTTATGGTAATATCTCAGCAATTTGAATAACTTGCGATGTAAATGTATGTAGACTAGACTTATTCAAGATTGAACGAATGCGGCGTAGGGTATGGGTGTGGGTAAGCGACCGTCCCCCGAACACGTGGTTAGGCATATTATTACAGCACGGCACATCATCCCATCCCTATGCGTATACATCTACGTTAACTCGATCGCAACTCGCGATGCGGGATGCCTCGAGGGCTCTCGTGTTTAGCTTTCATTTTCTCGTCTCTCGCTCAATCGAGCCCTCTAGCTGGTTACCGAAATTCCTCCCTCGCACATGTTTTCGTTACTGAATTCGCTTTTCAATTTATCAATTATACATTACCGTATTCTAACTAGACACGTATTCGTAGCAAAAAGTCCTGTAGATTCTGCTTTTTTGTAACTTGAACTACCAAATTATTTTTGAGGAATAGCTCTGGGTCGTTTTAGGCATCATCATCATCATCATCATCATCGTCATCAACAGCTCATTTACGTTCCCATGGACGTGTTCGATCCGACGAGTTCTGGTCATTTGAGGAATAATTTAGTGTAGATATTGTCTGGCGTTGATAGAGGTCCGAGTCGCGAGATGTTCGGCGGGTGGGCGCACGGGCGATGGGGGGGCGTACGCTGCAGCCGACCAATTCGCAAGCAAAACTCACCATTTCGCTCTCAATAGCGCGCGGCCGCCGATGACGAGCCGGTTATGTAATGTAAATGTTTACGTACCTAGCTACTACACGTGCCCGCAACCACGTGCCCCAACCGAGAACACTAGCCTTGTGAATTATTTATTTACGAGGCAACATTTTCACACGCCGGTCGACGAACTCTTGAATGATCTTGGAACGCATTTACAACGATTAATCTCGGTATGTCTCGAATGACATTGCTACTCCACTTTTCGCTAATCTTTTTGCTCAACGCATTATGGCCGCAATGATATTATTACGTTTTCGGCCTTGAACTGTTCTGTTATTGTGTTGTGTGTTGACTAAATTTGTTTTACAAAGCTCTTCGTCTGATATTGAGTTAACGTGTGAAAGCATCATTGAGTACATCTGAACGCTCTCTGTTAAGATTTGCGGTTATTTGACTCTACTTCAAACCACACCGAGCTATTTATAGCCCACGCCAATCCCGAGCGTAGCTCTCGTGCCACTGACCTAGCCTACAGACGTAGTTATAAAACGTAAATATTTCAAATTGCTTTAATAGATCAAGGTTATAATATGAATGCAGAACTTAAGCTAAACTGTTCTTATATTCAACAAAACAGACATTGATCTGAAATTCGGAGTTTGTGGCCGTTTCAGAGAATTCCCGGCTTGCGCAAAACTTACTCAATAGCCGACTAACTGAGTGTGAAGAGATAATGCCTGTAGCCCGGTAAAGCCCTCTATGTAGTGCTGCACCCTCGCTTTCGGTCGCAATCAATTCGAATGGTCGCTTGAAGGGCTTCGTCTGAATAATGTTAGTCTCTTTTTTTTCACGTCAGGTGTGTCTATGTAATCAAATGTTAGTTCATCTGTAAAAGGAGTTTTTTTTATGCTCACTTGCTTGATTGCTGCTGATATTTTTCATCCATCAAGTACTTTTCTTATGTATCCTCTAGTGTGTCCCACTGCTGGACTCTCGCCATCCATCCCGATATTTGGCCTCCAGATGCGAACCTTCCTTTGATAAACCTGTCTAATTCTTCTCGCCATCGTCTTCGTGGTCTATCGTGATGGTGGTGACTATTCCGTGAAAATGCTAAATACTGTAAATATGTTACTGCAGTACCTACCTAGCTATTATACAAACATTCCTAGTTCTGGCCACTGGCTGTCAGGAACGGTTTGATGTTTATTTGCGTCGGGAATTGGGCCAAGTGCAGTCGGTCGGTCGATTTTAGCTTAGTAATTTGTCTACGTACGACTGACGTCTGTCGCATAGTTCTATACGGATGACGGATGTTACTATTCGGTTGTTATGGTTTTCTATCTCTTGTTTGTAAGCGTTTCTGTAAGCAGCAAAAAAAAACTAAATGTCTGCGTAAAACTGTTAGATGAGATTGGATGCAGATCAAAATCAGACTTACGTTGTCAGCATTGAACTAATATTATTTATGCTGGCTATTGATAATATCATTTTGTTATTGATTCTTAAAATGTACTAATATTCAGTAATATATTCAGTAAAAATGTTAAAAACACTTGATGTGTTTTTACCTTTATGATAACACCTTTTTAAAATTCGGCAATCTTCGTCGAAGAGAATAAGTTATTTTTTTAACTAGGTACGTTAAGCCATCGCTTGCATGGAGAAGGAAGAGACGGCCGCCCACGTGCTCTTGGGAGTGTCGGGGCGTGTCAATGTACCGGGCAAGGTATCTCGGTTCGCCGGGGACAATCTCCGAGGTGCTTGGTAACATCAGTGGGTATGCCGCAGTTCCTCGAGGAGATCGGGTGGCTCGAGTAGTGAGCAACCCCACCCACACGCAAAATAGGCGCAGCAGACGTCAATTTGCGGAAACCAGCCCCTCATACCATACCATAAGCCATCGCTATTTAGCGGGCGCGGTTGAGCATTTGATGACACAGCTCAACCGCATCTACTTCACAAGACGTAAGATACTACATTGTTGTAAGCTAAGTATAGGAAATCCCAACATACAAGTATAACTCGCAATAATAACATCGTTCTATTTTTATCACGTGTTATATTTTAAGAAGTCATTCAGCCTGTGTTATTATGTGAGCTTATTAAGTTAAGATACAGCTTTGTTTAAAGTGAGTTATGTACGGGTTGCAGACGATTCAGTACTTTACTATGTACGTGGTACCGTATATTTTGAAAATTAATATTGTTCAAGTTTTTACTGGTAGATCACAAAATTGCACAAGCTTAATAACTGAACTTTATGATGGGAAGTACGAGGCATTAGGAGATATAAAAGTATAGCTGGTATTCTGGTATCAAATAGGTCATATTTTTTGCTAAATTCACGCTAATAATAATTGTTATTATAACACGAATTAATTTCTGATCATGCTTACGAAACCAATCAAGTGTTGTCATTGTTGTAAGTATTGTAACATTTTTTTTTAACGAAACTAATCCATCCCTCTTTCTACCAATTTTAAATTTATTTAAGTAAATAGTCTCATTATTTTTGTATTTTTTATCTTCTTCCTAACAAATGGCGATACATCTTATATAGACGTATTTCGCCAGTGTCGAGTGATATTTGTAGGTTTAAGATAGATCCTTGGATGATTGTTCGGTTAATTGGGCTCAGTAATGTGAATGTGATAGTACAATTACTGAAGCCACCACGAGGCCTCCTGGCATCATCTAAAAATGTCAGCAAAGTGTAAGCGATTCATCCCGAAACATTCACTGGAGGATAATGCACTATCGAAATTATACACTAAACACTTCACTAAACTAAAATAAAAAAAATTTAAACGAAGACACGTCCGCCATTGTCAGATGCTGACAAAAGACCTAATTTTTGTATAATTAATAATAAAATAGGTAGGTGAAAGGAAATATTTTTTATCACAACCTCAAAAATATCACAATATTAAATCTACTCAGTATGTTTACTCGGACAGAAAAAATGTTTTGTAATGAATTCAATACATTTTGTAGGTAATCTTGATACGATTCCAATTTTTGTATAGAAATTGACACCTGAATAAGTTAGATCCAAAGGGGAAAAAACACAGTTGCATGTGATCAGCTCATCCAAACTAAAATTTAAGTAGGCAGTTTTTTGTTTCATATTCTGGCAACCTTCACTAAGAACCAGTAATAAGAAGTAGATAATCTTAATACGATTCCAATTTTTGTATAGAAACTGACACCTGAATAAGTCAGATCCAAAGAAAAAAAAACACAGTTGCATGTGATCAGTTAACTCATCCAAACTAAAATTTAAGTAGGCAGTTCTTCGTTTCATATTCTGGCAACCTTCAATTGTCATTTTGGTCTACATAATTTTGTTTCTTTCCCTGCAGCTGACTATACACAATGAAAGATTATTGAAATTATTATTTTTAAGCCTAAAAGCAGCATAAACAACAAAAACGCTAGCAGTGTGGAAAATATGATAGATGTCTTAGTCATTGATAAATATTGGCTTAACAAACAATGCATGTTTTCATTTTTGACCAAGCAATTTATTAAAAAATAACCTGAAATCTACACATAGCTTTTTTATCTTTGAAAAAAGTTGCTGTGTATTTTTATGGACAAGTTTAACAACAGATCTCGTGTCCACCACAAGACATTAACGATTGTCCTGGGTTGTCTAATTTGGACGAGTTTCATTTGCCCGAAATGACGAATATTGTCCGGGAGCATGGCAGTGCTCCCGCCAAGTCCAGTGCAAATCAACCATTGCAGTTCAAAATATAGTAGGTAGGTTTTTATGTGACTGGCGATAGACTTATTCTATAACAACTGTGGGGCACTCAAATCTGAAAACAGAGCAAATGAGTGTTACAAGCTGATAGATAGGTATTTGTGCAGTTAATGTTATATTTATTTTGATAATTTTATTATCTTTTCTATACGACTTCTTCTTGAAGTTCTTGTGACTCCATTTAAACTTTTCCCGCTGGGACAAGATGACAAATACCAATGTTATTTTTTATAAATATGTAAAATCTGTTCCTTGGGCTTGAGCATATTTTCTATTGTTACTTCAATTACATAAACATTGAAGCCACTGGATAGGACATTACAATTTACAATCCAGCAAATGTTTATATCAAGATAAGTTAGGTAAAAATAAAGGCTACATGGATACAAAATATGTATAGACAAGGGCGCTCAGCACAGCACGTCCCGACAGCTTCCAACAATAATAATTAATTGACTCGTCTGTTCGTTATCGTGCTTTTATATTGACGTCCCTGAGCGAGCGAGCGAGCGAGGCGCATTCGGAATGAAATTTCCATAAAAACTTTTGTGCTCCAGCGGACGTTGCGAGCGCACGTTAAAATCGTCGGCTGGCAATAAAACAGCGGCCGGTGCGGCGAGGCGCGACGAAGCGAGCTCGAGAGCGAGCGGGACGGAGCGAGAGATAATGGACTTGGTACGAAATGAAGAACGCGCTGCCGAGCCGAGCGAGCGAGTTGGAGCACGGCAAAAACATCGGCGCGGTTATCGCGCTCCTCGCCTCGCACCCCCCGCGCCGCGCCCCTGGGACCGGACTCGTCTGGTCGACGCCGGAGCCTCTCGCGGGCGAGCTAACCTCGACGGCGGGGGGTCGTGAGTCCACCGCCGCCGAGCCGAGCTCTTTTGAGCTCAACGTTGTGAACGCGGCGCATACCCGCTCTTTCTAAGTGACTCGATTTTAACGTTGTTAGCTTCACATATTATAGACCTCTATTTGACTCTTGGCTTGGCTCTCTTCGACTGTGAACACAGTCTTACATATTAACGTTTCACGTGTAGAATGTTGAGAGGGTCCAGCGACTGATTTACGACTAACCGGCTTTCGCTGCTTAGAACGGTATGTAGACCATAATCATTTACGATTGTTGAGATAGCAATGTTATTAATATTGTGTTTATACGATAACTCGAGCTTTTACGACCCTTCGCTTACATAACTTAATCTACTAAATACGCGTGGGTTGTGGTCTCCTTCCGTCCGCTTGCAATTAGCGAGCAGGGCAACGGGCCGGTCGGGAATTGTTTTTGTATCTGAAGTGAAGGCATTGTTTGCGGGGATTCCGTTCCGGTGTTGTCGTATTCTTATTGTGTGGTTACCGCAAGTGGCCGAGAACTGTTGACTCTGCGGGCTATCGCTGCTCTAGCCGTCGAGGTTGCAGTGTCAAGGCAGCTTGCTTATGGTTTGAATTTCCATACTTCCAGGCACGTGGAACGCTTATTTTCTATCGAAGTAAGACAACTAAGACAATAGTATTTTTTTTTGTGGCCCTCAAGGGCCTTCACATTTGGTAATTTTCTCATTTTGGGTGGTGCCCAGATGCCGAATGGCAGAGCACAATTTTCTATGTAAAACGTATGATCCATTAAAATCCATTTCCTCCGTCGTCGTACTTGAATTAATGTCTTTGGAGACCTACAAAATTGACATCTAGAGGCACGGCATTGCACCCTCCAAGTCGAGCAATAATAAAAACACGGACTATAAAAACTTCAGTCGAAGCAAATTACAGCACAATTGCCTTTATATTTGTAAATGATTGCCAGCCAAGTCATGATATTTTTTTAAATTAGGGAATGGATGGACCTTCTTACTTAAATGGTAACAGAATTGTTTATTTTGGTGATACACTTGTTTCTACTCTGCATGGGATCTCACAACTTTTTTTAACATTTTAATGTTTTGAAAGGTCCGTATCGTGACGCAATGTTTGATTTTTTATGAGATAGTTACTCTTTCTGAAATAAAACTTGACATGTAATTTAGTATGTATTCAGTAGATCTACAAAACTCGCTGTTACCGATTAGGCGTAATCAAGTATTTTCCCAATTTTTAGCGCCATAATACCAAGCATTCTGGAAATGCGATAAAAAAACTTCGTGTTATTTGGCGCGAGGGAGTTCAATTCGGCAATATCAGTGTTTTGGCTTCTAATAGGGGGATTTTCTGACAGCTCTTAAAAAAAATAAAAATAATAGTAGAACTTTAATTAAGACGATAGATGGCGCCAGGTGTACTTCGTGTATTCTTTTTTTAATCCTTTTATGGCCCTGGGTGCCTCGCCGGATTTCTTCGGATCCACGAATCGTCAACGCCATCTATCGAAGATTTATGAACAATTTTTTTTTTAATTGGCTGTCGGAAAATCCCCCATTACAAAAAAGGCGCTGGAGCTTGCTAATCTCCTTTTTGTATTAGGGAAATGTTGATCGCGTATCAGGTACATATCCGCTTTGATAACAAATTAACCTTCTATAAATAGCGTGTCTTACGAGATGATTTAACTGATAAATCCCGCTCTTGCACTCGTAGAGCCATTGATGCAGTTATTATGCAAAGTTAGCGTCGGCCAAGGTTAACTATCATTTGGATTACCGTTCTTTTGTTGTCTTGTGTGCGTTTTTTACATGAAAAGAAAAACGCTGAAAACAAATGCGCTATGCCGGGGGTCATATTTCTCTGCAGTTTACTGTACTTATCATATTTTTATATTTTATAATTTATCATTCGCGTTATCTGCACTATAATATAGTGATTTCAGTTTATCCTATCAGAGAGTCAAAAGTACCTAATGCTACAGAATGACGAGGAAGATATAGCAATTAGGCCGCCTTTCTTTGTACTGCTAATATGACATACTAGCGAATAAAACCGACACATCCTACATCGCTGACTCTATTATGATCCAAAGTCCTCCGACACTAAAGCAGCTATTTTCTATTGATCTCGTTGACTTCGTATTACATTGCTGCGTTCGGGTCGCACAAAGGGCGACAAATTAGTATTGTAATAGCAATGACCGGTAGTTAGCATCCGACGCGATCGCGACAGTTAGACAAATAGAATTGTTGCCCAAGGGAAGGGAGTCACCATTTCCACTCTATGCACCTGACAGGTGTCAGTGATGTTGCCAAATTAATACAATTCAATGTACATATTAGTTTTTTGAAAATAATTGTAAAGTATATTAATTTTTAACTCATTTTTCACTTTGTTCGAAAATTGTGTTAACAATACCAGCAAATTGTGCCGTCTACTATGTAGCTTTCCGCCTGTGAGTTCGTCCGTGTTGTTTGTGTATAAAACGACGGAGTTTAAATATAAATTAAACTAAATCAAACTAAATTTCTAAATCTCACATCTTACCTTTTGCCTACGTCCTACCTAAGGATTCAATGTGTAAACTCCTTTGACCCAGTAGTTTAAGCTCTACCTCTATGTTGATCTGTCAGTTAGTCGGTATTGTCTGACAATGTCCACAAACGTTATCCATCCAGGAATATGCTTTGTGACTGAGCTACATAGGTTTGTGTACACCCTACGATGGTCTGTTTGTTTTGTCCGGCATCGAACTAACGAACCTTATTCAGACATAGTTACGTTCGGCTTTACAGTTATACGAATTTTGAGCATTTTGACCAATTGTAATATCGCCATTCTGAGCATTCGATAAATCGTTGTCGACCTATTGGCGTTCGACAATTTAACTTTCGGCGTGATGTACTAAACCCTGTTCCGGTCGACCTAGTACTTCCGCTCCATATATAAGATGCCGCTTCGATATAATCAATAGTCTAAACTGTTACAAGGACAGAACTATTGAATGCCAGCTAGACTAGAATACTTAAAATGGCAATTTTCCTTAGTCTAACAAGCTGTCTTTTTACAGTACTTTTCTTTAGCTTAGTTTTCAAGATAAATTATGTATAGCTGAATCGTGTCTTTCGAATGACAGTTGTAGTTTTTCTTGTTGTATTATTGACTGTCGTTGGTTAGCATCCGAAGATGGCGGTCGTGTTATCTTTGTCAATTTGTTGTTCCTGCTTATTTTATTATTTGGTGTATAACTTTGATAATGTATCTAGTGTACAATATCCATTATCTATTGAATGACTCAGAAGTGACTCAAATAAGACAATTGAAGCGCGTGCATTTGTACTGTTGTTTTGGCTAGCTACTTAGTGGTTTCAGTAATATTGCTAACACATTACTGGAGTCCTTTATCGTACACAATCCCATGCTAGTCACGAAATCACTATGGCTCTGTCTTAATTGAAAAGAAAGCTAATTTATTAACTTCTAAGAGTAGATAACAATAAGAGACCGGAAGAGTAGAAGTTTTCTTACAAGTGGCGATTATACGAGTAGCATTTTCAAAAGCACATAAAACCTAGCCTTCTTTTATTTTAAGGTGGCACAACGTTTTCATAGAACGACTGGAATGGACAAAAGGATGAGTAAAACGCGTAGTAAGAAAAATGTCTGTCTGGTTGCAGTTATATTTTGTGTCGTAATAATTTGACCTAATCGTATTGTCTTTATCTCTAGCTTTATGGGAACAAAAGAAGTGCTGCTGGAGTTTTATTTTATGAAGTGCTGCAGAAGAGTGTTCCAGTAACATTCCAGTTTTGAAATGAACAGTTTTTACAGATTTTAATGTGGTGTTTGTTTGTTTCAGGATCTGACCGGACAGAACAGCAATGACTCTGGAGGCAGCGGCAGCGCGGGGCGCGCCACCACACCGCACCTGAGGCCTACGCCAAGCCCCACCGGCTCTAGCGGCTCCCGATCCATGTCACCGGCTGTAGGTCAGTACCTACTCCTCATCCACTATTAACCCTATATCGGTCCACTGAAGCATAGGCCTCCATCAGACTATACCCGTCTTCGAGTTGAGTTCAGACGGTTAGCCGATCATCTGTACTTACAAATGTATAATTTTTTTTATCTGATGGTAAAAATTGGGATAAGCTTTAGTCCAGATGTCACCTCAGCGTTCTGTTAAAGATTTCATTTTCGGTGTCGTTAGTCTTAAAACAAAAAGCTATGCCAGAGTTTTTTTTAGAGCAATAGGATTTTTTTTGTCGTATCACGTCTGTCACAAAACATTGGCTGGCTGGAAGATATCTCTATACAGATACGCTCGCCATTGCTAGTGTATAAAGTGTTTTTAATAACTTCTGTCACACACAACGCGATCATAATGTCCGCAAAATCAACCAAAAATAATTAGTGTTCCATAAAATTATTAGAATAGTGAAATGTTAAGCTGGTGGTGAATTGGTAACCGTCAGTTTCGTTTCATACAAACAAACTCGCAGTTTCATGCGAACGGCAAAAATATTTGTTTTTAAATACATTGTTAGTTTTTTTGAACGTCTTGATGAGGAAAGCTAAGATTCAAATGTGCTTCACCTAAGCTGTTGAGACCAAGAGCATCCTTTATCATTTCAGAGCAGAAAGTTATGAAGGATCAGTTAAAGGTGCGGCGGGGAAGCAGCCTTATCCAAGACTATACCAGCTCAATCGTTCTGTGCTATGACGCTTTATTCAACAAGGTTATTTTCTGTATTTAAAACTATACGTATTTAACAGTCAAGATCATGTCTTGCTAGATTTGTTTTAGTACAAACACTAAGATAGCATTTAAACTGTTATGCGTTATGAATGATTAAAATGCATTTCGGTTAAACACCTACGCGAAAGTTATCTTGCCGCGATATCTCGCTAGTAAGATGCCTTTCAAATAGATCGTAGCAAAAACCTTGACACAAATTCTCCTATCAATGAAAACGCATCCTGTTGCGCAACAGCTGATGTCATAAGTGCAACCACCTCCACCTGACCCGTTTCAACGATTCTCAACCCTATTCCAACGCGATAAGTGCTTATATACTTGAGGGCGGATTTTGCCGATTCCTTTGTTTGGTCCGGGTCGTGTTGATCAGATTCGTTGTGCATATTCCGTCACCGGCAGACACGGGCTTTCCCGGCATTGACCCACATAGAGCGGGCGCGTTCAGAGTACGCCGTATTTTGCCCCTTTTGCGGGCGCGAACCACCCCCATCCGCCCACCTTATGTACGAGCCACAGGGTGGTCGCGGTATATAGGGCCTCGTGAAAAACTTACCCCCTCCGTCGGAGCGAGCACGCAAAATAGAACCTTTTCTGTAACTCATCGCCCGACGGGTCGCCGTCGCTCCTTGATGCACTTACAAATATATACGAAAAAAAAAAGGTCCCAATCATCTTGCCGAGTTATGTAACGAAACGAGCCGCGTCCGAAGATAGATTACTTTAGTTTGATACCGAGATCCAAAGTCCTTCGACTGCGCTTGTTTGTCGAACGAGCAAAGCGCGATAAGCCGAGTTTAAGAGTTCATAAAACAGCGTCATTATTGCCTCGTATCTATGTAAAGATCTCCCAGACACCCTTGTCGGGCTTCCCTCGTAGTGTCCTTGACAAGTTCACCCACCGGCCCGCCTCATCTTATGTACTTACCCACTGTTACGAATTGTTTGATATATAGCTAAGCTACATATACTTATCTGATTTTACAGTTTTACTACAAACTTATTCATTCATAAGACCCCGGACGACGCGCGACGTGACGTAAATGAGTAGAAACCCTTTGAGTTGTACGCGTAGATAATGTACTTCACCTTACATAAATAACATACATATTCATTGAGAAGTCCCTGAAATTGAGTATAAGCGCTATACATGGTGGCCCATTTTGGTGGGTCAGTATGGGTAATTCTGAAACATCTGTTCTAAGTAACCATGTCATTGATCTTAGTAACAAGAAAAACTACATTCCTAGATTAATAAATCATACCCGTTCCGGGAATCAAACCCGGTGGAACTAAAGGTAAATAAAAATGTGAAAAGAAATGCATTTTATTCATTTTAGGTATCATATTTCATAGAAAAATTTACTGCTTATGACCTACACAATCAAAATGGAAATATAAATAATGTATCTCTCATTTTTCATTACCACCGGGTTACCACTGAGTAAAAGTTTTTTTTTTCTAATCTATTCTAATACAGTTTTTCTTGTCATTAAAATCGATGATATGGTTCCTTAGAACAAATCTTTTTATGTCTCAGAGTTACCCATATTGACTCATCTAAATGGGCCATCCTGTATAACGTATGGCTAGGAAACTGATAATTTTTTGTTCTAGAACTTTACCGGAACCCTAAAATAATTGCCTTTTCACACAAAAACTGATTAGCTGAGAGTCAATTTGTAAGAAAGTTATAAATAAAACTTTTGGGGAATTTGTAAAGTTGTGGAGCAAAGGTATATAGATTTTGCGTTAACTAACACGTTGCATTGTGTATAAAATAATGACTACATAGAATTCAGACATTTTTGTGGTCTGTTACTAGAGGTGTGTATGACAAGCCTTGACAGCTTGCAATCTGACATTCAGCTGTAACGAACGACGACCGCAAAGTAGAGCCGTGTTTTGTTAACGTTGGCGATTGCCGAACGCGGCTTTCTCAAAACATCGCGCTGTAGACCGGCAACGGCGACTACCACCACACTGCGAGTCTCAAATACCGGTTATATGACCGCAATACGCCTCCACCACGTACCTCGAGTCCCGCTGCTACTTTGCCTCGTTCACCGTCCAACGCTGGCTACTTCTCTACTAGACAAATAATGCTGAGGGCAAACGCAGCATTGTAGTGAACAGCGCTGCTTACTGTTACAATTCCGAGTAGGTACCACGGTAGAGGCTTAACATGAGCGTATGACGTCAACCGTTCGGCTCGTCGGGCTTCTCGGCTCTCGACAAACAGCAAACTAATACGAGTATGTATGTGAAGTCTCGCATTAGAAAATTATAGCCTAGAGGTTCGTAGAAAAATTACTCAACTGCTGCTCGAACAAACTGAAAATGCAATGCATGAACAAAATATTAGCATACAATACAATGTGAATAATAATATCTTTAGAAGTTAGTTTTAGTTAAGAAAAAAGGCCTTTTGTGGTAATAATGTTATGTACTTGTTTACATTATGGAAAACATTCCCTGTATTTTACTTGTACTTGTTTATTTCTTTCAAACAGTTTCTTTAGAATAAAAAAGGTAGTAAGAACTGCTTTCAAAAGTAAGTTTGCCAAGTGAACGCCAAGAAGGAACTGCTTAGGCCGCGATTTGTAACTTTTTATGGGTCATTTAGCCGTCCCGAGCGGAGAGCTTGTATACTTGTCAGTTATTTGATTGGGCAGTATATTTTCTTATCGATCCGTAAAAATAAGTTCTTTATCGACCGCATTGTGCTCGTCTGGTTTCGATCCAACTTCAATCGTTAGTTGAACACAATAAAGCCGCAATACCGCAACACGACGCGTTCGAAGGTGAATTGCATATTGTTTGACGCCCGCATACTACGTGACTTTCGAAAACGACTTTAATTTTCGACCAATAAGGTTTCATTTGCGCGAAGTGAGCTAGGTTGCTCCGTTATAGCAATAGCGACTCTGCGTCATTGTGTTAAGGTGGATTTTAGTAGTAGTTTTAGAGGGCGAGTGGTATACGGGCGCTAAAAGCGTTTCGCAGTCGTCCGTCGTGCGTATCGACGCTCGAGGAGAGGAATGCCATCAACTAAGATAAGGCTGGCTCTGGGGAGCGAACTTGAACGTTGTCGCTCGCAGTCGGAGTCGCGACATTTGAAACCTATATTTATACCAAAACTCAGGCCACTATTCTACCTTAAAAAGTAAGTCTTATAACCTGCTCTCCTTTGGCTGTTTCAATGTCATATTATCAAAAAATTCTTGACTCTGATAGATGAAAAACAACTTTACTGTTAATCTAATCTTAAATAACTGCACCTTCTGCATTTGTTAAAGGCTATGCCAGATTATTCCTGTGGGGTGTTTTTAAGTTATTTCAGTAGCGATCTACCTTAAAAAGTAAGTCTTATAACCTGCTCTCCTTTGGCTGTTTCAATGTCATATTATCAAAAAATTCTTGACTCTGATAGATGAAAAACAACTTTACTGTTAATCTAATCTTAAATAACTGCACCTTCTGCATTTGTTAAAGGCTATGCCAGATTATTCCTGTGGGGTGTTTTTAAGTTATTTCAGTAGCGATATCATTCTGCTCTGCAGAGAGAGTGACAGTTTGCAACGTCAAGGTTGTCGTAAAGGATGCACCGTGAACGTAAGAATGCGTCATGATACGTTGGCGTGAACGTTGAACTACTCTGAACACATCACTCCCAGACGGGAGCGCCGGGATTGTGTAACGCTTTATGTGAGGCAGGTGCGCTTCGTCACACAAACGTATATGTATGCAGCCACGTGCCAGCGCGTCCTTGACAAGGCCAACGAACTCTTGCTTAAATAATAAAAAAAGAAACAATACGCTTTTTGCCCCGACCCCGCCATAATGTTTGTTTGATCGTTTTCACGTAAACGATCCGGCGCAGTTTGTTTTGAATTATTTTTTGTGCAGGTATCGATGAGGTCGTTCGTTATTATTATTTATGACGTTCGTTTTGTTGCGCTTATTGCGTGATAGATGTTCCTAATGTCACTTTAATTGACGGAGTGGCTGTGCATTTACGCCCTCCAATCTATTAAGGCCAGAATAATTTAACTTGTAGCCAGGTCTTGCAGGATGCATTATTCTTTTAATTTAGAAACACGATAAAGCTTTTAACGGCTGTACCGTTTAGACGAGATCCTTTGCGTAAATTCTCGACTAGGATCACGAGCGGGCAGTATCTGAAGCGCTTTTGTGGAAGCGCCTACCTGTTGCCGGTCCACGACTGAGCCGCTGCCCATCGCCTAATTGTATTCAGATTACGTCGGAAAAGTGATAAATCTTGTTGAGTCAAGGTCACCGGAGGGTTCGACAGCCCATTCACCCCGTTCCCGTCTGCCCCCTCGGCTAATGATGCGGACATTCTTTCCCCGACCGCGCAGACTTCCCCGTTCCCAGTTATACGACCATCGACACTTCCAGCCTCATGCCACCCTTTAATATACATACCCGGCAGTCGGCACCCACACAAACACAAACGCGGAGCCGTTTCCAGCCAGTATCACGTCTTCTTATCTTTCCTATGAAAGGAAAAGGAAATTGAATTCGTCAATGAATTTTTCAGGATTCCTTTGATTTGCTTACTTTATGTAATCCGTTGTGACGAGCGTTAAAGTTTATTTATGTTCTAAAAATAAAACCCACGTGATAATTCAAATATGTACACTTGTATGAATACGGATTTAGTAGGTATTCTGAATACACAATGTTTTTCTTTGATATTGTAATATTTATCTAAAATTTATTCTATTATGTTCGGTTCTTCGTGAATATTTTTTTATAAATATAGAAACACTGTGCCTACATTGTAAACTCGAAATAAAAATGTTCTGTGATACTTTATTATTTTTCTATACATTAACAATAAAATTATTTCAGGATGCCTATTACTTTAAAAGTGAATATCGATTAGAGAGGCATTACTTTATTGTTATTGTGGCTGGAGGCTAACTCACGTGAGTTGGCCGTCAATAGAATAAGTAGGTAAATAACGTCAATAATACTTGTGTAAACAGTAATTACTTTCACCGGTCGTTATCGAAGGAGCGACACATTGTGTGCGACCGACAGGCTGACAGCAAAAACGCCGCTACCATTAACAACATTCCATTTTCATCAAGGTCCAAATAAAAATTCCTCGTTTTCTGCCATTTTCTTGAACATGGCATTATTTATTTATTGTTCGAGCCTTAAACTTAAAAAAAATACTAACTTATATTGTAATAAGTTTTTTATAATAATATAAATAAATGTAAACAAAAAAAATAATTCAATTACCTAGTTATGTCAATATGTTTTCTCTTCGCCTTTCAAACCTGGAGGCCAACCATTAAATTTAAGCCTACTGAATATATAATTTAATATAATTATGTAAACAATATTGTCAAATTGTTATTCCAAGCCTTTTTTACGCAGAGTACTATTTGTTAACTATTATTAAATTGTCCTATAACCTACAAGAGTTGTTTTAAGAGACGTTGTCGATGAATAGATCATGCGTAGCATAGCGGAGTGTTTGTGCAACGAATTCGGCTGTGTATAGTTAGCGCTAAATGGGTCGACAAACACTGGCGTCACGACGCTTTGCGCTGCGCCGGACAGCTGCGCCTACCAGTGTTGCAAGCCCAAATCGATCACACACCTATATATTTGTCTTATAATTTATAATGGCTTGAAATTTGAAGTTCAGTTTGACTACACATACCAAGGTAGATTAGAGGATTTAGTCATATATTCCACGTGTATCCAAACGCGATAAAAATAAACTGTTTGGATCATTTATCACTAATGTGATAGATATCCCACCAAATACATACATGTGAATGCGTGCCAGGTCCAAGTAAGGGCTTCGCCAATAAAAGGTGTGATACCTTCCATCCAAGTTCTATACTATAAGTTCATTAAATCATTGCTACAAGAAAGCACAACTTTCTTAAATTGCTTTAAAATTATTTGTGTTATATTCCTTGCTACTAAACGGCGGCGTACCTTGTCAAGTTTTCACAAATTTTCTTATTGTTAATACAATTTATTTAGTTAAGTAATATGTACTTCATCAACAGCTCATATACGTCCCCACCGAGGGGCTCGAGCCTACCCTGAATTAGGGCGATTGGGCCTTAGTCAACCACGCTGGCCCAGTGCGGGTTGGAGTGTGCAGGTTTCACGATGTTTTCCTTCACCGTAAGAGCGTCGAATAAACGTACATATGAATTCTAAATTCGAAAACACATTGGTACGTGGTGGGGATCGAACCCGCGTCTCCCAGACGGAAGGCAGCGGCCCTAGCCACTAGACCACCGACGCTCTCGACGCAATTCATTACGAGTATTAAAACTTGCCAAATTTCGCCGTTTAATAGCGAGTAATATAACACAAATACTATTTAAGCAATTTAAGAAAGTTGTGCTTTCCTGTAGAGCAATGGTTTAAGGAACTTATATAGAACTTGGTATTGGTACCCATGGAAGATCTCACTCACAGGAAGATTAAAATTTAACGTAGCTGTTAGTTGGCAACACTCGCAACTAGGCCGGTCTTGTTACCGCCGTTGTCTATGCTCTGTTTGTGTTGAGCCCATACAGCGCGGGCGACGCCGAGCACTGATTAAATGAACTCCAAACCGACAGCTCTGCACTTGGTCTCTTTGACTCATTGCGCTGATGGCGTTAATGGAAACAGTTCAATAGTCGCCATCCGTCCCGGTGCCAGTTCACATTGAGGCTAATTTTTACTGTCACGCTCTAATCCTTAATTTAAGTTTGACCGTCCTTTTCACCTTTTAAAGATTGAAAAAGAACAGGAGATGGCCATCCTAATATTAGAGCTGTCAAACATAGAATTTTAACCTTATGGCCGTGTCGATTGCACAATTTTAGAGAGCACTTAAAACATGCGTTTTTTTTTCTTAATGGCTTCACGTCTAGGCTGGACGTATTTTAACGCGTTTTTATTAACTCGCTTTCTTGTCTGTCTGTCTGTTTGTTTGTTCGGTCCGAATCTTGCAACTCATTTTTGGAGCACGTGCTGTCATTCGATTGTGCTGAAATTTGGTACACTTATATAACCTCGGTGACAATGCAATATTATGATACCATGGAGCTGATCTGATGATGGAGCCGGAAGGTGGCCATAGGAACTCCTAAAATACACAACACAACCTCGTCGTGTTTGAGCTCATTGGATTTGTCTTGAAAAGATCTTTAGATATACGTGATGTTCAGGGTCTCATGATGGAGCCAGAAGTTGGCCATAGGAACTCCTAAAACAACATAACCTCGACGTGTTTGGGTTCGTTGGATTTCTTTTTACAAGATCTTTAATTATACATGATGTCCAGGGTCTCATGATGGAGCCGAAAGGTGGCCATAGAAACTCCTAAAATACACAACGTGAAGCGCAGGTGGAGTCGGTATCCTAACAGAAAAACCAGATGCTACATGGAATACTTTTTTTTTTTTTGCTAAGATCTTTACACGCGCGCAGTCTAACCTAGAATCAGCTCTTTTTCTCATGTCAAAACTTATTTTCCTAATTCAAATTAATCTAAGTGTTTACGGCCAGCAACAGCCAAAGAGGCAAAGAGAACGCAACTTCGTCGTGTTTGGGCTCGTTGAATTTGTCTTGACATGATCTTTAGTCATAAGTAATGTCCAGGGTCTCATGATGGAGCCGGAAGGTGGCCACAGGAATTCCTCAAACACTCAACATAACCTAGTCGTGTTTGGGCCCGTTGGATTAGTTTCGACTAGATATTTAGTCTCACGTTATATCCAGGGTATCGTGATGGAGCAGGAAGGTGGCCATATAAACTCCTAAAATACACAACATAATCTCGTCGTGTTTAGGTTCGTTAGATTTGTCTTGACAAGATTTTTAGTCATACGTGATGTCCAGGATCTCATGATGGAGCCGGAAGGTGGCCGCTTTATTTCTTCAAATACTCAACATAACCTAGTCGTGTTTCGGCCCGTTCGATTTGTCTTGATTAGATCTTTAGTCAATGTGATGTCCAGGGTCTCATGATGGTGCCGAAAGGTAATCTCAACGTAACAACATAATCTCGTCTTGCTTGGGATTTTTAGTCTTAGCAATTTAGAGTCCTACGTGATGTTCAGGGTATCTTGCAAAATTTAAATACGCTGGACTAAAAAGCACAAAATAATTATTAAGTAAAATATATCTTTTAACAACACGTTTTTACGCACTAAAAAGTATAAAATACCTAATTTTTATTGAAATTTTTATTGGTGTAGTAGGACTTAAAACGAAAAACGTGGGGTGCATGGAGTAGATTTTGAAGCATAACCGTGTTTCTCAAAAAACTATAGATTAGAATTTAGCCTCTTTATAAAAAAAGTCATAGACATATAATCAATTTCCATCAGCTAGAATAATGGTCAAACGCAAGTCTTTCCAATAATAAAAAAACACAACAATTGAATTGCACTGCCAAAAAGATACTAATAATAACTATTTGTAAGTTTTCAAGACATAACACATAACAACCCCTGGCACTAATAAGAATTAAAAGACATTTATTCGTTGTCATTACATTAACAATATGTTATGTATCTATAAGTATTACTACTTATTTTCACTTGGCTGTTGCTTGTTGTTGTCTGTACAGACAGACATGAAAATAAGTAAGACAATGAAAATGTTACAGCGTCAGCTATGCTGTTTTTTAGCCATCACCTCGTTCTCTACTTCCTAGAATATCTATTCCATGCACCCCACGTTTTTCGTTTTTTGTCCTACTACACCAATAAAAATCACAATAAAAATTATTTTATACATACTTAAAATTATCTGTTGTACACTCTGTTGGTGATCTTAATAAATAAATAATAAAATACTTTTTAGTGCGTAAAAACGTGTTGTTAAAAAATTTTTTACTTAATAATTTTGCCAATGACAACGTATTCACTCAACATAACACAAACGAGAAGAATGTTACTTAAAAATCTTTTAATCTGACAGCTATGCCCTTATTTTAGGTTATCATTCGTTCAAATTAATATCATTCGTTCAATCTGAGTTCATCACCTCTCTTTCATTGGTTATAAAAACGATAAGGATAGCTGAATTTTAAAATAGAATTATAGTATCACTTCCCGAATCGAGGCCATTATCGCCTGGAGATAACTGACCAGTTTGTTACCAGCTCATTCATGTACTTGCGTCCTTACCCTTCTTCGAACCTACCCTGAAGAAGGAGATCAGGTCTTGGTCGCCTTTACACACAACCCTTGAACATCTGCGCGAGCATGCATGTTTATTCACGATATTTTCTTTCACCGTAGGAGCGTCGAAATGAATAGATTTAATTTTCTCAACATTACTACCCAGGCTTGACAACGCCGTCGGTGACATTACAGTGTATTAGGCGAGACCTTTTTTATTTACTTTATAATTTATCATCATAAGAGTCATAATATAAGACATTGGACGATTGAACTAGAAGAAGTACGGGCAGTTTTTTACTTTTTTATTACAATTTTTATACGAGATCATCTCTCGCTTGCAAGTTGGTATTTTATTAATTCACTTTTCCCTTCAATATTGAACATTCTTTAATATTGCTGAAGAATTATCAATTAATTGAATAAAGCACTAGAGGCATCTCGCTCGTTCCTAGCGGCCTTTGTTCGAGCTAATCTGATTGGCTGGTCTCTGTACGTTACAAATTACTCTTGAGAGATATATCTCCTATAATCCTATAGGATTAATTAAGTCAAACTTCAATTAATATCTCTACTGCATTGCAATATACTCGTTTTTGTCATTTTTATAATGAAATACGCACGTCTATTGACTTTTTCTTCTTCGGCGACGATGTATGAGTTTAGCATCAAATAAAATGTTATTAAAAATGTTATATTTAAACATGCTAAGTTAAAGTTAAGAAGTTTCAAACTTAGTTTGGTTGCATAACTATTAAAGAAACCTAACTTAAAAAAAAAATTACCTTCTGATCTGCCGTACAGAGTCAATACATCGTAAGTTTAGTTCAGTGTTTTGTTTTGATAGGTTCTAATCGAATTTTCTGGCCTAGCATACATTATGAAAACATTTATTCTTTTTCGAATAAGACATGCATATTGTTAGCTTTTGTTTCACAAATAAATATTTGGATCTTTATTTTGTAAAATACACTGTATATCTCGAAACCCTTATAAAATCACTTCAATGTGCTGATCATTAAGGCCACCTAATATAAATGATAAAAAACTATTAAAAATCTTAAACAGTTCTTGTCAAACATACAGTGTGTTGACTTTGTACGGCAGTGATGAAGTTTTGTAGAAACAACAGAGCTAGTTTTTGCACGTTGGCGTATTTCAACAGTTTTATTAATATCGCCTCGTGCTATTTATTTGTTGCAATTGAAATCGAAGTACGGACTTATTGGTTTGCTTGTGCTGACTGTTCCACTTTACTAAGTGGTGACTGTTCCACTTTACTGAGTGTTAAATGAATGACAGAAAATAATTTTGCAACGAGAAAATAAAATATCAGAATTGCTTCCCTGGGTTTAGTAAAAGCAAGAGCTAATCAATTCGAAGAATTAACAGAGTCACGGTTGGGGTGAGGTACATTCAAGAATTTTGTTAGCCCTTAACTTGATTATTGATCAATGCAATGTCCCGAGTTAAGTGGAACATATGACTCAGAATCTTGTTAGGGAATAGTATGCAGTGTTCTTAGGATTGTGAGTTATTTGAGAAGTTTGCAATAGGTATGCGTGGGTGTGATTGCACGCGCGGCATGCCAGGTCTCCGCAGCAGCCGCAAGCCTGCCTCCCCAGTCCCCCGCAACCCCTCATTGAACTGCAGATCGAACTGTTAATTAACACCGGGAATTCCGCTATATTGTGCGGCTTGCATTCACGGTGTTGTTATTAATAGAGCTACTCTCCGAAATTGCTCTATCTTTTGAAAGGCTTCATGAAGTTGAGCGCAGTCAAAGCTTGCTTAATAACTTAATTATGCCCCCAGCGAGAGACTTTTAAATCAGTTAGCTGCACTGATGGACAGATTGGTCGACCTTTTAGTTTTTTCGCTGTATGCAAATTGCCAATATTTCACTTTATTCGAGGTGTATCGTGGAATTTTTTATTTTTATTTGTTTAAGCCAGGTCCTCAAAAGCTCGCAGAAATCTAATCTTAAATCATATTTCAAGAGCTTTAATAGGAGGCTGTGTATAGAGCGTTGCTTAAGTTATTGTACGTTTAAGGTGGTGGGAAAGTGGCGACCTCGGCATGCTCTGGCCGTGCGAGTCACGCTGCGCAGTGACAGGCGCCTGCGTCCGCGCCGCCCTTGACTCGTAGGCTACCACGACCAGGGCTACGTTATTATGTTTCATTAAGAGCCGTTTCGTGGCTTTATTGCATCGATGAAGTACGGCATAGTAATGCAGAAGTTACCAATTAGAGTCAAGAGTTTGGTGTGAACGGTATGCATTCTTATACATACTTCATGAAAAGCCATCTCCTATGGAGATTAGCGATATAATGATTATCTTTATCTTCCGCCGCTCTGAAAAACAACTTCGTGCTTACATTATACAATTTTCTGAGGCTTTTAGCCAAGATATTTGTCATTTTTTATGCGTGATTCAATTTTCTGTAAACTCTAGTTCTTCAAACGTCCATTAACTGGCCAAGACGCGCGACGTTTTGGAAATGCAGTGACAATGAATATTGAAAGCGCCGAAAGCGTCTCGCGCTATTTTTACGTGACGCTCGAATGTAGGCCGGGTTGGGGCGACTCCATTACGTAGTTGCAGTCATTAAAGGTCGCCGTAAACAAATAGATGTATAGGTGGGCGCGTATGGCACACTCTTATCTATGATTCACCGGCGCCTCGCCGTCTGCCGCGTGTCTGATCGCGCCGACACAATATAATGGCCCGATAATGGCTCGCTGATGAGATTACTTTGCCGACCCTCGTACAGGTACTCATCTTTTAACTCCCACCCGCCAAGACCCCTTTTAAATTGATAGAAGCGCCACTAGCTCGGTGGTCAAGATCGGCACCGCTCCTGAGCGCACGATTACAGTTGTCCGTGGACCGCGAACCGTATAGGAGCATTCTCGTAACACTTACATAAATGGCGTAACTCCAAAACGACCTACATAAAAGCCTGCAATACCACTTTCGACGTCGCAAATCACTGCCGCGCGTTTCTCGGCCTCGGTCAATACGTTGCGTGCATGTCGTATGCACATATACGGATGCAATAAAGTGCAACGAGAATTTGCAGGCTTGCGGTGTATGCCGTTCACGTGCCGGCGAAAATGAAAGTGATTCGCTGCATCTCTCCGCCCTCGATTGATGCGCTCATCTTAGTCGGGCCCATCGTTAGCCGTATTATTCAAATTGCGTGCGAGTGGCGAGCACCGGCTAATCGATCACAGGCAAATGTTTGCGTGCACTCTCAATTATTTAACTCCGATACTATATAACCTAATGTTAGTCAAACTAAGGTCATTTTCTTTTTTTTAACTGACCTACTGCTATGCTATGTATATTAAAAGTTGGACAGAGGCTCAGAACCTCAGAAATTGATGACAAAGAGTTTTAGGACCCACCCGACGGGCATGGTATGGACCTCGATCTAAGAAGTTGTCAGGGTGAGGAATAGATGATAAGCGGAGAAAAGCCTTGCTAAGATTACTTGTTCAGAAAGTGGCAACTTCATGAATCATGACTAAATACTAAACGTGTGTTATATATTGTTGTAGGCACGCAGAACGTACCAATGCCTCCGCGAACGTCGTCGTCGCTGCCGGACGGCGGCGGTGGGGCGGCGCGGGGGGCGGGCGGCGGCACGGGGCCTGCGCCGAGTCCCGTGCCGCCGCCTGGCGCGATGGTAGCGCAGCCCTATGGCCACCACCCCGGCTACAAGACGCAGCACTACCCGCCACCTCAGCCGGCCTATGGCTACCCGCCCAGGAACCACCATCCGTACCCGTACGGCGCGTACCGTCCGCCGCCGCCGCATCCGCCGCAACACTATCCACAGCTCAAGGTAACTCCAGTTGCTGTATTCTGATTGTAGCTGATCTTTAGGAAGGCCTGACTACTGCGTACATGACTAGTGAACGCATACGATAAATAAAAACTGGAAAATGGACTAAGTAGCTGGTGCAATGATGGTGTCGATAAACATCCTAAAGCCTGTCTTGGTTCATTGTACACCTTCTTCTGTAGAGTTGGGACCTTACTTTGATCAGGTTATTAATTAACCTGCAATATCCTGACCATATTGGATGTGGTCTTACCGTATTAATGTAGAACTTCTGCATCGAGAACCGAACAGTCTGTCCACTAGCGAGACCTCTGTTACTTTTGTTTGCCGACTATCGATGCCTCTAGTAACGGAACTGTTCTGCTTCCAGCCTGGCCAGGGTCGGCACATGGGTCCGCCGGGGCAGGGCGCGGGGGCCATGGGTCAGGACGGGGCGATGCCGCCGCCGACCGCGCCCGGCGAGGTCCACGACAACGGGCCCGCGCCGCCGGCCACCGCGCTCGTCACCACCGGGCCCGACGGCGCGCCGCTCGACGAGGGCAGCCAGCAGAGCACGCTCAGCAACGCCTCCGCAGGTACATGTATTGGTTAACCCACACAATGAAGAAAAGAAGGCACTTGTTAACGGGGAAACAGACGGACAAGGAGTCCAGTGATTACACGGACAGGAGCGGGTTGCGCTGGACCGGTCAATGTGGGGAAATCCAGTATTTGACGGTCTTTCAGCTGAAAAGATGGATGATGACTGGATATGCAGAACCATAGTAGTTGTGTTAACAGTAGCTTTCAAAAAGCTAAAGGCGACATAGAGGTCTAAAAGAAATTCTAATTTTCAAATCTTCAGGAACCCGATTTGTTGTTGTTCAATACCACCACTTGCGATATCACGTCCCACTTAGAGAGTGCACTAACCAAACAAGCATACTTGAACAATGGGTCGTTGGGGCCACTAGCTCAATCATGTTGATTAATATAGCCACACAACCCTGGGCGTTCTGTGGTTCTCACAGGTGATAATGATAACCACGCAATTGTTAAATAAATCAAATGCCTTGTTGCCGGTACAATATCTGTGTTTGTTTGTTACGGTTTCTAACAAGTAAAATAAAGGTAAATAGCCTTCTTCGTAATAATGATCAAGCTGTTTTGTATTGCTGTAACAAGAGTTTCATTAAGGGAAAGTTTTAAAATGTAATTAAACTTTTTTATGTATTTAACCGAGCCATTCCCGTCGAGTTAGTTACTTCAGCGTGTGGCGACTAGACAAACATGTTTACAAAAAAAAAAAAATTTATAAACAAATTGCATTTTAGCTTATTTGAACAAAATGCCGAACTAAGTAGCAAATAGTCTGAAGAATATATCCTTACTTTATTTAACATTATAAAAAAAATACAAAGTTTTTCATGGTTCACACAAAAATTTGTCTAAAGAGTGTATAGTGTAACATTGTGTTATTCCATTAATTCAAAATACATGTGTAAACGAGTGTAAACGTCTGCGTATTCCAGCATCTGGTGAGGAGCCGTGCGGCACGCCGAAGGGGCGCAAGGACTACGGGCCGGGCAGCGCAGCGCCTTCGCCCTCGCCCGGCGGAGGCTCGCACTCCTCCGTGCACGACGACTATGACGCCTCGCCCTCCTCCTGGCCCCGACCGCCTTCTAGTCCCGTGAGTACCGAACTCGTAACACTACACACTCGGAACTATCCATCCAGTCGCACCACGTAACTTCACCCAGAAGCCCTATTCGAAACCCTTTAGCGTACTTACGTGACGGTTAACAAACGTAAGCTGGCTTTGGCTATTCATATGTTACAGTTTAATGTACTAAACCTGTCGTAAATAACAAAGCATAGTTACAGTTTTAAGAGTCTTTGTAAATAATTCAGTTTGAGGAGTTTGAACATCCCTCGCAATGTTTATAATAATGCTTCAGAAATGTTCCGCGTAGCTGCATAAAAAAGTTGACTAATGTGTAAGTGTGAGGGAGGCATTGCATTTTATCTATCATGTATTTCAGGTATTTAACAGTCACATGCCACCGGAGTCCTTCAGATCAAAGGTTTATATCAAGTTAAAAATCATTAGCATGCTCGATTCGATGAACAATAAATTAATTAAACAACTTTTCCCAGAGTACTGCATGGTAGCCTCGTATCTTCTTTCTGCATTTACGACATGCATTCTGACAACGCAACTACTAAAATTATATTTTATGCATCGCAATGAGCAAATTGAGCAACGAAGTCGATCTTGGCGCTTGTGCTTCCCAACAATGCTGCGTATAGTGTTTGCTTTCCGCTATCACTAATGTTTCACTTTGGTGTCGGCATTTCGCTTCCAGTATAATGTTGATTCAGTTTTCACCACCTCCAATAACATTTTGTAAGACGATCATAGACGGTCCCCCGCATATTTTTTACACTATCCACTTAAACAGCCAACGAATCATTTAACGATCTAGCATGTGACTAATGTTTTACATTTTATTACTACTCAGTCTTTTTATCAACTCGCAGGATTTGTCTTATTTTTATACTTTGTTATAATTTGGTTTGGCTCGAGTTTTTTTGCTAGAGTAATATAATATAGAGCATGACTGCATACTTAATAAATTTATTCACGTTATTTTATTATCTGCACCTTACAATAAGTATCATAGTATATATATTAAGGCCTTCTTGATACTGTGTCTAGTAATAACAAGTGCTTTCTTAATAAGTGCCATGAAACCACTTGTTTATTACGTCACAGTATCTATTGAAAATGGGTTCCCATTGAACTTTGTGAACTATTTTTCGTTAAAATGTTTTCTGCGCAAATATGACAGCGAATGTTTTCTTTTTAATAATTCTCGAGATGTTTTTCAGGTTGGGGATGTGTAGTTAAATTACTAATACATTTTTTACTTAACTATTTTGTTAGTATCCAATGAACTCCATAGTCTTGTTACACGATGACTTGCCTAGCGATTTGCTCATTATATTGCTTGCGAGTGATATGTATTGTTACGCTGCGTTTGACAGTCGTGCAGACTAAATTGTTAAAGTACATGGATCTGTGTTGGACGTGGGCCTGCCGGACGCGCGGGGAGTTGGCCCCTCCGCGCGCGTCCCCCGCCGCGCCGTGTGAGAACCTAGCCGTCCGGACTTAGATACAGTGCCACAACGGTCCGAATGAACGAGGCTGCCCGGTGAACTAACTAACGATACCAACTAAGCGGGATAGCACTAATCTGAAACAGCCAGTTCATTCATGGTTTAACGGCTTATGAGCGCTCGGCGAAAGTACTCGTACACTTAGAATGATATAGATAAAACTGCTTTGAAGGTCAGCGCTCATAATTCGTTGCGCTACCTGTAGTCTCACTGTACTTTGTCGCGCGGCTGGCACGGGCGGGTAGGGTCGGGTGTCGGGTGCCTGCCGCCAGTGGCCGGGTGTATGATGAGCTGTGTCTGCGCCAGAAGTCGGACTCGCTGGGCAAGCTGTACGAGATGGACGACGCGCCGGAGCGCCGCGGCTGGGTGGAGCGACTGCTGGCGTTCATGGAAGAGCGGCGGACGCCCATCGCCGCCTGCCCCACCATCTCCAAGCAGCCACTCGACCTCTACCGGCTGTATCTGCTAGTGCGCGATCGCGGCGGATTCGTTGAGGTAACTATTCTTAGAATAGAATAGAATATACTTCTTCTGTTGGGTCGTAGCCCCGGGGCTCTTCACGCTTTTTCACGCTATTTTTGGGATGGGTTGGGAGGCGCTCAATGTGAATTAACCCTGAGCTAGCGCGCACTGCGGACCGGGCTATCAGCAAGGGCATTTTTAACTATGTTCTTTTCTTGTTACATTAAAAACGCACAGTTTTACACTGTAGTGCGCGCTAGCACTAAATTTTTGTGGGGAATAATTAAAAGACCAGACTCACAAACGCGGGGAAGCTTAGAACATGTACAATGTTAGTTTTCATAGTATAGTTTTCCGATTTCAGTTTGGCTCGAGATGTTTGCAGGAGACCGTGTGATTTATAACACTCATTTGTACTTTTCGACTTCGCTGCCTTTGGTAAGAGAGGAGTAGGTAAAGAGTTTTCACAGGATAATGATGGATGACTGGCCACACTTATTTTGACAACAACTATTTATATTATATATTATGGACGTGGAAATGTTTCACTGTTAAAGTCTCTATTTTTTTGCCACCCCAAACTCATATGGTCGCATCAAATAATGATAGCATTCATGACTAATTCGTATAATGACCAACCCTAATATAACTGTTTGTTAAAACAAGAAATAAATAAAAATATTTTATTATTGAACGATACGTGATTTTTATACATTATTATTTATTTAAAACGGAAACACTCGTGTAAAAATGGAATCTATGTCTTCCAATGTTACGTTACGTTTTAGTGAGTGTTTCCGTTTTAAATAAATAATAATAAATAAAAAAAAGTGTGAGCCTTATTGTTTTTGCTACGAATAAAGAAGTCAGAGAAAATTATTGCGATTCAAAAGTTACACAAAATTTAGAACCTAGTAAGTACGACGCAAATGAAAATGTTTTTTTTTTATTATTTGTAATAAATGTGGTGTTCTTACATTTGTGTTATTCAGTATTTAGTGATTCCGTTTCACATTTAACCAAATTTTGGTATGCAAAAGTTTAATAAAATATGGCCAATTTATTATTATAACAATAAATTCAAAATAAATTAATAAATATTATATCACATGCAATAATACTTAAAGTGCAAACATTTTTTTACAGAACAAATACATTTGTCACATAAATACTTATACAAGGCGCTTTTGAATTTTTTTACAGGTAATCCTTAATTGCATCTGGTATTTTATTGTAGACTCTTACGAGAGACATATTGTAGACATTTTTGGAGAAACAATCCGTAGTGCCAGGAAGTGCTAAGAACCGATTTGTGTTCCTGGCTAAAAACCTGTACGCCTCATGCCTCTTCGTACACATTCTGGATTATTTTTACAAATATGCACAATTCGAAAATACACATAGCGGGTAGTGTGAGTAGACAATTTTTTTTAAAAAGAGGTTTACAGGACTTTAGAGGCCCGGCTCCACACATAGCTCTCAGACATATTTTTTAAATTTAAAAAAGGATTGTTTACATCTACTGAGTTAACCAGAAGTTTGCTTAGTCTTTTTCATCCAGCTCAAAACATTATTGTAGTAACATTAGTGTAGTAGAGTATAGATTACACAACAACATTTTATAATTAGGGATCAGTATTTTTTTATCGCCATTGACGAAGCAAAAACCAACTACCCTTATCGGCCTTGCGGATAACCAATTACTGCCTTTGCCGGAATGCAATGCGTTAAGAGAACGCACCTAATTGTCTGGTTGCAATTTGTCAATGTAGTTTGACAATAGTCACAAATGTATGGGATTTGGTCCTAATGTCCGCCACTAATGAGACATTAATGGCAGAGAGAGAAAGAGAGGTGAATATATCAGTTTACAACCAGGTCCCTATAATAGTATTTTAGTGATAATTTTATTAAAATAATACCTTTACTTGTTTAGATCATAATATATTATATTCTCCACTAAAAGGTGTACGAGCCTACCTTGGAAGTTAATAATTAAAAAATATAAATTTTGATAAAGCAAAAGCCGCGCAATTACCGTTATCGGTTTTGCGAACATCCTAAGGGCGTTTGCGAACTTAACGTTCCGTGAAAAAACTGACGGTATATTCACATCTAGTGTTTGCGCACTCATCCGTATCCGATCCGTTTTTCATTCGTATTCGAGACGATATTACACGATATTGCCGTAGTGATGTGCCGAGTCGAGCTGACTCGAGTACTGACTTGAATACCTTATAAGTACTCACATATTCGAGAATTCAGAATATAGCAGTTGAATACCCAGGTACCGTCAACCGCAAGTCAGTGGAAACGTTAGTTACGAATCTCGACCATAATGCTATAGAAACAAGAAGCGTTCAAGGTCAAAGTGTTACCACTGACTGATGAGCAGTTGACTGTACTCGAGTATAGATTTCAAGTACTTATAGAATTCGAATACTAGTTGTGAGGACAATTCGCAATTTTATTTAATTGTATCTTCGCAATAAAGTCGCTCACGTTACTCGTATAGTTCGTTTCATTTAAATATAATCCTGGAGTCCCCTGTCTCAAGTGTGCATTCGATAATTTTTGTAACGAGTACTAAAATACTCGAATATAAAAAAATAACCAATTTGGCACATCACTAGCAGCGCGAGCTTTCCCCTCCCCGTAGCTCACTCATCATCCGTAAAAAACTGAATATGAATCGTGTAGGTAGAGTGCAAGCGAACGTAAAATTTGTATGGCAGCCACTTCGACTCGGATCCGTAAAAAAACGGATTGTACCTATTCCGGCGTTTGTCGGAATACAACGCGTTAGGTGAACGCTGGTAATTGGCCGGTTACAATTTGTCAACGTAGTTTGACAATGTTCACGAACAAATGTATGGGGTTTGCACCGAGTATCCATTAAATTATTGAAGTGTCAATTAGACAAAGAATAATTTAAAAGAAACGGGCCAAATGCCGAGTCCGACTCGCGCACTGATGGTTACGTACCTTACGCAGTTTGTTTACAAAAATGCCTGTTTCCAAGCAGGTAAATTTTGCTGATTTCTAGTTTTATTGAACAAGTGGCGCCATCTCTTGATAGCCTTCCACAATAGATTTACAAAAATTATAGTTTTAATAGTAAATTAATACAAATTCGCAACTTTCAGATTTATTCCTTTACTTGTGCTATAAGAGCTCGCTTCTTCCCAAATTTTATGATTCTAGGTCAACGGCAAATACTCTATAGGTTTTGTAAGTACTCTTCGTATGAAAACAAACTTTAAGTAGTCGTATTTTTATTGCGTTGATAGAAGCTTGCATTTTATACAGCTTCAAGGGATCATAGTACCTTATTTGGCATTAATTTGAACTGGATATCGCCACGCGTTCCTGAGAAAAGGTGACAGACAGACAGACGAACAGACAGAGAACGAAGTGAAGGGTTCCTTTTTTCCTTATGAACTCTAAAAGTAGGTTTTTGAACATTTGTTGCCCGTTGTCCTTGAGAGCCGAATTATTACACGTAGATTTTGTTTACAACCAAGTCTCCATAATATCAAAGTTTTTGTGATATTTTAGCTCATGTATTATATTCCCCATAAGGTGTTTGAACCTACCCTAGAAGATAATAATTAAATTATCATTAATAGTACATTACTGCCGCGGCCGCAAAATCAGTTATTGCTGGACGAGGGCACATTTAAAGTCCGAGGCGCAGGCGAGGACTTTTATTGTTTACGAGTTCAGCAAGAGTTATTGCGGCCGAGGCTTGTATAGTGCTTTTCTCTGAAATATGCGAGGAAACTACAAAATACTAAAAATATTGTGGTACCTTTGTGGTACCTTGAATTTAGCTGTCTACTTGTATCGTACTAAATTTATAAGTTCTAATCTTTATCACTTTCTACTTTGATTTCTTGAACCATTCATTGTTATAATATTTCCCCAATTCAAAATAAATACATAGTATGATAAAAATAAAAGCGGCGAAAATTACAAACAAACCGCCATATTCTTCTTTTTTTCTTTTGTGCCAGTATCATACAGAGCATACAGCCAACTCAAATTACTACGAGTCGTGTACGATTCATATAAAATTTGAATTTAGAACATTAAAACTAATGAAGAGTATGCTATAACAGACTCAAAAACATTGAAATTTCTGAACGAAAGTTACTTTGCCGGCCTAGGCCGTTTGAGGGCACATTGCCGGCCGCTGTTTTGTATGGGGCAATGTTTCGTCCAAAAATGAGTCACTTCGCGTACTGTTTTTTTACAATAATGATCACATTTTCCAGCGTGTCGGAGAAAACAATTTAATTTTTCCCAATCTGATATTTTAAATCATACAAAAAGGTGTACTAAGTAAAAACTGGAATTGAAAAGGTACATACAGAATAAGGTACCTAAATACACGTAATTTAATGTATCTAATGGTAATTTAGCTGTTCTTTTGAGAATTGTAAATGAACTGGTTATTTACAAAATTAGCCATTTTTAGACTGCGTAGTCATTTTATAGAATTAGTCAATCTTCGACTATCGTCATGATGTTATTGGCAACCTTGGCCCTGATTCCTGGTACAAATTATTTTTTTTCTTAACATCGTAAGAGCTTATAATAAAGGACTAAATTTTATTTTATTAAATTATATTTATTCTTAAAATTTTAAGAGTTTCTATATAATGGACTAGTATTCATGATGGAAAAATCGATTTCCGTCTCCAATATCGCATACAACATAATTCTTATCATGCATTTCGATCCAAATCTGCACAATTGGAATGTGTTATTTTATTTATATTTTACAATTGGTAAATAATGAGTGACGTTTATTCTCCTATTTGTTCAATAAATTTCCAACTATATTTCTCCATAACTCATTGTGTTCAAAGTTGTAGTTGTAGTTTCCAAGCACAAATTAAATTTTGTTATTTTTGCTGCAATAAAAACTGCGTGCAGGTTAAATAAATGTACACCAACTGTGTGTAATTCAATTTAGTTTTACGGTATTAGAAGCAGGCATTTGTATTGTTGAATGTCGCATTAGGGGCGCCAGTAAAACGCGCAGCGAGTAGTATGCAATGCAACAGAGACTAATAGACTGGGCTAGGATTTATGTTGGCGTTAGCGCGTGTACTAGCGGCTTTATGTGAATAGGTGCCATAAACCGCGCGCGGCTTTAACGATAGTTAATAAATTTTTATCATTGGAGCGTTCGCAAAGGCCGCTTTGTAGTGTTGCCAGATTCGAATTGAATTCGTCGAACTATCCCCGCTGAAATTGTTAGTCTAAATTAATTGTAATTTTGTATTACTTACAAGTAATGCAGCCTTAAATTGTGAACAGTCTACTATACTAATTAATAAATAATTTTCAATAAATTATTAATTAGTTGCGAACTTACAATTCGCTGCTTAAAATCAATAATTTTTCTTGGTAACTAATTAAGGACTACAAAATGTTAGATTGAAACATAGACCGTAGTTGGTTTAGTCTGGCACCACCGTGTTTGTAAAACGTACAATGTTGCTGCCGTTGTAAAGTAGATTGTCGCCGGTGTCTGCGCCGACCACTCGCCTGCGCTTGCGTCGAGCCGCAGTGTTCGAAAACGTCGGCATGGTGAGGTTTCCACTCGTTAACGCGCATAGTTATCGCGTTTTCCACACTAAACCTTCGCACTTTATGTACATGCGTAATGCTGACTCGTGCGCTACTCGCTGTAAATTACTTTAAAAACCCTGAAAAATTATATACACCTTCCCTTTACCGAGAATAAATGTTGGTTTATTATTATTTGAAGTGTTTTCGTGATTGTGTACCGAAGTTTTGTAAGCGGATTTTAATAGTAGGTGCAAGAAATGATTTGTGACAGTTGAGGACGCTCGTTCGTTTCGTTTTAGTTACGGTGTCTGTGGTTTAATCAATCGTGCGGTGTGATTTAATTGCTTGCCGTATTCTCAGCCATTGAAATGGTTGTTTTCAATTACAATCTTCATTTCACTACAAATTTCTGTCACCATACCACACCGTTCTGATACTAAAACAAAATTTGTTCACTGATTTGTCTGTTGTGTCTCATCTTTTTCCATATTCACGTTCCCAATTTCATAGATTTGTTTGTTTTGTCTCATCTTTTTCCATATTCACGTTCCCAATTTCATAGATTTGTCTGTTGTGTCTCATCTTTTTCCATATTCACGTTCCCAATTTCATAGATTTGTCTGTTTTGTCTCATCTTTTTCCATATTCACGTTCCCAATTTCATAGATTTGTCTGTTGTGTCTCATCTTTTTCCATATTCACGTTCCCAATTTCATAGATTTGTCTGTTTTGTCTCATCTTTTTCCATATTCACGTTCCCAATTTCATAGATTTGTCTGTTGTGTCTCATCTTTTTCCATATTCACGTTCCCAATTTCATAGATTTGTCTGTTTTGTCTCATCTTTTTCCATATTCACATTCCCAATTTCATTGATTTGTCTGTTTTGACTCATCTTTTTCCATATTCACGTTCCCAATTTCATAGATGTCTGTTTTGTCTCATCTTTTTCCATATTCACGTTCCCAATTTCATAGATTTGTCTGTTTTGTCTCATCTTTTTCCATATTCACGTTCCCAATTTCATAGATTTGTCTGTTGTGTCTCATCTTTTTCCATATTCACGTTCCCAATTTCATTGATTTGTCTGTTTTGACTCATCTTTTTCCATATTCGCGTTCCCAATTTCATAGATTTGTCTGTGTTGTCTCATCTTTTTCCATAATCACGTTCCCAATTTCATAGGCTCACTAAAGTGTCAGCCAGTAGTCTGATTATTTTCTCTTTTGATTCTACAATATACTTGATATACATTGAATAGGTAGTAACTTCTATTTTATTATATTTTATGAGCGTGTTCAAGCCATGTCTGCTCCAGGTTATTTCTTCTGATTAACAATTAACATCACATCGCTCTCGAATTCCAGGTGACGAAGAACAAGACGTGGAAAGACATTGCGGGTCTTCTAGGTATCGGCGCATCATCGTCGGCTGCGTACACGTTGCGTAAACACTACACGAAGAATCTGCTGGCTTATGAGTGCCACTTCGACCGCGGCGGCATCGACCCGCAGCCAATCATCAACCAGGTCGAAGCGTCCACTAAGAAGAAGGGTGGGAAGGCTAATAGCAATAACACTGCTGGTATGTACTATTTTCTATTCTAATAAAATGTAAGGCACTCCTCCAAGTAAAATTGGTGGTGAATGGTGATCATTTTGGTGCGAGTGCCTTACTTTTCTAGAAATTTGGTTTGGTACGGTGCTTCTCTCCGAAACCGCATGTGCTATTTATGATCCGAAAATTTTACGCGAGTTAAATCTTCAAAGTCGGATACACGCTTTTTGGTGACCATTTCATGGTATGTAAATCGAAGCAAATAATTTCGTTAATCTTGGAAGACCTGCGTTTCCTGAGGCTATTCGGGGCAGTCAACAGGAAATTCCGATGAGGATAAAAACTAGAACCTAATGGCGCTACTGTTGAGTGTTCCTAAATGTGTGCGTCTGACATTTGTTTAACCAATCAACATCTTTAGGAACACTCAACAGTGGCGCCAGTTCCCTGTTTTTAACTCCATTTGGCGACCAAAACACTGAAAGGTCAAAGATACTGGTCATCACTTCTATCTTGACTACCCGAAGAACAACGGTGATATTAATGTAATTGCATGTTGTAGCGGCAGGATCGTCGAACTCACAAGAATCATTCCCGGGCGGCGGGACGGCGGCGGCCGGCGCGCCCATGGACGGCTACCCCGGCCAGTACGCGCCGTATCCGCCGCAGCCCAACCAGCCCCAAGGTGAGCCCCGCCCTCCCCCTCGGGACGTAGGGTTGCCAGGCCTTAAAACCGAGCCGGATAGACAGTTTAGCCGGACAAGCGGGTAAAAAGGCCGGACACCCTTTTTAGTCTTATAACACGAGGTTTTTTTATCATTTACCATAAAAATTTTAATTCTAATGAAACAACAATGAAATTTGAAAAAAAAAAAGGTCAAATTTGAAAAGCCTAACAAAAGCCGGACACGTAATCAAAAAGCCTGACTGTGTCCGGCTTTATCCAGACGCCTGGCAACGCTACTCGGGAGTGCGCTCGCCCCACACCGCCGCGCGCCTCGCTTACCCAACGCCGACACTAACGGGCCAACCTAATCTTTGCTGCGCATTGCGAGTTTGCAAAGCGATTGTTAAGCTGCAATCGCGAATGTTTCTGCGCTCTGTAACGTCATCAATTTGTCATCGGAGGCCATTCACTTTCCATTTCCATGTGGTTAAATAGACTGCGGGGAATCGCACTGCTTCGCTAATGGTTGAAGCGGTTGTTCTATAGACGTTATTGTCAGTGCGGTGGATAGTGCGAGTCGGTGGACTGGGTGACGGGTAGGGTTACCATTTAGAAATTTGAAAAGTCTAGAGAAAAAGCCAGATTTTTCGACAAAAGTTCGGACATTTTAGTGACAAAATAAATACAAATACTGTGCACGTTACAGACGCGACAGGAAGAACTGATTTGACATTTCTTGTATTTACTCGTATTCTAAGCTGAAAATCCGAACAAATGTCAAAGCCGGACAAAGTCCAGGCAGAAGTCGAAAAGTCCGGACACGTCCGGATAAATCCGGAGGGGTGGTAACCCTAGAGGCGGGTCGCGCAGGCTTGTTTGACGTCCAGCATATTTGGTGGGTGTGCGCACTCCCTGTAACGTTTCGCTTTTATTCTAATAATGTATAGTGTGATAGACAAACGCTAGAGTTTACTAGACAGCACCCGTGAGACCGCACAGAAGTGTTTTTCCGCTGGATTTATACAAGTGACATTTTTATTTGCCTTTTAGTCTGAAACAGTCGAGCGATTTGTCTAAAGATCATCTATCGTTAATATCAATAACCCGAGATAATATGAAAACATTAATTGAAAGTAGAAAGTTTTAAAAAAGCCTACACTCGCTGTACGTAATACGACTTTTAGCTCGCCTAATACCAATACAGTCTATTTCGAGGTAGAGTAGACTTGTAAACGTAGTATAAATGATAGTCGTCGAATGTTTAAAAACACTGAACGGCAATGGATGTTTCTTGTTATGGCCAGCCCTACGCTGTACATGAGCTAGATAGCCCTAGAAAGGCCGCGCGCCAAACTCGCGACCCTCTGACGGATATCGACGATGGGCGCGCGGTGCTTCTTTTTCTTTCTTTGTGCAACATGGAACTAACTTTGTCTCTAACAATTTTCGAATGATAACTTCACAGCTAACAAATCGTTCGGTTCATGAATCGCTTCTCACTAAACATAACTTATATCGTGCCGGAGAGGGAACTACTCAAATCACCGACTGATTTAATCTTAACGATCTCGTCCTTTACGTGAAATTGTGTAGTTCGCCTCTAAGGTACTTTCGAGCATGTGCAAAAGAAGAGCGGTTCGGCTTTTCCATTAGAAAATGTCGACTGGCTTTCGCGCACAACAGAATAGCTCGACCTGTATGAGAATGTAAGCGGGTGGTTATATTGACGTGATGGTTGTAGGCGGCGGGCCGAGTGGCGACAATCTCGCCGCCTCCAACCCGTTCGACGAGCCGCCGGGTCCCAGAAGACCCCCAGGTACTTAAACACTTCCTATTGAGTTGTTTCCCCACGCTCCACGCTCGCTCGCCACGTTTTGTCGACATCTGTCTTATTCGCGAAATGGCTATCCGAAGACCGATTCTAAACGTGTTATACATCTATCTATAGCTTATTCATAGGCTGTACTACTTAGGGAAAATGATTACCCTTAGAATAAAGTGTTTATAGAACTAGTTAGATACTCACGAAATAGACGAAGAGGTATCACGAAATAGACACCTGTCGATGAAACGGCTCGTATGCGTCTCGTCCTACTGTTCAACTTAACCATCGTCTCTTCAAGGAGACGGACAGTATTGTCCGCTATATGGCCTTCTGCTTTTTTATTCGTTGATACAATGATTCGTGTTGGAATTCGTTTTGACATTTATTTTTGTATGTAATAAAGTTGAATGTTTTAAATTTCCATTCACCCCAATCTTGCTTGTTTATGGCTGTCGTCCTATCATTTGCTGTGTTACCTACATTGGTGTAGATGTAGTCAGTAGATTCTGTACATATTGCATGTTCACGCAACACTTGCATGTCTCCGCTCAGTAGTCAGTGGAAAGACTGTATACGTTACAAATTTGTAATGCGACGTGTTTTGGTATTCCAGGTTACCAGCAAGGTTACGGGTATGAATACGGATCACCTTACCAGTCCAATAGACCAGTTTATCCACCTTACGGACCGGAAGGCGACAGGTAACAATATTTTTCATAACAAAAGTTTTTGAATTATTGTCGGTCAAAAAGTGCTCACTCACGATACAAGCTGATATACAAGTAACGCAACAGTAAGGGATGCAAGAATGATACACATAGCTAGCTGCATAATTTTCTAAATAAATGCTGACGCTGAAAGTTACAGTATCTTTTTCTCACTAATTTTCCGTAAATGTCGTACAGTCGTCGACAGATATCTGCCTTTTTACACGACTGCCCATAAAAGAGTATAATGTGTTCAGGGTTCATGTATGTATGTGAGTTTCTTTATTCCACTAAAACTTCTAAATGCTTGAACAAATCCAGTGTGGGGTATCGTTAGAATCCTTTCATCAGCCCTAGTCACGCGGTCCATAATTTTTTGGGCAGGGCTGTCGTATTTTTAATCTTTAGATGATTACTTAAATTTTTGGGGACTAATGAACTAACTGTTGCGCATTACTCTTGTTGCAGAGGGGGATACGGCGCGGGGGGCGAGTACCGGTACGGTGGGTACGGGGGCGGGTTCCGCGCAGGCGCGCCTCCACCGCCCGGCACGCCGCCGCCGGCGCAGCCCTACCCCGACTACTACCGCCCGCCGCATCCGCAGCATCCGCCGCATCCACCGCATCCGCAACACCCGCCGCATCCACCGCACTCACCGCAGCAACCGCCACACGAGGTCAGTACCAATAAACTTTATAAAATCTAATGCAACATAGATGGGTGTGTTACATGTGTGTTTGTTACCTCATCAGTGGGACAATATAATATGGGCTCTTAATAAATGCGTTCCTTTTGATGATATTTTTCAAATTCTACAATCTAAACCTGGTCACGTTCATTAAGAGTCCTGTGGTACTTACTATACGTTAAATTGAGTTCGTTTTGTTTGCTGTTAAAATATTCTCAAGGTGGTGTACGATAAATTTATAACGCCGATGGCGACCTACTCATTCAATGTTATTTGTATTGTTTATATAAAACAGCCCTATAATTTCCGAGATTTAAACTCTTAACATATTTTCTTTAGTTTGGACTAGTTAACAGTTTTGAATTTTCAGGATAAAAAATAAATCCTTATTATAAACGTATGGAATGATGTAGTATATTGCAGCCTGATTATAGTATGTACCGCCCTGCATGACTAGCATGTAAGGAGCATATTTTATCGTGTATGTATGCAATATTGTGCTTCTAAGAACACTGTTGGAAATGAATACTATGTTTACCAAGAAGTGTTGAATAGATAAAAACCCGTGCCGTTAGCCGTGTGGTGACGGCAGAGTAGAATACATTTGTCACCAACCCCTACTCTTCCCGTGGGTGTCGTAAGAGGCGACTTAGGGACTACACATTGAACAGGGAACGGGCAGCAGCGCTCTCTGATACAGTAACCTTTTAATCTGCGATCTCCAACCCGCCTGCCAAGCGTGGAGATTATGGCAAAACCAAACACGCGGAGTGGAGGAGGCTCTTAGTCCAGCAGTGGACTGTAACGGGCCGTTGATGTAGTTGATGTTGAATAGAACAAAGTGTAATCGAGCATAGATGAGATTGGACAGTAAATAATGGTCACAAGTTTAAAATTTAAATAGTCCTTTACTTATTTCTTATGATCGCCAAGGCGATAATAATAATACTGTGAGTTGTTTAGAAGGCGGTAAAGACAGCTGGGACCAACGTAATTTTTGGTCAAGACAGCTACTGCAAGAAACGATGGGACATTGACTTATATATTTAATGTTTTGTATTAAAAATGAAAGATAAGTTATAAAGTTAAACATCAGTATACATTTTCAACAGTGCCTTTAGTTGAAAAGGTTCGGTCAGTAGCTTACAAGTTTTATTGAGTAAAACGTTATATTTAGCATTCTCTAAAATGGAACTTGTTAGTGTAAATGGAACCAAAGAAAGGTTACGCAAGTTGCGATACAAATCTCATCGTTATTGAAAAGTCTATATGTTATAATCGCATTAATATACCTTTAACCCTACTGAGGGGCTCTACAATACCTTATCTAAATAAATAAAATTATAAGACCGTGTTTTTTGGCTTCACAATGACAACTAATTCGTAGGCAGGATTTTAATAAATATAAATTTCTGTTGATATACTTAAATTTTATAGTTGTGCAATCTTGTGTTATTCCTGTTTCCACAAATGCTTACAAAATGTATGTGGTTTTTATGATGTTGCCCTTTCTGCTCACACAACTGGCCTCAGTACGAGTTTTGATTCTTTGATCAACTTTATGTTTTAGCTGCTAGCCAGTTAAAAATACCTTAACTGCGAGGATCCAAAACAACTTGTTAATATAAAGATTATTTATCCTTTATTTATCTATTCTGCTTACCAACAACGAATTTATAAGTAATACATTAAATTAATTAAATCGCAATATATGGTACCTCGTTAATAGGCTATTTGACTACTTTTTTTTATTTTATAAATCCAAACTTGTTAGTATCTGTAAAATTTACCGAGTTATAAAGGTTTGAAATTCAAGATTAGACAGAGAGGCAATTACTAGTATGTGACGTCACTTACTAGTAACACCATATTATTATAATCTTCATACAAAAATCGTTTTTGAAAGAGACAGACATATTGAAACTTTAAAAAATCACTGTAAACTCGTTTTTAACCGATTCTGTTTTTTTTTTTTCGCGAATCGTCTGCTACTAATCTATATTTTGAAATTAATTCATAAAATATGGTAAATTTAGGAACAGTCAAATACCCTAACAAATAAAGAAATAAACAAGCCTCGCTTTAGAAGTGACATGAGATTTGTATTGCGCTGCGCGTGCGACGTTTGGTTGTCGCGTCGTGTCGCCCTGTGACGGTCTGTTTGGTGGTGTGTAGATGTCGAGCGGCTCCTCGTCTGTCAGTATAATGAGCTCGCAGCTCGCGCGGCAGCTGGTGGCGCCGCTGCCTCCCAACCCGAGACCCTACGTACGGACGCCCCGTTTGTACCACGCACTCAACACCGCTTCCCCATTGGCGATATGGTCTCATTACTCACTCGCACGGACCTCACTACCCGAAACGTCGATTTTCATTATCACAACACTTTTCAATTTAAAAAAAAAAATGTTGATACATAGTTAACACTTCTGAAATACAATAACTCGAATAATCTTACACAAGTATATTTTTTACAATTTTTAACCAATTATTATTATAGATAGGATTAAGCACTTATTTGTTTAAGAGGTTTGGAAAATCAATCAGCATTGTAGTATAACATTTGAAGTAAAGGTACTAGTTATTTTACACTGAATGTAGTTACCTTAACTCTGTACACATTGGTAAGGTAGAACACAGTCGAGTCACTATGAATATCGACGTGAGGGTTAATATCATTCGTGGTTTTGGCTTCATTTATTTTTCGAATAATACCACTCGCTTGACAAAATTTTAAGCTATCACTGTTAATTTTCTTCAGTTTTTTGTTGAACTAAATTTTTGGCTTGCGGTGTGATTAATTGGCTTCCCGTGGTCAGCGGTCGAGTGCCGCGAGCGGTCGGAGACTCGCGCCGGCCGGCCAGCCAAAACCTTCGTCCGTTTGCTATTTCCAAATTTAACAAAAAAATCAGAACATGGAAGTAAAGGTTTAGAGTGTGTGGTGGTGGCTACGATACACTTTTGATCACTTATTTCATGTGCATGCTTTCACAGTTATCATGTAAGCTTAGCTGTAAGTTTAATGGAAGAGCTTTGTTTTATATTGCGGCACACTCGGTCGATCGTGACAGTGTGTTCCAATTGGAACAGACCTCATGATTCATTCGACCGTTTCGTTTTCATCATTTTTTAATTAAGCGTTCTCACATTTGGGTTCACGGTCAATGTAACTATCAGAGTTAAATACACGGATACGCTAAACTCGATACATCACAACGAGCCAGTATAATCTATCGATTAGAATACTTATAAATATCGTGGATGGATGTGTTGAGTTTGCACGCTAATTACTTTGAATCTCTCGGTCAGAACATTTTATGTAAAACTGAAAATCTAGATTATCAGTGATCCAAAAATAGTGAAGATATTACTCAAATTGTTAAATTTTCAAGCAATTATTATTTTATTATTATAATGTTGATATGAATTCGTCTTGTTTTCTATTATTTTGGAAACTTTTTTGGCGATGTCAGACCGTGAGATTCAAACTAACAGCGCCGGTCCGTGTGACCGCAACGTTTAGTGACGGAGACCGGTGACGTTTACAGTATGGAGGCGGGAAGCCGCCCGGGCCGCCCGGCGCCGCGCAGGCGGGCGCGCCGCGGCGGCACCCCGACTTCGCGCCCAAAGCGGAGGGCTATCCAGGGCCGGGGCCGGGGCCGGGGCCGGGGCCAGCGCCGGGCGCGGGCGGGCCTCCGGGCGCCGCGGGGAACCGCTTCCCCGGCTCGTGGGGCGCCGGCTTTCCGCGCGCGCCGCAGTCTCAAGCACCGGCCGCGCCCTGGCGACCGCCCAGCAATGCCGCACAGCAGTCTTGGCCGCCGCAACCTTACCAACAGGTCAGTACCACACAACCTATATTCTTATTTGCTTCAACCACTCCATTTTACAGCAGCTTTTGTAATGCAATGATAGGGTATTTGTTTACTTTTATTTTATAAACCCAAACTTGTCAGTTCCTATCGCACCGTAAAATATTTTTTGCTCTATCTTAAAACATTACCGAGTTGAAATTCAAGATCGGATTGACTAGTGACGACTTTTTTTTTTTTTTATATATTTTGACGGACCTAATCACTATTTATACCAGAGTGGTAATATAGTGGGCGCGGACTTGCGGGGGAGCAGAAGGCTCGTACCCCTTAGGAATTTTATGACAACGTATCTGGGGGCGCCCTCAGACGGGCTCGGACCGCGGCCCAGAACGTTGCCAGGGCGAGAAGCGCGTCGGAGAAGAATGACCCCTACCGGGTCTTACTGAATTAATTCTACTATTAGTTCCGCGTCCCCGCCGGCGGGGGCGGTTTCTACCTGAAGGGCATTCTGTATTGGTGTGTGGCCTACACGCAATGGCAGCTTTAATCGCGACAACTAGTGACGACGTCACAAACAAGTAGCGCTATACGATCTCCATAGAAAAATCTGTTTTAGAAAGAGACCGAGATATTGAAAATTTAAAAAAACACTTAATTAGTTTTCAAACCGATTTTGTTTTTTTTTTCTTCGTGAATCCTCTGCTGTCTGCTACTAATCTATATTTTTATATTTATTCATTATAAAATGGTTAACTCCAAATACTCTATTAGGGTAGAATCGATCTGGTCCATAATTCTGAGACGGATGTTACACGCTTAGTCTGGCGTTGGCCGAGAGAAAGAGTTACTCCTGTGAAGCAGACTGTTGAAAACCTTACTCATTTTATTTTAAGTTCATCTAGTCTATGGAGAAGACTGAGTGTGTAACAATAGGTGAGCACTAACACACCGACTCAAACCTGCAGACTGGGCCCAATTCAATAAATAAATGAAACTGAATTTGGTGGATAATAAATTATAAATGTAATTTTAGATTAAAAAAAAAACTAGTGTTACAGTGAATTTGGCTCTAGCTGCTAGTTTAAAAATACCAAGATGTAGTAACTTTTAACACAAGATTGTAACTCTGCTATTGGCTTGACCAACGCACTGCACTGAATTAATTCACATTTAATAATGTCCTCAGTACATGGTGTGGTTTTTAAAACATCATATTTGATTACTAAACTAGAACGTTAATATTCTTATTTACTTCTTCCAGTCATTTGGTTTTCAATCGATTGTAGTTAGTGAAATGAATATTCTATTCTGATTGACTGGTGTTTGTTCGAATTTGCCGACATTATGAACACTTTAAGGTTTTCGCGGTTGTTAATATTAATAACACACATATCTACCGGGTTATTACCAGGATTTTGGTTTGAAATAAGCTTTTTAATGAGCTTACCGATATTTCGACTATGTTGCAATAGGCAGAACTGCCGTGATCATGACGGTAGATAGGTGTGTTATTGTCGACATTAGTTATATTTTCAAGGCTATTTCTAAAAAAAATAAAAAATATTATATATTCTTTTAAAAAAGGTCCTCAGGCAGGCCTCAATAAAATTTAAAACAAATTATTTATCGTTAAGTTTTGTCGATACATTTTCCGAACCTACTTATTGTAGTAAAATAGTACATTGTTATACGAGGGGTGAAACTAACCTATTTAGCGCCGAGACGGGGTTTGGGGCCTGAGCGTAGCGAGGGCCTTAATAGTTCGAGGCACTAAATAAGTCTTTAACCAGAGGTAAACACTGTGCTTTTCATTACGAATACAAGGAAAGTAAAAATAAAAACACGAATCAGCTAAAGAAAATGAGTGACTTCCATATCTGATGAACTAATTGTAAACAAAACCTTACAACTCGAGAAACAAATGAGAGTGCGTTCGTAGTTCGTAGACGAGTAGAGCGATTACTTGACAGTAGTCTGTTTCACTTGCACTTATGGGACTAGAAAAGAGTGCGAGTGAAAAAGGTTGTCACTGAGAGCGATTTTTACTCGTTTTCGAACGGACCCTGATAATCACTTCTTTCCAGCCTATTTTTTTTTTGTTGCCGAGCTGGCCAGCTTTTGACCCATTATTTTTCATTTCCATTTCTTGCCCAATCAATCAATCAGCCTATTGCAGTCCACTGTTGGACGTAGGCCTCCCCAAGGGCACGCCAAAGCGCACTATTTTGCCCAAACCTATTTTATTTTAAAGAAATAGTTGAAAGTCAATTATAATAAAGTCATGTACTCTTTAATTAATACTTAACTTATGTTATTTCAATTTAACATTGCGCTGTAATTGAGTGGCTGTATAGAAAGATGGAACATAGTTCAATAGAAATGTGAAATGAGAACTTTTTTTTTTATAATTTGACAGCTGTCAATTGAAAACGATTCTCCCTCCGGGCTGAAAAGCATTACCTTCAATCCGCTCCTCAGGCATCTTCAGACCTACTTTCCGAGTATGAGTAATGAAAAATAACCCTTTTGTCTAGTGGTGTTTAGCGTAATACGACACCATAAGTTTGAATGAACGTAGCTGACAGAGAGTTAAACCACATAAAAACCTTATCAATTCATTTGCACTAAAATTTCAGTCATGTTCATTTAGAGTTTTCTTCATTTATAGTAAACGCCAAGAAAGGATGTAGACGAGACTAGTCTCGTCTAATTACTAGTAATTTGATATGAATTAATGGAAGGATTTAGGATAATATAGGTAAATGAGTAATCATCAGTGATCGAAATGGGCTAAATATGTACCTAAACTTCAAAAAGTGGAGATTTATTTATGATAACATTTTTTTTCGGGATATCACGACCATGGACAAACTTTAGTCAAAAAATGGTATTGTAATTTCTTACTTCGAATAAACGTTTTTTTTTTTTTATATACTTTTAACACTTACTAAATTATAAATTACAAAATCGTATTGAACAAGAACAAAGATTAAATTATCATTATTTTACTGTAGCACAGACATTTTTAATGTCCCGTAAAAATATGTTGTCATAAAGAAGTCACCACTTTATGACTCCGTTCCTCGAAGTTTAGGTAAGTATAATCAACGTATTCCGATCTGGTAACCATTTTCACCCTGCTAGCCTCTTGATGGGGACTTAAATGTAACAGTTCTATCAGTAAAGTCCGTTCAGTTTTCTTGGCGTTTGCTGTGTACTGAGGCGTGTGCGTGTGTTGTAGACGACGGGGTCCGGGGTGGCGGGGGGCCCTGGCGCGCCGGCCTGGGTCGCGCGGCCGCCGGCGCAGGAGTACTCGCCCGCAGCCGCGCCCGCCGCCGTGAGTTGCGCCTCAGCTATCAACTAACAAAACTAGACGAGTCACTAACCTAATCCGCACTAACCACACCCAGCCCAATCCAACCGGGTTCTTCCACTCTAAAACTTCACCCATTTTAATTTACACAACGCTAATTTACTAATATTTTATTTATATAGAATAAAATAATTTATCTTAACCTAACCCAGGAAAGTTTTTAATATTTTTTTGCTTTTTTACTAGTTGACTAACGCAGTTTGCTAACTTCTCTGGAGAATAACTCGCCGAAGATACTCCACAGGCGTCGTCACATTGTTTAGGGTTTCGTACCTCAAAGGGAAAAAAGGAACTCTTATAGGATCACTTTGTTGTCCGTCTGTCTGTCAAGACCCCTTTTCTCTGGAACGCGTAGCAGTATCAAATTGAAATTAATATAATATAATAAAAATTTCAAGCTTCTGAGTAAACACAATCAAAAGATACAGCCATTCAAATTCATGTTTTCATATAATGAAATCTACTTTCCGTTAACCTAGAATAATGAAATTTGAAGAAAAGGTAAAAATCAGAACATCTAGAATTTGTTCTTAAAAACACAACTATTTTGCAAATGCCATCCCATAGTGCAAAATAGATGGCGCCACATGCCTAATAAAATAAGAAATCTCATTTAAAAATGTAGTGAGGTACGTAACTATCAGTCCGTGAGTCAAACTCGCACTTGGCCGTTTTTTTTATCATAATTAATCAATTCAGGGTAAGGCTTGAGCCTCTCGGTGGGGACATACTTGAGCTGTTGATGATGATGGTGATGACTGTAGTCTGTACTCCAAAGGAGAGTCAGCAAGTGGAATTTTCTGAAATTGATTTAAATTAAATTTGATTTGTAAATTTGATTGATTTAAATTAAACCAATTTCAGAAAATTCCACTTGCTGAAATATTATTTTTCTTTCTTTGAATTCAATTTTTTTTTGGAGTTGTGCAACAGTCCTTGAATATTAGTTTTAAGTGGAATAACTCATTTTGTCCTATTTGCCGACTAAACCCAAATGCGCTATGGGAGCTTTTAGGGCCTAAAGTTGCTGCACGCAAATTAAACTGGGTTTGGTGTACCTACAGAAGACTAATTTACTAGCAAAATGTTATTTGGGAATTTAGTTGAGATACGCAACCATTCAGAATAATTATAAAGTATATTTATAATAATAATTACTCTGTGTAAAGAAAAGATGCTTAATAAAAAAAAATGTGGTTTTGAACTAAGTCCCCATATTATGTGATGATAAATAACTTTTATTTAAATAGGGTCTAGGTACATCTATACAAATAAGTATGTTACTGTGCATGTCCGAAGTTTGGGAATTTTAAGATGCACTAACGCCCTCCATAATAGTAGTCTCATACATATATTCACATTAACTGTTAATGTTATTAGGATTAATCGAGTCCAGTCGCCACTCGTCCAAATGGTAACTAATCTGAAGAACATAATAGAAAAATGTTAAAATCAATCTTATTATTTTCTTGAAGCAATCGTTATTCTATCTAACAGTAACTGGTATAATTTTTATTTTTTATAATAAAATGAAAAATAAATAAATAAAAAATAATCAAACATTGCCACTGGTCCCAGTAGCCGCGACCAACTAAGACCAATCGGCACTCATCCCAATAGTGTAGTAACCAGCAGGTCAAAAGGCAGAATTTCACTCTATCGAGAATTCACCAAGTCACTGTTGTGTTTGTTTATAATGTCCGGCTTATGTTTAAACGATCCTGCAAAAAAAAAATCGTTCACCAGCAAGCCAATGTTGTAACCTAGCCTTGTGTATCATAATTATTTTATTACTATTTACTTATGCATACTATTTATTTATGACAATTTTTAATTAGTATTTTATTGTTGGTAATATAAATATTTTTGCATGCCGAGTGTTGTCCGCAAATACATTGATTCTACCTATGTATATGTCACCGTAAGATTGTGAACGCCGTTAGTTTATAATCTTACTCGCGATATTATAAACTTACGGAAAATTGAAAACTGAAACCAACCATTTGCAATTTAACTTATTATTTCTCGTTAGTTTATAATTTTACGATGTCAAACCGTCAAATTGTGAACTGATTAAAAATTGGCATGCGACGGAACGCACCTTGCACGCTGATTGGTTAAAACGTTTGACGAGTCCAGCGCGGCTATTCTTGGCTGTCATTCTCTAGGTAGCTACCACCAAAACCGACCAATCAGGAACACGGTTCACAATTTTACGGTTTGATATCGTAAGATTATAAACTAACGTGAAATAATACGTTAAATTGTAAATGGTTGGTTTCAGTTCACAATTTTCCGTAAGTTTATAATATCGCAAGTAAGATCATAAACTAACGGCGTTCACAATCGTACGGTGGCATATACACACCGGCGCAATTAGCGGAACAGAAAAAAAGGACAATTAAGTAATCTTTTTTTCTTATATGACTGGCCGGTTATAATATTTTTTTGTTGTTATGTCTTGTTTGAAAATGGAACAATAGACGACAATTTGTTACTTTATGTTTAATAATTATTTCTTGAATCACAAAACGTTAATATTTTATATACCTACTTTATTTTTCTGTTCCGCTAATTATGCCGGTGTGTGTAGTTGTTACGATAAAACCCTTGTAAACTAACATGTATTATTTAGCGAATAAATAATTATTATTAAGATACACCGCGCTTTGGACATGAACAGTAACATTATATCTATCTAACTTAATTTCCTTTGTGCGCAGCTTTTTAAGACTTTTTTAATATTCTGCTTATTGCATATCAACTTTTAACAGATATGTTTAGCGTGTAAAATATCACATTAAAAAAATATATATTCGGTTTATATGCCCTTTTCATTTTATAAGTAATGAAAGGGATAGGGGTTGATGTTTAAACCCAATGGTTCACCTGTTCATTTTATTTTCTTCAAAAGGCATGAAGAAGAAGAAGTAGCGCTGATAACAAAAATCGTCAGCACTTAATAACTTTGCTTAGCGCTTAGGCACGCACGACCCGTGTGAACAATGCAGTTCATTTGTTTTCTATAGTCCAATGGTTACCAAGCAGTTTAAGTTGCATATGTCGTAGGATGATTTGGTAATTCGAATTTTCTTGTAGGTGAAAACATTTCTCAATCTTACTGGGAAAAGATAGGGTTTTTGCAAAAACACGAGTCGCTCTAGTGAAATTGAATATCCTTAACTCTGGTTAGATTTTTGCTTACTGACTAAATCTTATTCTGATTGGTTCCTAGTTTTTCCCTGTCGTCAACGTAAACCAATCAGAGGAGGTCTCGTTTTGGACGCTCCGACCGGCTAATCTGCAGCGTTTCATAATATCTAACGTTTCGTTTCGCAATATTACTAGAGCTACAATTTGTTTTTGCAATGATATTTACAAATAAGTTTAGTACAATAGAGAATAACAGTAGTTCTAGTTACTAAAAGCTATTATTTGCATGTTTCTACTAAAAGTTTCCACAACAAATCTGCTATTCAACAGAAAGGGAGACATTTACCTACGCGAATGAAAAAGAAAGTAGTAAGGCTTTTTCTTCCGCGTAGCTTCTGCCCTTTCTGGTGTACAGCAAGATTGCATTATGAAGATGGTGAATGAGCATTGTGTTTGTTGCGCAGACGCCGTCGGCCGGTCCTGGGCAGCTGAAGCGCGAGCTGACGTTCCCGGCGGAGTGCGTGGAGGCGGCCGTGCCCAGCGGCGACAAGCGGCGCCGGCTCACGCGCGCCGACGTGGCGCCCGTCGACGCCTGGCGCATCGTCATGGCGCTAAAGTCCGGCCTCCTCGCAGAAACCTGCTGGGCGCTCGACATACTCAACATACTCCTCTTCGACGACAACTGCATCGGCTACTTCGGCCTCCAACACATGCCTGGCATGCTCGACCTCCTTCTAGAACATTTCCACAAAAGCCTCAGCGACATGTTCGACAGCCCCGCCCCCGAAAACGACCCCTGGTACCTACCCCCCGTCGTCCCAGAAGTTCCCGTCAAACAACGCGTGAAAGTGGAGCCGCCCGACCCCGCCGACAGAATCGAAATACTCAAGGGCGAGAACTTCACGTTAGAGTCGCGGAGACGGTACCCCGTGTCGTACAAGCCGGACGAGGAGCTGTTCGCGCCCGACGACTGCGAGTCGGACACGGACGATGTGCAGGACGTGGTGGAGCCGTGGCAGGCGGGCGGCGACGCGGCCGGCGCGCCGCACGTGACGGCGTGCTTCCGCGGTGAGTTCGTGCACCTGCCCTTCGCGCGCGTCATGCCTGGCGCGCGCCCGCCCTCCCCGCCGCCCGCGCCTGCGCCCGCGCCGCCCTCGCCGACGCCACCCTCACCGCCCAGCCTCTCGCCCGCGCGTTCCGCCTCCGCCTCCGCCTCGCCCGACCAGGACTGCGACAACCTCGAGGCCGAGCCCATGGAGCTCGAGCCCGAGCGCCGGCCCGCGCTACTCGTGCGCGACCCCGCCGGCGTGCTCAAAAGGCGCCGGTTAGAAGACTACGAAGACGAGTGCTATACGCGGGATGAACCCAGTCTCAATTTAGTGAACGAGTCGCGTGACGCGGTATCTAAACGATGTATCGCATTGTCGAACATTTTACGCGGTCTGACTTTCGTGCCCGGTAACGAGATAGAGTTTTCGCGGTCGAGCGCGTTCCTAGCGCTGGCGGGCAAGCTGCTGCTGCTGCACCACGAGCACGCGCCGCGCGCCGCCCGCGCCCGAGCCTACGAGCGCGCGGCGCGGGACGAGGGCGACGCGGACGCGTGCTGCTCCAGCCTGCGCGGCGAGCCCGAGTGGTGGTGGGACACGCTGGCGCAGCTGCGCGAGGACGCGCTTGTGTGCTGCGCCAACATCGCGGGCGGTGTGGAGCTGGGCGGGCAGCCCGAGGCGGTGGCGCGCCCGCTGCTGGACGGGCTGCTGCACTGGAGCGTGTGTCCGGCGGCCGTAGCGGGCGACGCGCCGCCGGCCGCCGCCGCCTCCTCGCCGCTCTCGCCGCGCCGTCTCGCGCTCGAGGCGCTGTGCAAGCTGTGCGTGACGGACGCTAACGTGGACCTGGTGCTGGCGACGCCGCCGCGTGGGCGCATCGCGGCTTTGTGCGCGGGGCTGGCGCGCGACCTGTGTCGGCCCGAGCGGCCCGTGGTGCGCGAGTTCGCCGTCAACCTGCTGCACTACCTGGCGGGCGCGGGCGGCAGTGCGGCGCGCGAGGTGGCGCTGCACGCGCCGGCCGTGGCGCAGCTGGTGGCGTTCATCGAGCGCGCCGAGCAGACGGCGCTGGGCGTAGCCAACCAGCACGGCGTGGCGGCGCTACGCGACCATCCCGACGCCATGGGCACGTCGTTGGACATGCTGCGCCGCGCCGCCGCCACGCTGCTGCGGCTGGCCGAGCACTGCGAGAACCGGCCGCTGATCCGCCGCCACGAGCGCCGGCTGCTCTCGCTCGTTATGTCGCAGATCCTCGACCAGAAGGTGGCGCACGAGCTCGCCGACGTGCTGTACCATTGCAGCCAGCCGGCGACGCGCGCGGAGGTGGACGCGGCGCCCGACGCGCCCGCCGCGCCCGCGCCCAGCACGCCCGCCACGCCCGCCACGCCTGCGACGCCCGCCACGCCCGCCACGCCCGACCAGTGAGTGCCGGGCCAGCCGCCGCCGCCCGCCGTACGCCGCCGCGCGACTGATGAGACTGACCTACCTGTCGGTACGTGTACATATAGTGATACGGCGCCGGCGCGCCGACGACGACGACGCGAGGCTCCCGTTCCGTGACTCCGAGCTCATTAATAACGGTGTCTCAAGTGTTAGGCTGTACAATCCGATTTTGTTATTTATGTCCATGATGTTTTATTTACAATTTTACAAGAATGTCAATGTGCTATAATCGATTTCTATTGTTCGATTGAGAAAAGATGTATTATAACTCGTAATTTTGATTTTTATAATAAAAATGGGACTTGAATCTGTTTATTGGTTTTATGATGGAGATTTTATACCGAGTACCTTTAGCGCCTTTTGTCTTTAAGAGAAGTAGTTGGAGAGTGTGAGGAGCTTATGTGGGCTATAAGTTTAATTAAGTTTAATGTGAATTATTACAATAATCTATAATATATTGAAATTGAATCTGAATTTTATTTATTTATTTTATGAATTGGCAATTACTTTTTATTTTGGACTCCTTAAATTCAAAATTATTTTTAACGTTAGGTCGAAAGGATGTCCATCCACATGAACCTAGAAATAAAAGGCCCGGTACATCGGTATAATAATGGGGTTTTTATACTTATTTACCTTGGGTTGTAACGAAATTGCGAAGCGAATAGACTTTCGTTATACAGTCGGCATCAGAAACAGCCAATGTTTCATAACATACTTTTGAAGTCATAACATACTTTTCCAACACAAATAGCCTGTTATGTAATTTGAAAAATCCATGATATCACAACGGGTAAAATAATTCCCGTGGTACCTTCCAGGGACTATCACAGGCACGGGCAAAAACGGAAATATACATATTTCTTAATTCTGTAGATATCTGAAAGCTTGGGTCCTTCTGATGTCGATTGTGCAAATGATCGATGCATATCAATGCGAAATAGTCCCGCCAGATTACCTACTATATATTCGTCGCCTACTATATATTGGGTTCTGATTGCTGAATTAGCATTGACCATTGCGGAACCAAGTTAAAAATTTAATTTCCAAATAGCATAATCATTTAGCTAATTGGTAGGTTTGCAAAATTCCAGATTCGTATAATACCAGATTCGCCAAATACTAGATTCACACCAGAAGTACAGTCAGATGTTCGACCTGGTAAGCTGCTGGATATACGCATACTTGTATTAAACTTGCGGTGGCTTGTAATAGGTTTGAAACGAGGGGCCCTGTACCTACCATTTTTGTCTAATTTAAAATAGAGGATTTATCTTTTTGACTGCCACGATACAAACGATGTCTCCAGGCTGTATTGATTTATGCAGCGAGTGTCGATTCGTCGGACATGTACACCACAAACAAAACCTCTATAACAATCTTGATAAGAACGACACACTTAAAAATAAAATAGTCTGTAACGTTTAGAAAATAAATAATGATGTCTTATTTCATTGTAATTTAATTGCCAATAAGCAAAATATTTCATAAAATGTTAAAAAGACGTACCATGTCAAGATTTACCTGTACCTGTAGTTACTTGAAAAAATGGACTAATTTAATGTGTAAAATAAGTACGTACATACTAATGTTATGTTTGCTATATTCAAATAACATCAACGGAATTCAATTAATAATATAAAAAACAAAATATGTACCTATATGAGCTATTAACAACAGCTACAACAATATGTAAAGTTGTATTGTATATATCGTATTTCGATCGTGACTTTATCATTGTGGCCTTTTGAAATCGTATCTCTTTGGGAAAGTGTCCATTTGAAGTGACTAGGTGGAACTGGATCACCAAGTCGAAGGTGGACCTTGGGGTTGTAGGGTTTATTTGCACCGCGACTTGAATCCAAGAATCCGTCCATTCTACGAAACTTGAATAACAAATGTGTCGAATCTCGAATCTGTCCAATCCAGAATCTATCTTACACCGAACTAAGGGAATGGTGTGACGGTCAAAAGGTTAATAGCTTTTTAACGAATTGAACGCTATAAGGTACTTACACGAAAAAAGCACTGGACGAAATGGAAGGGGTGTGATATAATGCGTACAGTCGCGATAGTAACATTATGTTTTACGTATTTTTTCATACTTTATTATAAACAGGAAACGGAAACTTTACAGTATCATCAATCAATACTTTGGTGCGTGAGGCAAAATTTCTAATGCAAACACATCGCCTTCGTTCAGTGTTCTTTGTACGTGAATCAAAGAAACTACGTAGGTACAAGAAGTCACTGATTTTAACTACAGTCCAGTTTTTACTATGTATACTTTGTATACTGGTATTTCCTTATTATATTTAACAATGAGGCTGGGTTATGATCACAAGACCACAATATTGGAGTTTTGTAGAATCAACAAACCAGACAGAGTCAGAGACAGAGTGAGTATGCTCAACTTACTGCAAAAGCGAAGTCATGCCAAGCGAATTTTCGTTACAACCTTTTATTTCTAGGTCCATGTGTTTGGATTCTCATAGGCGCCTTCTCACTGACGTTCTTTGAGGAGGTGATGTGGAGTTTTCCAAAGACAGGTACAAACATAGTTGCGAAATCTCTAGGTAGTACGTCATTTATTTATATACTCACCGGCACATCTAACCGCCCACCCTTCATTTCAGGGAATACTCGTGATTCTTTATAATTCTATTAGTTACAGCTGATGTTAGTTAAAAATTTGTTAATTAACGTTTAAGTGTGTTTAATTTATCGTAAAATTATCAATAAATCAATTGTAATGTATAACAATAAGCGTAGTTTAAAATTAACCCGAAATACAAGGGTGGGCGGTTAGATGTGCCGGTGAGTGTATTTGTGTCGGCCTCGGTGTCGGCGAGTGTTGTCTTCGGGGTCTGATTGGAATCAATAACCGATCAAACCGATCTTTGTCAGAGTCCTTTGCCAGAATATCTTTTTTGTGGCTTACTAACACGTCCGTCTTTGTTTTTTCTTAAAAATTTTGCACATTGCCAAAACTCACGATTGGGCTATAAAGCAGTGTCAACGTAAAATCTAACGGAGCACTATCATAATCATGAATAAATGACGTTAATTATTATGGTTGCAACGTAACACAATTCAGATGTCAATACAAATAACTATAGATTAGGTATTTACATATTTTACATTATATTGATCTACACAGTAGGAAGCCTATTGGCAAAAGGACAAAAAAATCTCTCATTAAGCCAGCATACCAAATAATTCAAATGAAGATGGACCAATTTTGTTTCCTACAGCTACAGAAAATAAAGATTATATAAAGTAATAAGCAAGTGGTTAATATACCATCATTATTGTCTTTTTCTTGACACACATCATTACAGACCTCGGTTACATACTGACATGAGAATTTGTATTGACATTGATTCCAAGAACACGTCCTTAAAAAATAAGAGCATGCTGTTTAGGTGTTCGTCGCTCAGTGCCGGGACGTTGGGAACTCCTTGGAAACGGTAAAGTTGGGTAAGTATTGTTTTGTTAGCACACAAATCTTTGTTTAATTACTGTTAAGGATTATTGAATTCTAATTTATTCATTCAGATCAATTGCAATAAAATTAAATATTTTACATTGTCAACTTAAAACTAAACGCTGTTAAAGCGCCCCGAATCGGACCCGGTGGAAATGTTCACATCACGCTGGTGGAATTTCCACGCTGTATCGCCAGCTGTTGTTTAGTTTTATTTATTAACTTAATTTACGAAATAAATAAACTTTCTAATAAAAGTCAAAACTCTTTACTACTGGTATGATTCCTGGCCGGAACACTGTCATTAGCAATTAGCATAGGGTAATTTATACGCACATTTTTAGGGTTTTGTAAACGAACCCGCGTGTCTGTCTGACCGTCTGTCATAGAGGTTCTCAAAAACTAGAAACTTCGGCATAGTGATATCTCTGAGTTTCACGACAATCTCTATAAGCGCACAACAATCACATAATAATCATTAAAATAATATTTAAAGTTATTTGTGGGGCCAAAGTGGTACCAAAAAAAAGTTTGAATAATCATTGTGTGTGGTATCAGTTGAAAGAGCGGAATCTAAAAATGTATTTTTTTTTACTGTTAGGTCGGCTTTTTTTATTATGTATCTAAAAATGTGCAGAAAATTACCGTTACCCCTCTGTTCTCCTAGGTTACTAAAGCTAAAATTTAGATTTTCTCGGGGTTAGTAGATAAATCCATAAGATTACTAAAGATTAATCCATTAGATTACAGGAAAGGTTTTCGATTTCGCAATAGTTTTAGAAAAAATGGGCATTTTTCAAAAAAGTAGGTGTACACTTACGAAGGGAGGAGGTTTTTAACCTACATACAATCTATCCTTATCAAATAAAAGACGTAAACCTTAAGTACATACATAATGTAGATTACATATCTTACAAACTTCTATTAAGGAATTGGGTGATGCTCGAGTTACGCTTCGCAGTCCTATCTTACAAAATTATGACCTTTACATCATGTCATTTAATAAATTTAGGAGCTAGCAAGAAAAGAAACATGGGGATAACGATGGCTCATTGGGTAAGCTTTTCTCAAACATTCCATGTTCAATTTATAGTCAGCATCAGTAGTCAGTACCCGCGCCGCGCGCCGCTTACAGCCAGCAACGGATAATAACTTCTGTGCGCAGGCAGATACGTCGTCGTGTTTTCTGATTTCATATTAATTTTATCGATTTAGTAGTTCAAATGCCGACATTCTGCTAAATGCCTGGTAGTGTTGTGTCATTGTATTAACAGGTGCGTAGGGTACTTTCCGTTATGTCCATAGTGTAGACGAACAGAACGCATCATTCCCAGTCGTCCGCAGTGTGGACGACGTGGTGTGGACGAGCGGGAAGTACCCGGTGCGTATTGCAAGAATATTAGTCTCAAAGTTTATTAGTACATTCCAAAAATATAATAGTCGGCTCGCTCGTACGATATATTGAATTTAATAGACTAGAGACAACGAGGGCTCCAACTTATCTGTGAAATGGACGGCGGCGGCGGCGCTAGTAAGAGTGTGGCCCTTAATTTCCGAAAATCAGCTTTTCTTAATACAAAATAGCATTTCAAACAATCACGACTCTTTGAAAGTTGAACCATACGACCATTACCCTACTATGGAAATTTTATCTATTTCACAGATTCTGTGGTTGGTCTGTACTTCATTTCTTGCCGTACAAACTATCTAACGACTATTATGTAGCCTAGTACGAAACCCTGATTGTGACATTGAGCTATTATTACTACGTATAGAGAAGACACCGCCCCATCTCAAGCGTTCCATTCAACTGTGGCCAGCTGGCCACAGTTCACTCAGTTGCTTACTAGCTCTTGAGCGCTTCAGTCTTGTTTGTATTAAAGCGAAAAAATGTGAAAAATCATCAAATATGCCCTTGTGTGTTATGATGTTGCACTAATAATTGTAGTAATACGGCGAAGTGCAAAGGAACAACTTTCCATCGGTGAAAAACTAGATAATCATTTTTAAACTTAATGTAAACAGGGTACCATGCACGAATACAATAATACAAATTAAAAGATCAAATAAAACAAAATATAATATGGGACATACATCGTGTTCCCTTCGACATATTATTCGGGCCGTCGAAATATAGTTGTTTTTTAATTATGACACATGAATTTTAAATTAATACCGTTTGAGCTAGTATGAACATAATATGAAAAATTATTCGTTCTGGAATTTTTGATATTGGCCTCGATTCGGGATGTCATACTCTAATTCTAATTTTAAAACCCAGCTATCCTTTTTGTTTTTATTACCAATCAAAGAGAGGTGATGAACGAATGATATTAATTTGAACGAATGATAACTTAAAATAAGGGCATAGCTGGTCAGTTTAAGTCGCATGTTTTAAGTGCTCTCTAAAATTGTGCAATCGACTCGGCCATCAGGTTCAAATTCGATGTTTGACAGCTTTAATATTAGGATGGCTATCTCCTGTTACTTCAATCTTTAAAAGGTAAAAAGGACGGACTAACTTAAATTAAGGATTAGAGCGTGACATCCCGAATCGAGGCCATTTTGACCTAAAAGTCCTGGGTATTTTCGGAGGGTTCGATTTGTCGGTACTTTTTACGTACTTAACCTACACGTAGTGATTATATGCTAGTGTTATGTACAATAATGTGTTGTTCTCAAGGAACATTTGTTTCTAGATTGTTCTATACCGAACAAATGACTTTACCAACACAGCCTTAAGCGCGTATTCCACCTGCCTAAAAACAGTCGTCCTAAACTATTTAGTAACTAAATTCAGTCAAGTGAAATAGCATTTAGGATCCTAATTAGCAATATCTCTGAAACCATGAGAGGGATCGTCGTCACATTTACAGGTTATCATAATCGTTCCCGTCACTAAATCTTGAAGAAAATTTGGAAGCCATAGACCATCAGACAGCGCAGATAAAACTTGGTGCCAGCCAGCCTGATGTCCTGGCTGGCTGGCACCAAGTTTTCATCGATTTCTCGTAAACGCCTTTATGTGACGCCATGAAACAAACGCTATGACTGTCACAAATTCCGTCACTAAATGCTAGTAAAAGAACCTTGTTCGAAAACGCTTTCGTTGTCGAGATTCAGAGGTGCCAGCCAGAAGTTTAATACGTAAGTTCAGGCTGGCTGGTCACGCTTTTCGTTGTTTTTTAGCTAAATGGCTATACGTATCTCAAAAATTCAAACTGGATGCCTGTCACAATTTTAGGTGACGCAGTATTAATAAGTAGGAAATAGTTAGAATCCCTTCTGTTCGGAGATTGAGAGACCATGCGAAAAGCGGTTTTCAAGCTGGTTGGACACGTTTGCGTTCGATTATCTCGGGTTCTCTAGCGTCACATAAACTGAAATAAGCGTGATTAGCCGTCACCTAAAATTGTGTATTGACCTACTTAAACGCGGCTCATTTGGAAGAATTGTCCAGCCAGCCTGAGTCACATCTTACGATTGCGATTTACGAGTGCACGATGTCAGCAAAGGAAAAAGGGATTACCTATTAGAAATGTATAGAGAAATGCCCTACCTATGGAACAAAACCGACAAAAATTATATGAATAAAAATATAAGAAATGAAGGATTTAAAATGCTTTTATGCATGTACATAGATATCGACATCGATGAAGAATATGAGAAGGCCGATTTTTTGTTGCTTTGATAGGACTGGAGCCATTACAAAAACGTCCGACCGAATTCACTGTGCGCACGCAACTGAATCATTAACAAAATTTAGAAAAGTGTAATAAGAAGCTTCTAATTAGCTTCCTTTTTAGGTTCCTAGTAAGGAGAACTGAATTTAGGCAGGTGGAATACGCGCTTTAACCACAGATTCCTTTTTTTATATACGGGGAAGTCTTAACACAGCTTTTCTTCCGAGCAGCTCATTTAGATAGAATAGAATCTTAGACAATATAATAAATTTCTTGTCATCCCACTTTAATTAAATGTCTCACACAACACATTGGTTGGCTGGAAGAGATCTCTCTTAAGAGATAAGCTCGCCTTTGTTACAGCTATTAATAATATAATTTCTGTACAGTGTACTATTGCAATAAAGAATATATAATAAAGTAAGTAAATTGATCCTAATGAGATCCTGTTCCATGACGCTCTATGATGCTTTATGAAGGGATAAAACCAAAGAGAATAAAGTAATACTGGCAGTTTAAGAAACTGAAATGACACAGGACTGATTTTGAAGTTCTTTTTTTCAACTTCTTCGTCAACACATTTATGTCAGGATGAAAAATGGTTAAAATTCCCTTTATATTTTGATAATTACAATATTTTACAACGAAGTAGGTAAACTAGATCCGTATTTGTCCCATGTCACAAGATCCGTTTACGTCTGTTCGATGGAGTCTGAGACGAGTGATAGCAAAAAAATATATAAAGTATTTGAAGCATCAAAACGTAAGAAAATTAGAAATAGGAAGGATGCGGGTGAGACCAACTCATTGGCCAGCGAAGAGTCGAAAAGTGTAAGTATTTAAATGATTTACACTCGTTTTATAGACGAAAGAATAGAATACTATATATACGAGATTTTTTTTTTTTTTAGAAACAATCACACATGGTTGTAAAAAATCATCATTATGTTAATAAAAATAAATAAATAATGCTCATATTTTATTGTTCGCGTGGTTGTTAATAAGGAAAAAACTTCTTTTAATGTTTAATGTTATTATATACAATACAAGATAGCCCATGGACAGAGACAGTACCGTTATGGGAGGAACTCGGAAACTGCACGATGTAAATAATGTTCTAATCTAGACCTGTGTCCCTTGATAGTCCGATGTTATTTTTTACCAAAGTTAATGGGACTGTTTGTCACATTAACTAAGGTCTCTTACCAGTCGCGGAAATTGCATACGGTTCTATTTTCAAAACTGTAACTTTTAGCTGGTCAATTAAAGGTGAGTGTCAGGATGGCGGGTTGACGTAGGAATTTTAAATCGTGAACTAGTCGTCAATTCAGTACTTATTAGGTACTATCTAGTACCTTTGTTTAAAATTTAAGTACCTTCGTGTCTCCTGATTTATACCGTAAATTATGTTACCCGCCATTCTGCTATCAGAATGGCGGGTTGGGTAGTATTTTGGACAGTATCATACCAAATAACTGGGTTGTTTATATTCAATAATTCAGTACCTAATGGGTACCTACGTGGTACCTACATATACTTGAGTTTCAACTTTGTAGATATAACCGTTACAAAGTTACGTATATTACAATTATTATTCATAAATGAATGGAAAATAGTTTTATTTGCTTTATCCCACTAATATTACAATAATGCGAAAGTTTGGATGTTTGTTGTCGAATCACGCTTGAACCACTGGACAGATCGGGATGAAACTTGGCACACATTTAGGTTAGGCCCTGGAATAAGACATGGGATACTTTTTACCGGGAAAAGTCTTATTCCCACGGGAAAATCTTACATAGTGCGAGTGTAGCTGCGGGCGGACCGCTATAAATAGATAAAAAACAACTACATGCCGAATGGGGTAGGGTAGGTGAAGGGTAGGGAAGAGGTGAAAAATGCCGGGTCAGCTAGTAATAAATACTTCAGTTTAATGTTACTAATTTATAGTGCTTGTTATTATTTTTTTACACAGGCTTTCGTTATACGTAATTAAAAACAGAATAATTAAATCCATTATTTACTTACAATGACTAATAATTCGTACATTCGTAATAACAAACACTATAAATTTGTAATATTGAACTGAAGTATCTATATATATAAAAGAAAGTTGTGTTAGTTCCTTTGCTTATAACTCGAGAACGGCTAAACCGATTTGGACGATTTTGGGTTCGTTGCGATCGTCTCGGCCTAAAGTTAAATAATAAGCTTTAAAAAAAGGAAAAAGACCCCGCAATTGCGATTTACAAATTATAAAGAGTTGGATAACCCGCCATGGTCGAGTGCGCGGAGCCATTTTTACTTCAAACGCGTTGCTAGGAGATTCACAAAAAAGACCCCGCCTGCTATCAGAGTTTGTGAGTACTATTTTCAAATAAGAATTTATTTTTATTTTTGTCTTTGGCAATCAATTTGCCATCACGGCTGTCATAATTTATGAGTGGTGCTGGTGGATCATTTTCGTCGTGGTACAATGCCAAAAATCGTAAGTATTTGTAATATTTTTTTATTGTAGTGAGAAACATATTTTTTCTAAGGATTATACATACGTATTTTTTTTTCATAGCCAAATCTGCTCGCTTTTGGCAAACACTGCCATAATTGCGGCAAGTGGATGGAACGTAGAGCGTTGAGAAAAGATTGTAAGTATTCTACCACTGTACATTTTTCAGTTACAATAATTGTCATGTTTCATGTACATTGTACATACATACATAAACTCACGCGAGTGTTCCCAAAGTTATTACCTTTAGCACTAAAGTGCAATGTAATATAGATTAAGAGCATTTTACAGTTTGGTTTAGAAAATTTGTTTCATTTTATATTAATGCTTTCAGTGATTTGCAATTTTTGCAAGAAATGGTAGAGCAATGCAAATGTGCAGCAGATGCATAGAATGTGACAACATTGTCCTAGGTAAGTTGTTAAAATATGTACTTAATTACTTTATAAATTTTTGTACTGAAGTTTATTTTTTGCACTTCTTGCTCTCATGTGTGTTCTAGCTTGAATGTTCGTAAACATTATTATATTTCAGACAATTTCAACTACTGTGAATGCTGCGGCCTTTAAATTCGTTGGATTTGCCTGGCTTACCACCGCACAATTTAGAGTTAAAGGTTGGCTCGGTAGTCATAATGCTGAGAAATCTTAACCAACCAAAATTGTGCAACGGAACGCGTTTAGTTATAAGAAAACTAATGGCCAACGTCATTCACGCGACTATACTGAAAGGGAAATTCAAAGGAGAAGAAGTCCTCATTCCAAGGATTCCAATGATTCCAACAGAAATGACCTTTGAGTTTAAACGTATTCAGTTTCCGATTCGTCTAGCATTCGCAATGACGATAAATAAATCCCAAGGACAATCCTTGACCATTTGTGGCTTAAATTTAGAACAACCATGTTTCTCATATGGTCAATTGTACGTGGCATGTTCACGTGTTGGCAAACCGTCAGCCTTATTTGTGCTTGCGCCCGAAAAAAAAACTAAAAATGTAGTATATAATAAGGTACTTTACTGAAATAAATGATTATACATCTTAATAATATTCGTGATTTTCTAATTACCTTGATTGAAACCAAAAATCAATTTTAGCTAAGTAAGGCCGCGTCCGGACTGGTCTCGCGACGGCGATTTCAGTGCATTTGCGCGACGTGACGCGACGAAAATGTACTGAGATCGCCGTCGCGCGGCCAGTGCGGCCGCGGCCCAAAAGCTTTCAGGCGGTACAAAGTTCGCCGGGTCAGCTAGTTTATTATAAAGTAAATAAAACTATTTTTCCATTCATTTATGAAATATAAGTAACTTTGTAACGGTTATATCTACAAAGTTGAAACTCGAATATATGTAGGTACTCATTAGGTACTGAATTATTGAATATAAACAACCCAGTTACTTGGTATGCTACTGTCCAAAATACTACCCAACCCGCCATTCTGACATCAGAATGGCGGGTAACATAATTTACGGTATAAATCAGGAGACACGAAGGTACCTAAATTTTAAACAAAGGTACTAGATAGTACCTAATAGGTACTGAATTGACGACTAGTTCACGATTTAAAATTCCTACGTCAACCCGCCATCCTGACACTCACAATTAAAGTCATGTATTGCTTGTAATGGTCAACACGTCTTGTTAATACGAAGGCTGCTAATCGACGCTACTCTCGTGTTCACATGGAATTACTGCTCACTGCTCATGGACGCAATTGGCCGTACAATTACGTGCGCGCGGCGCTCGCGCACAGGCGTTATGTTTACGAGTTAGGGTAGCAGTCGCATTCAATTTCACTAATCAAAATATTTTTTACAATCTGTCGTTCACACTAGCTGACTCATTCCATAATAGTCAAGATTTTTACACATAACATTTTGGAACAATATAAGCTGAATATCTATATTTCGACATCTTAAAGGGACGCTAAAAATACTTCTAGGACATAATTTATTTCGCTCCATTTAGATGTTTTTGAGAAACTTCTTAAAAAGATACACTCGATTGTTGTACCTGAAATTAAAAGAAAGTTAGTCTGTTTCGTAGCAAATGCTACGCGGTGTCTACGACGGCGTAGCACCCTTATTTAGTCCAAAAGTAAAATAGACACATGATATTCTTTTAAAATAAGTCAGGTTTGCTATTTTTTGTAGCTTTCCATGAAGTCAAAGTAACGTTAAAAATACCAAAAAGAATAAAAGATCCGCGTAGATAAAACGAAAACTAAAATAAATAGATGCATGAAATGTAGTTATTATTTATAACACTTACCCTGTTTTTGTAATTCCATAGCACACAAACAACAAAATTATAATTTAGCAAATCGTGGAAATTCCTACAGGAACACACCGTGTGGATGACTCACTGCTAAGAAGTTATTGCAACGAATAAGATGCGTTCAAATAAGCAAAAAAATAAAGTTTTATTGTTTTTTAGATATTTCGTTAACAGACGTAATTTGTAACAATAAATCTATGATGTGTTTACTCCTAAGGTCGATTAGTAAGTAGGTGATAATAGAAGTAAACAAACAGCCAAAATATTTATACCCATCACTGCACCAATTGATTGCATCATACGGATTGTTAATATTTAACATTGAGTTTAGAAGGTTTTGACCTAAGCATGAACCATCGTGCTTTGGTATGGTAATAAAAAAAACAGTGGTTTATTTCATAGTTCGTCTGAAAGTATACAAAAATAGAATACTTACAGTCAAAACAGAATTGAAACTGACCGAAAAACAAACTAGATACCTACAATATTATTAAACAAATATATCTGTCCCCCTTACGAAAACAAAATTTTGTATAGTGGATTTATGGCCCGCGTGTAATATGACGTCATATTACACATTCACACTCTCTGTCTAACCATCAATATATTTTGTGTTTATCTGCAACTTGAAATATTTCGAATGAATTTAATACAAATTGTGCACATTCCTTATTTCAGCATGATCCGTTCCGAGTTGACTTAGGTCGCACTCAGCTGTCTTATAACATCGGTAGGCAGAGACGCCTCGCGGCCCGCCACACAGTGGTCTCGTTTTGAATTAACGGAATAGACTAGAATAGAAAAGGATAATTAATACATTAATTCACACACACATAAATATTGAAGTAAATGTAGACTGAAGCAAAGTCTATAAAATGTTAAAATTTAATTATTTTTTCGCGACCTTCGATACTGTCGTGTCGTGAATTTGTTCCTCTAAAAAGAGCAACCACGTGCAGCCGAGAAAGTGGTTAAATATTAAGATTGTCTTTCGTTCTTTTTTGGAACATGAAAAGAAACATAAGAAAAGAAGTTATATTCTCCAAAAAGAAGTTATATTTTTACTTCGAAAACGACAAACTTTTAACACAAATTTGCCAATCCGTATTTGAAATGCCCTATTACATAAATAAAATTTGAATACCTACTCCGGGACAAGATAGGATTAATTGCTGCCATCTTTCTGGGACAAGTTTCGTTGGCCAGACTACCAGATTTCTCGTGTACCTCCCCACATAATCCTCGCGTCTGAAACCTTCATGAAAATAATATTTTGAAAATGCCAGTAAATAAGTAGTTAATAAGGCCATCAAGGCCAGTTAAATATAATTCCAAAGTTATGATTATAGGTAATATCAACTAGGTTTATATTCCTAAAATGTTCCAAAATTAGTTACATTGCATGCTAAAAGATTGCCTTAAGGATTCGAGGGTTATAAAGGTACCTTGGTGAGGATTCTATGGTGAGGGGCTCACCCCATAATCTTCGAGTATTATGTGTAGAGCTCTCCATAAAATCGCTGTAACATTGGAAAAAGCTGTAAAATTGTAACTATGATGTGACAATTTTACTACCTTGGAAACCTAATTATGACTCCTCCAAGACTATTTACTAGCATTGTCAAAATCGAATGTCATGAAGGTTTCAGAAGTAAGCATTGGTAAATTCTACATAAATTGACGCTAATTTTCGCGTAGTATTCTTTAGTTAACCGCTACACATAGTATGATGTAACTTCCGCAGCTGATCAATGAAGACGTGCATTGTATCAAGTCTACGAAAGCAAGCCTTCAAGACTTCTCGAGAGACTCGCCTGAACGCACCTCGTCTAAAAGGTTAACATTTTTCATTGTCATTCATTGTAAAACACGTTCATAGGTATAGTGCGAATTAAAATTTTCGGAGTTTGATTGAAGTTGAAGCTGCAATGTCAAAACGTCTGCGCCTACGATATGCTCTGACGTTGCAGTTCCAATTTCACCCTCCAAAACTATTTATGTACTTTCAATTAAAAAAAAAAAAACAATCTTTACGAAAAGACTAGCCTTAGCATAACTAGAGAAAATAACCCCGCTATATAAACCGCCAATAGTAACGCAGTTCCTGTTTTCGTGCGACAAAAACTTCGATATTATTGGAGGTTGTGCTGTACCTTCATCGCGCGATTATTTACGATCATGATACTAAAAAAAAATAGTATCATTATGAAAAAAAAAACTGAAGCACTCACTGAAAGGCTCGCTGACCTGAAGACAATGCCATAAAGTGTCGGACGTCCTGCTTTATTACCTAATAATTTTCACTTCTGAAACCTTAAATCTTTTTTGACTATGCATGGTCCTGGAAAATTCATAAATAGACAGCACACAAAAGCTCATAAATAGACACAACGCACGAAAATTAATAATAGGCACCACGCTAAAATAATTAGTCGCATCATATTAAAATTGCAAAGTTATAGCCATAGGTTGGTGGGGGGATCAGGTCTTTACATCGAGCTTCAGCTCTTCATAAATCTTCCTTTCTCTTGCGACCAAACGACGACCATGATGAGGATAATGGTACGAGTATCAACAGAATCCTCACCAATCCATAGCTATAACTTAGGAATTACGTAACGTAAGATGTACTTAACTAATTTATTCGTTTCTACTTTGGTGACTACGACATTTTCAGGACTATGGCTATGTCAAAATGTATTTTTATTAAGGTTTCAGAAGGAAATAGAGAGGTACGTCATATTTAGGATAACCACGAGCAAGATACTTTTAAATATGTTCATCTCCACTTTAAGTACGACCCATTCCCGCATTTCATTTACAAATGTAAAAAATATAGCCCAGGTGGTAACTGTCGTTAAATGCATAAAATGCATGGAACCATACTATGTCGTATTGTATTGTAGTTTAGTTAGCTCCAGATATTCCAACCTTTGGTATCAGATGCAATTAGTAGAGGCCATTAAACCATTAAAGCCTGCGCATGCTTCGAGGAAAATCGGCGTAATTAAATGAACTAGTGCAATGATGCACTTACTGACCGTCCAACTTAATCAGTCCATTCGAACCAACCGGCGGCGCGGCGGAAAGCTTAGTTATGATAATGTTGCCCTACAACAGCTCCAATCTAGACACCAGTCAGTGAACGGATGATAGTCATTTGGACGCTGCTGCTCTCGCTTCTTCACCATGCGTACTGCGCTGGTAGAAGACCCTCCGTCCGACTCGACCAGTCCGACTCCGACCTGCACGGCGGAAGACTTCTAATGATAATAAAATAGACACACGACAGCTTTACACACACAGTCGAGTCGGATGGTAGGTCTGTAGAGTTTATTTAAGTTTGTATCTATGAGTTAAAAGCAAAATGTTGGGTTTGTGTAGGGAGATCCGCCCAAGTGAGAGAGAGTCACAGTTGAAGAGCATCCACCGCGCGCATAACTCTCGCCATCGGCGCCTGAAGTAAGTACCTCATGTCAGCTACACGTCATTTCACTTTTTCAGTCTAATCTAAAGTCTAAATAAAAATTTCAATGTTCTTCACTTCGAAACTGACACTTTGCATAGAAGCTTCTAACCCCTACATAGCTTAGGGTGGGGATTTCAAAAAAATAATGTAACTCGTCTAAATCGAAATACATATATATGTCGCAGTAAGATGGTTATATACCGGATGATAGTCATACGAAAGATCTTAATAACTATCTTACTAGGGTAGGGATATGATCATATCACTAAACTAATCTAGTGAAATAGTTATTATCGATCAAATGACTGTACGAAGCAATCCATTATTATAAAAAAATGGGTAAAGTACAGTAAACAGCACATCAAACTATAAGCCGGGGTATCTCGTGCGTGCGTTGGTGGTGGCGTTGGGTGGTTGGTGTGTTAATTAACGTCTAGTTAGCAATGAAAATGTATAGCATGAACTATGAAAAATAGAAAAATCAAAAAGGCGGCCAACTTTTATGTTGGACCGATTTTGATAAAACTCGTCTCTTAATGCTTTTATAATGGCCTCAAAAGTCGAAGAGGCGTCACAAACTGTATTAAAAAAATCAAGAGCAGCCCCCGACAAATAGTTAACAATAATGATCGCCTTAGTGACATCATTCCAAGAATTTAGTGCGGAGAGAGATTGAAATTGTTGGTAGAATATCTCAAAATGCGTTGATACGCCGTCGAACTTCGTAATGGGCGAAGCCATATCTACAACACTTATGGCCTAAGGTACTGGATGGCTTGAGGGGTTCACTCCGCAGCACGGATGTGTCCAACTATTACATAAAAAGCTGCCACTTAAACGGCTTCTTGACGCTTTTGTTTCGCTATTTTAGCGGTCATCAACGGACTTCTAGTCTTGAAAATACTGAGCAAGGGATTTCCTAGAAAAATACTTTCATGGTACGGTGATCACACATCAGCTCTCCACCATGTTGACATACTATTTTGGCATAAAAACAATGCAATGTTAAAATTTATAAAAATCTGTCCTTATACAAAAGTTGGCCGCCATCTTGAATTTGTTTAAATTTTAACATTGCGTTGTTGTTTTTATGCCAAAATAGTATGTCGAACAAAGTTTTATCTAAATCGGTCCAAAAACCAAAAAGTTGGCCGCCATCTTGAATTTTTATAAATTTTGACATTGCGTTGTTGTTGTTTTTATGCCAAAATAGTATGTCAAACCAAGTTTTATCAAAATTGGTTCATAAACATGAAAGTTGGGCGCCATCTTGAATTTTGGCAATTTTAACATTGCATTTTTGTTTTTATTTTGTATTTTTGTTTTTATTTTAAAACAGTAAGTATGTCAAACCAAGTTTTATTAACCAAACCAAGTAAGCATAATTGCAAGATTTGTTTTTTGTTTTTTAATTTTTCAAAATTCATGCTTTACATTTTTATTGCAAGGCAGATGTTATTTCCAACGCGCGAGATACCCCGGTGTGTAGCTTGATGTGCTGATCACTGTACTTTAACCATTTTTTATAATAATGGACTGCTTCGTACAGCCATTTGATCGATAATAACTATTTCACTAGATTAGTTTAGTGACATGATCATATCCCTAGTAAGATAGTTATTAAGATCTTTCGTATGACTATCATCCGGTATATGATCACATCCCTAGTAATATGATCATATCACGGCTACAACTATCTTACGGCAATATATGCATGTTTAAATTACGGACTTTCATACAACCTTCAATCCCCTTTTCCCTCTGTTGGAAGGGATTTGAAAAAGCCTTCTTTTGATTTCTTACATTATAACGATAGTCAAAGTCAAAGTCAAAGTCAATTTTTTTTATTCGAATTAAGATTTTTACAAATCATTTTTCGACGTCAAAGCTATCATGGATGGCACGTTCACTACCAGTGTACGCCCTCTGTGGAGAAGAACGGCCAGAAGAAACTCCACAGGAATTGTATCTTTTGTACTTTTCTTTTAAATATATAAAGAATCATACATGAGTCATAATTACAATCTACTCCGTTGATTTGGAACAACAGTTGACCAGACGTTTTTATCATCTAAGTAATCATTTATCGTATAATAGGCCTTAGAACATAAAAAAGTTTTAATTTTAGCTTTAAATTGGCTATCGGACAGATTTACAATATCATCTGGTATTTTATTATAGAAGCGAATACAGTTCCCCATGAATGAATTATTAACTGTGCACAGTCTAAACTTTGGGTGCGCTATTTTATTTTTATTTCTAGTATTTATATTATGTATATCAGAATTCTTAGGAAATAGCATTGTGTTCTTCCGGACATACAAGATGTTTTCAAATATGTACTGTGAGGATATCAATTTCTTTAAACAATTCCCTTAGGGAATCGCGACCACGCAATTCATATATGGAACGTATCGCCCTCTTCTGTAACACAAAGATGTTATTTATGTTAGCAGCTTGACCCCACAATAAAATTCCGTAGGACATAATGCTGTGAAAATAGCTGAAATATACAAGTCTGGCAGTAGCAACGTCAGTCAGTTGACGAATCTTTCTGACTGCGTATGCCGCCGAGCTGAGCCTTGCGGATAACGCATTTAAATGAGGGTCCCATTGTAACCTTGCGTCGATAGTGATCCCCAAGAAAACTGTTTCATTTACATATTGCAAATTTTCGTTATTCAAGACAATAGCTAAGTTGTTGTTCCTTACATTAGGCAATGAAAATTTTATACATTTTGTTTTCTTGGGATTCAACATTAAATTATTTGTCGTAAACCAATCATGGATCTGGGAAAGAGCGTCATTTACTTCGTCAATATCTTGATTATGTCTGCTAGCTTTGAAAATTAGAGAAGTATCATCAGCAAATAACACTATCCTAGATCGGTTTTGTACCATAAAAGGCAGGTCATTTATATATACTAAGAATAGGAACGGTCCAAGAATTGAGCCCTGTGGCACGCCGATTTTGACTTTAGATCCCAGTGACTTCGTGCTGTTTATTTGAACTCTTTGAATTCTATTTTCTAGATAGGAACTGATCAAATTTAGGGCTCCGTCTCTAACTCCATAATGTTCCAGCTTTATTAGCAGCGTCTCGTGATCGACGCAGTCGAAAGCTTTAGATAGGTCACAGAACACCCCAATAGCATCCTGCGACTCCTCCCAAGCCCCGTACACGTGATGTAGGAGAGCAACTGCAGCGTCGGTGGTCGAACGCCCCTTAGTAAATCCGAACTGTTGATTATGGAGTAGATGGTTCAGATTAAAATGAGACAGCATTTGATTAAGTATTATCCTTTCAAAAATTTTACTGAGTACCGGAAGTATAGACACTGGCCTAAAGTTACCGGGATCCTTTTTATCTCCTGACTTAAATAAAGGTATTATTTTACTATGTTTCATTAAATCTGGAAATACACCCTGATCAACACAAGAATTGAATAAAAATGCTAGGTAAGGTGCCAGAGTTTCGATTATAGAACTAAACAACTTAACCGACATACCAAATAAGTCTTCAGTATCTTTTAGCTTTAATTCCTTACTCACTCCTATTATTACAAGTCACTCCTATTATTAAAAATAAGACGGGTGATCTAGGGTCAGCTAACAATTACCGGCCGATATCACTGGGTACCGTGGTTGGGAAGGTTCTTGAGAGGCTGTTGCAGCCCGAGCTGCTGAAAAATATTGCGATAGATGACTCGCAATTTGGTTTTCGTCCCGGTCTCTCAACTGATTCAGCCATTTTAAGTTTAAAGAAAACTGTGAGCTACTATACACGCCGCGACACTTCTGTGTATGCGTGCTTCCTGGACTTGAGTAAGGCATTTGATCTCGTTAATTATGAAGTTCTCTGGGACAAATTAGCCAAAGCTCAGGTCCCTAAGGAGGTGGTGAGTCTGTTCAGATACTGGTACGGGAACCAAATAAACAGTGTGAAGTGGGGCGACGCGACGTCTAATTATTGCGACGTTTATGTGTATTGTAGTCCTATATTCACATATTGGCTATCTGTTCACAGAAATCCCAATAAAAAATGACACTGACTGGTCAATGTAGGAATACTTGTTCAGTGCAAGTTATTTTGTTTATTTTATATGATTAGTGTATTTTGTAATAATGTGTATGTTTTTATGGGTTTTTTATGCCTGAATAATAAATATTTATTATTATTATAACTCCGGCTCTGCGTTTTAGTTTCTATATCTTATACTTTTAGAATAGGTCTCTCTATGTCTTAGTCTCTAGAATTACCCATACTGACCCATCTAAATGGGCCACCCTGTATAATCTCGAGCAAGAAACAGCTACTATAGGAGAGGTGACTGTAGCTGTTGAGATTTTTTTCAATAAAAACACATCTTGTATTTTTATGATAATATATCAGTAGATATTATTTTGCGGAGTTTCTTTGGTGAGTTCTTCTCCACGGAGTCCGCACATTGTGTAGTGAACTCACCCAAAAAAATGTAATGACGAAACTAAGAGATGTAAAACCAAAAAGTTAATAAAGTATTCATTTGATGTGTGTGGACGCTCTGTCCAATAATAACTTACCGACTAATGTTTCAGAAGCGATGACATTTCGTTGGCTTTAAACGCTGGGCTTCTTGCTACGCCGCGATCTATTTCATCCCAACAAGTACGTTCTATTCTCGTGGATTTTGGTCTCGTAGAAAACAGTTATCTTCTGCGGTAATAAGTGTCCTAATCCCAGTCAGGCTCTATTTAGGCACTTAGGCAAAATCCATCAACAACTCGTATACGCCTCCACCGAGCTCGCTCCAGATTACCCTGGAGTGGTACGATCAGGTCATAGTCGATATTTAGGTCAAATCAGATAGCCGTACTACTAAGAACTTAACTGTAAGTATTAGTGAAAAATTATCACGTATAGACCAGATAGGCTTTTAAAAATAAAATACGCAATTAAGTCAAGTAAGATCGGCATGGTAGATGTACGGTAGACAGCTCATCAAGCTATACATTTTTGTTGCAAACTAGTTGTTATTACCAACGCGCAAGATACATCAGTGTATAGCTTGATGTGCTTCACTGTACTATAATAAAATTGTAGTCTTATTGTATTCAAAATACATTTCGTTTTAGGATGGAGACGGATTGGGTGCAGACGTTCCTGTAGACCAGGATTCGTTTGTCTACGCATTTTTAGAAGAAGCAATCAAGAAGGATAAGAGAAAGTAAGAGATAAAAGCTCACAGTACGACCGTCGACAAAACCCGCGCGACATACAAAATAACTGCCAATATATCGCAGGTTTAGTCACCAAGTACCGAGTTTGTTATTGTTGCAAATATGATCCTGAAATATCACACCATGCCAAATCCAAAGTTAGATAGCTTAGCTTAGTTTCAAAGATTCCAGATTTGTAAAGGTACCTTGATGGAGAGCTCTCCATATTATAATCCTCAACAACCTATACCTATTACTTTAAAATTATGTTATTCACGACAATTTGGCATTGTCGATATTGGCTTTAATTAAGGATTCAGAAGTGAGGATTGTGAGTAAAAATGTACTTCAATTTAGTTTAGTTAGTGTTAACTTATTTTTTTTTTGTGCAGACAACGTCGTCGTCATCGTGGAGAGAATGTGGGTTGTGATCGACACCGTCGCGAACGCAGTCGTGATCGCGAAGGTATTTAGGCTTTCTATAACGACAATGAGCTGATATGATATGAAACTTTCAGGTCGAAATGAGAAAAGTATTTGGATTTTCTTTCGGACATTCTATGGAACAGTTTTTTTTTCATACACATACTCGTAATGTCCCTTTTAGTGGTTTCCAGTAAGGGGGTTTAAAATAGGGTGTCAAATTGGTGACAGGCTAGCAACCTACGCAACCTGACTAAACCTGAATTTTTAATTTCATGCCAAAGTTGTAAACAAAGAAACTTCACTGTCAAAATGACATTCCAGTTATCAAATAAATTTTTTGTTGTATTTTTTTTTAGAAATAAGAAGAGTCTTCATTAGGGTGCTTCAAAATTGTATGGAAAAAATTTTTTTCATAATTTTTCCGCGGGCACCCTTTTAGAAGTTTCCATAGCTTCAAAAACTTACGTAGATTTTTTTTTAGATTTTTCAAATAGATTTTAGGGGTCGCTACCACCTTTTGAAATGTTAAGAAAAATGGAAAATACAAATCAGTATGAAATTATTTTTATTGCGGCTTTTTAAATTAAATATTGTTTAGATAAGCATTAATTATTAAGAAACATTTAAAAAATATATAAAATAACAATCAATATGAAATTAAGATGTCAAAGTGGACTTATTTGTATTAGGGAACTTTCGTCGATAATCTTTGACCGTCAAAAGCAAATATTGTTTCTGCTCTTCATTGGTAGTATGAAGACGATTGTATTCTTCCATAAGAGCGACCCCTCTTTCTGCTAAATCATTAACAACTTTCATGCAATGTACATACTCTTTACATTTTTTGTAATCGTTGTCATTATTCCAGGTATTCACATCTTTTTTCAGGAAATCACATGCAACTCCGATTATACTGAAAAAAGAATGGGTATTGTTTGTGACAAAATCTTCCAAGTTTTTGCTAAGAATAGCGTCGTGGTCAAGGGTCACTCTTTTAAGAGGATCTTCTGGCCCTTGATTTTCTAGGGCTGTTATCATTTTCGCTTTAGTTTCAACTGAAACATCGTCGTCGAAAAATGCGAAGGCAATGAGCTCTTCAGACAAATACCACAGATGTCCTGACAGCTTTTTCAGCGCAACTTGTGCAAGTGGTTTGTTTATTTTTTCGTATGCCACCAAGTCCTTCAACATTTGTAAATCATTCTTTGGCGCTAGCCATGCGCAAGGAGCTTGGTACCAGTATTTGGCGTAAATTCTGACAACAAAAATTGATACATCTATGATGCCTTTCGTTTCCTTTTTAGTTAGTTTTAACTGTTCTCGAAATAAATACATTTTTAAAGCATAAATGGCTTTGGCCATCCACCTCGCTCTGTGTAACCCCGCAGGCGCTCTAAATGATACGCCTTTTTCAGGTGTTCCTCCCAAAAAAAATATTATGAGATTGAGTAATTCTTTGTAGTCGTCACGTGGCTGAAACTGATTAAGCTGGTTTGTAGCAAAAGAGATCATAGTGTCTCTTATATCTTGCACATGCTTTAATGTTTCAGAGTCAGAACTAACTGATTTGAAGTCTTCTTGGTCAATTTTAGGCCAACGTTTCTGAAACCTTTTAAAGATCTGTATTTCTGGCCCGCTTGAACAACCCAATGCTAAGACAACAACAGCTTCAAGTACGATCTCCAAAATATGATGTCGGCACGCTAACCACAATAGCTGTTTTTCTAACTTCTGCTCTAGTAAAGTACAAGCTCCATTAAGGCGCCCAGTGTTTGAAGCAGTTGTATCAAATCCCATGGCCTTAATTTTTTCAGTTAGACCCCACGATAATAAAATTTCAAAAATAGCAGAGGCCATGGCCTGTCCCGTTCCATTTTGTAGTTTTGGTACAGCTAAAAGCTGGTCTATTCCTTGGCCTGATACCAAGATAGGTAAACGATCAACAACTTCATGTCCCGTTATATCTTCAAGCATTTTACCATCCCAGTGAACGGTAAGTGGGACATCAGGTTTAAATTCACTTTTCAAAGACTCGGCAATTTTTTGTCGGCTCTGAATTCGTTGACGGCGAATAGACGATGAGCTAATGTTATAAGTTGCCACATCGCAACCTGCGCTCTTAAGAGTTGATGATAAAACAATGGCTGCTTTGCGGTCACTCAGCTTAGCAACGTCGAGACTTACTGCCAAACGATCGTCGATTATTTGCTGTGGCTTTCTTCTTTGTGGTTTCGATGTAGAAGGTTTTTGCAATGGAGTAATAGGTGGACTTAAATCTTCACTATCGTCCAAAGAGGGCGAAGATGATGACAACAACTCACACTTCTCAGTTAGTCGTTTTATATTTTCTGTTTCCCGCAACTTTCTTTTTTCTAACTTTTCATCCTGTTGTAACTTAATGCTTTGTTCTTTTGAGAAATTTCTGTCTAGTCTACCTATTTGGCCTGGACGTCCTTTTTCTCTTTGTGCAAGCAGAAACTGTTTGTCTTCCTCTACGACAGTCAAATCCAACGCTTTGGCATGGGCTATATCAAACAGACAATCCAAACTATTCTTCCATTTTTCTTCTTTTACCTTTAACTGAGTTGAGCGCTTTTTCTTATTTTCTTTATTTTTCTTCAGCTTTTGCCATTCAGAGAAATATTGCAGTATCTTTGCTTTCACGTGTTTGTGTAGTCTGGTGGGGATACTGGCGTTTTCCCACACTTCAATAACTTTGCTCGCAACACGATCCGCAGACTTGTTATTTTGTTCCTTCTTTATCGTTTTATAATAAAAAAATAAACTCATCACTTCTTTAATAGACGGCAGTTTTGCGTGAGGTAAACTTTTTGTGACATGTCCTATAAGCCAAATGTCTGTATTTTTACGCATTATAATACTACTTTTGCTAGTTGACGCCATTATGCACCATAAACACAAAATTAACCGGCACAATGAAAGTACGTCACCACTCAATAGAATCGTACGGAATACTGACACGTTTGAACAAGCTTCTTTTGTTTAGGACGCTTAGAAGTACTTATAAGCAGTATATCGGTGCATTTTTGGCTTGTTTAGATTACGTCTAGTGGCATGTTTAGATTAAAGAGTCGGAGTCATATTACATCAAATAGAGAGATTTTCTAAAACTTTGATGACTGGTAGCGCCCTCTAAATATTGCTTATTTGTAATAAAAAAAAATATGTATACGTTTATTTTTACATTAGAAACGAATGGCAATGTGCCCCACAAAAAAAAATTGACTTGTCATTTTTGAAGCACCCTAGTCTTCATATCACACAAATGTTTACCCGTAGTGGGGTTTGAACCCTGCCTATAGAGCTGACAACATCAGCGTCATCGACATATCGACGGGACTTTTCATACAAAAGTCGCTAACACCATTAAGGAAGGTCCAAAAATTGACTTTCGACCTATTTTCCTTGGGAAAAGTTGTTGTAAATGGCTGTCTAATCTAAATACTACATTTAAATATGCCAAATGGTTTCAAAATAACCTGTATAGTGTATTGATGAGAATGAAAAATAAAAACAACAATTTTATTCTGAATCTAATAAACTTTCTTCAGATTCGTCTGTTACATTTATTATAAATTGCTCTACTACGTCATCAATCAGGTGATCGAGTTTGCACATTTTATCCTCCTCCAAAAATGTTGTGAACTTCTTTGGTGTTGCAAGTTCATTTTTTATTTTGCACGAGAAAAACTAATTTCCTTTAAACAAAATGTATGTTGCAGCTTTTTACAAAATTATCTGAGTCATTATGTTTGGTTGTTAATGAAGTTTTATAACAGAGATGAAAATAAATTTTAACAGTCTTTTTTCGCAATAATCGTAATCTTTAAAATTGCACTAATTTTTCTACAACGGCCATACCTTTGTTTACAACTTTGGCATGAAATTAAAAATTCAGGTTTAGGTGCACCAAGAGACATAAAGATCGGCGCTCTTTTGTTTAAATGCGTCTATACCGAAATAACCCAACAATCTTGCCAAACATGATTTAGTGTGTGCACCTCTATGAGCCAACAACATCTCTGCTCACCCCTTGGGGATAAGAGCGTTATTAATTTACGTAATACGTATTCTCTTAAACTTAAAGTATTATTTTGAACTAGTTTAAATTTTGAAGGAGATCGTGAACGGGTCCGCGACCGGGAAGTGACGCATCACAGAGACCGGGAACGAGAGCGAGACCGGGACCGAGACCGGGAACGAGACCGAGACCGAAATCGAGACCGGGACTGCGACGACGCGTCGTCCGGTCACGAGCGTCACCGAAGGCACCACCGCAGTCGTCGGCATGACGAACCTTCGAGAGAGCACGAGAATGATAAGTAGGCATCTTGTCTTCATCATTAGATGTCTCCCGCTGGACAAAGGCCCTCTCCAATGACATCTGTAATGGCAGTGCCAGTTACGCCTCGATGTACGGCTTTCCGCTTTCTGAACTAGATCGTTGGTCGATAATCTTCCAGTACGGGCTTACTGACATAACGACCGCCATTTCTACAAACAATTACCCGCATTTGTAAAAACAAATTTAGATTTTGTAGTCTGCTTGTTAAGCCCATTCGTCACCCATACGACACGTCACTCGAACGGCTGACAAAATAAATTGCTTCTCATTTATTAGGCTAGTCACGAGAACTGCGTATCTGCTTGCGGTAGCTTTGTATCCTGTGTGGTTCATTGTATCTACGGTAGGTTTATACGAGTATGTTACCGGTAGGCGTCGGCCTGATGCGTGGCCTGATCCATTATGTGACTATACCTTACAATGCTGATTGACATCAATGTTAGATTCAAGATCAGAGCTTTAGTCCGAGATTGAAAAGGCGCCTCTTTCTTTCATTCCCAAACTCCTTTCATGGTGCCCTTTGTTACCCTTGAAAGCAGCCATGACGTATAATATGACTACAATACAGTAATCTCTAAGATTGAAAAGACGTCTTCATAAAAGCTTTCACAATGGCTTTTGCTATTTAGCGAGGAATAAGCTCATGAGCGTACGTACATCTTAGATTATAAAATATATAAAGGTCAATGCAAAACAACTAATGGAGTTTGGTACAAATGCCCCATATTAATGCAATGGTAGTCCAATAAAAACTGTAATTTTTTGTCTTTAGGCCAGTGCAGGACAAGTCCCAACTGCCGACCTTCGACCAGACAGCGCTGTTTGAAACCTTCGCCAAATTGTGTTCCACCATCACGGAGAACAACTCGAGCCAATCTCGTCCCACCGCTATCGAACTAGTAAGAGGTTTTCCTCCGCATCAGGTTTGAATTAACGGGTCAAGCTTTGGAATAGGGTATCCAACGGGCGTTGTCTAAAATACAAAAGATCTTCAAAGAAGAAGACAGTAATACAGCTAAGTAGATTTTCTCAAAATCTATTAAAACACAATATTATGTTTTAGTTTTGGTATGTGGGGGTGGGGTTTGAACTCCGGCACCACCAATGTTTAAAACATTGAAAGAAAGAAAGAAAGCCACCGGCCTGGTGCGTGTCTGACTTGCACTCTGAGCGTTTTATAAGCAAACGTGTTAAGTCACTTCAGAATTTTGTTTGTAAAAAGGTTAAAGTTGAAATCATTAGATAAAAGTTTGAATCATCATTAGATACTGTTTTGAATTAAATGTGATTGAAATTAAAGTTGTGGCTCCCTAAAATATTTTACGTACTTTGTCTCATTTACTGAAGAAGCTTGCAAAGTTTTACTGTCATAAGTTGGGAGGAAGGCAAGATTTTACCTAAAAAATTAACATAATAACTTAGGACAACAAGATTTTTTATCTGATATTCAGAACATGCCGTGTGCATCTGGATTGAGGGCCCATTTTTCTAATTAATTTTCTCTTTAAGTATGGCATTTAGAAAAATATACGCTATGTTACATTTTAATTAAAAAATAGTTAAAATATATTAACTAATGAGCGGTAACGTAGAAGGCTTAGCCTAGTCAATATTGCCGACAATACTGGGCCCTCAGTTCAGACGTTTTGGCAAAATTCGAATTTCATTAACTTTTTAACAATTTGTGTCGTTATTTCTTTTTAACTAATTTACCGAGATATTGAACTGAAATATACATCAGTCGTATTGATATTATTTCTTTAGATATATTCATCTTTTGCAGATTCCTCAGTACAGATATTCATGAATTGAGGGCCCAAGCTAAACCACCATAAATCTGTAATATCGCGTTCTTAGGATTTGGGAATTTCTTAATAACTAAATTCTTAATAAAAATTATTATCCTAGGGATAGTACTTTCTAAGATTTAGGCTATGCCACTTTATGGAGGCGTCAGAATTGAGGGCCCAAGTTATTTGATCATAGCCGTTTTGTTTCAGGTTTAAGAAATTAGGTCTGCTGGAAGATATTTCTTTAGCAATAAGTCGGCCTGTTGTCGTTTTTCTTTGTGTTATTCTCATTTTCTTGTTTAATGTGTACAATAAATAGTTAAATAAATAAATAAATAAATCTGCTTTAACTTTTAATTTTTTACTAAAATCCCTGTAAGAGTTATCTCGTTTCGCAATAATTAGAAAAATGGGCCCTCAATCCAGATGCACACCCGTCGTCTGCCTACGACTTCGCTTGCGTGATCATTTTTATTTGCAAGAATGAATCTGCGTATTATGATGATACATGAATCTGTTTTTCATCAATATTAACTGTAAAACTGCATCCAATTTCATGTAGTAGTTTGCCGTGATGCGCTTCTTACATACAGTCAAACAAACGAACATTCTTAAAATAGTTTTGTCTTCTATTGCTCTTAAAGACCCTTCATATTCAATTTTCTTAAATATCTTCTATGTACAGATATCGTCCAATTACAATTTTGTTACAATATACCTATAGGTACGGGCGGATGTGGGCTAGATACACTTCGAAGCCATTAGATGTATTTTACAATAGGTGCCAAAAGTGGTTGTGTAATTCCAGATCCGCAATCAAAGTCATAAGTCGCTGCAATGCGAGGTGGTTTCCAACAAGGACGAGTGTTGCAACGCGGACCAGCGGCCGGAGCGGCTGTGCAGTCGCGAGCCGTCCCACTTGGCCGTCCACAGGTCGTACACGCGCGTGCGCAGCCTGGAAGACGTCCACGGCTCGCGCGGCTGCGTGAGGAGCCCCATGCGCGACGAGTGCCGGTGAAGTCTTCTTTATGTTCATTCGAAAATGTGGCTAGCACTTGAAATGTCCGATCATAAAAAGACCCAGTAAATATGACCAATTATAAAAATTACTCAACATACAAAAGGAGCGGACGTTTTTTCTTATTATGCCTTAAACTTATGTTGCAGAATATCTTTTTCAAAATCCTTCCGGATCAAAATGTTGAATACTATGATCCCCTAGTAGTAAAAGGCTCTTTACTCGAAATATCTCCTTCTCATAAGTCGTATCAATGATACAAACTCATGGGCACAGCGAGCTAGAGATTAAGTTTGCTAAGATTCGGGACGGGATTCCACTCCACAGTCTCTGTGCTGCTTATATTTGGTCTATTGCCTTATTTATAGCCACATTTTCCTTGCTGCGACCAACTTGGGATCGCTTCGCATTAGGGATAGTTAGCATTTTCTAAATTCGCTACTTATCTAAATCTACCTATTGGTTTCATTTTCGCGCCTTACCCTATCTTCAACATTATTCCGTACCGCAGGGACAAATACTCGTACGAAAGGTCAGCGCCGAAGTACGCTAGCAAGATGGACGTGGTGCCCTCGCGCATGGGGCCAGCGGAAGACGTCAGGTATCGTGATTCGCCGCTGCCCGCGCGCAGCTGTATGAACCAAGTGTGCAAACGCGATCACGATCCCCGCGATTATAGGGAATACGACGAACGACGCGACGCGTTGAGAGACAGAAGGACCTTCGAGGATGATAGGAAGAGGTGGGTGTTTTCAACCCTTTCGATAATGTTCCGTTCTCAAACCTGTCGAGTCTTATGGAGCTGCCAAAATATATCCCACTATTAGATTTAGGTTTCTTCCGTTCGCCTCCACAAAATAATGTGTGAATTAAGCTAATTTTGACCGTCATTAAAAAAATATCAGTAACTAGCTCACCCGGCAGACGTTGTCTTGCCATTTTTCTCAACATCTACCCTACAACTACCCGTGACCATTTTGTATTGAAAAAATAAATAGTCGATTTTTTTTCTGTTACTTATTATTAATGTTTCTCACCGTTTAAACCTTCCCTGAACTTCTACAAATATTTCAAGATGAAAATTAGCCAAATCAGTCCAGCCATTCTCGAGTCTTAGCGAGACAAACGAACAGCAATTGATTTATATATATATAGATTTAATAACATAAATACGCCGACCCTTGACACTAACTATATTAAACAGGTTTTTCGAAGAGGAGCGAAGGCGATGTTGGGAGAAGACCAGTCGTAGCTTTGACGTGCATCGCGAGCCTTACGTGGAGGAGGAGCGGCTACGACGGACCGCTAGAAGCGATTATAAGAAACGCTATGATGAGAGGCCTCGCTACGATGAAAAACCGCGTTACGACGAGCGCCGCGATAAGTATTATGAGGTTTGTACCAGTTATAAGGAGTGTAGGGGATGGCTACGACGGACTGTTACGAGCGATCGTAGGAAGCGCTACGATGAGTTCTGCGATAAGTATTATGAGGTTTGTACCAGGTAGAAGAGGAGTCTGTAGGGGATGGCTACGACGGAGTGCTACGAGCGATCGTAGGAAGCGCTACGATGAGAGGCTGCTACGACGTAAAACCGCGCTACGATGAGTTCTGCGATAAGTATTATGAGGTTTGTACCAGTTAGAAGAGGAGTCTGTAGGGGATGGCTACGACGGAGTGCTACGAGTGATCGTAGGAAGCGCTACGAAGTAAAAGCGTGCTACGATGAGTTCTGCGATAAGTATTATGAGGTTTGTACCAGTTAGAAGAGGAGTCTGTAGGGGATTGCTACGACGGAGTGCTACGAGCTATCGTAGGAAGCGCTACGATGAGAGGCTGCTACGACGTAAAACCGCGCTACGATGAGTGCCACGATAAGTATTTATGAGGTTTGTACCAGTTATAATAAGAGTGTGTAGAGGATGGGTACGACGGACCGCTACGAGCGATCGTAGGAAGCGCTACGATGAGAGGCTGCTACGACGTAAAACCGCGCTACGATGAGTGCCACGATAAGTATTTATGGGGTTTGTACCAGTTATAAGAAGTCTGTAGGGGATGGCCACGACGAACCGGAACGAGCGATCGTAGGAAGCGCTACGATGAGTGCCGCGATAAAAGGTTTGTACCATTTATAAGAAGAGTCTGTAGGGGATGACTACGACGGACCGCTACGAGCGATCGTAAGAAGAGCTACGATGAGAGGCTGCTACGACGTATGACCGCGCTACGATGAGTGCCGCGATAAGAGGCTTGTACCAGTTAGAAGAGTTTGTAGGGGATGGCTACGACGGACCGCTACGAGCGATCGTAGGATGAGCTACGATGCTCTCAAGCTGCTACGACGTAATTACCGCGCTACGAGGAGGCCCGTGTGCCGCGACAATGTATAATGAACGAGGTTTTCAATTTTAGGCGGCGTCTGTAGAGGATCGCTATTACAGACCGCTACGAGCCTACGAGCAACGTATAAAATGCTACGATGATTGCCCCTTCTACGACTTTATTTTTTTATTGACCTTGATCTGCAGACATGTAGGCGATATATATATATATTATTACTTAAATATATTTTTATTTTTGTATAATTCCATGGTTGATATCAATAGGAGCGAGAACGCGAGTTGCGGGAACGCCACACAGCCAACCTACCAAGTAAGGACCGCCGCTGCCGCCGCAACCTGGAGCGCTTCGAGCGGGGCTCGGTTGCTTCCCGCGATGAAGACTACGCGAGGGAAAGAGAGGGCTATAAGGAAAGAGACGGGTGCTCAGAAAGAGAGCGCGACTCGGGGCTCAGCGTGGCTGACGAAACCAGCACTGTTAGCGGGAAGAGCAACTACATGAGAGTGCTTAAGGTGAGTTAGAAAGAAAATGACTGCTTCCCTTTTTCATCGTGTAGGTTGTAAGGTCTACAACCGACCTCACGGACCCTGGGGTCAGTGTTATAGAGCCACCAAAGGCTACTGATATGGCTGCTTAGTGCTCACCTAGCTACATTATTTGTCATCATCAATAGCACATATACGTCCCCACCGAGGGGCTTGAGTCTACCCTGAATTATGACGTCGCCGCCAGTGTGAGTTAGTCGACTTCATACATCAACATCAAACATCAACGGCCCGTTACAGTCCACTGCTAGACTATGAGCCTCCTCCACTTTAGTGGAGGGTTTTGCCATAATCTCCACGCTTGGCAGGCGGGTTGGAGATCGCAGATTAAAAGGTTACTGTATCAGAGAGCGCTGCTGCCCGTTTCCTGTTCAATGTGTAGTCCCTAAGTCGCCTCTTACGACACCCACGGGAAGAGTAGGGGTTGGTGACAAATGTATTCTACTCTGCCGTCACCACACGGCTCAACTTCATACATGACCTTTGAATTTCTTCGCAAGTGTGTGCTGCCTGACAATATTTTCCTTCACCGTTCAATTAAGTTCGGCTCTGATTTGAATAAACACCATCTGTGGTTTACTTGGCGTATCACTTACACAACCCTTCACAACTAAATAGTACATCAACCTGCTCGACAATTAATTGTTTGACTATTACATGTTTATGTGCCGCCATTTAGCACTAGTTTCATTATCTATTAGTTCAGTTAGGAAACGACTAATGTTGAGGAATTTGATCGCAGCATGGAATAACCGAACAGCGGGAGGCCATGGAGAAGATGATGAAGTTGTGGAAGGAGCTGATGCGGTGCTTCAAGGGCCTCGCGTTGAACCCTAACCAAGATAAGGCTGCACAGGTCAGTGCAAGTAAAACCATTAAAACCATGTATTTTGCTGTCATCATCATCATCAACATCTCATATACGTCCCCACCGAGGGGCTCGTGCCTACACTGAATTAGGGCGGTCAGGCCTTAGTTGACCACGCTGGCCCAGTGCGAATTGGTCGAGTACACACAACCTTTGAATTTATTTATTATTTGTACTTTGCTATACACCCGTACTAATCAAGTAATTATCATGTTTCCTAGCCTATCAAGCATCAAGTTTTATAAATAAACAGTTTAGGTAGGCATATCGTGTCGTGAGGTCAGGCTCTGTATAAAGGCTAGGCCAAACTGCGAGCGTAATTGCGTAAGTGTCGGGCCACACTTATCGACGGCGATCGACGGTTTGCCTATACAAAACGCGCGCGAAGTATGGAAATCCTTTCGCATCATTCGCCGCGTCCGATAAGTGTGGCCCGACCCTAACTGCGTAGAGTGTATGCACGTGCAGAAGTTGTAATGTATGAAATCATAATATGGGAGATGCTACACTGCGAGCGTGGTACGCGCGTAGTTTTTGACACTACGCAAAGGCGCAGCTAGCTGACAAACCAAGCGCGTACTCGCGTAGAGAAGAACGGCAACGCCGCACGCGCGTGTGCTGTGATTGATGACGTTGTTTTGATGCAGTTCCGAGTTGGACAACGTGGGTGTCACTCATGGGCGCGTGAAGTTACGCGCGTAAAGTTGACGCGCGTGTTTGTTGTATATTATTATTTATTTTATTATTTATTGTACACAAGAACATTACAAAAGAAAATACGAACATAAAGAAAAACGACACAACAGGCACTGCTTATTTCTAGCGAAATGTCTTCCAGCAGACCCAGGAAGAGAGAAATCTGGTACAAGAAAGCGGATAAAACGTGCACAATAATTTAAATGTAATATGATATATTACGTAATACAAGCAATACAAACTTAACCTAAATACATTTAAAATATATATATATATATATAACAGAACAATATATATATAACAGAACAATATATATATAACAGAACAATATATATATACAACGTGTTACAAAAAATGCCAAAAAAAAGAATATTTTTATGAAAGGCATTTAATTAAAGTTTTCCCATCTCTAGTGATCAGCTGTGTCAAAGAATATTCGGACCAGATATGTAATTTTAGGTCAATGTGCCTATTTTTACCGCTATGGTTAAAAATGTTTACGTACTACTTGTACCATAACATTCACATTAGAACAATTAATTTCAAAATGAAAAAACCACAAATAAATAAAAAAAGCTTTGTTAAATAATTGTTATGAAATAATAAAAAAATTCAAAATAATATTTATGTTTGTAAATACGTTAACAAGATAATTAAGGCAAAAAAGAACATGTTTTCTAACATAAATTGATTCAAGTACATCTCTTTAAAATTATAGGCACGAATGGTGTACAAATACTTGTCCGTTCTGAGAATCGATAGTCTATATTTTAGATGTCAAATGACACTAGAGATAGGAAAATTTTGATTAAATACCTGTGTTTTTTTTGGTATTATTTGTAACACGTTGTATAAACAGAACAATAAACTACATATATAACTATATACACAGATACATATACTAAAATACCTAACCTAACACGGATTACTTGCACAGAGAAAGATAATGTTCCTTCACTCGTTTTTTGAAGGGCTGTCACGCACAGTGTGAGGGAGCGAGTTCCACAACTTAACTGCATGGACTGTAAAAGAGGAGGAGTAAAAACCAGAACGATGAGAAGGGATGGAAAGAAGAGTGCGCATAGCAGGACGGCATGGCCTGTCCTGAGAGTGTAAGAAAGAGAAACGGTCTTGAAGGCGACGAAGGGTTATGAAGAATATTGAAGAGGGTAGATAAGATATGAGAATTCCTGCGAAGGCGAACTGGGAGCCACTTGAGCCGAGAACGGAAGTCGGACACGTGATCATATTTGCGCAAGCCGAAGATGAATCGAATTATGTTCATTATAACTATAATATTCTTTAGGAAACTATAGGTCTACGCTGTAATATCTTATCATTGTACTGTGTATTACATGTAAGCGACTGTTTGTTTCTATACTAAATAAATAAAAATAAAAAGTATATTAATTTACAAAAAAATTACATTTCAAAGTGATTTTAGCCATGGATACTATTTTAAAAGAAAAAGTTATTGATAATGTAAGAAAATATGAGTGTTTATACAACACGAGACACAAAGAGCTCGACTCGAGCTCATGGACCCAGATTCTCTTCGCAGCAGAAGACACTTCACTTAACAGCAGCAACAAAGCTTCTTCGTCAGATGAACTGCTGTTGTCGAACATTTTATTTTTCTCGCTAACCACTTTCCGTCCAATATGCCTACTGTAGCACGACGCTCTACGTTACGCGCGAACCCGATGTCTTGCGTGAGTTCTTACGCGCGTAAAGTTGCCGCGCAGCTTGCCGGTGTGGCAGGGTAGTTACGCGCGTGACAACTGGCAACTAGAGTTGCGTAGTACTGGTTTTCAGCCTGGTCCTTATGTGAAAAAAAAAACGAATGTATAATGAAAGTAGTAGTAGTAGTAGTAAATCTATGAAACCCAGGGTCGCGGGTTCTAATCCTGCCCAGGATCCGGGTATGTCAGCAGTACAGGGCAAACATTTCGGTGTTGAGTACCTCCTTGCGTATACCTTGTGTCTGGATATTGACTATCTATTTAAGTATGTATTACTTGATTTGTTGACTTAATATCTATGTATGTAAACGTTATATTATTATCTGGCAAGCGCAGTGTGGGACGGCCACCTAGGAGATGGACCGACGACCTGGTGAGGATCGCTGGGTCTCGTTGGATGCAGGTGGCTATGGACCGGTCGCGCTGGAGTGCAATTGGAGAGGCCTATTATCAGCAGCTGAAATTATGAAACGTTATATCTATGTATGTTTATGTATCATATGTAGGCAGCTAAGAGTAGGAGTTAATTTCTTTTTGTTTGGTTATTTATTCCTTATCCTACTTTGATAATTTAAAAATAAGCCACTTGTTAATTGGTTACAAATAAAAACTGGAAATATTACTACATATTATTAACAAATTTTCTAAGATGATGTTCCTTAGAACAGGTATTTCTACGTCTTATAGTCCCAGACTCATACTGAACTATCTAAATCAGCCTGTGTAATATTCGTAATAATCGTTAATACACGCTCATAATCACGCTCACGCTCATAATTACTGAACAGTATTACTGTTCTGTGACTGGACAAAGAGTAACATGATGTCATTATCCGATATTTAGAGTAGGTAGTAAAAAATTGCAGATGCTTTTTTCCTGCGTGCGTGTCCGTCTGGCTGTGTCTATTATCTTATGGTTTCATACTTGCTTTCGCGTTCCCATGCGCGCTGCATGACAGAAAAAGCATGCATGCAGAGAAAACGAGCGTCGTCGTGGACATTTATCTCTTGTAATCGGTGAACCTAATAACAGGGCCCCGTTTCACGAAGCAACAATTTACTAGTAACAAGTTAAAATTCGATATTCATTGCGTAGCCAATTCGCCTAAACTGTAAGCCCTTATCGTTTTATCTCTTCGTGTACGCAATGTACATCAAATTGTATTTCTAACTTGTAGCTTCGTGAAACGGCCCCCAGGTGTTTGTTTGGTTTTATTTGGTTGCGCCCCGCGTCGCTTGCGGATAGCGTCTAAAGGGTGACATTCGGAGACATGGCTTAGCCGAATCTTAGCTAAGTATGCTCGAATAAATTATCGTTATATTCGGCGAATTGGACTCGCCTAAGAAGTACGCCATTTGACGTTTCTAAGAGCAATCTTAGCTTCGTTTTCGTCGTGACTAAACATATTAAGGATAATTATCAAGAATCACTAGTCACTCGTCACATTCTGTACAAACTGCGCCTTACGACCTTATCTTTTCTGCAGGAGTCCGTTGCGAGCGTGCAAGAATCTGCAGCGTCCCAGCTACGCATGTGGCGCGAATGCATGCGTCGCTATGAGACGGTCGCGCGGGACGTCGGCGATACGGACGCGCGGCTCATGGAGCAGATCAACAAGCAGCGCTGCGAGATGGCGGAGATGGCGACCATGTGGCAGGAGTGCCTGCAGCGGTACCGCGACATGACCAGCGAGTTCAACACGCTCAAACAACAGGTGAGCGGCTGACGGCTTTTTTATTGTACTCGTTTCCAAATTTAGAGCTTGCGGGGCAACCAGAGCCCAAAATTGCTTTTTTAGATGGCAAGTAATATTTGATAATATACAATCTGCCCGCGAACATTATTAGGTTAGGTTTAAAGAAGCTTTATTCTCACTAAAGACCTACGGTCACTTACATGAGAAAAGAACAACATTTTTTTAGTTCGAATTGCCGTTCACATTTTACAATTTACATTACATTATTAGTAGTCAAGTCATTATTTCTAGCTCCTCGCCTATTATTTTTACTGGCTTGTGTAATTCATTCTCTTCTTTAACGCAGCTGCCATTTTAAGTTACACCTTATTTTTTAAGTTTATTTAATATAAGTATTTGTGGTCAAAATATTTAATAGCTACCACGTCATTTTATTAGTTGCAAACACAACACACACACACACGCACTCTTATTTAGTCACCCTTTAATTTGTTAGTCACCTGGAAAATAATAATACTTCAATTACTAACTCCTTGCAATTTTTTTATCGAGTAGGTTGGGTTGTAAGGGGATTGAAAGGTCAGCGAACGGCATGTTACTACTATTATTTTCTGTATTAATATAAATAATTAATATAAATAATAGCCGGGATCATGAGTTAAAACAGTTTAATATCTACCTACGTTGCTGACTGTTTATTCCTTAACGAAATTAAAAGTAATATAAAATCCCGAAGCATGGATGGCCTTCTAACTTATCGGCCTCTCCTCTCTAAAAATCTTGTCTCGTCGTTTACTTGCTTCGTCGAAGTCGTTATTTCCACATCTCCTCTCCGCTTAGCTTCAATAACGAAATCTGATTGGTTATTCAAACACATCTCCTCTCCTCTCAGCTTTGGTGGAAACCGGGCCGGGCTAAGGCCATAGAAAACCCCAACCACAAAGGCTATAGAAAAATTAGACATCTCCTCTCCGCTCCGCTTGATCCATTTCCACTGAAGCTAAGCGGAGAGGAGATGTGGAAATAACGAAATCTGATGGTTATTCAAACACATCTCCTCTCCTCTCCGCTTTGGTGGAAACCGGGCCTAACTGACGGGTACAACCTACTGCTCCTTAGTGCGCAGCGATTATAGTTGCTAAATACAGGTCATTGCACATGCAGAACAAAACTCCCCTTTGAAAAATGATTGGAACACGTTGAATTTGACCGTGTGGTTTGAATGTGCTCTAATAACGATATGATATTGAATAGTACAAAATGTCACCATATAGAGTTTACACGAAAGCTTAATGCCACTCTAACACAATACTCACTCAATAGCTATATTCTTCAAGAATGTGATACAGTTCGGGACTTAGGGGTATTATTTGACTCAAAGCTTACGTTTCTTCCACATATTGACAATGTTGTGACCAAAGCCTCAAAGATGCTTGGATTTATTGTTAGAAATGGCAAATTCTTTAAAAATCCGAAAACTAAAATTATTATTTTTAATTCATATGTAAGAAGCACTCTTGAGTACTGCAGTGTTGTTTGGTCACCCCATCACACAGTTCACCAACTTCGCATCGGGCGGATACAAAAACCATTTCTTAGACATCTTTCCTATTCCTGTAAATTACTAAAAAATCCATCTTATTCCGATAAACTTTGTCACTACAAGATGCGTAGCCTAATGGTCCGCAGACAGTCAGGGGCGTGCACAGGGTTTAGGGCTAGGGTAGGCACTAGTAGGCAGGCAGGTATAATAAGGATAAAAAAGCACTTACCAAAAAATTTCATGAATTAGGTTATTACTGTATTGTGTTGACCGGCGACCCGTGGTGTGGTGTTTCCATGCAAAGTGATGTAAGTTTGGCCACCTCAAGTATCTAACCAGGTGATTGAATATTTTGAACAAGTCACACTAGAAGATACCCGAAATGGCCTTGAAAAAGGCCTTGTTTTTTTTGTTATTAACTTTCTTGTTATAACGCACAATTGACAAAATAAATTAACGGTATGATACTACAACTTTGTTTCTATTTATAAATTAAATCTACGCGCCTATCTTTGAGCAAATATTTTTGCAATACGTCATCGTAAAACGCAGGTGATCGTTTTACATCACTTAGGAGCTGTTTTTCAATAGAAATCATAGAAAGAGCTGCGAGTCTTTGTTGCCCCTGGTGGTTTTCGACTTTTCGTGCTTTTTGGCCGCGTTAGTAAAGTTATTCAAATCGACATAGCCGGCGTCGTTCCAAACGTTCAAAGAAGTGCAGAATAAAGTACACGGAAAACAAAACAAACTATTGGTGTGTACACAACCTGTTAGCCAGTTGAAAGTCTCGTAAGATTTAATTTGAAAATTACGAGTTGCATTACCCTTCCTTTGAGTTAAATGCAACTCGGGTACACACCTTCCTCTATGAACGATATTCGCCTTAGCTTCAAAATTACACGTTGCAAATCCACCTTTTTTCAGTTTAAACAAACACGGCCCGTCGGCACAAAGTTCACAGCTATTACTCATTGTTATTAAAGTAATTTACTAACACAAAAAGCACTAATTGCTCAAAAAACCTAAGAAAAACATAAAAACTTAAAAAATCACTGCGCGTCACAACAAGAAAGGTAAACAATATGGCGATTCCAAATTCCGCAATGAAAAAAGTGATTAAAATATTGTTTTTACCCAATTCAGCATCGCGCGCTTTATTCATAATGCGTCTTGAGACTATTAAAGCTTTAAAGCGACCGACGCCCCCACCGCTCGCGAGCTCGCGAAGCGTCGCGGCGCTGAGGTGGCTGAGAGTTGTGATTGGTCGTCGTATTTCTGTCGCCAACTTCGCGCCTGCGCACTGGCTGACATGCGCCTCGCGCGGCGCGCAATTTTTGGAACTCGGGAACGCTTTACATCGGTGCGTTATAAGGGAATGACTTGTACTAAGATATATTTACGCCACCGATGTTCCTTCGACGACGATTCGCCTTGTATAAGTCCAAGTTGAAAAAGCTGGGCTTTTCGGATTTGTATGGAGCGAAATCACGCACACTAACGCATTGACAAGTTTTGTGTTCGCACATAGGGCCTTTATAGCACACAGTCATATATTTTCTCTCACTACATGTAAGTAAACGTCAGTTGGAATAGGCAGTGCTTTTGGAGAACGTGAACAAAAGACGAGTGGAATTTGTTAAAGAAAAGGATGTGTAAAATTAATATGGGTGTATGGTAGTTAGTATGATAGTGTAGTGTAGTTAATTAATGTATATAATTGTGAAGGTATTTATCTGAAAATGACAGGGTAGGCAGTGCTTTTCTGCCTCTATGAAGTGCACGCCCCTGCAGACAGTATCTGGATTCAACATTTCTGTTCAAAGTTCTAAAAAGTGAAATTGACGGCCCATCATTACTTCGATCCTTCATTCAACATACGTGTTCCAATTCCAAGCCGTCTACCACGTCAGCCACTTGGACTTTTAGCTCCCTCCAGCTAGAACTAATCTTACGTATAACTCCCCTGTATCAAGATTACAAAGAAATTACAACAAACAATGTCATTCTGTAGATATATTTAATACTTTATTTAGTGTCTTTAAGAGTCAATTATTTGAATATCTAGAAAAACCTTAGATTTTTAATTTTCAGTTTTATTTTTTAAGTATAACAATAGTTTCATTTCTATATTAATAAGCATGTTGTGGCACCTAAAGGTAGTGCATTTGTACCACATTCTTAGTTATTAGTTTAGTGTAAGATTTAAAATGTAACTACCACTGGTTGTCCTTAATAAATAAATAAATAAATGTTGTGTAAGTGGTGGGTGTTACGACGCAGATAAATTAGCGGTGAGCGTACTTAAATGGGAAATAGTCCAATTATTTTGTTGATAATAAAATTTCATGTTATTAATCTGCATTGTGAAATTATGGCGTCCACAAATTACAGCCGCCTGAGGGCGACTTTACAAAGGCTAATGCATTGCAGTCTTGTTATAAATGAAAAATATTGCGTTAGATATGTAACTTTTTTGTGGTTGGGGTTTATTTTCAAGAACCATTATCAAATAATGAAGTCTGGGTGGTTAATTTTAAGCCAAGCTAGGCTGAGGCTTTGTAAATAGTTTGTTCGCACGTTCGACCGCGCTGAAATGTAAAATCCTTTGTAAAGTTGCCGCCCGGGCATTCGCCTCCCTGCCTCCCCCGTCACTGCATTGTGCAATATTTAATCAGAGCTAAAATAACTGAGAACGTGTGGTTGAACAAATATTACTTTGTGAGGCCGCGCCGTATGTTAGGGCTTTACCTGGATGTAAGATGATTGATTCCGTGTTCCGGAAACAGGCTTTACATAGGCCGTGTTAAAAGCTTCTTTATCGTTATGGGGAAACTTATTTGTATAAATACAAAGGGGATTTTCATCCCAAATTCATTCGAAAAACGACAAAGAGCGCCTATACCTATAGTTTTTTTGGTTTTGAAACATCAAATTTCTCTTCATCTCTTCTGAATTCTGAGATTGAATGCAAATATTGCGTCTCGGATGAAAAAAGTTACTAGGCGGCATTTTCCTGGATTTTTAAAATAATGCAATTGAAAAATTCTCGCTAACGAAGTCCCGTCCTCATCTCGACGGAAATGGCTCATCGGAAATAATTGTATTTCAAGAAATGAGTTCGTAGCGACTACGAGAAAAAAGTTTCCCTTTAGTGGGAGAGATGAATATTATGTATCTACTTTTATATACATATATATTTATGTAAGTGTAAGTGAATCGATCGTGAGGTATCGCTGTTTTAGCGGCACTACCCTAAGTATATATCAATCAATCAATAAGATTACAAGAAAACTGCGGCAATAATACTTAGGCCTGTATTTATAAATCGCTATTAAGTATGAGATCGTGATTAAGAGCGCACTTGATACGCAGGACTAATTAATAAACGTCACTTAAGTGCGTGATCACATTTCAGGTTTTACCTAAGTAGTGCTTGATTAATAAACGTCAATCAGCACTTAAGTAAGCACTTGAGAGCTCACTTGAGTAGGTTATGGTTGATTGTGGTCTGGAGGTAACTTAAGTTCCGGATTGTTATGTCAGTTGTGAAAAACGAAGATGGCGCTCAAAGGTATTTTAAACGAAATCGACTATTATGACGAACTGGACCACTACGACGACATTTTTTGGCAGAATCAATTCCGTTTGCCTAAAGAATACGTCCGGGATGCTAAAAATCCTTTCGAAATGGTGCAAAAAAAGTTTGAAAAACGATACAATTCTTACAAGATTCCGTCTTTTACATTGTGTCGTTGATAAAGAAAGAATCATTTATTTAGTAAAAAGTGATAATGGTGGTCTTCTATTTTCTATGCGGATAATGTATTTCCCGCCATCTAACTTCTTTTTTGAATACGTTTTTTCTGCTCTGGGTACGGGCAATGGACAAAATGACGCGATTCCCGCGCGAACGCGCGAACGACGTTCGTCGCCTCCGCCGCGCCGCATTCAGGGCAACAATAGATAGGTACCTGCCTGTGTGTCTGACGAAATAAAATTATAAGACATCTCTATAATATTAATCCCCCCAATCTATGCCTGAATAGAATACCTATTCACTTAATGAACACTTCTCTTGATTGAAGATGACATGGTACCTATCCATTGCTAGAAAAATCTTACTATTGACCACGCCTGGTGAGCCTAGAGGTAATCTACTACTACCAAGGCCTAGATGTATTTATTTACCATTTGTAGACCAAATCAAGGTAATGTAAAATGGATTGCCTTTAATTATTGTTATTTATGTGCAAGATTCAAAATAAAATAACAAGTGTTAATTAAGTAGGTGGGTGTTGTGGCAGTCAGAGCGTCCTTGTTTCATTGCAACTGTGAACCTTTTTCATAATATTCCTGAAAAATAATAAAATTATACTTTTATTCTTACAAGCAATAAAGAATCATCTCAGCCGAGATAGTTTTAATTGTTGGACAAACACTCAAGTGTTTTAATTTAAACATAACCTAAAAAACATGGCTAATGTTTAGAAACAGAAACTTGTCCATGATTGGCATATTCACTACAAGGTGTGTTTTCTGTGGAGAAGAACAGCCAGAAGAAAGTACATTATAAAGACTAAAATATATGTACATAATTCACAAAATTGTTATCTCATATTCATAAATGTTCAGCTTATGTATGGAAAATAATGGCAAAGGTATACGAGGGCACAGAATTAATTATAATACTACCGGCGATGACCTGCCATAATGTCAAACATCAGACCTCATCTAACTTTGAAGTCAAAACATATTAACAGGTAGGTAAGTAACAAACTGCGCATTGATGGTGTATTGGCTAGGGCCGCTGTCTCTTGTCCGGGAGACATGGGTTCAATCCCTACCACGTACCAATGTGCTTTGGAATTTCAAAATCATAAGTACTTTTATTCGACGCTCTTGCGGTGAAGGTAAACATTGTGATGAAACCTGCACGCACACTCCTGCGAAATAATTCAAAGGTTGTGTGTGAAGTTGACCAACCCGCACTGGGGCAGCGTGGTCGATGATTCCCTAATTCTGGGCAGGCTCTAGCCCCTCGGTGGGGACGTATGTGAGCTGTTGATGATGATGATGAAGTAACAAACTAATGAGATTTCTTATAAACATCATGAAAACAGCTTCATTAAAGCTTATGGTTTCCTGTTTTTACAAAATGAAAGTTAGTTTCTTACCAGCTATTACATTATCAGTTTTAAATAGATTTTCTGCATGGTCTTCAGTGTCAATCAATTATTATTTGGTAGATGTTTCATTATTTATATTATTGTACTGAAGTACTTTTTAGCTGCATCTTATTTTCTGGTTTGTTATTGTTTGTTACACCTGAAATGAAAAAATAGTAAGTAGGCCTACATAATTAATGTTTGAATAAGTATTAAGTACATAAAATAAGTAAAAATGTTCACCTGTTCTCGTGAGGGTTGTATTGTAAGGTCGGCAACCGACCTCACTTTGATGAAGAGAAATATAGGTACATGAGGGAGCCTATGTACCACAGGTATCCATCCAAGGAAGGCTTTTATCACTTGTTGATTTAATTCCAATCTTTCGCCATCATTCATCACTGGTGTAGTGTAATATTTACACCTCGAACCAACCACGATTTTATAGATACCTTTGTTTTATACACTAAACAAACAATAAACAACACTTTTTTGGTGAACTGAAGGGAGACTTTTTGTTAATTGCGAATATATTTACAATTTTGAATACTAAACTGAGTTTTTCAAACTTTTTTTGCACCATTTCGAAAGGATTTTTAGCATCCCGGACGTATTCTTTAGGCAAACGGAATTGATTCTGCCAAAAAATGTCGTCGTAGTGGTCCAGTTCGTCATAATAGTCGATTTCGTTTAAAATACCTTTGAGCGCCATCTTCGTTTTTCACAACTGACATAACAATCCGGAACTTAAGTTACCTCCAGACCACAATCAACAAATACCTACTCAAGTGAGCTCTCAAGTGCTTACTTAAGTGCTGATTGACGTTTATTAATCAAGCACTACTTAGGTAAAACCTGAAATGTGATCACGCACTTAAGTGACGTTTATTAATTAGTCCTGCGTATCAAGTGCGCTCTTAATCACGATCTCATACTTAATAGCGATTTATAAATACAGGCCTTAGTTATTCAAAAGTAAAATGTAATTATCACTCAGTCGCAAAATATTTTTTTTTTCTTGGGCGATACATACTTTGAATCTCTTAGTTTAGAATCGTCCTTGGCCTTCTAACTGTAGAGTCACCGTATTGTCTCTTGTCGGTCTTTGTTTAGAGTTACGATAATTCTACCGCTATTTTGTTTTAAGCAGATAATGCATATAGACATCACTGACTGCATGAGAGTGCTTAAGGTGAGTTAGAAAGAAAATGACTGCTTCCCTTTTTCATCGTGTAGGTTGTGAGGTCTACAACCGACCTCACGGACCCTGGGGTCAGTGTTATAGAGCCACCAAATGCTACTGATATGGCTGCTTAGTGCTCACCTAGTTATATTATTTGTCATCATCAATAGCACATATACGTCCCCACCGAGGGGCTTGAGTCTACCCTGAATTATGGCGACGCCGCCAGTGCGAGTTAGTCGACATCATACATCAACATCAAACATCAACGGCCCGTTACAGTCCACTGCTGGACTGTGAGCCTCCTCCACTTAAGTGGAGGGTTTTGCCATAATCTCCACGCTTGGCAGGCAGGTTACTGTATCAGAGAGCGCTGCTGCCCGTTCCCTGTTTAATGTGTAGTCCCTAAGTTGCCTCTTACGACACCCACGGGAAGAGTAGGGGTTGGTGACAAATGTATTCTACTCTGCCGTCACCACACGCTACACGGCTAGACACACGGAGATCATCCTACCTATTTTAAATCAAACAGCGAGTTAAATAGGTTTACTAGATACATAGATTTTCTCTACTAGCTATGATTACATAAATAAATAAATAAACTAATTCCGATCTTATTTTTTGTATTATTAACATGTATTATACAAATTATTGGCCATAGCACCTATTGTAGATGATTGTTGCCGCGCTCGTGGGTCACCGGGTTTCCGCATCCTCGTTGAGCTAGGGCTATAGCAGCTTGACACTTCTTGCCACATCGATCGCAAGCAAAAGATGAATCTGTAGGAGGGGACAAAGCGTGACGGAGTCTTTTTTTCCAGCCTAACCTCACCACGCTTTGACATTTCTCCCAACTGTCATCAACAGCTCATACACGTCCCTACCGAGGGGCCCGAGCCAACCCTGAATTAGAGCGATTAGGCCTTAGTCGACCACGAGTGCGGGTTGGTCGACTGCACACACAACCTTTGATTTCCTTCGCAGGAGTGTGCAGATTTCATCACGATGTTTTCCTTCACCTTAAGAGCGTTGAATAAAATGAACTACATGATGTGAATTCGAAATTCGAAGACCCATCCTTGAATATCAACATTGGACGCTCAATTGGTCTTTTTGCGTTTGCTATTTGGCATAGCAATAGCAGTTATGCTGTTTTGGAGAGAACTACTTCGTTTCTCATTTTATCCATGGGAGTCATCTCAAGCATAGTAAAACTCAGGCATCGCATGGTAGGCATCAAGTTTGCGCTTTTGTTCGCGTACGTAGTCCACTTTTCAGAGGCGTACAGGAGAATACTCAAAAGGCTGGTATACGAGGACTTTGGTATTAGTGGACAGCTTGCAGTTTCTCCAAATGTGTGCATTAAGCCTGAAATAGTCAATGCTTTTGTCAATTCGAGCATCTATTTCCTTGTCGTTCAAAAGTGAAGATGTGGTGAGAAGCCAAGAGAGCACAAATGGTCTACGACCTCAAGCACAGCACCGTCGAAAATGATTTTAGGAGGCTGATCTATCCCAGTACCATGTATGATGATAGACTTCCTATGATGCTCATAGAAAAAAGGTGTTAATCGTGACTAAATCTCGTCACCAACTATTGAAGTTCGCTTTCTGAGTTTGCAACTAGTGCAGCATACAAAAGTTCTCTGGCAACTAAATCCTGTCGCTTGTGTTCAGAGTCTTCAGTAGGCTGTACAATTATATGTAAGCATAGTGTTAAAATAATATCATTACTTGCGAAAATTTCATCGGTTTCGAGAGGCCTTGGATGACATATCTTAGGGAAAAGGGTATGTGACTGTGTTAATATAAATAATTTTACATTTTTCAGGCAATAGATCGTCCAAAATTATACGCGTGGAGCGAGTTTGTTTATTATAGTAAATCAAACTAAAAATAGTACATAAATAAACTATCATAAAACGGCGTGACGTCACGCCGTGCTTTTGCCTTGAATTCCCATGCTATAATAGGTTACATTTTGACCGTTTTGACACACTACCGGATTGACTTTATCAGAACTGCATTCAAATGCCTTGCGAATTGTCGAGGTATTGTTTAACCGTGGATCAATATTGCAGCTGACGACGGACCCGCCGCCGCGCCCGCCGGCCGCGCCGCCGCCGCCCGCGCTCTTCGCCGAGGGGGAGGGGGTGCCCCCCCCCGCGCCCTATCGCCTCGCCCCCCCTTACCCGCAGCCGCAGCAGCAGGCGGTAAGATCACACCAATCAATTTTTCGCTATTTGAAATGACAATTGAAAGAATTCATTGGCCTACTTCACTTCAGGCGGTTATTTTGTACGACGATGAATGAAGAAAATTTTTTGTAAGATTTTTCCCGTGGGTAGAAATCTTTTTCCCGTAAAAATTATCCTATGTGTTAATGCGGGTTACAAACTATCTCCATTCCAAATTACATCCAGTACTGTAATTGGAAGTGAAAGTGGAACAAACATCCAAATATATTTTCACATTTATATTGTGATATAATATTAGTGTGACGATGGTGTGATGTGATAAAGTTTTAACTTTTGTCTTTCCAGCCGCTGCCTGGCTACCTATCGGCCATGCAATCGCGCGCGTCCGCCCCGCCGACGTCCGCGTCTGCCGCCCCGCCGTGGTGGTGGATGAACGAGCCGCCCCCGCAGGCCGGCCGCCGCCGCTCCTCGCCCGACTCGCGCCGCTCGCACTCGCACGACCGCGACCGCGACCGCGACCGCCACCGCGACCGCAGACATCGCACCAAGGAGCGCGAACGAGGTAAAGATAACTGGTTCGTATGTACATACGTGACATGATGTCCGAGCGCCGCTGCAGCTGCACGTGCAGCGTGCGCCTATCCGGGACGTGGCGCTTTAATTCTTAAGTTCGTCCGTCCTTTTCAACTTGAGTAAATTTAAATAAAAACCCTTTTTAAACAGCTTTTCAACCGCTGAGGAGTATTCCTGTTAGTAGATTACCCTGAATGCAAAGTTTTATGTCCATGCTACTAACTTTTGAGGAGTTCCCCCATAAAGAGACAATCCTGGTTGAAGCATCAGTTCATGTTAAATGTCATATTAAGCTATCAAAATTAAACGCATATGCAAAGTTTCGAGCCTTTGCTATGAACCAGAGGAGACAATCCTGGCTGCATCATCAGGCCATTTTTATCCCCAACTAACACCCAAGTCCCATTTATAATCATTTTATTGCAGGCCCAGTTGTCCCCTTTTAGGGCAAACTTGTAGAAATGGATAGAAAGACGGACATCTTAATTAATGAGCAGCTAAACATCAAAGGTTTCGTCAATTGTACAATAGTGGATCGGTCTGTTCACCATATTTAATGAATTATTTTTAAAATATACATTAGTAGCAGACGATTCGCGAAGAAAAAAACAGAATCGGTTGAAAAACGAATTTACAGTGATTTTTTAAAGTTTTAATATGTCTCTTTCAAAAACGATTTTTTGTATGGAGATTATATGGCGTTACTAACAAATGACGTCACAAGTGGGTATGTGCATAAAGATGCACATACCCACTTGTGACAGACAAAGGTCAAATCTTGAATTTCAAACCTTTATAACTCAGTCAATTTAAAAGAATTTTTTTAGTGTTCGATAGCAGAAACTAAGAAGATTGGATTTATTAAATAAAAAAAAATTAGTCCGATCCCCTATTTTAGAGCGGATGTACAGACATCAGACTTTAATAAATCTCGGGGCTATTATCGCCGGTTCGGGAATGATAACCGAAAATAGGGTAGTCAATTTAATACAAGTCGGAAGTCCACACTAAAGACTTCCGCTCTTAATTTGTGCAGTCGATGCCACTGACAATTACCTATTAAAACTAAAAAAGAGCTTGCGCAGGCCTTGCTCCTCCCAATTTTGGACTACGCGGACTCATGTTATCTGGACCTCAATGAGGATCTCCTTAACAAACTCCAGCGTCTCCAGAACCTTTGCATACGGTTTATCTATGGTCTACGTAAGTTCGATCATGTCTCTGCTTTTCGTTTTCGGCTTGGTTGGCTACCTATTAGACTGCGAAGAGAGGCGCATGCACTAACGATCACTTACAATGCTCTGCATAACCCTCAAGCTCCAGCCTACCTATCTGAACAATTACGACTCCTCGGTTCTGAACATAATCGAACGCTTCGGTCTAAGTCCGACATTGTACTTAAGGCGCCCTTATCTCGCTCGGGTTATTTTAAGGAGTCGTTCACGTCATTGTAAGTCGTTAGCTTCTTTCAAATTGAAGGTTCACAAACATCTCCTGGCACAATCTGTTTGTAATCATTGGTATTTCCGTTATGACTTTGATATATTTATGTATGTATGTATGCATGTAGTATGTTTGTATATTTATGTATGTTTATTGTATGTATGTATATGTGTGTTTATTGTACTTTTAACTTATATGTTTTATTGTATTATTTTATTTTTTACTCCCCTGTTTTCGTTTTTTTTGCTCTTGCACTACCGCAGTTTTCTTTTTGAATGTCCTCTTCCCAAAGGTTGTCTGTTAGAGATCGCTACAAGCGATAAGGCCGTCTTTGCGCACTCAAGCTATATGTTTTTGTTCTATTGTTTATGTTCCTTTTGTGTGCAATAAAGTGTTTTACTTACTTACTTTGCAATTAACAATTGTGACAATTATGTCTTTCATATTTTAAGATAATTTTCCTCAGAAATTAGTTATCAATACAAATAATAAAACTGTACCGAAGCCGTGTCTGTACATTAAATATAATTTGAATTGTGTCCAATCCAATTGTGTTCAATAGTGTTATATCCACAAATTATTATCTTATGCATAGTTACTGGCATGTGAAACCAGCCATATAAATGAGACATACATCTCTGCAGCCTGCCATGTATATTTTTTAAATTCTGTAACATCGATATTTATGTATTCGAATATAAATATAAATAATTCAAGTACGTACTCTATTATTATGGGCTCAGTGTCTGGATCTAACGCATTGTTTTTGCAGTTAGGATAGTGGTCAAATGCATTTCGTCATTATTAAAAGACTAGCGAGCTTGTGTAATATCGAGCTACACTCGTCTGTATGTATGTATGTATGGTGGTAGTTACGGGCGTGGGAGCGCAGGCGGTTGATCTGCTCTATATAATAACTATTTCACCCTTAATCTCAGTTGTGATGGTTACCCCTTTCATGATAGCGTCGCATCAGCTCAGCCGTTCCGCGTACTTCCCTCGGTAGGTGAGTTGTGTAAGATCTATCCTATGTTCTCTCCGCTTCTGGCATAAGATAAGATAGCGACGATTAATTGCCATCACCAGCCAGTCCACCCGAGTGCCGCGCAGGCACCCAGTGCTTCCCCACACCTTCTGCTTCGAAAATTTCCGGGTTTCCATTACACGTTTATTCTACCCCCGTGAGATCGCAGTCAGCTGGGCCTGTCGTCGCCCACCCTCGGAGCTCCCATCGGAGGAGTACTGGTTTTACTGTAACTCCTGCATCGTAGCCCCCACAAATTTTCCCGTTGCTTTGCAATATCTTAGTATATTCTTGAATGACAGGTAACCTAGTTCCTCCTTTTTAATGCTGTCTGTTCCTAGTATCTCCCATCTCGCCTGACCTGTATGATTTGCTTGGAGAAGCGATGTCCTCCAGCTCCTCCTCCGACGACATAGCCTGCACATCGATGTTAGTCGACGCACAGTGCATATGAACGTCGGGTTTGGCGCTTTTATTCATCACTGTCGCCGTGTTCTGTTTGGGTATCTGTGTGGTGTTCCTGTGCTTGATGAGTCGGGCCTGGACTTGTGTAAACTAATCCAGACATGATATTTACCCTCATCAAGTATGCCCTGTGGTATACCTACTACTAGCCTCTCTCCAAGCGGAAAAACTGTTCTAGACAGCAGGATCTACTCTTTGATTCTTAGTTCTGATCTATGCGAGTTCTGGGCTTGGATCATCATCATCATCAGCTCATGTGTGAAGTGATCCTCTTTCTTACCCGGAACCGTACGTACGTAGTATAATGTAAGACTGAAGCACAGAGTACAGAGAGCTATACTAACTTTATACTAAATTATTGCTAACACAAGCAATACACGTCGTGACGTAGTTGGTGTCGCGAGCACCTCTACACCTACCCCGGGGTTCTGAGGAAAAAAAATGTGAGGCGTATTACTTGGTTTCTTGCGAACATTTTTCTTTTTTATTTAATAATAATCGTAAATTTAATTTACTTTATGTTAAAATTAATTAATTAGTTAATTAATAATAATAATAATAAAAAAAAAATTGATAAAAATTACAGATAAATTAGCTTATTGTCAAATCCTTGTTTCCTTTTTTTATATATCTATATTTTTATTTTATATATATATATATATATTTTTATATATATATTTTTTTTTATATATATCATGTTTCCATATAATTTATTTCGATTATAATTTCATTTATAAGCATATTGTGCTCTATCTTTTTGGGCAGCGTCATACGGCGCTTTCTTACCCTTTTTCCATCTGTCTGAGGTTTTTTTTTTAACCTTCTTGGTACCAAACATTCTCACGGAGGAACGTAGTTCGCACTATGATCGAATAGGGTGGCTGACTCTCATTTCTGAGGTTCTTTGTTTTTAAACCAAGTCATCAAACCAAACTAAGTTTTATGAAGTTGGTCTTCAAATACCTTATTCATTAGGTATTGGTATCTATAGGTAGGTATGTATTCTGCTACCTATCATTATTTCACAAATTTCGCAACACGTCCGGTTGCTACTTCGAATGCAAGCGTAAGTTGCTGATTCGGCATATACTTCATGTCGTGCGTGTTGTGTAACGCGGTCAATAAACTGTAAAATGCGGCGTAATGGTAAATACCCGCGTGGTCTCGCGTTCGACTCGACTCGTAACCCGTACAAATTATCTTGATTTTCTACTACTTTCGGTTGAAAAATTCTCCAGGATTTCTTGTATTTGTAAAATAAAATTTTCATCTTCATGAATTCCAACTCCATATCTGCAGTATGATGCTGTTGTCCTTTGAAGCTGCTCTCTTTTATTTTACTTATTTCTCTAACTTGTATTTTTTTTGTTTGTCAGTATTTGTTATCGAGTTCCATACACTCGTGATTCACTTTCATAAATTTCATTATTCTATTGCAAAAATCGTGTCAATAACCGACAATTTGCTGATTTGTCTCGTCGAGCCGTGCATTCTTTCCATTTTTATGCGTTATTATTACGCTAAATTTTGTTTTTATACATTCACATCCATCTATGATTATCTTTATCTTAATTGTTAAACTTATTCCATTGTAATACTATCGTCATATCTTTTCTTGTTGGGTTTAGCTCATTTTTGTATGCTTTATTTTTTCGCAATTTGAAACTACGCTTACTTTATTTTTTATTTCTTGTAAGTCCTTTGTTTCATGTTTTATTCACTACATTCGCTTCTCTCTGCCTTGTAGTACATTCGTTAGCGTTTCATTGTATTTTTTTTAAATCATGGTGATGATCGCTTGTGAAGATTGTTTCCTCATCTCGCCGTTAGTGGTGCGCTGTGAGGTCCGTGTTGTATTTGTCATTAGACGGATGCTATACAACGGCGAGGAACTCTTCGACGTCAGGAAGGCCTGGCCTGGTTCGTGGATGGCCTGGCGTCGGCTGTCGAGCCCTCAGTTCCTGCTGACGCATCTCCTGTCCACCGCTGATAATGGTTACCCCGTAGCTCGTGGTAACAGTGGGATAACCATGTATCTGGTTATGGATACACCGCATGGTCTTTTTTTTCCTTCTCTTCCTTGACACCCCTCTATTCACTGTTAGTTTTTTTGAAATTGTCATTTTGTTAATTAATTTCTTCACGAATCACTGTTTTTTATCAAGTCTGTGTCGTGGCATTATTTTAGTCCATTTACACTTTTTATTTGGTTCTTTTAACTAGGTGCACGGAGATTTATTTAAATTATTAATTAAACTCAATTTACTTTTTACTAACCTCCATGCCACCCAGCACTGCCATGGTAAGGGTCGCCATGCAATATAAGTAGAGGGCCCAGGAGATATGAGAGAGAAACACACAAGTATAGTTGATACGTAGTATAATGTAAGACTGAAGTACAGAGAGCTATACTAACTTATGTAATTACTTAAATACTAAATTATTGCTAACACAAGCAATACACGTCGTGACGTAGTTGGTGTCGCGAGCACCACTACACCATATGGAGACCCTACTCCTGTCAAGACTCCTGATCCCTATCGATATCCCGTCGTGTTTGCCGAAATTTTGAGAAAGCGCCAATTCTCTCGCTTCAGCCGACATTGGTGTTTAGAAGGAAGAAACCCTCCGCCACCAATCCCGACGTAGAATAAGATAAGCACTCCCCGCCGACCCCAGCCTTGGCCACAGCAACGAGTAGATCCCTGAATTTCTTCCGGATGATCGTAGCAAAGGTTTCGTCAACCAGCTCCACATCCCTCCTGAAGATCATCAGAACAAGATCGCTTTGCTCCTTAGCAGAGCTCCGCGGCCCTCCGACCCCAGGAATGCCCGTTTAGCCGGTCGCTGCTGCGATTTCTCGTCCGGATCTGTGTTTTGCCTCTTGGTTTTGTCCCGTCGGACAATCGTCGCCCCCCCCCTTCTCGTCCCGATGACGCATGTGCTTGAATAAAAAAAGGCTGTCAGTTCTGTTTGGCATCACACATAAACCAGAATCGAATGCGGTTTGCTGGAAATCTAACTTAAAAACTGGTGTATGTTTCATTTTGATACGTCGCCGCCCAGAAGCCAAGTTATCTTCATTTTTGTGCTAAAAAAACATCTCGAAGGTAAGGTAAAACTCGCACACGGCCATCTGATCCCGAACTAAGCAGAACTTGCACTTATGGGTATCATACATATATATTATATATATATATATATATATACCTAGTCAGGTCATAAATTCTGTCACATGTTTAATATAAAATAATTGAAACAAGTTTATTCATTATGTAACCATTTATATACCAAAATGAACTTAACAAAACATAGATTCTTATGACACTAAAGTTTATTCAAAATGACCTCCGTGATTTTGAATACAGGCCTTCAATCTGCGCGGCCAGTCGTATATCGCAGCACGAACGAGGTTCATGTCAATATCGGCGGCTGCCTTAATCAAGGATGTCTTGAGTGACTCCAAATTGGGATGAGGCTTTGAGCACGCCTTTTCCTCCAAGTGTTGCCATATCTTGTAATCTAGCGGATTCAAATCTGGACTGGAGGAGGGCCAGTCTTCGTGCCGGATGAAGTCGATTTCACGCGCCGCCAGCCAGTCTTGTATGCTCTTCGCTCTATGAGCTGGCGCCGAATCTTGTTGGAATACCCAGTGCCTGTTATTGAACATGGTATGAGAAACAGGTTCCACAAGGTTCGTCAGGACTGTATTTTGATACACAACTGCATTCGTTTTTACACCTTTCTCACAAAAATGTACCTCTGTTAAGCCCCAATAAGACACTCCCAACCATACCATGAGCGAGGATGGAAAATGACCTCGTTGGACACGCGGAATACGGTTGCTCGCTTCTTCACTACTGTGTGCGTACACCTTATCATTTTGTTTGTTGTAGCTCTCTTCTACGGTAAAAATTTTTTCATCCGAAAAAAGAATTTCCCGATATTTTTTTCCCGCGTACCGCTTCAACAAAGCGCGGCATCTCTTCAGTCTCAGGTCCATTAGACGAGCATTCAAATGATGTCCTGTTTTTCTTCGATATGCCCGAAGCCCTAAGTCTTCATTTAGCACCCTTTTCACCGTGGTTCTGCTTAATCCCATCTGAAGGGCCAACAGTTTCTGCTTACGTTTGGGATTTCTTTGAATTCGCGCCTTCACAGCTTTTATCACTGCTGGAGTCCTAACAGACCGAGGGCGACCACTTCTTGACCTGTCATCTACACTAGAGTCTTCATTGTATCGTTTGATGGTACGATAAACGAATCTTTTGGTTATATTCAAATTTTTCAGTATGTCAAAAATTTGAATTGGCGCGTAACCGCAACGATGCAACGCAATAACTGCAACACGGTCTTCTTTAAGCGTCCACTCCATATTTAAAAATGAGTAAAATTCTAAAAAGTATACATTTTTATTTTCATGAACAATTCGAAATTCGAATTCAATAAACTTTTTTGTAGCCAGCATTCTAAAAGAAAAGTTTTTACTGTGTGACAATACTTATGACCTGACTAAGTATATATATATATATATATATATATATATTATATATATGTATGATACCCATAAGTGCAAGTTCTAGTTATATATATATAATATCTATACATTACTTAAATAGATAAATACAAACATCTTATATAGTTAACAACATCCAGACACAAGGCAAACACAAGTGCTCATCACACAAATGTTCGCCCTGGGCGGTATTCGAATCCACGACTCTGTGCTTTGCGGGCAGTGTACTACCAACTTGGCAACGGAGTCGTGAAGCCAAGCAGTAAAATAAAAATCACGTTTTGTTACCAATACCTACAATATCTTACTTACGTACTTTGGAAACAAGAAAAAAAGTTGTAAATAACTCTCACTTGATAGGTTTCGAATTTCCTTACAACTCACGGTAGTTTCGCAATAGAAAATTTTTGTTTACAATTTCCCAACTTTTCGTATTTTCTTGAAAGTTGATTATAACTTTAAAAAAAGAGGTAAATGAGTTGAAAGTAACTCTCACTTGATAGGTTTCTTTACAGCTCCCGGTAACCACCATTAAAAAAAAACTATTGTGATACTTCGCAATAGAAAATTTTAGTTTACAATATCGAAACTTTGCATACTTTTTGGTAGTGGTAAATTTACTGATGAAATTGATCATATTGCTTAGCCTTAACGGGTCGGACACCGGTAACCAGACACACAATATATTTATCTATTTATGTAATGTAGGTATATCAGCTGTCTGATATACATAGTACAAGCTCTGCTTAGTTTAGGAACAGATGGCCGTGTGTTGTTTTATGTATTTACCCTCTTCTGTACTATCGATCAAATTTATAATAATAATAATTTATTTATTCATCAGACTACAAGGGTCCATTTGTGTTAGTAAAACTTAAGAGCTACGTTAGTATAAAAACAGTGTTTACATGAATAAATTCACGATCCATCTTTTTCGCTCTTGTATCAACCAATCGTCCACGGCACCGCCTCCACTACTCGAGGCGTAACGTAAGGAACCTTATTAAGGAACCTTGGCCAACCTGGAGAAGTCTAAATAGGCTGAGGACCCAGGTTGGCCGAAGCAAAATAACCTGTGTCGGTACTAGTAGCGCAGACGCCAGCTGTGAATGTGGAGAACCCTTGCAAACCATGCTACACCTCACTAACTGTCCCGCGTGCTCTACCATCTGCTCACCTGAGGACTTGTCAGTAACCAGAGGGCTACCACGGTAGCCGCTTTCTGGGCAAGTAAGATTTAGCCGACACGAAAGAAGAAGAACGTAAGTTCAGTATTCTTAGCGCTTAAGGGGCATACAATACGCGCTTTAGTTGAAAGTTCAACCGACGCACTACAGAAATAACGTTGATATTAGCGTGCGATGCTTCACGGTAGTTACGCCCGACACTGCGCAGGAATCGTGCGAAAACTCGTTTTTTTTTTACTTTTTTCTTGAACTACCTATGATTTTTTTTGCACGGATGAAAGATAAATAAATTGCCAATAATATCCCGTAGGAACCGTGTCCGTGTCTGTTGTAGTTTAGAAGCAGTAGCGAATTTAACAATAGGAACAGCTCGACTTCAATGGCGTTTTTGGTATAGTATTTAATATTTTTAATTAAAATCAGTCAGTAAAGGTTATATATCTAAGTTTAATATACACGGTGTTACAAAAAAACCCGTAAATTTTGTATGGAGACCATCTACATTTTGTATGGGAATGCGATTTTTTTAAATCGTTTTTCGACCTATGTTCTTTGGGGAAAGTTGTTCAGTTTTACGAGCAGATTCACACCCTTTCGGCTTTATTTGTAGTTTTGTAACACCTGATATATATGTTTTCTGGAATTTTCTGATTGCTCATTTACGAGCCTTAGGCCTTCAAAAACTGCGAGTTGGCATGGGTAGGACCCTTAACGAGGCCTGTCGGACCATTATTGAGTGGCTAAAACCGACTCCGATAGGTAAAACATATCCTCTTGCAGGCATTGCGCCATCAAGCGTTCGAGGAGAGGTAGTGAGCTCAGTCGAGAAGGCTAAGCAGGAGCTCGACCCAAAACATCCCATGAATTCACCAAACAAACGGCAGTTTGTTCTGAGTGGACTATGTCTGGGGCCCCGCGGCGATTTACTTACTTTGTGTTATTATGATTAATAAATAAAAATGTTATTTATTTCCAAATTATGATTCATATAGGTCGAAAGTAGTACATTTTTTGACCATAAATGTTTGTTTTACAGATGATACGAGATATAAAGAGAAGTCGTCGTCCAAGCCCGGCGCCGACGCACCTCGTTCCGACCATCGACGCAGGAAGAGGTGATCGCACTACAAACGATCTAGCTAAATTGTCTTGTACTATATAATATCAAGAATTTAGCACCTAAATACTTTCGGTAAAACTTTTGTCAAGTAAAATAAATCAAAGTCGAAAAATATTAATAGAATAACTGTTTTAGATTGGCTCATTGAATATTTGTTCCGAACTTTAAATGTTAAATTAAACTAAACAAAATATTTGTAAGCGTTAATGGCTGATAATATTATCTGTATTAATGTCGTTTTGTATAAAATACATAAATGAAACCCTTATTCGTTCTTAGCCTTTATTTTCAAAAAACGCACCCTATAAAAAGTCGAACATTTCGAAATTTTATTTCTTCCCATTTTAAACAGTCATCGTCCCATCCATCAAATTCTTGGATCAAATTCTAAATCGACTCGCATTGAGTCTTGACAGAAAGGAAACATCAATATACATTATACATTCGTATTCGCAGTGTACTACATATTGTTTGTATAGACAATAAATTGACATCGATATACAACACATACTTAAAAAAATTCACCGTGATATCAATCCTCGAAGGACAAAAGGCCGTACGCTAAAACTCGCGCGGGTGCTCGCGTGTCTATTGAAAATAGTATGAACAGCGCAGACAGGGGCGAGCGCGTGCGACGGGTGCTCACCCGCAAAAACCGGCCAGGTGCACCCGCTCCGGGCACCCGCGCGTGTAGCGTACGGCCTTACCCAGCTTATTTGCAGTTCTGTTCTCGTTAGCAGTGCAGTTCGCTGTGCATAATAAATAACATTTTGCTGGGATTATTCCAGCTGCAAATATGCTTGGTATTGATACAGTGTTTACATAAAATTATCCTATGCTCCTGAATATAGTAGGAGTAACACTGAATGAGTAAATAAACAAAAACATGCCTTACCGTCGCCGCCGGCCTACGCCACCATCACCTATCCAACACAGCCAAAGTCACAACCCGTCTATTCTCTCTCTGGATAACATGCCATAATTTAAATCAGGATACATATTTGTTTAAAAATATCTACTTTTTTAAATGCTACTACATACTTATGCTATTCGTCTATTTCTCAATATAATGGATGAAATACATTTTTATATTAAAGATAGAAGAGAAATATCTCCGATTACAATTATTATTCCGTACCCTGCCTGCCTACCACTTTCACAGATGCCGAACTCTAATCCGTCCAGTTAGGAATCTTTCCAGTTAAGAATGTCCAATTAAGGTGAATAAAGGGAAATATCTAGATGTTCCAGAGGGGGGATTGATAGAGATATTTGTATAGAAATTTTGTTTGAATTCGGCATTTGCGAATATTGAATCTGTAAAATTCTCGCTTTAAGCGTGAAAATTGCGGTCTCGCAAGCCAACAACTCGTTCGGAAGAGCGCCACAGGCGGTCGGCGATCATTGGGTCCATCGCGAGGGCAGAGGCGATAGATTGCTTGCAGTCATCGAAGTAGCGGCCGGTTACGTTTTCCAGAGATTTAGCCACAGCCAGGTGAACCGCCGTCTGCGCGCCGTCCCTCGGCTTCCGCATCAAGAATCGGTTCAGCAAGCGCATCGGCCAGGACCATTTTCCCCAATGTTTCGTATTCACCAGCCCAGGATTGAAACAATTTACCGTCACTCCAGTTCCTGCCAGCTCCCGGCTCAATTTCATCGTAAACATTATGGTCGCCAGTTTGCAATTCGCGAACATCCTCTTGCGAGCCCAGAAACCGCGCACTGGGTGGTCGAACGTTATCGGGTGAATCCTGCCCCAGTGGTGGAATGCCGAAGATACGTTGATGATGCGGCTCGGAGCAGATTTCTTCATTAAATCCACGAGAAGTCGCGTCATCAGGAACGGGGCGTAGTAATTGATCTGAGCTTCTGCGGCCACCCCGTCTTGGGTCATGAAGTTTCCAATGTCCGCAGTGCCGACGTTGTTGATCAGCACGTCGATTTTAGTATCGGTCTTTATCAGTCTGTCAGTGAAGTTACGGACTGAATTAAACGATGTCATTTCCAGCTGGCGGAAGGTTACGTCGTTGTTTTTGGAGGTGGCAATGATCCTCTTTTGGGCGCTGATTCCTTTGTTGAGGTCGCGGCTGGTAAAGATGATGCGTGCACCGCGGCGAGCCAACTCGATGGCCGTCTCTTCTCCGATGCCCGAGGTCGCGCCGGTAATCACAACCGTCTTGCCTTGCATATCCCTGAGGCACTTGCAATTTTTAGTGCGCACGACACGCATGTAATAGAATACGACGATGCTCGCGTATATGAGAGTGGAGTATATGCAGAATGCTAAAAGAAACATTGTTCAGTTTTTATTTTTTCACCGTTGACACTACTAGTTCGAGAGCTGCACCACCGGCAACTGCATCCGTAATCCTTTGATATCGAGTAGATGTTTGATGCCTTTAGTCGGACATGCGCATCAATGTTTTGGTCGAACAGGTAACACTATTAGCTTTGTGTGCGGGGTCCGTTTATATTGGTCGGAGGCTAAGAGTTTGCACGAGTAGCGAGCGAAAGCTGAGCCCTCCGTCGTTGTTGTGATTGGTGGGCGGGGGGGCTGGGGGCGGGGCTTCCGGCACGCGGGCGTTCAACAGGCGCAGTGACGTCACAAGTCCGCCGTCCCCCTCTTACAGCAACGTTATTGATTTATGGCGTGTTCGGCGACCGGAATAAGTGGTTATGGAGCGCTGCACTATTGTGCCTTAATTATTTTATCTCAAACTCTACGTCATTATTTCACACCAATCCTTTCGGGATGCACCAAATTGACAAAATTAAATATTGTTTTTATCCAAATCCGTTCCTATCATTTATTTACAAACATCCATAATGAAACTGCTCTGTTCAAAAATTCTTTATATTGTCTTGAAAACTTGATCAGCAATGTTTTTCCTCACGTTTTACTATTCAGTCACTCAGCTACGGCGGCGCGGCGCGGCGTAGCAAGCTACGAAACGCTACGGAAGTGCAATTTTTGTAGATGTATGCCAATGTATGGAGTTATGACGGATTCCAATACACAAGTCGCTGACCGGAAATATATGCTATATAATGTATAACTGTGAACTTAGTACGATTCGCTGCGCAGAACAGGTCCAGTACGGAGATGCGTGCAGCGGACGGGAATAGTGCCTAACTTCATTACTTCAGTTATTGTTCATCATTACCTGCCTGCAAATCGAACCCGCGGGACCACATGCGCAGAAGATACTACTACTATGCTATGATAAAAAAGTACATATAATGTCATGCCTCTGTCCGTAAAGGGGGAGCAGAGCTTTAGTTGTTTTACATTAAAACTACGATTAGCACCTTTTTGGGATGAACTGAGCCCGCGGGCTGAGTGGTTGTGGGCTGAGTTGACCCCAGAATGGAATATTGAGGTATGCCGATGTTTATATCGGCGGTCACTATAGTGACAGCAGACCAGTTTACTTAATCCGTAATTTTCGTCAACTGGTTTCTTTTCAATTTCGTCTAATACTTACAATAAAATCTTTGACAGTCTAGCCCTTACAAACCACACGGCAAAGAAATGATCCATTAAAATATCAGTTTGATAAATAAAGAGGTTAATTTATTGAGCGTGGTTCATTCTCAATGTAGAATATGCAGGTGATGGTCTTCCACGAGATGTAAGGTATTTCCCAATTTTAACAGATAATGAATTTAAGTATGCCTATGTCGCTGCAAGGTTGAACGTAGAATGTACAGTTGTTTTATTATATGGATTCTGTGCTTACAGTGAGGAAGGACAAATGATTATAACGTCTTGATCGATATAGCCTTTAGTGTAGGTATTGCTATCTAGATATTTGGATCAACATGTAATCTCCGTTTACTCGCCTCGATACCATACCAGTGGTCTTCGGTGGCAGCTCTATAACACTGTTTCCAGGCCATGTAAGGTCGGTTGTGGACCTTACAACCTACATGAATATGATGATGAAGATACCACTGAACGATACCCATAATGATAAAATGATGTATGGTGTGGAAATATCGTAGTGTGATTAACAAGAACAATAATTCCTGTTATTCACACAGGTCTGGTGATGCTGGTGCGAGAAATTTATGTGAAAAACAGTTCGCAAGGTTTAACAGTCTTTGAATTTTGCGTCTTGGACTGTGTAATCTACGTTATTGTTTGTTTAACACGTCTTTATAGGTTCTCTTGTATATGTAACTAGCAAATTAAGTGACTATATATAATATAGTAACAATGTAATCGAAGAAAGTAAGTGGCGTACTGTCCCCTCTACTGTTTTCCATTTTTATAAATTCAATTACTTCTTCCTTATTATCTTCGTATCACTTGTATGCAGACGATCTCCAAATTTACTCCCAGTCACGTCTTGAAGACCTACCCGTTGCCATTAACACCATAAACAGTGACTTGGCTCGAATATCAGACTGGAGCCAACGTCATGGTCTCAAAATTAACCCAAGCAAGACTCAAGTGATCATAATTGGTAGTCCATGGTTTCACTCGAGAATAGATAATGTTTCGTTACCTTCGATTATTTTTGATGGTGTTCCAATTGATTATAGCAGTACGGTGAAAAATCTTGGTGTCTTGTTTGATAACACCCTGTCCTGGAAACCTCAAATTGCTGAGGTGAGTAGGAGGATCTTTGCTGCTTATGGGTCTCTCAGAAGACTAAAAAATCTCTTGCCGACCAGTACTAAAATCTCTCTTGCTCAATCACTTCTTTTACCAATCTTAGATTACGCTGATTGTTCATATCTTGATCTCACGGAAGAGCTGCTTGGCAAACTCGAGCGGCTACAAAACGTCTGTATTAGGTTTATCTTTAATCTCAGGAAGTATGACCATGTGTCATATTTCCGTGCTAAATTACACTGGCTCCCTATTCGTCGTCGGAGGGACTCTCATGTTCTATCTCTTCTTTATTCTATACTCTTTATCCCTTCTACCCCGTCATATCTCAAAGAAAGATTTGAATTTCGTTCTCTCGCCCTTGATCGCACTCTACGCTCCTCCCTAGATCTGTCTCTTACTATGCCCATTCACTGTACTCACTTCTACACTAATTCCTTCACCGTCCAAGCCATAAGGCTATGGAACTCGCTCCCTCCGACCATAAGACGTGCCCCGTCTATTGACGCGTTTAAAAACCGTCTGAAAGCCCACTTCCTTTCTGTCTCCTAGTGTAGGTAGGTGCCTACTCCATTTTAGTGTTCCCCTAGGCAGGTACAAGCTTTGAGTCCGTCATAAATCTATATTATATTTATATATATATATATCGTTTTTATGTAGTTATATAGTATGTAAGTACTTATTATTATGTATGTTTATTAATATGTATGTTATTGTAGGTATATATTTCACGTAGGTTATTTAGTATAGATAATTTAGTATACAACTACATTTTGTAGTTTATACGGTATACTTGCACTATTCCGCGTTACTTTATAGTCTCCTGTATCCAAAGGTTGCCTGGAAGAAATTGCTACGAAGCAATAAGGCCGCCTAACTGTACATGACTACCTGTTCTTACTTCCACTCTGTCATTTATTATTTCTGTGTGTGCAATAAAGTATATTCATTCATTCATTCAAAGTAAATTTTAACCTACTTCTAATTGGCCCCGATTCGCGAAGTCACGCTCTAATTCTAATTTTAAAATCCAGCTATCCTTTTCGTTTTTATGACCAATGAAAGAGAAGTGATGAATTCAGACGAACGAATGATATTAATTTAACGAATGATAACTTAGCGTAGCTGTCAGATAAGATATTTTTCAGTCGGATACGTTTTATAAAGTCAATGGATATTTTACGTGCTCTCTAAAATTGTGCTATCGACGCGTCTAAAAAGGTTCCAATTCGATTTTTGACAGCTCTAATACTCTCTCTGTGAGCTGTAGACCTCGCGAGTCTGTATTTCTTTTCATATTTATTTATATTTTTTCTCCACCTACATCCCAAAACCTTGTTTTTTTTTTTAATTTTCTTATTGTTTTAAATTTTTTTTTATTTTTAAATTATAAAATCCTTTTTTATATATTATTTTATTTTATTGGTTGAGAAATGTGACCTGTTGAGGAAAACAGCCTCAGCGGACCTTGTAAGCTGGCAACCGCCATAACTCCGTAATTTTTTAAAATTTCCAAAAACTGACTCGACAAAAAGAAATCGATTAATTTATCGAACCTGCTCACAAAATTTCACGGGAAGGAACATACTTCGGACCCAAGTCGGCCGAAGCAAGGAGAATTTGTGCAGGTGGGGCTTTAGCTCGGATAGTGCATGCCAGTGCGGTGTCTCTCCCCAGACAATGGCGGACATGTTATCCTGCCCAGCGTGCCCTAACACCTGCACACGCGAGGATCTTCTCAATGCTACGGATAATGCTATATCCGTAGCTGCGTACTGGCACAAATTACGTAAAGCCGCGACGCGCGCGTGCTGGTCCGCATATATTTAATAGCTGTGTATGAACCGATACGCTAAGAAGAAGACGGGAATCGGTTGAGAAACGCGACCTGTAGAGTGAAACAAACTAACAGATGGACATACAAAAGAAAATTTGGCCAAGCTGAAACAGAGACAGACAATTACGATGGCCATCTCCTGTCCTTTTTTAATCTTTAAAAGGTGAAAAGGACTGACGAACTTAAATTGAGGATTAGAGGGCTACCATTGTCGTATCATTTTAAACGTATAAGTTTACATAATTCGGATGACAATACAGAGTTTGGTACCATTGCGCTGATCTGATCATGGAAACAGGAGGTGGAACTCTTCAATAGTTAGGATTTGTAAAGCCCTCGAGTTTGTACTCATTTGATTTGTGCATTTGGTGACGAGGGTCTGGTGATGGAACCAGGAGCTGGATAGTGGTTACTGACATAAGCGTGTTTTTTTTTTAATTTCTGTTATTAGGTATTATTAAGTTAACTGTTGACACTCGTACTTACGTGTACTTTAAGTGAGATAACCTTTATGTTTTACCTACTTTAGTTAAGACCTACGTATAATACTTACACTACACCATTTTTCGAATGTAATTTTAGAATACAAACTTGTTTTCAATCGTACAGAACAATTTTTATGTGCATGCAGGCTGGGGAACCAGTAAATATCTTTGATCGGGGAGCCTATAAAACAATCGTTTAGTAGATTTGAGATTCAGTATTGTCTAATTAATGCAGCGTCTATGCTTCACAGCAAAGATTTATCATATTTTCATTTCATGTGGTAGTGAAAGAAATGTGCTGATTCTTATTGAAGAGTTCTCGGTGGTGGTAGCGCGAAGTTACTAAAGATTGATAAAAGGAATAAAAAGCTCGTATAATTTATCAGAATCTTTGCTTTTAAGGCCTGCTCGCCTCCGCCGTCGTCAGCATAAAGATGGTAGGACCTCAGAGAAACAAAAGAAGGTCGGAATCGGAATGAAGGAACGTGACGCGCGTCCTGTTTCTTTGGGTAGGACAAATCTTTGTTTAAAAATGTTTTACGCGCTGTTCCGCGCCTCTTATCACTCCGCCATACGAATATTAGTATGAATGATATCCGTCTAACCCAGTGAAGAGATGTACCAAGCATTTTATAATGTGCTTGTATAAGCGTCGGTGTTCAAGTGTCTACGGCCGCTGTCTTCCATCCGGGACACGCGGGTTTGAACCCTACCACGTACCAATGTGTTTTCGAATTTCGAATTCATTTATGTACGTTTCGACGCTCTTATCTGAAGGAAAACATCATCGTAATGAAACCTGCACACTTCTGCAAAGAAATTCAATTATTGTGTGTGAAGTCGACAAACCCGCACTGGGCCAGCGTGTTCCACTAAGGCGTAGTCGCCCTAATTCAGGGTAGACTCGAGCCTCTCGGTGGGGACGTAAATGAGCTGATGATGGCGTACTTACTTAACGAAAGTCAATTTTGTCCGACCAAGGTAGTTTTTGACAAAACAAAGGTTTGACGAAAAACGGCGGCTACGAGCAAGTGGACTATATGGGTTAGAGGAGGATTTATGCACCCAAAAAATCCCCTATTCTGTCTGAGTACCCACTCCATGGAGGATTTTTCAGGTTGCATAAAGGAACAACTCCTTAACCCATAGTCTGCTTGTTTGGTACATCTGGGTGGACCACGTGCAATATTCTTTGACTTGTTATGAATTATAAAAGATGATAGACCATTTTTCAGTTAATAATCACATTTTAATAATAAACTTATAGTATAGGTATAAAGGTATACATAAATATTTCACATATAACGTAAGTTTACTAGTCAGTACAGTACCAGACTATGATGGACTACTCCTTGGCCATAAATAGTAGTAATTGTATTCAGTAGACTGAACACAATTGGAAGTTTTTATCTGGAACTAAACTGTTTCTTAAGCGTAAATGGCATTTACCGAAGACAGCCAAAATAAATATTACAGATAGATATTTAATATAAAATAATGTACTATTTACAGTGTACAGCCTAACTATGGTTCAACCGTTTTGACAGGCCTGATCGCCGTACTTTATATAGGGCAGGCTCGGGCCCCCCGGCGGGGCATAGCTAGGATCAAAGGTACCTATACTTAATGCCCGCAATATTCTACCATGTCCGGGTCATTCTACATGCCATTATTTATGGTCAAGAATTGTTGTAGTCATTCTATTGCACAAAACCTGTCATGCAAGAAGACTAGTAATTTGAACATGTATATTACAATATTTATCTAAGTACCTAAAATATTATTTTATTCTGTCTTTAGGTGTGGTTGGCCAAGAAAGTGGTTTACTTTAATTATTTCGTTTCCTAGTTATCGAATATTGATTTAAATGTTTATACCTACTCGGTATCAGACAGATCAATCTGCAAACGAAAATGACTTTCAACTTTAGGGCGGTAAACCAGTTTTTTGGTCGAATATACCTACCTACTTTAACAATACTTAAACAGTTAATTAATTAAATAGTCGAGAGAGAGAATGAGATTTCTTAAAGAAAAAGTGTTTAAAACCTGTGTTTAAAAGAAATTAGTTTTATGAAACCTTATGTATGAAGGAAACGTGAAAAAAAATATAAAAGAAATACAAGGAACATTTTTATTTAAATACTCTTTAAAAATCCCTCTAACAATACCCCATTCCGTAAAAAAGGCGTAACTTCATATAGCTTGCACTGCACACAACATTGTTTTCGGTAAGAAAGAAACTTGTGTAATTGTTGAAACATCTTTAGAAAATTGATCTTATTACTACTTCTGTTAAACTGCAGACCGACTAATTCTGATAAGTATTTGGCGACTAATGACGACTCACAAGTCATTACGATTATTTTCTCACACATTTTATTACATAAGTACTTTTACATAATGATAAGGAACTTAAACATAAACTTGTGTACATTTCTCAAAATAATATTTAATATTTAACATGGTGTGTGCGTAGTGTGTAAGTGCTTTGTGTCGGTGTGTGTTGTGTAATGTACACTATTGTACACAGCCTGCATCTTACCTAGCTGCAACATAGCAGTTTGTTGCCTCTGAACCAACTAAATACTAGACGGGTAAATAAATCGCCCATGGTTCAACTAGTAGAACCATGGATCTCAAGTTGCAGATTTTGTGCAGTTGACTGACATAGCTACAATATATGCAACCGCATTGAAACTGCGCAATCAGCCGTTATCAAATACTTTATCAACCAAAAAATAATTAATTGTGATCAGCAAACATTTTCTAAAACGCCTTCTACCTTAGATATTAAGAGTTTTGGATTCGACTGTACTAAAACTGCATCTAATTTGGCAATTTGTAGTTGCGTCTAGTTTCGCGCGTCTATGTGAGCACTATGGCCGCGGAAGCATTCAGTCAGATCGCGCGCACACAGCATTAGCACATAGATTCGGTTCATAACATAAATATGAATCATTTAAGACGAACTATATCCTAGATAGTGAAAAATAATGTATTCTGTCCGACTACAGACAACTCGCGGCGAACTAACTACCTTACGAGTATACGATAGGTACAATTTAGTTTTTTTTTTACATACAAAGCGAAAGTTAAATCAGTTATGAAAAAGAAATTAATAATAAAGTTCCATAATGAAATATTGGGACAATGGCTACGAGGTTTTAATTAATTAGTCAACAGGTAACTTTTAGATTTACATATCGTTGATTGTTTAACACACTATGTACAGAACAACCTCGTAACGTAACTTAAAGTAATCTATTAATAAATTATAGGATCATATTTAGTTATACGCCGATTAGATTGGACGAAGAACTACTTATTTTGTCCTTACTCATCGTATGGATGGACAGGAAGGTCGACAACTAACCTTAAAAACCCTGGTGTCATAGAACCACCACAGACGTTTTAGACGTTTTTTTTTACTTTTCCCTAACTATAATAATAATTGCTATGTATACCAATAGCTGACGCGGACTTTAATTACTAGAAATAAAACAGAATCGGTTGAAAAACTTTTTTTTTGTGATTTTTCAGTTTCAATTGTGACCTGTGACGTCAATGGCTATTAATTGCCTCATTGTCTAATCTTGAATTTAAAACCTTTATAACTCAGCCAATTTTTAAGATGGGGCAAAAAATATTTTATTACTGTTTGATAATAGGAATTCATTAATTAATTAATTTAAAGCAGTCAATCCCCCTGTCTTCGCCTTTATTTGACATCAAAATATACGAGTTGATTGATAGGGATAATAATCTACATGTTCATTATCTATCGCGTATAATGAAATAAGATCCTGCGTATGATTTTATATGTATAGAGACAGTAGTAACACGTGGTCACTTATTCTGCTTGTCACTAGAGTCCGTCACCTGTGGGCATCAGTAAACCTGGAATTAGAATAAAAAATACATTCCATTAAAGTCAGTAGGGAGGAGTATATTGTTATATCATCATCATCATCTCAGCCGGAAGACGTCCACTGCTGAACATAGGCCTCTCCCATAGGTTTCCAATGTGAACGGTCCTGCGCTACTTGCATCCACCGGCGGCGACCAGCAACCTTCAGCAAGTCATATTATGTCCACTTTGTGGAAGGAAGGCCGGCCAGCACCTCGCTCTCGGCCCGCGGTCACCATTCGAGAACCTTTCTTTAGCATTTATTGTTATAGTAAGTATATAGATACTTATTTTATTATATGCAGGTATTTTTTATTATTCTTGAGCTGCCAAAGAAAAAAATGGATTACTATCTTATATAACAGCAAGGAGCAACGTGCCTGTCGTCTTAATGTGCCTTCCGTAGCACGAAATAATTTTACATTTAGAATACTGCAATGTCGTAACTAAAAAGGGAGATTTTTGTTTGACAGTGACCCTGGATTTACACTTGATTGACACTGGATTGACACTTAGATCCGTAGGACAGCTCACCTTGACACCATATGCCATTTCGTAGCCCCCCTTGCTCTGCATCTGGTTCTGGATGGAGTGCAGCAGGGAAGGCGGCATCTCCACATCCGTCGTTCCTGGAAACAACGATACAAATGTTCATATTACTACCATTTCATCAACAAACACGTACTTTACGAAGTACGGAAAACGTTCTAAGTATGTCACCTATGCATGACAAGGCTTAGTTGCTGGCTAGGAAACTAATACAACTTTTTATTTTTTTACTTATTACTTAACAGTTTACGCAATCATATTTCAATAAAACACGTTTTTGGGCATCCATAATAATTATACTCGTAAATGAAAAAAAAATCGCTGATAGCTTCACAATAAAATCAATAAAATCTGCTTTCGTTTGCACTGTGCAATTTATATTTTGAGCTTCAGACTCCTGTTATAAATTTGATCGCAAGAACAGTGCCCAGTGGGGTTGGTTGGTGTCATAAGGAAAATAAAAACAACACAATGATCGACTATTTTACGTTCTAATACAAACAATGGCCCTGATTCGTGAAGTCCACCAGAACCAGATCAGAATTATAATTTAAGAGTATATTTGGTGATTTTCAATCCTCCTTACCCCGATACTATAATTTACAAAATTACACAAGTGGAAAATTAAGAACTGGTCGTCGACTCCTATAAAACTGCTGCGGCGGATTGCCTCAGACTCAGTTTTATAAGATCGCCAGAGAGTGTTCTTTCAGAATATAATGAGGAAAAGCACCAGAAATTTCGATGATATCGATTTAAGACAGGCGGCGGTTAGTCTAAAAATCGACTGGGAATTCTGGTAGATAGAGCTTACTTATTTTTATTTATTTGGAATAATACTTATAGGTCTCATATAACGTCTAGTAAAAATTAATAAATAAATGGTACGAATTTATATTTTTTCCAGTTAAGTGAAATTGTAACTATAACATCAACATGTGACACAGTTCGTCTGCAAAGCTCGCGACGGAAACCTTCTATAGCATCGTTCCCTTTCACTGCTGGAAGGAACACGTTACTGTTGCACCTGCTTCAAGCACATAGTGACCTCATTTGCGTCGTGGAATGTATCGACTGACCTCAAGACCATTCTGTGTTGTGATGTGAACAATTCGGATTTGAATTGAGAGTCTTAAGCAATGTTCACACTAAAGAATCCATAGAATGGAAGATTTGGAGAAAGCCAGATTTCTTGTAGATTGGGCTTAACACTATTTTCATCCCTTGACGTAAAAAGTTAATTCAATGTTGTTAAAATAATGCGAAAAAGACGCTCGATTTGCCGTGGGCCAGGATGTCCAATTCAGTTTGCAGTTACTACTTTTGGGTTTGAGAATAAAAATTCACCATAAACTTATTTTTGATTTGGTATAGAAACTGAGAACGGCGAATACTGTTGGTTTGCTTGTCTATAAGTTACAATAACTTGTGACCTTAGCGTGACCTGACCAGTCTATCGGCGGTCACAGTCGAAACATTCTGACTCACTAACACAACATAGGTACCAAAAGAGACAGGCGTCCTTGGTTCTATATTATATAAAGTTCTATTATAAGTATAATAAAATACAAAGTTACTTCAAATCGATTAATACACGAACGCCATTGTAAAAAATCAATTGGTTAACAAGAATTTTAAATTTAAGTAGAACATAGTTGGTACGTCAACAAACCGCGTTAATAATTTAATTTTACCTACTAACAGGTTTCGTCGTATTATTTATCTAAAGTACCAGCAGGATGTTTATTGTTTTGTTTCAACGTAGTACTTATTTAACATGCGAAATTGTTTATCATAATATCTGCTTATAACTATAAACCCCACCGAGGGGCTCGAAGATTGTAGAATAAGGGCGATCAGGCATTCAATGAACTAGTGCAGGGGTTCCCGCTTTTTTTGGTCTCGGAACCCTAATTGACGATATTTTTTTTGGCGGTACCCTATTTTGATAACTAAAGAAATTACCTTGTAGTTTGAATATTTTTCATGTGAGACTTGCGCGACTTGCGCGATAAGAGCGCTTACGTGCCGTAGCGCCCGCACTTCTAGTCGTAATGAAATGTAGTTATGACTCTATTTTACAAATGTTTTGTTTAACTCTCGGACTGAACGCAGAACCCTTGTGACCCTTCTACGGAACCCTAGGGTTCCGCGGAATCACTGAACTAGTGTACAATGTCTCTGTTATCAAAATTAGTCTAGCTTTTGTAACGCTGCTGGTGCAGTGTGAGTTGGTCTGATCAACTTCACACACAACCTTTTATGTGCAGGATCCTCACGATATTGTTCTTTTATTTACTTTTGGCTGTGTAAGATCGGGTTTGACATAGTTGTCTAAAATACTTGTATAGTGTTTCGGTTCGAATAAATAGACTAAGACATAGAATGCGACATAAATAAGTCAATAGCACTCATTAGTATTAAAAAAAAGATGTACAACGCAGGTAGGTACTTAAATTGGCAAGTTCACGGATTATTGCTTCGATGACTCACACGTAATGCGAGGTATTTTTATTTTTAGTGTCTTTTGAGTACATAATGATACCGCCTGCGGAACCGAGAGTCGAGGTCGCGAAGAGCAGGGACTTGCGCGCACGCAGCGCTAATCGCCGACCTCAGAGCCTTCAATGGCGGCCACGCGGGTTTTGTCTTTAACACTACACGAAATTCGCGCGAGTATCTTTTGAGAAAATTAAATAATAGTTTATTTCGCTTAAAAAATTACAACAAACATAAACAGAGGTTGGCAGCACCTAGTAAGTATATCAAATACCTGTGTCAGATGGCAAAATTGAAGGTTTTATTTTTATTTAAAACAGTCGATGTTACTGTTATTTCTACATATTATTTTATATATATGATTTCGTTTTATACACAGTTGCACGGAAGATCATTAGAGTCCTTAAAAAAGTTGCTTGGTGTTAGTAACCATTTCTCTATTCTCAATGAACAGGGTACTACAGCGAATGACTACGATCGGTTTGAAACCATGAGCTATAGAAGTTAACGTAAACTATGACGGTTAGCTAATTTTTGTGCCTCATTCATGATTATATTTACAAACCCAGTCCAATTTCGTAATAAATAATTGCTATAAATATTACTGTAATCATTTTGACACATGTTGTAATTAGATTATGTAAGTTGTTCGGGATTTGGAGCAATATGAAAAACAATTTACAGAATAGAGTACATGCAATCATTAAGAGTAATTTATATATAAATATTTCAGTACTTGAGATTCACTACGCACTTATGGACAATTATGATTTCAATTTAATTGTAGAGTGAGGAGAAAACGTAAACCTACAAGAAGCTACCAAACACACACACCTCCAACACCACTGTACAGTCTCCTGGTAGATTGTAGGGATCTTTAAATGTTGGTGATGTCTTGATAAATGATAGAAGAATTAGCTTCAGTCAATGTTTATTATCTTGATAACAATCGTAAATACACTTGTTTATATTGACACGAAAGGTACGAGCGCACGGCGCGGTGGTGTGACGTGAACTGATTTATGCATTACATAGCGAATACCTATTATTGGCTACGTTGTAACTTATTTGTATATATTTCCTATTTTTATTATAGAATATGCTGTTGGTATTCCGAATAAAATAAAATAAAATAAATAAATAAAATAGGTAAAAGTAAAACAGCTGACTAAGACCATGTGCGGTTGCACTTAAACCGTAAAACCACATTAAAAGAAAAACACTTACTTCAGAATTATTGAAAACTAGGTTATGACAAGGTTATATTATAATAACATAAATCAGCAATAAGTACAATAACATGTTCAACTTTTAATATAGGTACTTGTATGGTTAGCAACTCGGAGGAAAAATTCCTCGAGGCGATCGCAGCCGCAGAAATGCTCTCAAGTAATTTTTTATTTATGCTTTGTCATGAAACATATTTGTGTAGGTTAGTAAACTGTACAAGTATATACAAGCTTAGGTAAAAATAAAATGTTTATATCGTTTTAATAGAAATAACCTATATAAGAAAACTTCATCGATTTCTGGCTGTTTGTACACCATCGCCTTTGCTGACTGTACCTCGTGATGAATAAAGCACTGAAAAATTAACACAGAGATGATATTTGGTATTCAAAAAGAAGCAACCACTTTGCGTTTATTTTGCATAATAGTCGCTTAGCTGAGCATTTAGTATAACAGCCGCACGCATATAGGCCGCGCGTGCGCAAGAAGAGCAGCAAAAGAACACTCACAAAGACGACAGAATAATCGTAATTTCCTTACATGGAGTGAAATGGTACAGTCAGTAACATATGAGTAGTCAGTCAGCCGTGGACCTGACCAATGTCGTGTGCTACCGTCCATTGGAAACATCCAAACCTGGATAATTTTATATGGTTATCATAGGTATGTTGTCAGTGGCGCGGTCCAAGCAGCCCCTTAGCGGGGACGTATATGAGTGATTTAGTTTCATCAGGACACAATTTCAATTGGACACACTATATTTTATTCTACAAATCTAAATAAAAACGAGATAGAAACGAGATTTCGCATTTGCAAGAACGAACACACAATTAATTTGCATTATTTACATACTTTCTAATTATCATAATTATGAAATGCTTCACCTAGTTGTCTCTTGTTCATAGAAGACTTAAGTATGATTTTCAGTAGATTTTTGGTAAAACGGATTTGTAATTCCATCCGTGAATGTTCGTGCCTATTCGTTATCAGTTATCAGTGATAATCACATAGTGAGGAAATGCGGCTAAGGAAAACAACTCGCAGTGCTGGAGAAGATCCCAGTAACTAGATGAATTTATATAAACACATACATCACACTAAGATAGTATGAATCAGGGCTGACCGAAGTAATGTTTGTTTAAACTCGAATACGCGTGCAACCGACATGAATGTTCTAAATTTAAAATGCAACGACGACATTCCACGCGTCGCGTCGTCGCCTGCGCCCTTCTCCGGTCAATGCGTGTTGCTTTTCTTTCGATTTCAGCGCTCGTTGGTTTTGTTCGTCCTGTTTACGACGTGACACCAGCAATACCAACGTACACCAAATAATTTCAAATTTCCCTGTATGTTATAATACGGCACGATATGTGAAAGAAATACCTATTTAACTAAGAGATAAATAATTTTATTACTTGAGTGTCTAGCAGACCAGACAGTTAATATGGGCTAATTCGGATTGATTTGTAAGTCAAAACCTGTAGTAAAAACACAATTAATTGTATAGTATGCTCGATTGCCCAAAATTTCACCATTTCGGTCGGCAGCGTTACCAAATTATTGGCATAAAGCGGTGGCGCGGCGCGCGTTTGAGTAATACAGATATTGTAGAATAGCCAAATGGTAAATGGCTTTTTCCAAACACGAAAAGAAAGTCGGTTTTGTCTATTACTGCTTGGTCTCTTCATCTGTCAAGACCTCTATCATCCAATTAGTTGGCTTTTCTTCATTGTCTCTTTGTTCCATGATCCTGTGACAACATCTCCGCAGTTCATTTACGTCTTACGCAACGCTGGTCGACTTCACACATAATCTTTGAGTTTCTAGCCAGGAGTGTTCAGGTTTCCTCACAATAGAGCGTTGAATAAATGTACATATTATTATGAATTCGAAATTCTAAAATTCATTGGTACGTGGTGGGGATCGAACCTATACCTCCCGGATGAGAGGCAGCGGTCATAGCTATTGCGCCTCCGACGCATGTTTTGTCAAGTCATTCAGAATCGTGCATCTTTTTTATATGACCCGGTGTAAGTCTAAAATGGGGTGACTGACTGTACTATAAATAGCTCGCCATAGAGGCATAGACCACCGTTTGCGTCACTAAAGGTTAAAACCCGTCTTGCTGGAAATAAAGAAAGCGACCACTTTCTAAGCATCTATCTACCTTCGAGCCTCATATAATTAACATCAATATAATTCAGTGAAACAGATATTAAAGCCGTATTAAGACGAATCATGTTTATAAATTTTGACGCGCAATAACCTAACTTATACAGAATGCGAAGATGAATCTAAATAAGTTAACTTTTAAAACTTTTTAGATGATTTTACTATAATTAAACAAAATTACTGTTTTTCGGGGATTCCATAATGCAGTTAGATAGGTAATTTTACAGTAAATGTTTATACAATGTAACTAAATAACCTGATAGAGGTTCTGCCAGGTGGACTGATGACCTGAGGAAGGTCGCTGGTGGTGGCTGGATCATGGATGAGGAAAGCGGGTGATCGTGCGCTTTGGCGTGCTCTTGGGGAGGCCTACGTCCAGCAGTGGACTGCAATAGGCTGATTGATTGAACTAAATAACGCAAAAATGGTTGTTTAGTGCGTGAAAACATAGATAAAAATTATCTTAGTCAAATTATATTTTTTATCTATATTGGACAGGAGAAGGAGTTGAATTGATTCATCTCTTCGACAACCCGGTGCGACTAACTATATTACGGGATATTTTACGCTTCGATAAGAAAATATTGCCTATCATATTTATTATTAATGAGTTTCTTTATAGCAACTATCAATATTAATTATCCAGCTCCGCACCGATCAGCTGATTGAGGGTCGTTTATCAGTATTACCTGCTCTACGTGGACATAATATAATATAAAATGAGTACTTTCGAGTGGCTTTCAAACAGACAGCCGGGAGATAACGTGGCAATGATAAGCTCATCCGAAATCCGATTGCAGAGAGATAGTAACGTCCTGTACAAACATCGATAAGTTGGTAACGCGCTAAAATGCACTTTAAAATCGTATACAAAAGACCTAATGGTGTACTTATTGTGTTGCTAGCTGGTACTACAGCGTGTTGGAAAAATAGCTATGATGATGACAGCTCCTTGAAACGCTTCAAGTTTATCTGATCTTCGAACTGAAAGCGTCCGATGCGCATTTTTCTAGATCGCTTCTCAGTATTGGCGTTGCGCACTTTCATCAATGTCAACTTGCGTCAGCGCATGGATCAATGGAGCAAGAGACTATTATACCTCTAATCCAATGCAAGAGCTATCAGTGGAGCAATGAGATGATATCCTGAAACGCGAACATGATTTATAAGGTTTAATTTCAATCATGTCATTATATATTTTATAATACAAAATCCAGTGATTTTTGTATTATTTGGTTGTTAGAAAGGGCCTTCTTTTCTTTGTCAAAAGTAGCTCCATATTGTTTCTTTTCCTATAAATATTTATAGAGTGTTTCTTGGCAATATTATTTGCGATTTATTCCACATGGCCCTATTTATTTTTGCAGTTCAACGTAATTTTACTTTAGTATGTTTTGTAAAAGGTAACAAGGACATAAGTAGTTAACCGATTGTAGATAATGTTAATATATTCAACCTCAAATGCTATGTGTTACCTATTATAACGTAGAAGTTTGTATAGGTATTTTGTGTTATTGAAGTCCTCATCTTAAGTAATATGTTTTGTAAAAGGTAACAAAGACAATTGAAAGTAGATAAAATGTTAACATTATTCAACCTCCTTTGTGTTACATTTATAACAAAGAAGTAAGTAAGTAAAAACACTTTATTGCACACAAAAGGAATATAAAACAATAAAATAAAAACATATAGCTTTAAGAAGTTGTAATAGGTATTTGTGCGTCTAATCTTACTGAATATCTATTACGTACGGATGTCTTCTCTCCCCTTTGACATCGTAAGTTACGCTCATTTGTATCCTACAATGACTATCAAGGAATACGTTAAGTATTTCGATCAGATCAGAAGTATTGTATACGTACAGGAAAATAATATTGTGTTATGATTTCCAAAGAAAATTTGCATTTAAAGGGCAGCAGCGCAGCGTCAGTCTGTACGTTATACAGCGTTGTTTTTAACGCCACCTGCCCCCGCTGCATGACTACCGTCGATAAAATAAGCCGCGCGACATATAAAGTGACCGTCAATCAATAGTATCCAAACTTTTGTCGCGCGAAGATAAAAACAACGTTACTATTGGCGGTTCCGTATTATGTCGTGCGGTTTATTTTATCCACGGTCGTCATGCAGCGGGGGCTGGAAAGTACTCGAAGTACTGAAGATAGGAAAAAATACTCAAAGGAAACATTCCTTTATTTTTTTTAATAAACAAAACTGCATATGTAAAGATTTTCGAAAATTCGCTCGCTACACCCGGGAATCGAACCGGCTGAAATAAAATAAAAAACACGCTATATACTTCTATGTTATGAATGTCGAGTAGATCTGCTCATGAAACTGCGCAACTTTTTACTTGTCGTGCAATATTGACGTCGCCTGTTTTGATCGTAAGTAAAAAAAACTGAGATTTGGTAAGGTTATAGAACAGAAACTGTTCAGCCAGAGAGGTTTTGCATTATTTAATGAACACGTTGCATAATATTATGAGAAATTAATAGACCCCGTAACGGTTTTTGAGCGTTCGGCAGAAGTGGTGGGAATACCCGCTTCATGGAGTGAGTAAGAAAGAGAAAGATACTGTCACATTCAAGGTCGGCGCTTTCTCCATTCTCGAATCGGTGACGGCTAACGGAGGCTCAAGATGGAGGCAGACCCAGCGCTTCCCATAGGCCTTATTCAGGTCCTGCATGGTGCTAAATCGGCGCTGGACCAGCTAGGCAGCTAATACCATTGATGGTACAACTGGCACTTCAGGCTCCAGGCGGCTGCGCATCAAATTGCAAATGTCTTACCTATGTGTCCTGTGTGCTGGAAGTTGGTGGGCGCGCTGATCATGGAACGGTCTATTCTCCGGCGCGTGCGTTGCGCCTGCGCAGCCGGCTGGTAGCAGCACGCGAACCACTGCAGCCAGATCTCACTGCCTGTGCTCGCCATTTCGTTCACTAGCACTGTCCACACTGAACGCGAAAGCGAGGGCTAAAGGAAGGCAGCAGTCGGCGAACTTCAACCGAAAGGTTCGTAAGAAGTCGCGATGCGGAGTGGCGTCTGCGTCGCCTGCCTGTGGTATTATATCGGTCGGTATCAGCGATCTTCAGTGTGTGACGTCACCGGCCGCCGCTGATCTGCCGCCGGCTGATATGGATCGCATGTTTCTCCGATAACTGCAAATAGAGGAAACAATGACACGTTTATGTGGAATTTTCTTACGTACAATAATATTGTGTCTGATGAAGGTACCATGTTATTCAGATATAATCTTTTTCAGCAAAGTAAACCGATCAGCTGGTGGTTTTGTATGAAGGAGCCAATCCACGTCAAAGTGGAAAAAATAACTAAGACAGCGGGGATAGACATTTTTTTGAATCATAAAATAATCATTATACTTATATTGTTTTGAGAAAGTTTTCCGAAACCATTTGTAACAATACTGACATCAATCATAGAGATAACGCCAATCATCAACGTTGATAGTTTGAGAGTTAGCTAATATGTTTGACTGTATTTAAGATAAAAATATATTATATATATATATATATATATATACTTAGAGCGGTTACGCACTACGCTCGATCCGAATCCGAGAAAATCGGTCCAGCGTGGCCGTAGAACTATTTGTATGGAAGTACGGGTTCGGATGACGGATTCAAATCGGATTGAGTGCGTAAGCTACCATATAAATAGTTATACGGCCACGCCCCACGTCGCGCGCCGCCGCCGCCGTACCTTTGCGTGTAGGCCAAACACTACAACATAATCATAAATATGCCCTTCAGACAGAAACCGCAACCGCGGGGACGCGGGTCTAATCGTACGATTAATTCAGTAAGGCCCGTTAAGGGGACATTCTTCTCCAACGCGTTTTTCGCCCTGGCAACGTGCTAGGCCGAGGTCCGTGCCCGAATGAGGGTGCTCCCAGATACGTTATCATAGATTTTTAAGGGGTGAGCCTTCCGCTCCCCCGCAAGTCCGCGCCCGCTATATTACCACTCTGGTAGAAATAGCGATTGTCCGTTAAAAAACAAGAAACCGCCGTACCTTATTTTCACGGATTCGGATCGGACGCATAGTGCGCAACCGCTCTTACACAGGTAAAAAATTACAGCGTGTCATGACGTCATTGGGGTATCTTAACTGGATTTTACATTCCAAGCTACAATTCATAACAAATATTAAAACAGTAAGTTTTTTACGTTTTGTATAGTTAACAGAAAACCTCACAATTGATTTCAGATTAAAAAAGATTTTTCGTTTGAGGTTAGAATAGATGATTAGAATAGATGATGACTAATTACGAAGTGTATAATTTATGCGGTCATTATAATTTTGATGAACGAATGATGTTTTTTCAGAATACCAACAGCACAAATTAGAATAAATAGGTACTTAAACAAACGTAAACAAAACTATTGTATTAGTTTTGAATGAATGATTGTGGAATCAAGACGACTACAAGCACATAAAGGTCAAAATTTAGTGTTTGACAGTTCTAAAGTCAAGATATCCATTGGCCTCGATTCGGGATGTCATGCTCTAATTCTAATTTTAAAATCCAGCTATCCTTTTCGTTTTTATGACCAATGAAAGAGAGGTGATGAACGAATGGTATTCATTTGAACGCTTTAGTTGAAAGTTCAACCGATACGACGCACTACTGAAATAACGTTCATATTAGCGTGCGATGCTTCACGGAGGTTACGTCCGACACTGCGCAGGAATCGTGCGAAAAACTAGTTTTTCTTGAACTCGTTTCACTTTTTTGTGAAAAATATAGAACGAATTAAAAAACTAGCTGGTTTCGCCATTTAGGTATTAAAATAGCCACCCAAAAATTACAAAAAAGATATGTTGTTGTCACCGAAAATATTGAGAAAACACATTTGCAAATTTTGAATATGGGTTGATTTTCGGTGATTTTAAAAAATATTTATTTTTGCTTTATTCCTTGATTATATGTAAAATCTACTTAGTTACGCCGCTAAATGATAAACTCTTCTGTTCGTTGTAATTTTCTTGATTTGGTACATATTCCGAGACGTGAGATCCTCGAGTTCAAAAAGGGGCCCAAGAACGAATTTTCAAATAGGGCCTCGTCTTAAATGAAGTATTAAAGCGTGACTTCCCGAATCAGGGCCTTGTCTGTATGTATACCAACATTGCTTCCTCGTTCGTGAGTAGAATGCGACGCGTGACTATGTTTGCTTAATTAAAAAATCGCTGAAGCTCAATAATTATCATATACTAATTTGTAAATGCGACGTGTTTTGGTTCGTCCTTCATTCACGCACCAATAGCAACTACGAAACAGGTTGACTAGATTTTTTTTACATGCTTTTATTAGCTTCACCTGTATGCTTGTGTGTATGTAACCGGCTCCTTTGTTTGGACTCGATTTTGACCCACTTTAAACGGACAGATTTAATTGAAACTTTGTACACTTATCGTCAAGAACCGGTGACAATACATTCATTTGAAAAAAAAAAAGAATACACGCCTTCACAGTACATCAAACTAAAAAGTGAAAAATAAACAATATAGTTAAAAAAACTAAAAAAACACGCTTTTAAAGCACATCAAACTAAAAAGTGAAAAATATTTCGCTGAAAACAATAATGAACGAAAAATACTAGTATTATAGTGAAAAAAGCGTGGGGTGCTTTTTGCCATATTTTCCGTACCTGTATCGAGCAACCCACGCTTTCTTTTTTTCACAATAATACTAGTATTTTTCGTTCATTATTGTATTCAGCTTATGTAAAGAATTATTTTTAACTTTTTAGTTTGATGTGCTTTAAAACCGTGTTTTTTAGTTTTTTTTAACTAAGTATATTTTATCCTGAGATAATGTCTCTTATTCCTATCAGTTATGTATATTATAAGTTTTAGTTAAACTAATAAATTATAGCCAGTGTCCTCGGAGTCACTCGACCCGATGTAAGGATTCTAACGATACCCCGCCCCCTACATCCAAATCTGATCAGGCATTAAATTTAGAAGTTATGGTGGAATAAAGAAACTCACATATTTATCTACTCCTTTTTTGGGCAGTCGTGTAAAAATATCGGTAAACTGGATACTGGATAATATAGGTTCCAACTTTACTATAGTGCGTAGTACATGCATCGGTAGTAACGTTAGTATGAGTGTTTGTTTACATTGACTTTATCAGGCTTTCTAATGTACTTACGTATCGTAATAAATAATGCGCCTATTTAAATTAAGATACAGGCATCGAATCGATCTAGAGTAGTTTTTATACAAGTATACATAATGCTCTTAACCTAACCGCAAGCCAAGGCTGTAAATCCAGCCTACATTTTATATAACAGTATTTCCTAAGCTATATTACATGCAAAAATATTATGAAGTAAATGATAATTTTTCTCGGTGAAAAATCGAATCCCCAGTGGTCGGTAATGTATCAGTCTCAGAGGAACAAAAGCCTAACGCTTCGAGGCGACGACGACACGCGTCTGAAATCTGTTTTTTGTATGTCTCAAAAACCTAAGATGATAAAACTCCTTGCTCTGCCTAAACCTAAAAAGGTTTTTACTTGAAATATTGTGATTTTTCTGGATTTTTCATTTAGTTAAAGGGAACCAGTTGCCGATCCCTATCTACCCTAGTCAGGTTTTAATGTGTGTGTGGCACGACATAAAGAAAATTCTCATAAAATAATTAAGGTTTTATACATGGGTAGGTGAAAGTAAAACTGAATACCTTTGAAAACGAAAATATGATTCAAGAAACGAACTTGCTTGCAGCCGCCCTTTTGTGTATTTAAAATGTAAATATTATTGTCTTTTGTTTTGTATCATATTTTGAATTAATTGGTAAAATCTTGCGCAGCGTCGCGCGAGCCTTTCATTTATCTAAGGGTGAAATAAATATTTTTTTAGGTTTTGTATGGGTTTTGTTTATTGTTTCCACGGTAAATCTCAAGTCTACTCGGATGACACGCGATGACGGCGACGCCGCGGGAGGCTAACTAGTAAGATATAAATATCATTCAAACGAATTATTACTCGATCTTCGGAGCGATTACACTTTCTAGAATATTGGATGATACTATTGGTCATTGCTGCTGTAGTACTGATCTGCCGTCCTAATTTCGATCCAAACGCAGTAATGTAATGCGTATTCATAAAATGTCGAGCTTCAAGCTAATTACTACACGAAGTAAAATGTAGCGTCTGATTCTGGCTCACACAGCCTCTAAATTCGTGGCGGCTCCGTGATCTAAACAAAGCAGACAGCTAAACTGACTTTGATAACATTAGCTTAAACCCGTATGCGCTCAACTTTATTTTTTCGTGAATATTTATTTTAATTATCTATTTTATTATTCAATGGGACTCAGACAACGATGTGTATTACATATTTTTTTAGTAATGGGGCGCTGGGCATATGAAAATTGCACGTGAAAATAATGACTACCAGTGTTGTGAGTGAAAAACAAGTTTATTGTATTTAAATTCAAAATTATATGCCGTTTTAAAAATGGAGCGTTGAGCGTATATAGGTAGATTCTGATGCTAGGGTTAAATGTAGTATTACAGGTATTTATAATGTAGTGTGTGAGATGTTTCAACACAGTTATAATTTTATAATTTATTTTCAATAACATTGAACTGAATTCACCTTCACCTTGTTGGTTTGATAGAAACGACGTGCCGTATCAGTTGTTTCGGTGACACGATGTGTGACGTCACTTAAGGCGAGGCCCTATTTGAAAAATCGTTCTTGGGCCCGTTTTTTTAACTCGCGGATCTCACGTCTCGGAATATGTACCAAATCAAGAAAATTACAACGAGCAGAAGAGTCAACCTGTTTCGTGGTTGCTATTGGTGCGTGAATGAAGGACGAACCAAAACACGCTTTCGCATTTACAAATTAGTATATGATAATTATTGAGCTTCAGCGTTTTTTTAATTAAGCAAACATAGTCACGCGTCGCATTCTACTCACGAATGAAGAAGCAATGTTGGTATACATACAGACAAGGCCCTGATTCGGGAAGTCACGCTTTAATACTTCATTTAAGACGAGGCCCTATTTGAAAATTCGTTCTTGGGCCCCTTTTTGAACTCGAGGATCTCACGTCTCGGAATATGTGCCAAATCAAGAAAATTACAACGAACAGAAGAGTTTATCATTTAGCGGCGTAACTAAGTAGATTTTACATATAATCAAGTAATAAAGCAAAAATAAATATTTTTTAAAATCACCGAAAATCAACCCACATTCAAAATTTGCAAATCTGTTTTCTCAATATTTTCAGCGACAACAACATATTTTTTTTGTAATTTTTGGGTGGCTATTTTAATATCTAAACGGCGAAACTAGCTAGTTTTTTAATTCGTTCTATATTTTTCACAAAAAAGAGAAAAGAGTTCAAGAAAAACGAGTTTTTCGCACGATTCCTGCGCAGTGTCGGACGTAACCTCCGTGAAGCGTCGTACGCTAATATGAACGTTATTTCAGTAGTGCGTCGATTGAATTTTCAACTAAAGCGCGTTGAATTGCTAATAATTTAGGATAGGGCCTCGCCTTAATTAGTTAGCCGGTTACTTTCGCTTTATTATAAACTTTATTATAAAAGCTGTTCTACTTTTCGTATCAATTCTTAAAAGAATAAAGTTGAAATTTCCACTACTTGATATAGAGAAGAAAGGAATACATTTAGTACAGATTGCTTCCCAAATCGTAATCTAATTTACTGGTATTATATTAACCATTATTAATACTCAAGTAAGATCCATAATTCCGATTATATGAAAAGTTGTATGAACAAAAGAACTAATAAAAATGAGTATTTTTAAAGTCTTCATAGACAAGTTGAATAGATTATAATGTAAGGGGCAAAGGTCTCTGGATCCCTACAGACACAGCACCGTACGTAGTAGTGAGTGTTTTTTGTGACCCTCAGCGAAGCTAATGCCACAGAAAAGATAAAAGGAGCAGTACTCCAACTCAGCGCTGCCCTTGAATTATTTACCTGGCCGCGCGGTACGTCACCCTACTGCTTGTGTCTAATGGGCACTTAGATCACGCATCTGATATGATCACAAAACTACACTAAACTGTCTAATAAATAAGTAACTATATTCATTTTTTTATGTAAGGTTTAATCTTAATTCTTTTATTTAGATAAAGTGATTTGATTGTACGTCTAAGTCCATGTGAAAAAAGTGGATTCGAAATTGTTTAGTAATAAATGCACTATGTCATGGGACATAATACCACACGCACTAACAATTATTTTTCACTTAATTACGCACTGAAAATCACACGGCCCCTCACAACCCCGACTAGGGGAGCCTGAGAACTACTGAGACATCGAAGCGCGCCAAAACTGCGCATTTGTATGGAGTTGCAGTACTACTCCTTTTATCTTTTCTGTGCTAATACGGAGGGGCGACAAACCAGCTGACTCCTGAGTCAGCTAGCTATGATGGCAGGAGAGCTGGCTACGTAAACAAAACGGTAAAGTGAAATCGAGAAAATGAAAAATTTTGTCGATCTTGGACAGGACTCGAACCTGCATCTCCTTGGCTATCCGGGCCAGAAACAGGCGTATTACCAATTATGCTTTATAATTATTAGATATTTCATTAACAGATGTTATCATACTGATCTATATATAATGATGTAACAATACTGATCTATATATAATGTCTGTCTCGGAGAGAAAAACCTGTGTAAGCGTTCAAAACGTAGTGACATTAAAATTTTTATTTATCCAACAGCTTAATAAATATTTTACACTCGTGTTGATGATAGCTTTAAAATACCTACTTTGTTTTTCATTTTTCAGCCACTTCAGAGATGGTCTTCTGGCTGACAGCTTTATGTACTTGTCAGCTAAAACTAGGCTTTAGCTTGAACATTATCATTGCACCTTTTATTTATTTCTCTGTATCCAGCTCTTAGACTATGAGGGGTGGTATTATAACGCAGGAGCGCGGCGCCCAACGTTCTGGGTTTGTTTAGTATTGACACAAGCAAGAAATCTACAGTCTGTTGGAAAACCTGTCATTGTTGTGTTTGGGTCGCATTCGCATTTACGTTTATAAGTACGTTGACGGTAAATAAGTACTAATTGTAATTGCCAGGTACTTTCCAGGTAATTTATGTATTTTTTGGTACATTTAGTAAAGTAAGTAAGTACTTATGTATATGTTAGCATGAGAGTGCGCTGTTACGTGTGTGCATGTGTGTGTGTGTATGTGTGTGTGTGTGTGTGTGTGTGTGTGTGTGTGTGTGTGTGTGTGTGTGTGTGTGTGTGTGTGTGTTGTTTGTATATCGTTAATATATAATATTTCAATAGATACATAAACACTATTTCTACCCCATCGTAGTCATAATCTTCCAACCATTTTAAAACATATGTCTTAAATTCATGGTTATTCAAATGTTTTACATTCTTCTTTTTAATTAAGATTTTATTATAAAGAAGAGGGGCATTATACACGTAGTGCCTTTTAGCAAATTGACTACTGCGCTTGGGCAATGGAACTGAATCAATTCTCTTTGTATTCTCCGGCAAATTAGGAATAGTGAAGCGGTGGTATCTTAGCAGTGACTGAAGAATGTACAATTTTCTTATCGATAAGACCTTGCAGGTTTTATACAAGTCAGTAGTAGGGTATATATATGGCAGCCTTTTTATTACTTTAAGTAAAGCTCGTTGTGCTCTCTCTGCAACAATTAAAAACGATTTCGCTGCACCACCCCAGGATCTAATACAGTATGATAATATGCATTCCGCTAAAGCCTTGTGTATATTGCACTAAGTTAGTATCTATATTATCTCTTAGGTTTTTTAACACGTAGATTAATTTTCTAATTCGATTGGAAACATCAAGTATCTGGAGTTCCCATGTTAACCTGTAATCAAGAGTGACCCCTAAATATTTAATGTTGTCAACTTTATGTAATTTTGAGCAATCACAAGATACAAAGTTATCAATTAGTTTGTTGCATGGAAAAGTATGAATTTTTAAACTAAGGGAGCTATCAGGTTTTGTTGCATTAGTTTTACAAAAAGTTAAATATTTGGTTTTGTCTGTGTTTAGTGATAGCAAACTACTTTCAAGCCATGATGTGGTTTCTTTTAGTACATTTTCAGCTAATTGATATACTTTTTGCCAGCTATCGTCTCGGAAGAGCAATACCGTGTCGTCAGCAAACATAATAATATCAGTTTTAGCAAACGTTTTGGCGCACAATTCATTGATGTACACTAGGAACAGAGAAGGTCCCAGCGTACTACCCTGATAGTATCTTGATATATATACAATTCTTCTGTACGTGTGTTTGTCACCAAACTAACCTCCTAAATGGCTGGACCGATTTGGATTAAATTTTGTGTGTATATTTCAATGGACTCCTGAATGGTTTGAAAATTTCAATTGGACCCGGTAGGCGCTGCTTTAGTATGTGTTAGGTGTAGGGTAGGTGTAGGGTAGATGTAGGGTAGAGTAGGGTAGGTGTAGGGTAGGTGTAGGGTAGATGTAGGGTAGGTGTAGGGTAGATGTAGGGTAGAGTAGGGTAGGTGTAGGGTAGGTGTAGGGTAGATGTAGGGTAGAGGTAGGAAAAATGGCAGGACAACGTCTGCCGGGTCAGTTAGTGCTATTATAATATTCTGCCTATTTTGCATTAGTTAAAAAGTACATATACAATTAAAATAAAATACACTCAATTGCACATTAAATAAAATACCTGAAGAACCTATTCGTTTTAATAAAATTACTGACTTTGGAAATCGAACGAAGTAGGCCAGTTTTTATGCGTCGGCGTCGACCTACAAAATTATTTTAACGCAGCTATAAATCGTTACAAAAATTCCTTTAATGATTTTAATAAATTACGGTAGCAAATTTTTTACACTCTAATAATTAGCCAATTAAGGTATTTAAACATACAGGCGTGTAAAGTGTAACACTTCCGAGGTCACACTGATACCACAAAATTACCTTGTGCTGATACGCTGGGCGTGGAGTACCTATAGAGTGCGTGAACGTCACTCAATAATAATTCAAAGACTCGAAGACCTAATCATGTCCGTATATCGAAGATATTGAACCTCCTACCTCAGGAGGAGTTATCTAAGGAGTTTCTTATCAATGCCGTATACTAAGCTGGACTCTCGTTAATACTAACACAGTGACAATAGTATCATCAACAGCTCATATACCCCACCGAGGGGCTCGAGCCTATTCTGAATTAGAACGATTAAGCCTTAGTCGACCACGCTGGCCCAGTGTGGGTTGGTCGACTTTACACACAACCTTTGAATTTCTTCGCAGGAGTGTGCAGGTTTCATCACGATGTTTTTCTTCACCGTAAGAGCGTCGAATAAACGTACATATGAATTCGAAATTCGAAAACACATTGGTACGTGGTGGGGATCGAACCCGCGTCTCCCAGACGGGAGGCAGTGGCCCTAACCACTAGACCACCGGCGACAATAGTATGTTACCATGATTTCATCATCAACAGCTCTCGCGACCCCATCGAGGGACAGAGCGAACAGGCCCACGCTTGCCCGGTGCAGTTTGAATGACTTCTCACACACACAACCTTTGAATTTCATCACGAGCACACTCGTTTTCTCGTGATACTTCACCGTAACAGTGTCCGATAAATGTACCTACATATTCTTAATTCTGCTCTAATTGCTAGAATTCGCAATTCGAAAACAATTGCAGCTGCCGCTCAGGCCAGTGCTCTAATCTAAGGCTTAGAGAAAATTGTAAGTTCAATTTATTTAAGTGTGTGAAAATACAAGATAAGCCAAATTCATCTGAGATGTTGGATTAATAAAGTGCTCCAGCAATTCATTCATTATTTTTTTACAGCTGCTAGGTAAATCTCCACGGATCAAATTTTGACTCCCAAGGACCACTGGTGGCCCCAATCAGTCTTAGATCGACTATATTTTGTATAAGCAGTCAGTGGAGTGTTTTTGGCAATTCTTCATACAAACAGTCTATGCTATCCAATTTAATTAAATCACTATCCTGACTAGCATTTTACATGTATGTGTTGTGGCCTTATCGTAGAGTTGCCCACATCATGAGATGCTCGAGAATTTCATGAAATGGTCGCATTTCATGATGTGGCTAACTAAATTTCACGATTTTGTCATCCACGATTTGCCTTATCGTGAAAATAGAGTGTCCATAAAATATTTAATAAAATTTAGAATATGTTAGGAACTGACAGATATTTTCAGAGTACCTTTTAATTAGGAGAGTTTTCAATTAAAAGGTAATCTGAAAATATCACAGCGAAAAATAACATTGTTGTCAGCGGCCGCCATTTTGATACGCCTCTATCGGCAATTAATTTAACCCTTAAATGCATACGTTATCAAAGATAACTACCTGAAATATTATTTATTAATATTATTATTATTTTTGTTTTTATAAGCTTTGGTGACCTTCTTTAGTAAAATTTTTAATTTTTTTTGTAAGCCAGGTAGAGTTTGCCGCCAAAACGAAGTCAGAAATATAATTCCAAATTAAAAAAAAAAAAAAAAAAATTACTTACAAATGTCCTATTGATACCAAATAAACTGTAATGAGTAGGAAACACACAACATTTTTATTTTTCAAAAATAGACAATAAAGTAATTTTTGTTATAAATAAATAAATATGTGGGGACATCTTCACACACGGCCATCTGATCCCAACCTAAGCAGAGCTTGTACTATGGGTACCAGAAAGCTGATATACATTACATAAATAGATATAGATAGACAACAACCAGACACAAGTGCTCATCACACGAATGTTTGCCCTGGGCGGGTTTCGAACCAGCGACCCTGTGCGTCGGAGGCAGATACACTACCACCTGGGCTACGGAGCCGTCATTATTTAACAGTATACATTTTCTTTTACTTTTCCCTTGTTTCTGGACCAAAAACAAGCTAAATTAGCAAGTTTTGTTAAAAAATAAAAACTCATGCATTTAAGGGTTAACCATTTTACGATATGATCAAAATAAATCTTAACCATTTCATGAAGTAGACTGCTTTTTAGTTGAACATATCGACAAACGATTTCTTATTATTGATCTGGTCAAGGCACATCAAGATGTGGCCAATGGACAGTGAAAAAATTCATGAAATGCGACCACTTCATAAAATTTTCAAGCATTTCATGATGTGGGCAATTCTACGACGACATGCCCACGACAATGTGCATACTGAGGTTCAGTATATTTAGAGCATATGGTTAATAACTGCAATAATTTATACAAAAACAGGAAAATATTTGTAAAACAATGAGCTCATATTACTCTGTTCTGTTCCTACTCGCGATGACAGATAACCTGGAAACGTGAGCTTTCCCTGTCATGCGCTATAATTTCGATACATATCTTCGATTTCTGTGATCGAAGATTCATATATCTTTAAGTATGAAGTAAAAATTTTCAGTAAATCTGAGCTGCAAATAAATGCTTACCTAGGTACTTCCTACTTATATAGGTAGGTACTTAACTTAATTCCTATCTGAATATAGGTATATGACAGGAAGTTATCCAACTTATTAGATCAGATTGTCATATTCGGTCCCTTTTAATAAAACATATCAAAAGTGACGTAAGCTACAAACATAGCTACATGACTAGTGGCTCTGTGAGCTGCAGACCTCGCGTCGCGAGTCTGTATATATCTTTTAATTTTTTTTTTCTCGACAAACATCCCCAACAACCTGATTTTTTTATTTTTAAAGTTTATTTTATTTTGTTTTATTTTATTTTATATTATTTTGTTTTATATTATTTTATTTTATTTTATCTCATTTCATTTTATTTTATTTTAAGAAATGTGACCTGTAGAGGAAAACAGCCTCAGCGGTAGACCTTGTAAGCTGGCAACCCCCATAACTCCGTCATTTTTTAAAATTTCCAAAAACTGACTCGACAAAAAAAATCGATTCATTTATCGAACCTGCTCACAAAATTTCACGAGAATCAGTTGAGAAACGCGACCTGTAGAGTGAAACAAACAAACAAACAAATTCACAAACAAACAGATGGACATAAAAAAGCAAATTTGGCCAAGCTGAAACAGAGTCGCTTCGCTCGCTCGGTCAACTAGCTTGCTTACGCTTGCGCACCTTAAATATCCTGCGCATCTGACCGCTTCATCAGCATCACTTTACCACCCTACCCAAGAAACTACTTGACCCTACAAATCTGACTATCTGTCAAAGATGGCTAAAGAGCTCGTTTCTGCCAAATTGTCTTTTAAAAAATACCCAATGTGCTCCTCAAAATTTAAAGGTGAGATCGCAAAGTCTGTCCGGCATGTCCATCTGTCTGCCTGTCTTATCGCCCGTGCATTGCATAAAGAAGTAAAAGATAAAGATCAGATTTGTAACGGGGGACAACGGGAATAATCCCTCAATTTGAGAAGGTCCTTATTCTTCCAAGTACCCAATAGATACGAAATAGACAGATGGATACATGTTACATTACTGCAGAAATTAGGGCCAATGTCTCCAGCACAACGAGAGTCTTGTGTAGACTCAATCGAGTCGTTCACCCGCCATTGTCAGTTTTTACAAGCAAAATATTCTCACACCTTCTTACTACTCGGAGCATTGTTCGTTGGTGAACTAGAGAGCCCAGTTACTTGTCAAGTCACCCACGATCACAGAAACAGCAAGAGTTGGAAGGTGATTTCATCCAAGAGACCAGATAGGTCCAACATACATTCTAATTCATGAGGTACCTAATTATTAAGAAACTAAAACATATTTTTAAAATATGTGACTAAGTAAACATGAAAAAATACAAAAACTTATACCTATAGACTTATACCTATAATCTGATCCCAGAGATCACGTGTACATGACGATAGTGGCCAGAACCAATGCTCAGATTTGCTAATAGTGATAGGTACGAGGAGTTTCATTCAAATCAATGGCAATGGAATGTAGTAGATAAAGTGGACCAAATAAGACGTATGGCGTGGCGTGGTAAAACTGCATCTAGTTCAAGTGAAAACAACACGCATCCATCGACGTAACCTCCTTGCTCGCCGTAATCTGAGCCAAGCGACATGAACATGACTCAGTCTGGACCAATGTGTGGACTCACTCGAAGAATAAGCAATGGTAGGTACTATACTATCACTCGAATACGCATGTAACAAAATAGTATTTCGTACAACGTGCTAAGTAAATAGCGCAAAGTTTCTGGGGTGTTTGTTCAGCCCGTGAAACTTAACAACTTCGGTTTCATAACATTACAAATTTTTATTTTCGAACAAAAATTTACTGACAAGTTTGTATAAGATGTATGAAACATACAAATATATTGGTATTTTGGCAAAGTTTTGGAACACAGGTCGTCCAATGGATCGAGCAAATATCCAAGAGGATTTTCCGTACACGTTGCAAATAAATGGTCTGACTGACACAGAAATAAAACAGAATGCGCCTAAACAAGAAGTCAAGAACTGCTGGCCTCAAAAACATCTTTGGTTGCTTGACTTTTAAATGCTTTATTCTGTCAATTCCCTGCTTGCCGATTTCTACATTTTCGTAATATTCAATGACTTATTCAATTCACACTTTTATCTAGCTTAAGAATTTGAATTTTCTCTATGTAAAATATTGACTTATTATGAAAACTTGCTGTTAAATTAGTGTCAAGCCCCGAAGCTTAACTGGGGCGTTCCCAATGCGCAGGAGATGCGCCATGCTCGGCGGGAAGCGCCCGAAATAGCGGCTCGTTGCTATGACAACGCACCCGTATGGCCGCGGTTACCAATCGCCATTTTGGTTGGCCGCCGTCTGCATACAAACTGTAGGCGACGAGAGGTCCTAGCTCCTTACGATAAAAGTACCTTTGATGTCTGTGACATATCCTTTATGGCATAACCAGGACCAATCATATGGCCAGTGGTACGGTGAGCCCGTCACGGATAGAAACAATTGAAATACTAAAAGATTAATTTCTTTGTACTTACCACTTCTTTAGCACCAGCAGTACGATTGTTTCTTTTAGCTAGTGGTTTAAGCTACCAAAACAAACAATAAATATCTATTTTTACAAGCTTTTATTTAGTTTCACCTGTCCCGTTGTCTGTCTGTAATCAAATCTTGCAAGTTAAATTTGATCCACTTCCCAGTTTCCGATTGAGCTGAAATTTTGCATTCATGTATAAATCGGATGACAATGCAATATTATGGTACCTTGGAGCTGGTCTGATGATGGAGATGGAAGGTGGCCATAGGAACTCCTCTAATACAGAACACAACCTAGTCGTGTTTGGGCTCGTTAGATTTGTCTTAACAAGATCTTTAGCCATACGTGATATTCAGGGTCTCATGATGGAGCCGGAAGGTGGCCACAGGAACTCCTTAAATACACAACACAACCTAGTCGTGTTTGGGCTTGTTGGTTTTGTCTTAACAAGATCTTTAGTCATACGTGATGTTCAGGGTCTCATGATGGAGCCGGAAGGTGGCCACAGGAACTCCACAAATACACAACATAACTTAGTCATGTTTGGGCTTGTTGGGTTTGTCTTGACTATATCTTCAGTCCTACGTGATGTCCAGGGTCTCATGATGGAGCCGGAAGGTGGTCACAGGAACTCCACAAATACACAACATAACATAGTCGTGTTTGGGCTTGTTGGATTGGTCTTGACGAATACTTTGATACTAAATGGTAACCAGAGTCTGATGATGGAGCTAGAAGGTGGCCATAAGAACTCCGTAATTAAACGACGCAACCCCACCGAGTTTGGGCCCATTTGATTTGTCTTGACGAGTACTTTGATACTACATGATAACCAGGGTCTGATGATGGAGCTGGAAGGTGGCCATAGGAACTCCGGAACGACGCAACTCCATCGAGTTTAGGCCCATTTGATTCGTCTTGTCGAGTACTTTGATACTATATGGTAACCAGGGTCTGATGATGGAGCTGGAAGGTGGTCATAGGAACTCCGTAATTAAACGACGCAACCCGATCGAGTTTGCGCTCATTTGATTCGTTTTGACGAGCATCTTAGTTGGCGTGAATATGCAACTCCAACAGATTTGGGAAAAAGTTCGTTCCGTTTGTTATGAATGTGGATTATTATATGTCTGATTGATTAGATGGATGCCCCAATGCCAAGGTGAGCACGTGCCGAGGGCTGAATGGTATGAGAGTGTATAAACATTTCATATCGCTAACGTTGCGCCTCAGGGTACCAGGGCGAACCCTGTTGTACTGAAGCCCTTATCCCTCTACAATGGATCTTGGCAAGGATGGCATTCACATAATACAGCCTAAATCAATTCAATTTCCTGCTAAATTTAATTACGGCACAGCTGAAAGAAGAATGCTTCGGATTGTCTTGTCTTGGGCTTCAACTGTGCACAAAATGCAGGGAACTACTGTAGATCATGCTGTTATTTATCTAGGCTCTAAATTATTTGCTGCTGGTCAAGCTTATGTGGCTTTAAGCAGAGTTAAGTCTTTAGCAGGACTTCGAATCGAAGAACTTGACTGCTCCAAGTTGACTTCGAAGAAACCTTGTAATGTAAAGAAATGGATAGAATGAGAAATGTTACAAATAACTAACTTGTGATTACATAACTAATTTAAACATTAGTTTACCCTACTACAAACAAAAAAAAATGAAATATTTAAATATAAATAAAATACATAAACTTTAAGTGCTCAAAGCAGCACATTATTATGTGAACGTACTACGGACTACATAACGGAAAAACGCTGCTACGCGCTACTAACTACGTCGTAGTAAATCTCGAATTAAACATACAAAAAAGTTAAAAATAAAACTAAAGAAAAAAAACCTTTTTTAAAAACAAGCTTTTATTATTTGGAAAATGAACTAAAAAGTTAAAAATAAATTAACTCTAATTAGAAGTATAACACTTTATAAGTTCATTGTAACCTTTAACGATAATTAAGCTTCTTTGTCTACGACAAAATAATTCCATATCGTAATCATATATTTTTAACACCAAAACTTTACACCTTAATTATTAAATCTTCCCGTTTTTATTACAGTCTCAATTTTATAAATAATAAAAGCGTGTTACATTTTGATGGTATAATTAAGCTATCACAATGTAACACGCTTTTGTACCTATATTATGATGAATTTCGGGTAAACTTTCGCCCATTCGTCCAAGTTTCGCCACCTTTACGCCCTCATCGCTCCGTGTATTTTTAATCTTTTTAAATTATTTTTTTACATGGTATTCCAGACGGAAGCCGTGGATTTACCTTAGGAACTGTACATTATATTCGCATTCAATCTGCACTCTGGCTGCAAATCCAGAAAGAACACAAACTTTTAGTCTTGGAATAAAGGATAATCATAAATGACTGAATCACATTATGAGTATGAGCATTTAAAAGAAAAGAATGAAGATTTAAAACATTTCTCCTTTGTTTAAGACAAGGATGCTTTTAATTGATTTAATAGTATGATATGAACCAGTTGATGATGGCAGGAATTGTTTTTTTTTATATATTTGGCGGGTAGGACTTCCGGTTTAGTCAAGCGATTTTTCAAATTCCTTCAATGGGTTATGTGGTTATAACTTATGTTTCCTTCGATGTGATCTACTACCGCCTTTTTCCCACCCTGCGTACTTTGGATGTCCGTATATTCAGCGCGATCCTCGTTCCTAGAAAGGCTACGCCAAATAGCATATTATTAGTGGATGGAACAAGACGTGCGTAACGCAACTTAATTAAAAAGGTGCGCGCGCGCGTTCCGGAAGAGGAATTACCGCGCACATTCGTATTCCAGTATGCTAGTGTGACTCATTCCAACCCAACCCATTAGTAAAGGACTCAAAAATCACATTGCAAAAGTTCGAAGCCTCGCATATTTTGTATCGCGGCTCCTGATTGGTCAAACTGCGCGGCGCGGCGCTTGGATTCGCCACGATTTTCTCGCAGCTCCCTATGCATTGTGAATACATCTTTGCAAAAAAAAATGTTGGAACCAGATGCCACAAGATCCATATAGGCTGTGAGACCCATTTTCCCGCCTATTTCGTTGAGTTTACTCGTAAAGTCGTACGAGGGTAGGGTCGTTAATAGCTTAGTAAACATTACCCATACAGATATTTTAGTGCTGTATGTCTGTTTGTTGCGTTTTCGCGACTAAACAACTCGAACAATTTTGATGAAGATCGTTTGAGGCTCTTGGACGGAAATAGCCTAGGCTACTTTTAACCGCGGGAAAAATCCCACAAAAAATAAACCAGACGGTTATCATCTGATTCGAATTTAGATTTTCCCTTGGGAAAATGGAAGAAGTCGTGATTTACCGCGTGAATTAAGGCTATCATCGCTTAAGGCAAATAGCATAATGACGAAATTCATTATACAAGTCCGTTCTTTAGGAGGTTAGAAAGCGTTTGTGAATGGCATAGGTCGGACTTGATGAGTTCACGCAAGTTTTTTCAAACATGACCATCACGGATTAAGACAAATTTAAGACCAATGTGTAGGTACCTATGTGTATATAGTGTGTACCTATACGTATTTAGGTAAGCAATAGGCAGGACGGTAGGAGCTACGTGTGGTAACACGACTGACTAGGATTTCATGTACTATACGTATGAAAACATTGAGTTACTTCTCCATTTTTGCTGCGTATTGGCGTTTTTGAAAGTATTGAGCAAAACTACCCTTTAATGTATCCTTTTTTTTACATTAATGCCAATGTAAAGGCTCCTTATTGACACCTATGTAATAAAATTAATCATGCAATCAATAAAATTTAACGTGCGTTAGAAATCTTCAGAAAGAATTGTAACCCGTAGTATATTATTTAGTAGTATTTAACTATTTGGCCAAGTAGCTCTGCGAGTGTGGCCCTTAATTTCCGAAAATCTGTTTTATGGGTCAGACTCAGACAGGATGTGAACACGGTGTGAGCGGAGTAGTCTATAATATTTTATTCAGCTATGTTTCCTAGAGCAATATACATCTCAGTTCAAGTGCTCGAAAAACGAGGTATGTATTGTTACTGTAACGTCCGCAAAAAATTCGCTGTGGCTCTTGATTCGCAAAGCAATTTGTGTAATACTTTTATTTTACATATTATAACATTCGCGTAGCATTCATCCAGAAATGCAGAGCGGCCTAAATTTAACGAAGTACCATGAAACATGAATATTTAGTTCCATTGTATTTACGTATAATTACTAATCTAAATCGATAGTGATTAAATAATTATGTAACGGGCCGTTGATGAATGTTTTGATGATGAATTATGTTTCTTCTTACGTTTCGCGGTTCGGAGAGTACAAACTATAAAATACACAACATTTTTTAGTAATGAAATTAAGGTTAACGGACAACTTGAATTGAATTGAACCAGGAAAACTTCATCTTCATCTAAACCTGACAAAATAAGTATTTACCCACGTTAGTCAAAATAGAACATGAATAGGTTCTAGAATAATTGTATGCTAGTACAGGCAATACAGATACATGACGATAAAAACTAGAAACATTTGAATTTTAAACATGTATTTTTCATAATTTGAACAAAGCTTAGTTTTTCCTTAAGGCACTTTGATTTCTACAATTTCCTATGAATTTTATTAAGTACTCGTACTGAAACAAGACATTCTTTGACGATTTTTGAAAAACAAAGAAGTATTCAATAAGCAGAGCAGTTAGCACGTTTACTTTATCTCGAATCAACATACATTTGCATAATTATACACAGAATCACTTATTTTTAACTTCGGAGAGAAGTAGTCTTACATCTGCTTTTATTAATACTAATAAATTATATAAAATAATGCCAAAGAAATAATTCAATAACACGTATTTGTATGTAATGCCGTAATGTGTAATGTAGATTGATTGGAATATTTTGTACATAAAGTATGTTATGCAAACTATACTCAAACCGTGACTATAATCTACCAAGTATTTTGTTTTTATTAATAGGTTTTATTATATACACACAACTAAAAATATAATAATTATAAATGCACTCAAGCCGTTCGGCGCAGGAGACCTCTTCGAATCCTTTTTTTAACACGCTTTTATTAGCTTCACCTGTATGTTTGTATGCTTGTACAAAATAGATAAATGAAAGACCTATTTTGTATGCTTGTAAAGTAATTCGCAAGCAGAACTACCGATATCACAGGTCTTGGGAAGTGGCACTACCTCTTTGTTGTTGTTTGAACTAACTTTATTGCTACAAAGCAGCGCTTGGAATTAAGAATATATGAAGATAAGAATAACTTTTTATTTTTGTCATACTAGTGTGATTAAAAATATCAAACATTTATCACCGACTAGCTGACCCGGCAGACGTTGTCCTGCCATTTTTCCCTAAACCTACCCTACACCTACCCTACCCATATTTTTTTACCGTTTAAACCTTCCCTGGACTTCCACGAATATTTCAAGACTAAAATTAGCCAAGTCGGTTCAGCCGTTCTCGAGTTTTAGCGAGACTAACGAACCGCAATTCATTTTTATTATATAGAGAAGAAGAAGATAACAGACAAGCGAAAAGTCTATTTACATGAAGCTGCTAATTTGGAAATGAAAAAGCGGTACGAATGCATTTTATTTAAATTTGTTGATCCACGGAAAAGATGTATGAGAGTGGACTAAGGGACCATCACTGCCTGAGATTTGCAAAATAAGGTTACCAAGAGTAATATTTCAGTTTAAAATAATTATAAAACAGAAATTGTATAAAAAAGGTTACTATAGGATATCTGATTACTTAGAGGACAGATGTCCATGGGAATAGATTGTTTGAGTAGCAGGCATTAATTTTGTAATTGACAATATTTTAATTAAAAAAGGAAACGCAAAAGATGCGATGACTGTGGAGTTTCTTCGGTGAGCTCTTCTCCACAGATTCCGCCATTGTATTAGTGAACTCACCCTAAAAATGTAATGACGAATCTAAGTGATGTAATAACATCCTATGGAAATAAATATTTTTTTATTTTGTTTTTTTTTTATTTCTCGTGATCCACCCCCGAGGTGAGTACTACTGAGGATTGGTTGGCTTGACACGTGAGGGAAATTAAATCAATAGATAAACCACAGGATACTGAGAGGATCAGTCGTTGTGGTGATACTTGGGGGAAGCCTTTGTCAGCAGTGGACATCTTTCGGTTAAAATGGTGATGATAATGATTCGAGTCAACTGTAATATACAGTAAACAATTGAAAGAGTGTTTATAGAAGAAGTTAAAAGAACTATCACGTCCCATTGTTAGTCTTACAGCGAGAATCAAGCTAGTAGCAATGAACAGGTAATACGAATGCATTAAAGTACTGTACGTATTCACGTCACATTCCTACTCTCCGACGACCATTGTTTCTGTTCGGGATACATACTCGTCTTTATACACCATTGTTAACAGTAACAGTAAGGTCGCCTCTTGTCTTCGAGGTGGCCAATGATCAATGGTATTTTTAATCCATGTTGGTAAAGAATAAAAACACACTTTGTCCAAGTTTTATTATAAGATTTTTTGTAGTAAAATAGTGCCAGCCCGATCCAGCTGGCCATAAAAACACAATCTCCAAAAGGTGTTTCTCAGAGAATTTCCGCGTAGTAGGTGTCAAGTCGTTTTCTTCAATCATAATATATCTACTTATTTGATAAAAAGTAAGTAGGTATAAGATCTTATCTCTACAAACATTGATATTCTAATCTACAAAAAGAAAGGAACGGTTTTTGCAGATTTTTTTTTTGTTTTTTGCATGTCAAAACAAACTGCATAGTACCTAGTTAGTACCTAGTCCTACAATGAATTTGTGAATTATGTTACGGACGCTAGGGCAGGTATGGACATTGATTAGATGAGGAGAAACTAATATAAACCTTGTTCCTTTACCATACCTGAACTCTACGAGAAGATAGTCTTCGATATACTAAATGCACTTAATCAGACACACTGTATAGGTGAAGTACGACCTTCTAGAGCCAATGTTGTATACTCGTACATATAATAAAATAAAGTTGTAACTGGCTGATGTTTGAAAGTTTTTGTTGAAGACATTTAAGAAAATATAATTTATATACTTTATAGAGCGTCGGTGGTCTAGTGGTACGGACCGCTGTCTTCCGTCCGGGAGACGCGGGTTCGATTCCCACCACTTATACCAATGTATTTTTTTTTTCGAGTTTTGAATTCATATGTAGGTACGACGAAACCTACACACTCCTGCGAAGAAATTCAAAGGTTGTGTGTGAAGACGACCAATCCGCACTGGCCAGCGTGGTCGACTATGGCCTAATCGCCCTAGTTCAGGGTAGGCTCGAGCCCCTCGGTGGGGACGGTGGGGACGTATATGAGCTGTTGATGATTATAAGCGCGATAGAAACAACAATTTTAATTTTACTTACGACAACTGCCAGTCTACTTGTATGTTTACTTAGTTGCGGGCAGAGCGCTAGTTTGATTAAATAATTACTCATTTTATGAAATAAAAGGCTTTAGCTCTTTTGTCCTCTGAGCAAAGGTTGTGGAAGAAACCGCGGGAAGCGACAATGTTATTATATTGCACGTTATTGTTGAAAAACTTATTGTTGAAAAAATATATTTGAATATATTTTGTTCCGCCTTCACGCTTAAAGTACTCAACGGATTTAGATGAAATTTGGAATAGAAATAGTTTGTAACCTAGATTAACACGAAGCATACTTTTTACGAAAAAAAGTCTTATTCCAACGGGAAAATCTTACACAACGCGAGTAAGTCGCGGGCGGATCGCTAGTAATATCTTAATTACAGTCGAAGCCGTACAAAATAACAGATACATACAAGTAGATATTCGGATTCTTTGTCAAATCTTCTATTACAATTAATTTATATCGATATAATATATTTTATTTAGTAATTCACATCATAACGTATTCACAAGTAATATAATACGCGGTACTTTGCTGATTCGCCCCGGCAAGTACTGAGTCTTGCTGCGTGTGAGTGTGAGTCACTTGCTCAAAATACGTGCTAACCGGACAACGAACTTGAAAAAAAAAACGGGACCTATTCGAGGCTATACACTATTACAAGCTAAGTCAATGAACACGGCACGCAAAAAATATTGTTTAAGATGAGCCTTATGCTAGCCATATGTCCTGTATCGTATTGTTGAAGTCCCTAAAAGACACCATGATGGATATATTTGTAAAATTATTCGATACTAATCTACCTATATATAAAAATTAATCGCCGAAATGTTTGTACGCGCATAACTTCCAAACGATTGCACCAAATTGGATAAATCTTTATTTTATGAGTTCCTTGGTTTGTATGAAAAAAAAAGGTTTGTATGAAAAAATAATAATAATAGTAGTAGGTGTAAGGTAGGTGTCTGTGTAGGGTAGATGTAGGGTAGATGTAGGGTAGATGTTGGGAAAAATGGCAGGGTAGATGTTGGGGAAAATAGCTTTAGCACTCACTTTAAGGATGAAGGACTGGAAGAGTTGAAACGGAATGTGTCAAAATTGATGATAAAGCACGTTTATTCGACGCTCTTATGATGAAAGAAAGCATCGTGAGGAAACACAAATTGCAGAAATTCAAAGAAGTGAAGTCGACCAACCCGCACTGGGTCAGCCAGGGAACATAATATCTGTCCGAAAAAGTGTTTGTCGAAGTTTGTATTTTTCTACAAAACAAAATGCTTTTATTATAAATCTATGTTATTGAATCGACTCGTATTTATATTAGACATGAAAATGTTTAATAATAAATACAAATGTATATAGACATTATCTTCTTCGTGATGGCGTCACGCATTCCTTTCATTACACGCGTTACAGATTTTTCCTTGATTTTCCTTTATACAAGGATCATAAATTGGATAACGTACTTGTGCATAACACATAATAATATTGATTATTAAATCACAAAATATATATGTAAGTATTAGTAAATACAGAATTTCTGACGCATTACAGTCATATATATCCTTGCGCCAGCCGGAGCGACGCGCTTGTTACTTCCTTTTAAAAGTAAGCTAATACGCTTTCACGAGTGTTAAATAAAATTAATTTGAAAATCAGCCAGCAATCTTTTGATTTGTAAACCTGTGTCACTGCGTTTCTTTTCCTCGAACGAAATTAGTACCTACTTACATTTGGTTGAAGAAGGTATTGCACAGACTTGCCGAGTTCCTTGCTCACCCTCTTTTTATGAGTGTATGCGTTATTCACAAGCTCAGAATAGCTCAGCCGTGGAGGGAAGAGGTGGGCACTACATTTCTTTGTTTGTTTTCATACTCGTCTGGGAGGGAATTTAAACAATACTGACCACGGACACAACTTTGTATTTGTCTGGGGGAGGGGGGGGGGGGGGGGCTAAGGGATTGAATACCACCCCCGGAACCATAAAAGATATACAATAATAAAATAAATATTCTGATTTACAAAAACATAATGACAAAACCAACTCTTAGCCGCCCCTAAAATGAATCCTGGATTCGACACTGCAGAGCAATTAGGTCAGTTGAAGAAGAAAGTAGCCGTCTGTCGTCGCTAGTTGCCTTGAATGACGTAGAAAATGGACGGGCAAGGAAAATTGATGATATTATAGGATAAACAATGGTAAATAAGAATAACAAATAATATGTTTAGATAGAATAATTAAAATTAACAAAGTTTTTCAGTTTGTGGCTATGTCCAACAGGGAAACAATACTACCTGTTGTTAGCCCTTACACCAAGTTTACTTAATTAAATATTGACTTTTCAATATGGACGTCTTAAAAGATGGACAAAAGGTACTCTAAGATAGACCATCTCAGATATCACAGACGAGTGTCGTTTGTTTATAAAGCCTTATCTATTTTGCGGTATCTACAAATAGAAGTAAGTACTATACTTACTTGCAAATAAGCAATTGATATGTTCGTACGTTAACCGCAAGCTTACGATGACTGACATACGAGTATTTGCCGGTTAGACTAACTGCCAAGACCTTAGTTAAATTCGGGGTTGAAAATAAATTTCGATTTCTAGTGGATTCTTCATGGTTGTTTCTCCATTCCGATCAACTACACGGATCAACTAGAAACTGTTCAACTATTGTAGTATGCTGACACTAAAAACGCCGTGGAAGTAGATAAATACAGACACGATAAAATATAATACGAACCATCATCGGCACAAGGCGAAGAAGAAGAGTTTAAAATCAATGAACATAGAATTATTATAACTACGTAGCTAGTTATGATCAAAACCTAGGCTTTAAGGAAGAGATATGCTCGGTAATTAGCAGCTAGGTACTTAAACTGACTCTAGCAGTATTCTGCAGTATTGACTTTTGACGCTAACTGTACTGTACCCCTATGGCTATGGAAATGCGATGCTCGTTTTGCGTTTTCAAGAATGAGTAAGTAAGTACACAATGACTCATGTGAGTTCAAATTCGCTGACAAAAATACTTTGATTACAATTTATATAAGGAAAGTGCGCGTATGCGTATTTTTTTTCCTCCGAGGCGTAATTAGTAATATAATAATCGATGTATAAGTAAATATGGAAAAAGATAGACATCAGTCGCTCTCAAAAGTACTACGTCAAGAATAATCTCTTGTAGGTACTTATCCAACAAGCACATTTATTTATGTGACCGACCTGCTGCGGCTGCGCGGACGAGTTTCAAATAAGACGAGTAACGGAATCGCCACGACTTCCCATACAAACACTAACACACCATGTGATCCGATACTATACTCACAATAAGTAAGAGAAAGCCCATTTTATACAACTCTACGAATAAATTACCACTTAAGAAAAATCAATATACTAAGCATACTTACGTTGCAGGAGATATCCACCTCGTTACGATAGCACGCACTGTACTGATTGTGTCGGTAAAACAAATGTTTGTGTGCACGGTGAGTAAGTGGTTAAGCAATTAGTGTTTTATGTTTGTGATAATGCAGTGAGTGCGACACGTGTGCGGAGATCGCGGGGCGCCAGCCGACTGGGGCCGCGTCGACGGCGCCCCCCTCGCCCCGGCCCCTCGCAACTTAACCGGCCTCTAACCAAAACTTTAGCCACTTAGCTATAAAGTCGGTATTCTATTCCGCGCCATGTGCGTTGTCTGCCTTGCACGGTCGCGCAGTTCACACATTTTTCTTCGCTGGAGAAAAGGCGAAAGGACACCGGTCCGGATCGCTATTCTGGCAGCAGCAGTGTGCCCTGTGGGCGACGTCGACACGTCAGTATTTGTACTTACCGATTTTTGGGAAGCAGCCAGGTTAAGTACAGAAGGTAATAATTAAGTAAGTAGGTACCTTACCTACGTGTCGTAAGTATGTATAATGTCACACGATTGGTGCATTTTTTTAAAGGCTGTAATTGGGCTGTAAGGTATAAAGAGCGTTAGGAAAAAGCTAAGATAGGTAGGTAGAATTCGTAGAATAGAAGGAATAAGTCGCAGGCTAGGCTGTAAGCAAATAATGGTTTTCACAGGTTTTCATAGAGTCTAAACTACGAGAAACGCTGTATTTTAAAAAGACCCTTTTGAATTATCTTAAATCAAGTTGACGGGAGTTGGATTATTCCAATAATTAAACAAACGATTTTTAACTAAAGATTAAAATAAAAACATAAGATCTTTGGCCTTTCTAAGCTTTCAATAGATAGAATGCACACTGATTGATCCAAAAATTAATATAAACATTTGGGTGTGTGTTCCCTTTGCCAACTTTCTCTGTTGGTGTTGTTTGTTTTCTGACCACCCATATATGTAAGCAGATTCATTAATCTTTTGTAACCAATCCTTCATTGACTGATTTTTAGATTGCGGATTAAATTCTGGTATAATATTCTGCCCTCCGTAACCTAAACTTTGACTTCCATCCTTTTTTTCCACTGAAAATCTTGATCCTCGAAGCACAGATAAATAGATCATTTAGTTACTTGCGCAAAGTAAACGTAAACATGTCCTTTAGCAATACAAAATACTTAGTACTTTCCTACAAAGCACTGGCGATTTCAATATGGCACTTCATAATTAAAACTTTTTCCAACACCAGACACTAGCACACTTGCTTTTCTTACTTACTTCTCTACTATGTAATGTATCCGTGTGTGAACGGAAGTGAAGTGGACCACTCCGCACTGGGCCAGCAAAAACTAACGCCTGATCGCCCTAATTCATCGTAAGCTCAAGTCCCCCGGTAGAGACGCTAGTGTGTTAACATTTTGAAACTGCACAAGTAATCGATCGCCTAACTTCAAAGCTTTTTACTTTTCATTAGGCACCTAACAAGGTAATATGAGTATGGTACACTGAGCTCACTGAACACGCCTCACTGGACGACATTCTAATGCGTGAATAATTTTATGCGAAACATTCTTTGCGATCACGGGCGCCATCTGTTGTTTGTATGAAAGAACACAGACTAAGAAAATTAAGAATATAATAAATATTAGAATACGATTGTACATGACACACGGAGACTGTTGTACACTGAGACTGTTGTACTTATAGGCTACGCTCCGTTTCCCGTGAGAATGAGATTTTCCTGTAAAAAGTATCCTATGTGTTAATCCAAGGTACAACTTATCTTCATTCCATTAATTTAAATCCGTACCGTAGTTTAGGCGTGAAAGAAATCTAAACATTCAAACAATACTTTCACATTACATTTAGGGTCCGCAAGTAATCATTATATTACAAATTATATATAGTAGATTATTGGTACGGTAATGACGAAGCGTACGCTTTTGCAAAACGATAAAAAATGGTCTGAATATAGGATTTCTTTAGTCACAAAGACCAAGGTCGCCTGAACGCAAATTAGGTATATTGTATGAATAAAGTGTCAAACTATACCTATATAAGCATTGTTGTTTGTTTTTTAATTCACATGGAGAAAAAACAGGAAACAGTAAGCTTCTCTTATCTTATCTTGCTTAGCCTATGCTGTTCCACTGCTGGGCAAAGGCCTCTCACTTTTCTTTCCACCCTTCTCTGTCTAGAGCATCGGTAAGCTAGGTCTTGAAAAAATCTTTTATCTCGTCCTGCCATCTCCGCCGAGTTCTGCCACGTCGTAAGTAATTAACTTATTTAATTAACTTATGTAATTAACTGCCAGTAAGTAATTAACTTAGCCCACAGGATGTCAGGCATGCGAGCGACGTGGCCGGCCCAGTCTCACTTAAGCCTGGCCGCAGTATGAGCAACGTCATTGTGTTTTGGAGCGCAGTACCGTATTTCTGACTCTGTCAATCAGGTTAAACCCCAGCATACTGCGCTCCATGGCTCGCTGGCAAACCTTGAGTCTGAATCTTTGTGCTTCCGTCAAAGACCAAGACTGTGCTCCATACGTGAGGATATATAGGTCTAACTTACAAACTTAAGTTTAGCTAAGCAAAGCTAGTCACGAGGGTTTGTTTGTAAAAAATAAATGTGACAAGGTTCAATGAAAGGCGCGCGGAAAGCATACATATAAAGTAGATATAAAATGTATTAAATCAGATAATCAAGGTTACAAGCGATATATGCATAAAATAAAGTGCAATCCTATCATATATAAAACCATTGAGATTGAAACAACACTAGTCGGCGCTAGTGTCTATATTATAGACTCTATAATATAAAGTCTATCAATCAGCCTATTGCAGTCCACTGCTGGACGTAGGCCTCCCCAAGGGCACGCCAAAGCGCACGATCACCCGCTTTCCTCATCCAGCCACCACCTTTCTCAGGTCATGAGTCCAGACACTACGTTTCCCGAGACGTGGTCTCCATTCGAGAACCCGTCTACTCCAACGCTCATCGGTTCTACGACAGATGTGGCCAGCCCACTGCCACTTCAGCTTGCTACACTTCTGGACGATATCAACCTTGGTCCTCTGCCAGATGATTTCGCCTAATATAAAGCCCAAGCCAGGACTATTAGCTAAATCATAACTTACAAACTTCAGCTGAAACCAGACTAGGCCTACGACTTAGGTCTTGGGATCGCTGTAAACTAGCCGGTACAGACAAGAGTAACAAATACCTACTTACGCCATTAACTTAAATCCGAGTTGCTATCGTAATATGAGAGCAGGTTAACCCTACGAAGAAGTCTTGGGTTCGCTGAGAACAACGCTAACCGGTACATATGAAAGAAGTTCCTACGCAGAAAACTGTATCAGAGTTGGTAGTCAGAAGAATATCGCGCACTTTTCGCTTGTAACTCGACGCAGATTCGTGAAATATATCCACTTCCCCAAAGAGTTTGTTGTATGATATGACTTAAATATGCGGTGCAGGGGAGCCCGCGCTCCAAAGTTAATTGCAGTACAAAATGATTGGGTGATCTGAGCCTTCTTTGGGTAGAAAAATATACCTTACCGGTTAAGGTGTTGCTGTTGTATGAACTTATACATACATATATTGCGTGCAATGCATTTCAATTTTTTTTTAATAGACTAAAAAATTCATGGTGCATATTAAGAAATGATCACATTTCATGAAATTTCCACTGTCCATTGGCCACATCATGATGTGCCTTGGCCAGATCAATGATAAGAAATCGTTTGTCAATATGATCAACTAAAAACGCAGCTACTTCATGAAATGGTCAAGATTATTTGATCATATCGTAAAATTATTACATTAATTGCCGATAGAGGCGCTGGAAGCGCTTTGTTTATATACCAACATGGCGGCCGCGTTATTTCTCGCAGTGAAAAAGTGAAAAATTCGTTATTAAAATGATGAAAAAGTACTCTGAAAATGTTTGTCGGACTTAGAGAACAATAAGAACCAAACATAATTTAGATTCTTATTAAATATTTCATGGACGACAAAATCGTGAAATGCTCACCATTTAATGAGTTGCCCACATCATGAAATGGCATTTCATGAAATGATTGAAAATTTCATGATGTGGTTAATTCTACGATATGGCCACGACATATGCATACGTTTCTTTAAAAAATATAAGAAAGGAATAAAAATATGTCAGGCTTTCATCTCCTATCTCGAATGAAAACGCAATGTTATATTATACCAATTAAACGTAACCGTAACATTATGTCATACCAAACTTATGGAGAATTCTTCTCTATTTTCCTTCCGGACCCAACACACCGAAGATACCCCTGGGGGTGTCACGGGAACAAAAACATATTTAAGTAAGCTCAGTTGAGTTTAGTTCCTTCTCTTAATTTCCACTCTGTGTTTTTTAGGCTACATAGCCAGTTTGAAGTAGTCAGCTTATCTCGGTAGGCAAGAGACAAAAATGAACATTATATTTGAAAACGAACGCGTTGAATATTTCCTGATCTTGTTTTGTGCCGAAAATTGCGAGTTTCCGTATAAAGTGGTCGGTTGCAGAAGTGGACGTTGGCAAAGTGGACGTCCGCAGAAATGGACTTTCGCAAAAATGGTCGTGACAGACACACTAGAGTCTAGTGACTAGACGTAACAGGAACTGGACCTAATAGACCGAAAGGGTTTCATGATCTAAACACAAACATATTTACTTGTCAAATAGTTTTCATTTCCAAATAGTCTACTCGTACAATCTACGTCATAAATATTGAGTTAGTTTCCGTAGATCCGGAGCCGGTGCTACTAGGTTTGCCTCCTAAATTAGTTCCATCCGTCAATAAGAGATATAGGTGTTTCTCTTGCACTTCTATCAGATCATTAATAACCAGTTCAGTCGGCTTGTTTTCATGCAGCGGACTTTCTATCGGCAATCCTAATGTGCTGTAGATTCTACGGATCTGGCCAGGGCTCAGCCAGCCCCGATCTCCTGGGTCAAAGCTTTTGACAATGGCCTCCAAGTGCCTGTAAATAAAAGTGTAGCTTACTGAATACCATCTACGTTACGGATACCATAAATAAAGTAAAGCGATATTTCTTTTTGCACGCGTTATATAAATCTTAGATATTATAATAAAGCAGCGTCATTTAATTCTATAGCCCTGGAATCTATGAAGAAAGACATAGCGAGGAAAACAAACCCGGCAATTAATATTGCACTATCCTATTCCTGCACACCTGCGATGAAATTTGAAAGGTAGTTACCGACGCTCATACAGAACTGGTGCCAATCCAAGCCCTGAACGGTAAAGCATGCATTCATCCAACAAATTCACCATGAAAGCCACGGGGTTCTTCTGGAATGTAGCAATGGTTTTAGTCATCATGAAACGAATTAGCTCTGGAATGCGGCGCTCCCTCAAGTACGCTTCGGTTTTCGTGACCGTTTCGTATATCTGCTGTTTCCTGAGATTAATGGGAGGTTTCTCCGAAGAGGGGTCACTCGTTAGGCACTTGCACACGGGGATCGGAGAAAATTTCTTTTCAACCGTAAAACTCACTTCTTCTTCTTCTGGAAAATGTTCCTCCTGTCCTTCTTCCGGAACTGTTGTCATGGTTAATTTATAATATAAATATAAGTATCAAACATTTATGAGTTTAATAACAAGCAACGCAATGGCTACGCTATTCGATAATTAGCAAAGCGATATTGAGTGATATATCAAAATACGCAGTATGTCATTTTGAGTTTTGAGATGTCATTTCAGTTATTTAAGAAAAAAAAAATGCCAGTTCTACTTAGAGGTAACCTCAAATAAAAAAAAACTCTTTGCTGCGAAGGAGTTTAATCTGATGAGGAATAAAAAACCAAATCATCTTAAAATAATAAATAAAATAAAATAATATAATGTGGTCTAATTAGGGTCTAATAAATCGAATAGTCCAATAGTAATACATAGAACAACACGAATCAATAATGAATGAATCAAATTAATATACTTTACATTTTTTTACTTTTTTTTATCAACACGGATCAAATTCCAGAAAGTTTGGTCGTGGAACAAACCTATGTGATTCAAACTGTTCCTAGGATCCAAAGATTTCTGGCGCGCGCCGTCGCCTCGAGGGAGCGAAGCTATCGTTTTTTGTTTCTCTGAGATATAATAAAAAAAATTGGAAAATGGCCCAAAAACAACAGCAGTTGGACAAAAATTATTACTGATTGATTTTTACTTTCTACAAAATAACTACCTACTACTATAAATTGTATCCAAATCCGATATGTTGTTTAGGCGTGAAAGCGGATCAAACATCCACACATACTTCCACATTTATTATATCTGTGGATCATATCGAGGTCGAGGTAGTATCGAGGGTTCTGAGGTCTTTCATAGCCCAAGTTTGTAGCGGATTTGTTCTTCTTTGAGTATGTACGTCATCCATCATAATGTATTTTTTTCATAGACGTAGACATAAAAACGTCAAAATATTTAAAAATCTTAATTAAAAAAAAAACAGAAGTATACAATTTTGTATTGCTATGTAACGTGTCTGGAATTTGTATTTATTTTGTAACAGAATCAGAAATCAAGATTTTTACAATAATATCTACCTATCAATTGTTTCTCTAGATTTTCCAGACAAACTCGTTAGAAGTTTGTACGAATTGTACAAGCAAGTTGTTTGGTAGAGCAGAAAGTCCAAAATGGTGCCTCCTACGCGGGATTTGTCTGAAGCGAGCTTAACCAGCGTGTATAGTTTGCTGGACATGACTTTTGGCAACGTGGATGTAAGAAATTTCTTTGAGTTGAAACACACCTGGGCGAGAAGAAAATTTGTGTACAGTATACTTTACAACAGCTCATATACGTCCCCACCGAGGGGTTAGAGCCTACACTGAATTAGGGCGATTAGGCCTTAGTCGACCACGCTGGCCCAGTGCGGGTTGGTCGCCATCACGCACAACCTTTGTATTTCTTCTCAGGAGTGTGCAGGTTTGTTCACGATGTTTTCCTTCGTCGTAAGAGCGTCGAATAACGTACATTATGAATACAATATTGGTACATGATGTGGATCCCAGTTGTACCCCTGGGGTAAACTCAGGGTACATCTGGTCCTCCGCATCTCCCGGACGGAAGACAGCGGCCCTAACCACTCACTAGACCATCGACGCTATATACGAGAATATACTCATACTTAAATATTACAATCAGCTCTAATTTAATACTGACCTTTGCTGTCTGAGACTTTTTTAGGTTTTAGCTTGTATACTCGTATAAAATACGTAAACAAGTGCTCAATGAGGCACTCTATTTCATATGCTGTGCGATGGGGGTCCCGCCTACGTTCAAAAATATAAATAAAATCAATCAAAAATATTTTAACCGAATTGAAATTTTACAAAATTGTTTTCGACGTCAGCTAGTATCAAGACAAGGAAAGCTTGTTCGTGGTTATCTACGGAAGCAAGCCATATTAGTGACACCAGGGTTTTTGAGGTTAGTTGTCGACCTCAGAACCCACACGATGAAGGATGTGGAACTGGGAACCCGGATAGCTGACTGATTTTATGTAATTTTGTAGCAAACTCGCCTTACATTTAAAAACCTAAATTAAAATATTTTTGTTACAAAGAAGTCCCTTTTAGTACGGGTAGCATACAGCTACACAAAACACAATCTCGCAGGGCTGTTATATTAAAAAGATGCGGATTACGGATTCTAAAAGTGCACTTTTTCATTTGGCTCGATGTGTCTCGAATTTTCGAGGTCTACCGATAGCCTATACAATACTTAGTATGGTTTTCGAATTTCAATTATTGTCAAAAAACGTTTTTATGCAGTGGATACCTTCTCATTGCGGCATAGTGGATAATGAAAAAGTAGACAGTTTGGGGAAACAAGCTTCCACAGATGGCATTCATAGTTCATGTCTTCCTCCTTTTTCTGAATGTTTAAAAGTAGTTAGGAAACGGTGTTTTTCATTGTGGAAGGAATATTTTGATGAAAGGTCAAAATTGTGTGGATTTGGTACAAATCGATTCAACTGGAACCTATGAATTCTCCTTGGATTAATAGCTGCTTAAATAGGGTTGATTTAATTTTAGCATTAAGGATACGCTCTGGTCACATTCCATTAAATAAGTTTGCATTTATGATGCGTAAGACAGATTCACCGGTTTGTTCTGAATGTAATATTGTGGAGGATGTTTATCATATTTTGATGGAATGTATTCGGAACGAATCTATCAGGTTTGATGTACAAATGAGGTGTAAATATTTCAAACAAGTGGGAGGTTGTAACAGTGTTTTGGCAGTTCCTTTATCCACGGAAGCCAAGGTATTGTATAAATTAGTTCGGTCGGGTTTGAGGGCAGCAGCAGCTAATTGTGGCTGTTTCTTGGTCTCAAACTTGATAAGTAATTTTTTAAGATCTAGTGGCTGTATAGAGCGACATAGTCGCTTAGTGTGACTAAGCTTTTTGAAGAGACATATGCAAATTTTGTAAACTAGAAGTCCTATCAACATACATCCAAACACAATATTGTAGAGAATTTAATGAAGAACATCTTTTCTCATCTTTGACAGTTTTTTTCGTAGCTTTTAAGGGCCCCGGAGACGGTCAAACGGTTTGATTCAAACACGTAAAGTTTGGTTTGACTTAAACCATTTTGATCGTTTACAAAGGTGGTTTGAACGGTTTGTCAAACATTTACGTGTTTGAAGCATGTTTGATGCAAATCTTTGTTGTGTTTGACGCGTCAGAAGTGTAATTACGACAGCGTACAGAATCAGACTGCGCAGAGCCGTTTGACAAACCGTTCAAACCGACCTCAAACGGTTTGATCAAACACGTAAGGTTTGAGTCAAACCGTTTGACCGTCTCCGGGGCCCTTAAAAGTTTTCATAATAAATTAAAAGTGGGGACATAAAAGGGGGTAGGGTGGGGGGAAAAAACCGTTCAGGCGACCTCGCGTTTCTCGCAATTTATACACATACATTAAAGCTACATGCATGCAAAGTTTCATTATTTCTTCCGGATGGGACCATAAAATTAGTTTTTGTTAGGACAAGGAGACAAATAAGCCAACTTACTGACTGTTGTAATCTGTTTGTCTTTAGGACAACATCGTGGATTTCCGACTGCTGCATGCTATCTTGCTCGTAATGGCTCGGTCTATGAGCATACTGGAGCGACAATTTGTCGTGGCGATTTATGCTCAAGATACCCAATTCTATAATTCTATGCAAGTATCAGAAATAAGAATAAAGGCTAAGCGTAAAAAGAAGAAAAAGAAACACAAAGCGTCTAAGAAGGATGAAGATGACTCAGATGAATCTGATGATTCTGAAAGCCCTACCCAGCAAAAAAGACTTCCATATGCTGAAGGAGCTGTGAGTATTGTTTAAGAGTGTATTTCCAATGACGAAGAGTGAATCTTCATTTTTATACAAATGATAAACCGCGCTGAGTTCGCTCCAACACTCTCTAGTCCACTTAGCTCCACTCCGCTCCGCTTTGCTTCAATTAGGGGAAAGCTCATTTAAGATAGGAATATTATTTGTACTAGCTGACCCGGCAGACGTTGTCCTGCCATTTTTCCCAACACCTACACTACCCATATTTTCTCACCGATTATACCTTTCCAGGACTTCCACGAATATTTCAAGACTAATATTAGCCAAATCGGTTCAGCCGTTCTCGAGTTTTAGCGAGACTCGTTAGCAATTAATTTTTATTATATAGATTATAAAAAAATGTTGTTCACACACTAGCTATCTAGACACACGGCAATGTGTCCGCCAAGTTCGCAAAAGAAAAAGGCGACGACGCATATAATTTTTACACTAACATTCCACCCGCGATATCGTCCACGTGATTTTACTACATTCCCACGGGAATGAGATGTTTTCCATCAGTAAAAAGGGATCCGTATGTTGAGCAAAGTAAAGATGTCTGCCTGCGGGCCCCGTGGTTCTTAGATTTTACCGTTCTGACAGTTTCCAGTTCAATTCGTTCAAAACTGACGAAACTCAGTTATTTAAAATTCTGATCACCTTCCTCTTATTACACCTATATTAAAGTATAGGATAGGATGTAATAATAAATTATTATGTCAAAGGCCGATTCACGCTGCTCTACACCTAATTTTAAAATTCGCCCGCATTATTAATGATTTTCCCGTGGGAATAACACCTTTTCCCGAGGTAAAAAGTAGCCTACGTCCTATTCCAGGATAGGTGCCCTATATGTGTGCCAAGTTTCATCCTGATCCGTCCAACCCGTCAACAATATTATTAGAAAGAACGATAATATAAAATTGGTGTAAAACTGAAGAGGTTTTTAAGCTGGACGCTTTATATCCTTTATAAAATTATGCAATCGACGCGTCCAGGTTTAAATTAGATATAATTATTGTGACAGCCATTTCCAACCGTTTAACTATTGACATAATAATATGTCAAAAGACAATTTCCTCCGAGCCTGTGCATAATAAATTATTGTCAGGCTCGGAGGAAATTGTCAATAAATAAATGCAAAACGGGGGGGGACATAAAAGCTGTTGATAAAATGCAAAACTTCATGGACGCAGTTTTTTTCACAATATTGTCTCCGTCCATCTAGCAGCCGCACCATCGATTTTGATGGTTTTAACCATGTCATAAAATTGATTGGAATTTGATTAAATTTGTTTATGTATCTCAGAAAAAGTTTAATTGTATTTTGGAAGATATTTGAGTATCTTACTGAGGCTTCTAGATCGGCGTCTAGCTAGCAGCCTCACCAAGATAGACTGCCTCTATCATGATGATTTATACTTATGTCAAAATGATTATCTCGTATACAAAGTTTTAACGAAATTGGTCCAGTAGGAGCCGAGATATTATACCCCCTTGGTGAGGCTTCCTGCTTGACGCTTGACGTGAAGACGATTCCCGTCAAACGGAGGTATGTCAAAGCAAAGTAAATAAATACCAAAAAATGTATTGGAATTTGATTATCTTATTCCAGCAAAAAAACTTTCAATTCGTTGAGACGTTTAGTCAGAAAATGATCCTGGTCAATCAATTTTGAACTTTCTGGTAGTAGAAATGAAGTTGAAATTGGTGTTTTAGCCTTTAGCAGGTACACTCGGGTATAATATCTCGGCTCCTACTGGACCAATTTCGTTGAAACTTTGTATACGAAATAATCAATTTCCAATCAAATTTTTGATATATAAATCATTATGATAGAGCAGAGCCAGTCTATCTTGGTGAGGCTGCTAGCTAGATGTCGATCTAGAAGCCTCAGTAAGATACCCAAATATCTTCCAAAATACAATTAAACTTTTTTTGAGATGTATAAACAAATTTAATCAAAATCTAATCAATTTTTTGACATGGTTAAAACCATCAAAATTGATGGTGAGGCTGCTAGATGGACGGAGACACAATATTGAAGCGACGCGCTTTCTTTAGCAGACATTGTATGTCTCGTTTCGCCCTCTATAAGGCAATTATGATATCAAAGATTACCATATTATTTTTTGTTTAGTTTTCTTAATAATTTTGATATTCTATTTTACTCTTTGCGACGCGAGTGATAGGGTAAATTATCTATAAATATTATCGGTAGCTTTTTGAATAATGCAAGCATTTCTTTGAACCACTTTTCTTACTCGTCTTCCTGCATCATGTTATTCTTCTGTTTTTAGAGATTAGAAAACTTACAGAGCACCTATTAGTGATTGATGTTGTGAAATAATAATACACTTATGTTTATAATAAGTAATAATTAAAAATCCTTTTTAAACAAGCTTTTAAAGCCGTGGAGTGGAGTATCCTTGTTAAGACAAATCCAACGAGCCCAAACATGACTAGGTTGTGGTGTGTATTTAAGGAATTCCTCTGGATACCTTCCGGCTCCATCATGAGATCCTGGACATCACGTATGACTAAAGATCTTGTTAAGACAAATCCAACGAGCCTAAGCACGACTAGGTTGTGGTGTGTATTTAAGGAGTTTCTATGGCCACCTTCCGGCTCCATCACGAGACCTTGGACATCACGTATGACTAAAGATCTTGTTAAGACAAATCTAACGAGCCCAAACACAACTAGATTGTGGTGTAAGGAGTTCCTATGGCCACCTTCCGGCTCCATCATGAGACCCTGGACATCACGTATGACTAAAGATCTTGTTAAGACAAATCCAACGAGCCTAAGCACGACTAGGTTGTGGTGTGTATTTAAGGAGTTTCTATGGCCACCTTCCGGCTCCATCACGAGACCTTGGACATCACGTATGACTAAAGATCTTGTTAAGACAAATCCAACGAGCCCAAACACAACTAGATTGTAGTGTAAGGAGTTCCTATGGCCACCTTCCGGCTCCATCATGAGACCCTGGACATCACGTATGACTATAGATCTTGTTAAGACAAATCCAACGAGCCTAAGCACGACTAGGTTGTGGTGTGTATTTAAGGAGTTTCTATGGCCACCTTCCGGCTCCATCACGTGGCCTTGGACATCACGTATGACTAAAGATCTTGTTAAGACAAATCTAACGAGCCCAAACACGACTAGGTTGTGTTGTGTATTAGAGGAGTTCCTATGGCCACCTGCCGTCTCCATCATCGGACCAGCTCTATGGTACCATAATATTGCATTGTCATTGCGGTTACATAAGTATACCAAATTTCAGCATATTCCAATAGCAGCAAGTGCTTCAAAATTAAGTTGCAAGATTTCACCCGAACATACCCATCCAAAACCCACATACAGTGCAAGCTAAATAAAAGCTTGTAATAAAAAAAATGCACAAAATGTTGAGCAAAAAATTATAATGTGTAAATTGATTTAAATTTCTTAATAAAAAAAGTCGATTGTAATAAAAAAACTGAATCAGTAATTGCATCACGACATCACTAATTGACTATTACTCGACCTGTCAAAAGTTAAATAAAGGAATGGAAATAGTAATGAACTTAAATTGAGAATTAGAGTGCGACAATCAGAATTAGCCCCAATATCGCTTAATGCATGTTATTTTTCAGTTGCAACCAGCCCAACGAGGGTATGGAGGAGGAGGCCCCGGAGGATTTCAGGGCCCAGGAGGAGTTCAGGGCCCAGGAGGGTTTCAGGGCCCAGGAGGAGTTCAGGGCCCAGGAGGGTTTCAGGGCCCAGGAGGAGTTCAGGGCCCAGGAGGCGTTCAGGGCCGAGGAGGCGTTCAAGGCCCAGGAGGCGTTCAGGGCCCAGGAGGGTTTCAGGGCCCAGGAGGCGTTCTAGGCCCTGGAGGCGTGCAGGGGCCAGGAGGGTTTCAGGGGCCAGGAGGGTTTCAAGGCCCAGGAGGGTATCAGGGCCCAGGAGGAGTTCAGGGTCCAGGAGGCGTTCAAGGCCCTGGAGGCGTTCAGGGCCCAGGAGGCGTTCAGGGCCCAGGAGGGTTTCAGGGCCCAGGAGGCGTTCTAGGCCCTGGAGGCGTGCAGGGGCCAGGAGGCGTTCAGGGCCCAGGAGGATTTCAAGGCCCAGCAGGCGTTCAGGGCCCAGGAGGGTTTCAGGGCCCAGGAGGATTTCAAAGCCCAGGAGGCGTTCAGGGCCCAGGAGGGTTTCAGGGCCCAGGAGGATTTCAAGGCCCAGGAGGCGTTCAGGGCCCAGGAAGAACACAGGAAAGAGGAGAAACCAAAGGAGGTGGGGGAAAAGCTGGGAAAGCGGGAAAGCGCGGTGGTAATTACATTTGATATCATTATTCAAATTAAGATTTTTACAATTTTAAATAATTTTTCGACGTCAAAGCTATGAACGGCCAGAAGATAAGAAGGTTTTAGAAATAGGCGTAGGTACCTCCTTAGACTTATTAAAAGAACACCAAAATAAACAGATCCATGACAAGTGTTCATTTACTTATTTATCCGTTCACCATTTATTTATTGTACTGAATAAATTTCAAAATCAACTTCTCCTTTTTTTAATTTCAGATATGGTCACGGAAAAGCTTTTTATTGGTAAGTTTAATTTCAGCTGACAACACAAATAAATCCTTTTTATAAGACTTTGTGCGTGCTTGTCCAATTTTGATGAAAATACCTGGATGATGCAGCCAGGATTGTCTGTTCACTAGGAAACTTCTCAATGATTAGTAGCACGGGATCAAAACTTTGTATATACGGATAATTTTATTAGCTAAGCAGGCTAAACATTATTTTTATCAAACTGATGCTGTAGCCAGGACTGTTTCCTCGTGAGTGAGAGAACTGTACAAATGGTTAATAGCATGGACAAGAAACTTTGCATTTAGGGTAGTCTGCTTACAAGGATACTCCTTAGCCGATTAAAAGCTTATTATTAAAATGATTTTAGACTTGTTTCTGTAAGACTGGATTAATAGTTTATTTTCTTTTGCAGTGGATATGTCACCAGACGGAAAACCGATCGGTGAGCGAGCAGTATGATTTATAATATAGATAATATACATACCTATTATTCAATTAGTCGTATCTATTAGCTGCTTGGAGGAAATATGACTGGAGAGCACTTTATGGGCGATACCCCTCTGCCAAAGGTACCAAATATGACTGGAGAGCACTTTATGGGCGATAACCCTCTGCCAAAGGTACCAAATATGACTGAAGAGCACTTTATGGGCAATACCCCCCAAGTAGCACAAACTGGTGTTAAAAAAGCTTTAGAGCTAATTCTTATACTGGCTTAGGCTGCATTACAAAGCGATATAGCTAACTCTCCAAAAAGGGGTGACTTAGCGACCCACCTATAGTGCCATTAATTGGTTTAATTGATCTAACTGATCTAAAGTAGCGGTACTAAAGCGCTTGAACGGTGGCAGTAATGAGTATTAGCGTTATTAAGGGTCTAAGTGGAGCAACACTACCACTTTTAACATATTTATTACTACTTGTACCACTGCTTTGGATGTTAGAGCTCTTCTTTAGTTTTGTAGTTATGATTATTATAATAACATTGCGTAACAAGACAAAATGGTGTATGGTTTGTTTAAGTTCAGTGTGAATTGTAAACGTTTGTCATATTTTATTTACTATTTGTGATAAAATGCCTAGAAAGCTATATTTTAATGCGAAGTAGGGTTTACTGTTGGAATGGGTACTAGTTTTCATCTCATTTTTCACGCGCCTCCATAATTTGTACGTTTTGCAAAAAAAAAACATGTAAACATTACTAACAATAATATATATATTGACTCGGACATTAAGTATTTGCAGTTTTAATAGTAAATGTAAATTGTCATGTGAAGTTTTTTGTTGAAACTGATAAATATGAGTGTTTTTTGAGAATTTATGTGAAAAAAATATAACCTAAAATATAACCCAAATTAAAAATATGGCGTCTACGATACAAGAGCTTAAACTCTAAAATGCCCCTTAGTTAACAATTTCGGTGTTATAAAGGTAGCAGAGTGGAGTTATTAGATGCTTTTGGTAACTTAAGCTATCAAAACTGATAGTTTATAGATCTTGAAGTAATATGTTGGTGCTTAGGAACTCCAATAGACGAACATTCTAAACTTGATTTTAGGGTTCCGTTATAAAAATTGATTGAACATTTTGAAAAGAAAAACCAAGATAATAAACTTCGACAAAACATATTTGGATAGTAAAGTAATGTAATTTGTTTAATATAGAAACAATCATACTACCTAAATATGACCTAAAGTTCTACAAGATAAGTAATTTCGCTTTAATTCTGTATAACGACCGTTACAAGCACTTTTGTACGGCTTATTGTTCTTGATTGGGTTGAAATTACACCAAAATTAAACCTAAGGTTGTAGAATGACAAATTATAACACAACTATATATTTGCTCTTTAGTGGCATTTACTAACTCTATTAAAGAACAAAAGTATTTGTCTAACTCCCTTTTATGACATAAAGTGTTACAATAGCAATTTATAGACTATCTATGGCGCCAAAGACTGCCAAAAGTTAATTTATATCGCTTTAAAGTATAAAGCGGTGGTACAAAAGCAATAAAATCAGTTCTTATAGAGGCTGATTTGAGAAAGTGGTACAAGTTTCTTATATACACCTTTTGTACATGCTTGTATAGAGCTGTAAGAAAATACTATAGCTTTTAAAACACTGCTCTACTTCTTAAACCTGTTTAAGAAGCTGTATAATTCGCCATTGTGCTAGTTGGCCCCTCTGCCAAAGGTACCAAATATAACTGTATATCACTTTAAGGGCGATAACCCTCTGCCAAAGATACTAAATATGACTGGAGAACACTTGACGGGCGATACCCCTCTGCCAAAGGTACTAAATATGACTGGAGAGCACTTTACGGGTGATACCCCTCTGCCAAAGGTACCAAATATGGCTGGAGAGCACTTTATGGGCGATAACCCTCTGCCAAAGGTACCAAATATGACCGGAGAGCACTTTATGGGCGATACCCCTCTGCCAAAGGTACCAAATATGACTGGAGAATACTTGACGGGCGATACCCCTCTGCCAAAGGTACTAAATATGACTGGAGAGCACTTGACGGGCGATACTCCTCTGCCAAAGGTACTAAATATGACTGGAAAGCACTTTACGGGCGATACCCCTCTGCCAAAGATACCAAATATGGCTGGAGAGCACTTTACGGGCAATACCCCTCTGCCAAAGGTACCAAATATAACTGTATATCACTTTAAGGGCGATAACCCTCTGCCAAAGATACTAAATATGACTGGAGAACACTTGACGGGCGATACCCCTGTGCCAAAGGTACCAAATATAACTGTATATCACTTTAAGGGCGATAACCCTCTGCCAAAGATACTAAATATGACTGGAGAACACTTGACGGGCGATACCCCTCTGCCAAAGGTACTAAATATGACTGGAGAGCACTTTACGGGTGATACCCCTCTGCCAAAGGTACCAAATATGGCTGGAGAGCACTTTATGGGCGATAACCCTCTGCCAAAGGTACCAAATATGACCGGAGAGCACTTTATGGGCGATACCCCTCTGCCAAAGGTACCAAATATGACTGGAGAATACTTGACGGGCGATACCCCTCTGCCAAAGGTACTAAATATGACTGGAGAGCACTTGACGGGCGATACTCCTCTGCCAAAGGTACTAAATATGACTGGAAAGCACTTTACGGGCGATACCCCTCTGCCAAAGGTACCAAATATGGCTGGAGAGCACTTTACGGGCAATACCCCTCTGCCAAAGATACCAAATATGGCTGGAGAGCACTTTCCGGGCGATACCCCTCTGCCAAAGGTACCAAATATGGCTGGAGAGCACTTCACGGGCAATACCTCTCTGCCAAAGGTACCAAATATGACTGGAGAGTACTTTACGGGCGATGCCCCTCTGCCAAAGGTACCAAATAATAGCAATTATATTTTTTTTTTTATCAGAATGTTAATTTATTCTAATAACTAAACAAAACTTTCTGTTTACTCTAGTTCTAATTTATTCGTTTTAGGCACAACTGAACGCTGATCGTGTTTGTAACACAATCTTTGACAATTCTTATTATTTTTTTATTTTTTCCGATCACTTTTCTATTTATTTTTTTATCTGGGCAATGCAAAGCATTTCTTTTCAGTTTTATAATTTGAACTTCTTTTTTTAATAATATTACAAACAGGAAAATGGTGGGTTTTGACGAAATTTTGGTGTTACGACGGTGATTATAGCAGCATGTGTCACAAATAATCTTTTGGATCCATTGCTTATTAAAATTATCAAGGAATTTATTGGTACTTAGTGTGGTGCCATTTCAATAATAGTAAAAATGGCATCTGGTTGGAGGCAGCAAAGGTAAAAAGTGTAGAGTATTAACGACTTTGCGATCTTCTTCTGGTTCTACCTGATTTAATTTAATTTCTTGTTAATTTTTTAGCATTTTAAAAATGGCAGTAGCAACTTGTAACTTTTTTGCGTAGAAATACTTCTTTTACCGCTTGAACTACAGCCATTTTGTACTGTAATTACACTTTTTATTTTGGCATTTGTGTGCGTGCGGTCTATGTAGGTAGTAGTTACCTCGCACTCCGCAAAAACCGACAGAAAAGTGTACTAAGATTTGACTCGAGCAAACTCCAGTCATATTTCCTCCAAGATTAGCTGGCTACCTACTAAGATACTAAAAATGGGTCCGTTATTGTAAAGTCTGAAAAATTCTGTTTTCTATGGTTCTTCTTCCTGTCTTGCTGTAATGAAAGGTGGTAAGCTTTATGCAATAAAACGAAGCTTTCTTGTCCACCCACTGAAATAGTATATTTCATGATACGGTAAAAAAATATAAACCATATTTAATATTGTTCCAACGTCAACTATTAGCGATTTCTTCATCTATGTTTGATCATATCATAATGTAAGGGTTTCTATTTTTTTCTTTTCTATATTTATATGCTGCGCTCTTATCGGTGGCGCCATTTTCCTTTTTTTACCTATACTAAACCTCACCTGTTTGAAATATAGCTCCTGGATCAACCGAAAGACCTCCGATGTCAATAGCTACAAAGGAGGACTACAATCGACTGTTGCTGCAAGTGATGGCTTTGGCAAAGCGATATGAAACCTTCGATTCACCTGAGTTCGAAATCCTCGACGCCATGTACCAGGACACGGTCCTCTCAGATCCCATCGCCGCTGTGCAGCTATCTGCTCGACTTGAATATACCGAGCGAGCCATTTATGATATGTCGGTTTTACTGTCTCAACTGGCAGGAGTGCCACCTCAACAACTTTATCAGGTGCCTTTTATGTTTGCAAACATTACTTCAGTAGTTTACCTTGCATGTGGTTTATACCTTTGGATGGTACAAACTTATTTATACTAGGGACGCTTTTAGATGTAATTTTTTTAAATTTTATTTTATTTTATTTAAAAAGGTACAATAACAGATGGCAGAATAATAATATTATATCTCATCACACTTAGAGTATCAATATAAATCTGCAAATGAAGGATGTATTTTATAGAATAGAATAGAATAAAACATAGAATAGAATCGAAAAACGGAATACTTAAGGTGTTCGCTGATCTAACTGGCAAATATCAGATAGCTGTTTTTAAGTTGGAACTAATCTTTGCCCTTGCCTTCCATAGAAAGAAATTTGTCCAATGTCGTAAAACCCTAATCTACAAAGTTTAGTATTTAAAAAAAAATGGCGGCATTTCAAAAAGTCCTTGTAGCGCAGCATTTTGTCATTCAAAAAACAATAAATCTATTGTGATGATTTATTTATTTAGTATAAAGATACGAAAGTAAAAGATTTTAGGGCAAAGATTATGATTGATGAAAAAATTTATACACAACAGATTTTGTTTTACGTAACCTGAGCATGATAATAAAATGAACAAATAACATTATATTAGTAATATCAATACATTTAGCAGTTATGCATAAGATGCCAACATTTTGTGTCACTGTTAATTTCAAAGTGTCCAATCTCGAGCAAGAAGCACTGACCAGTATGATAGCGTCATTCGGTCAGCGAGTCAGTCAGTCTTGTGAATTGAAAGGTTATGAAAAAGATAAACGAGTAGTTGTATTTAAAGTATTAAAATACTCAATGGTATTTAAATTACATGTTCTCGTGTTTAATGTTTTACCATGTTACAATAAATACGTCGTCGCGTCGGTGCGCCTGTCATTTATTGTATGTGCAAAAACAACTTTCCAAGAGCGACTAAAAACATTTTTTCTGATAAGTCGAAATAATTATCAAAATTTTGTCAATAGCATAAAATAGGAAAAAATAAGCGTTCACATTACGTGTCGCTAATTTATAAAAATACATTATTTTGGTCACTACAAACATTACATTTCAAGCATTTTTCTAATTTTGCATGTGATATGTTCATTTTATTATCATGCTCAGGTTACGTAAAACAAAATCTGCTGTGTGTACATTTTTTCATCAGTCATAATCTTCGCCCAGCAGTGGGATCGCGTAAGCTATTAAAAAAAAAAAACTTGTATGTGCTAGAAAAAATCGTCGACTTTATCAATACTGCCCCAAATCCACACATGTAAGCTTTTACAAATAACATAGTAAACTTATACATACATGTAACGAGGTCTCTCCTTTTCTTTTCTGTTTTATGACTGGCAACCTTTCTTGCTGGCAGTTTTATCTTTCATTTTAAATTCATTTTCAAATTTAGATTTCTTACGTTTCGATTTTGTATTTTTTCTGCCAAATTCTTCACTTCGTGTCCTGATCTCCGATAGTACATACGTAAAGCTTTTCTACCATTCTCTACTATTTGTCAGTCAATATAATATACAAATACCTTCTTTCCTTGGGCTGTGCCCTGGTTATAGCCACATAACCCTCTACAACACTCTTCGTGTGGTGCCCAGCAGCTCCGTGGCGGCTGCTCTGGGCCACATACATGAATGTAATTTTGCAGCTGACGACAACGTAATAATTGTTTCTGTAATGTTGGAGTTTTAGTTTCTTAAAACTATTAGCAATTTTCTACTTTGAAACGTAAAAAATCCTTAAAGCACTTTTAATTCTACGAGTACTGTAAACCCAGTATCAGTATCGATAAATAAACGAAATTTTAAATTTATAAAGAAACACTATCATAGACTAATCATAATATATCAAAGTAAAAATATTATTAATTTGTTCCTATTTTATTAATATTACTAGCGACCTACCCCGGCTTCGCACGGATGGATTAATTCATTTTTTACCACATTTTTAACCAACTTCAAAATGGAGGAGACTGTTCGTGTTTCAGTATTTTTTTAAATACCTACTACACGAACCCTAAGTCGGGATTTCAAAAACATTTTGGAACTCGAACCAAATAATTCAGTCTGAAATAATTAAGTTCCTAACCTAAAAAATGGCTGACATTCTATTTAATACCTACTTCCCTTTTAAAATAGGGATTTCGAAAAAATACTAAAATACGTGTCAAATTATTTATTAACCTTAGCCTAAATCCAAATTTTTAGTTCCTAACTTTAGAAATGACAGACTTTCCATAGAAATATTTAATCCCTACTTTCCCCTCAAAATAGGGAATTTGATAAAATGCTACAACACGTTTCACATGATTTATCAATCTAAGTCTGAATCAAAATTTTTAAAATGTTTTTCTAGAAATGACAGGCTTTCCATACAAACAGTTAATCCCTACTTCCTCTTCAAAATAGGGATTTCGAAAAAACGCTAAAATTGGTGTCAATTGATTTACTAATCTTAGTCGAAATCCAAATTTTCAAGTTCCTGCCATATGAAATTACAGACTTTCCAAACAATTATTTAATCCCTACTTCCCTTATAAAATAGGGATTTAAAAAAAACTTAAATACGTGTCAAATGATTTATTAATCTCAGCCTAAATCCTAATTTTCAAGTTCTTACCTTTAGAAATGTCAAACTTTCCTAAACAACATTTTATCCCTACTTCCCCCTCAAAATAAGAATTTCAAGAAAATGAGAAACTTATGTTAATTTTTCATAGTCTAAATCCAGATTTTTAAGTTCCTGCCTTTAGAAATTACAGACTTTTCAAACAACCATTTTATCCCTACCTTTCCTTTATTTATTTATTTATTTATTAGGCTTATCAACAGTTACTACACTAAATATCACAATAACAATACTGTACTTAAAAAAATATATAAACTAAGTGCAGAACTAATTAAAGGTAAACACCTCATGCGAATTTAACAACACTAAAAAAATTCGGAGATTTTTTAACAATAATAATCTATGAATTTAACATCACTTACTAATTTTACTCTAATAATTATAAAGTCAAAGTCAAAATAATTTATTTCCATAGGATGTTATTACATCACTTAGATCCGTCATTACATTTTTTTGGGTGAGTTCACTAACACAATGGCGGAATCTGTGGAGAAGAGCTCACCGAAGAAACTCCACAGTCGTCGCATCTTTTGCGTTTCCTTTTTTAAATAAAATATTGTCAATTACAAAATTAAAGCTTATTACATGTCGAAAAAGCCTGCTACTCAAACAATCTATTCCCATGGACACCTGTCTTCTAAGTAATCAGATATCCTATATTAACATTTTTTATACAATTTCTGTTTTATAATTATTTAAAACTTGTCTAAAGGCAAGTTTTTAATATCAGTAGGGACCTTATTGTAATAGCGTATACAATTGCCTTTAAAAGAATTACTAATTTTATGTAGTCGGCTGACATAAGCAACCAACTTGTCTTTATTTCTAGTATTAAAATTGTGTATATCACTGTGCATCTGAAAATTACTTATATTTCGTTTTATATACACAAGATTGTCATAGATATATTGAGACACAAATGTCAGAATATTGATATCTTTAAACTTTTCCCTCAGTGACACTCTAGGCCCTAATCTATAAATTGCACGAACAGCCCGTTTCTGCAAAATAAATATACTATTAGCATTTGCACCGTGACCCCACAATAAAATACCATAGGTCATTAGACTATGAAAGTAACTGAAGTAGACTAGTCTAGCGGTGTCTAAGTCGGTAAGGGCTCTAATTTTTTAGCATAAAATGAAAAATAAAAAAAATTGCCGATCTTGGACAGGATACAAAACTGCATCTCCTTGGCTATCCAGGCCAGAAATAGGCGCATTACCAATTATACCACCAAGCTCTGTGAAAGGTCGACGAAATTTGACACTTTTCTTTTACTTTAATGCTCAATTAGATATTTCGTTAACAGACGTTTTCTGTAACAATAATAATCTATAAATTTTACTCTAGTACACTATAGTAACAAAAATCGGAAACAAACTGTCACATTTACACCTTAAAGTTAAAAGAGTGCTGGTAAACCTCTTACAGTATAGAGGTAGTGAATCTGCAAAGATGTCTGAGGATTTGCTACATTTATTGGCTAGTCTGGTAATACGTGGGATAGGGGAGTTTGACCCAAGGACTGTTCTTTAAAATAGGGATTTCAAAAAAAATCCTAAAATACGTGTCAAATAATTTATTAATCTCAGCCTAAACCAAATTTTTAAGTTTCTACATTTAGAAATGACAGACTTTCCATACAAACATTTAATCCCTACTTTTCCCATCAAAATAGGGATTTTGATAAAATGCTAAAACACGTGTCAAATGATTTATTAATCACAGTCTAAATCCAAATTTTCATGATCTCAACTTTTAAAATAACGGACTATCATACAAACTTGAATCCCCCTTTTCCCCCCTTCGAGGGAGAATTTTCCAAAATCCCTTCTTATTGCTTGCCTACGTCATAAATGTAACCTACAGTGTAAATTTGGTATTTCTAGCTTCAGTAGTTTCGGCTGTGCGTTGATGAGTCAGTCAGTCAGTACGGACTTCTCTCTTTATAATATAGTATAGATATATTATTTTATAACATGAAAAGTAATACAGGAACGCTTAAATCTTACATTTTGTTACCCAACCACCACAACTCTCTGAAGAAAGACGCTAAGTAAATCCAATTCTTAAGAAAGGAGTTAATTGTAGATTAAATTCTAGGGTGGACAAACCGTTGGACCTTCAGCACGCGGAATGGCTAGTGGCGGTGGACAGTATGCCGCTGGCGGTGGACAGTATGCCGCTGGCGGTGGACAGTATGCCGCTGGCAGTGGACAGTATGCTGCTGGTGGACAGCCTGCTGGTGGTGGACAGCCTGCTGGTGGTGGACAGCCTGCTGGTGGTGGACAGCCTGCTGGTGGTGGAAAGCCTGCTGGTGGTGGACAGTATGCTACTGGTGGTGGACAATATGCCACTGGCGGTAGACAGCATGCTACTGGTGGACAACCTGCTGGTGGTGGACAGTACGCTGCTGGTGGACAACCTGCTGGTGGTGGACAGTATGCTGCTGGTGGACAACCTGCTGGTGGTGGACAATATGCCGCTGGCGGTGGACAGTATGCCGCTGACGGTGGACAGTATGCCGCTGGCGGTGGACAGTATGCCGCTGGCGGTGGACAATATGCCGCTGGCGGTGAACAGTATGCCGCTGGCGGTGGACAGTATGCCGCTGCTGGTGGACAGCCTGCTGGTGGTGGACAGCCTCCTGGTGGTGGACAGCCTGCTGGTGGTGGACAGCCTGCTGGTGGTGGACAGCCTGCTGGTGGTGGACAGTATGCTACTGGTGGTGGACAATATGCCACTGGCGGTGGACAGTATGCTGCTGGCGGTCAGCCCGCTGGTGGTGGACAGTATGCCGCTGGTGGTGGACAGTATGCTCCTGGCGGTGGACAGTATGCCGCTGGCGGTGGACAGTATGCCGCTAGTGGTGGACAGTATGCCGCTGGCGGTGGACAGTATCCCGCTGGCGGTGGACAGTATCCCGCTGGCGGTGGACAGTATGCCGCTAGTGGTGGACAGTATGCCGCTGGCGGTGGACAGTATCCCGCTGGCGGTGGACAGTATCCCGCTGGCGGTGGACAGTATACAGCTGGTGGTGGACAGTATGCCGCTGGTGGTGGACAGTATGCCGCTGGCGGTGGACAGTATACCGCTGGCGGTGGACAGTATGCCGCTGGCGGTGGACAGTATGCCGCTGGCGGTGGACAGTATGCCGCTGGCGGTGGACAGTATGCCATTGGCGGTGGACAGTATGCCGTTGGCGGTGGACAATATGCCACTGGCGGTGGACAGTATGCAGATGGGAGGTCACAAAATTTTGAGTCTAAAGAGGCACGTTCTGTTACTCCTAAAGATGCTGTTTCATTAGCTTCCAAAGGTGGAGCATCTACTGCCTCGAAACAAAAAAAAAAGGACAGTTCGCTTTTGATATTATTATCAGACGAAGAAGAAGAATGGTCAGAGTTAGTAAGTTCGTCTGAAGAAGAAGAAATGATGCCAGAGGAAAAACAGGACGGTTCGCGTCCGGTCGAATACGAATTACTTAGGTGAGTCATATAGAAAACATCCTCAAACCTGTGGCGTAACTATTTACGCCATACGACACAGTATTTTACAGTAAGATACTATTATCTTACTGTAAAATACTATGTCGTATAGTCTTCCTGCCTAGTGATTGATGCCCGATCCCAAGACATCTTGTCGTAGGGCTAGGCAGGAAACGAAACGAAACAATAAAAAAAACCCATACTTCGTTTCGAATAACATTGGAAAGAGACAAAGATATTATGTATGGCAGGAAACAGGTTACTTGTGATTCACACTTGTCAGGTAATCGAGATTGACATATGTCTGGAAATGTGTCCCATAAAGGATTTTTCCAATGTTTGTCCGAAACAGGGTATACCCTAAAACAAACCAAAAACATCTTGGTAAACACAAACAAACTAAAACATTTTAACTTGCATAATCACACACACACACACACATACACTCACACACTTTCATGTTGTTTTTCTTTTTTCTTAACCATGCTACTTCTACAAGTATTCTTGTTATACCTTAACATATGTAACTAACTACTTACTTTCTAAGAATATGTTACGGGAAGTACATCTGGGGTACTGGTGACCTGAAGCACAGACTCCCGTCTATTTCAGGCACCAGTCTTCACAAGTACCTTTTGCTTATTGTAAGTCATGAGAAATATTATATTATATAATTTTAAGGTCAAAGTTAAGAAGCTTAAATAAATATTTATATTATTTATTTATTATTATTTATATGTAATTATTATAAGTAGGTTAGATATGTATTAATGTATACGTTATTAATATGTTTAAAAACAGCAGCGGTTGAAATATTTTTTCTAATTATCAGTTAATATTAAATGATTTTAATATAAAGAATATTTACAGGATCCATATTCATAAAGCGAAACATGATCTGCCCAAAATGTGTATTGCACCTTCAAGACGTATAGAAGCTAATGCAAAACGTATAATAAAAGAAGTTATAGCTATAGGTGAGTGTTATTTTACATAGTTACCGTCAAATAAAAAGAACGCTCGGCGAGGTGGATGGAGGGGATGTACATTAAATGCGTGGCTGAAAACAGTAGCATACCAGAGTATTTTCTTTTTGTGTTTTTTGTATTCTTTTGTTTTTGTTTTGTTTTTTTAGGTTTCCGTCAACAAGGTACCCCTATGGTTTCGCCATGTCCGTCTGTCTGCGGCTTAGCTCAGAGAGCTAAACCAGTTTTAAATGTAGGACTTTTGTATGGTTTCATAGGAAACAATAACATTACATCGACAAAGATGCTTTGGTGCGCGACTGTGCTCATTTCCAAGCAAACATATCCCCTTCATCAGCGTTCTATTTACGTAACGCGTACTACTCGTATACCTACTAATATAGCATAATATTGAAAGTACAATTTATTCAGCAAACAACGTCGCTAGTGGCTACCCAAAAGGCGTTTTCGGTATACAAAATGTCACAAGGAGAGTCGCTTAATAGACAGGTAGCAAAATAATAAAAAGTTTGAAATGAAATGAAAAGTTTAGACAGGCAGAATTAGAGCATTACTTCCTGAATCGGGGCCATTATCTACGTTTAGAAGCTTTGTTTTACCTAAGCGGTCTTCATAGAATCATGGGCACCTGTTCATGATAAATAATATATTAAGCTATCAAAATTAACCATAAATATAAAGTTTCGTATCCGTGCTACTAACCGTTGAGGAGTTCCTTCGTGAAGAGACAATCCTGGATGCAGCATCATCAGGTTTATTCCATCAATAAATAAATTCAAGATCGTAAGTATGAAGTTTGCAAGATTTGTTGACAGTAAATTGCCTATATTTCAGTGAGAACAATAATAATTAACTAATAAAATTGTCCAAAATGTCATGATCTTATGTAAGCATTACAGTAAAAGGTTGTTGGTATCAGTATCATCCATTTGTGGCTTTTCATTTCTTAAAATAAAACACTTAATTATACGTAATACTACATTCACCTTTAATATTGGTCACCCTACTGATAAGTTTGTATGGGAAAATAACAATGATCAATATCTCTGAACCTGTGGGAGGGATCGTCGTCACATTTACAGGTTATCTTAATCGTCCCCGTCACTAAATGTTGAAGAAAATTTGGAAACCGTAGGTAGACCATCAGACAGCGCAGATACAACGAGCCAGCCAGCCAGAACATCAGGCTGGCTGGCACCAAGTTTTTATCGATTTCTCGTAAACGCTGTTATGTAACGCCACGAGACAAACGCTATGACTGTCACAAATTCCGTCACTAAATGCTAGTAAAAGCAGCTTGTTCGAAAACGCTTTCGTTGTCGAGATTCAGAGGTGCCAGCCAGAAGTTTAATACGTAAGTTCAGGCTGGCTGGCCACGCTTTTCGTTGTTTTTTAGCTAAATGGCTATACGTATCTGAAAAATTTCAACTGGATGCCTGTCACAACTTTAGGTGACGTCGTATTAATAAGCAAGAAATACTTAGAATCCCTTCTGGTCGGATATTGAGAGACCATGCGAAAAGCGGTTTTCAAGCTGGCTGGACACGTTTGCGTTCGATTATCTCGCGTTCTCTAGTGTCACATAAACTGAAATAAGCGTGATTAGCCGTCACCTAAAATTGTGTATTGACCTACTTAAACGCGGCTCATTTAGAAGAACTGTCCAGCCAGCCTGAGTCACACATTATTTTGTATTTCCATCATTGAATTTTTTTAAATATTTTGCCCAAATCTAATTTATTTTAAAGAAATACACTCACCGGCACATCTAACCGCCCACCCTTCATTTCAGGGAATACTCGTGATTCTTTATATTTCTATTAGTTACAGCTGATGTTAGTTAAAAAGTAGTTAATTTAATGTTTATTTAAGTGTGTTTAATTTATCGTAAAATTATTAATAATTAAATTGTAATGTATACCAATAAGCGTAATTTAAAATTAACCCGAAATACAAGAGTGGGCGGTTAGATGTGCCGGTGAGTATAGTAGAAAGTCAATTATAATAAACTGTATTATTGTTCAATGTGTAGTCCCTAAGTCGCCTCTTACGACACCCACGGGAAGAGTAGGGGTTGGTGACAAATGTATTCTACTACTCATGTTATTTCAATTTAACATTGCGCTGTAATTGAGTGGCTGTATAGAAAGATGGTAGGTACATTGTTCAATAGAAATGTGAAATGAGAACAATTTTTTTTAAATAATTTGACAGCTGTCAGTTGAAAACGATTTACCGAACGACAGACCTACTTTCCGAGTATGAGTTTGAGTAATGAAAAATATATTGAATTGATTCTTACAAATAAATACAAAGACTTACAAAGAAATGGTATTTGGAAGAGGAAAAAATATTTGCGACCGAGTTATACGTGTAAATTCTACTTTTCATCCCCTTCTACGAGATAAAATATTATAAAATGTTTTTAGATACATAATTATACAGCTCATGAATACATTTATTAATTGCGCCTGTTTTAACGTATTCAAGTGTTAAAATATGTAAACGATACTAAACACTAACTCATTTTTTTATATATTTTATATTGTATTATTGAAGATCCGCCATAGAGTTGTAGACGGGCCGTAGTTCGAGAATTTTTCATTTGTTTTCTTTCATTTATTTGGCTGAAGGCCGCCCGCCTTACCTGCCAGTAACTTTTTTTATACATTATTATTATTATTAGCATTCCATACCTGTAGCCGCAGAATTATAAGCATATATAATATAGCACTACTTAGTATTTGTATAGAATTATCAAAATTGATGTATAAAATGTTTGAATTACATTTGCTCATCATAAAATTTCAGGCGTTTAATTATATTAGATTATTGTGACAAAAAATATTCGGACATCTTGCCCTTCCTGGACACAAAAGTTACAAGGACTGTAGAAAATTTAAACATCTTTATTTCTGTATTTATAAAAATCCGGAAACTCCAAGAAACCGCCGGAAAAAAATAAACATTAAAAATGGAAAAAAGTTATTTCTTTTGTTAATTATAAAAGATACTCGACATGATTTATAATAGTTAAATGCATGGCCTATTTAACCATACTATTCAGTTCTCATATTCTTGGTTTTGGTCAAAACTATTAAAGATTTTCCGAATTTTCCATTCACAATCCTATCATTTTGGATATTGTTCTAAAATAAAAACGGCTTTTATCTGTCACACGAGAGTTTTTTAAATCAGTTATAAATCAAAGTCCTGCCATATTTTGACTTTAAAGCGACGATTTGCATTTTTTGGGGTCAAAAACCCACTGTGCGTAATGCGAAACCATAGTAAAAAGAGTGCAAAGTAGGTTATTTTCATACAAACTCACCGCACGCGGCTTGTATGTGTGCGCCCGTAGTATCTATGCGTCGGTCGCCGCACGCACACTCAAACAAGCACTGAGAAACGGGTCGCAGCGGGTCGAGATTTTGTTTGAGTGTGCGTTAATACTGGCGCACACATACAAGCCGCGCGCGGCGCGTTGTATGAAAATAACGTACTTTGCACTCTTTCTACTATGGCGTAACCGCTCGCTCACAAGTTGCTCGCTCACGGGGTTTTGATATAATTTTTTTGTGTTTATTATTTTTTACCGACTAATTTCTTGCAGATGAAAAATTGAAAAGTAAATTGGATATTACCGAACGAATGGAGATAGTTGAAGAAACTTGTGTACAATATGCAGCTGTGGTGTCCGGATTAGACGAACGATACACCAAAGTGGTAAGTTGTCGTTGTTGAGGATAGATTCATATTGATCAGAGGGGTAGAAAAACACTTTATTCCGTTGAAGGGTTTAAGCCTAAGATAAAGTATGCATATAGGTATATACGCATACAAAAAAGAAAACACTTAGCATTGTACAGTGTTCCTTGTTCGGCCACTTCCCAGGTAAATTAGTAGTTAATGTAGTAAGACTTATTCGAACTAAGATTTAAATGACGAAACCACAAAACAATGACAATTGCGTTGTGGTTTCCTGGTCAGAACATCGTCTTAAACCGAGTTTCATCAAAATTGGTACTTAAACAAAAAAGTTTCACCTACACCTTATTTTTCTCCATAAGAACTTTCCCTCAGACTTCATTAAACACAACAAAAAAGAAACCAGGCATTTCAGCTGTTCAACATTTGGTTCGGCTGTTTTCGACTTATCATAACAAATTAAAAGTACCCAAACTCGAGGTGTTTACTAGTAGCCGGAAGAGTTCCACTATCCAGTTCCTGGCTCCATCTTCAGATCCTCGTCACCAACTGCACTGTGTTGGACTCATCTTAACAAATTAATGAGCCCAAACTTGAGGGGCTTATTAGCCATTAAAGAGTTCCACTATCCAGCTCCTGGCTCCATCATCAGACCCTCGTCACCCACTGCACTGTATTGGACTCATCATAACAAACTAAATGAGCCCAAATTCGAGGGGTTTACTAGTAACTATTGAAGAGCTCCACCTTCCATTCCAACTCCTGGCTCCATGATCAAATCAGCTCCATGGTAGCAAATTATTGTATTGTTATCCAAATTACACAAACCTTTAAAATTTTAAAATGATACGACAATCAGAAGTAAGTTAAAATCGATTTTCAAGATTTGTTTACTTATTTATTTAGTTACAAGTGAACCTAATAAAAGCGTGCTATTTTGTGCGTTTTTCGAGAATGACCAAATTTTACACGGTGACATTTTGTCAAGACCGCATGGTGCCTTCGAATAAATACTATTATTGTAGTTCCTTCAAAACTAGTTACGTGCAAGGCTAAATAATTCCTTCGTCGAAACCAGTTACGAAACTACTGTTCCGTTGACCTGCGGTTTCGTAAAAAGAAGAAAAATTCCTCGATCGAAACCAGTTACGTACAAGGAATAAAATTTCCTTCATCGAAACCGGTTACGAAACTGCGGTTACGTAGGCGGCCGAAGCGGCAACATCATGATTTATTTATCATTCATTGGAAGTGGCCTTTCATGGGAAGTGGCCATTCCAGGAAAGTGGCCGTTCAAGGAAGGTGGCCGTTCAAGGAAAGTTGCCGTTCAGGGAAGTGGCCTTAGGTGACCGGATCCGTTCTAGAGAAAGTAAACATCTGGCCGAAAATGTACCGACACCTACCCTGTTTCTTTGTTCTTTGAACAGGGTAGGTGTCGGTCTCGGAGACAAATACAAAGAGGAGCTGCCCTAAGACGTTTTCTATATGATAGCGGGGGTCACCATTGGGAGGGGGTGCGGGGAGATGAAGTTCTGCTAACCATCTAGCGGTCACTAGCAAAACTAGCTTTGCAGCTAGACACTAATGAACCGTACTTAATTTTGCTATTGCACACAAGATGGTTCTGTTCGTCAGTTCGTTACGCTGTATAATGCTGCCAGGCAAGTGAAAAAAACAAAAAAATCAAACCATTTTTTAAAAATTGATCTCTCTCTTCTTTTTTATATTATGTAGTCGTTTTTAATGTAGGATAACCTTATAATATGAGCAATTGTGATATACAGGATGGCCCATTTAGATGGGTCAGTATGGGTAACTCTGAAACTATAAGAGACTAAAATGATCTGTTCAATTTTTACACGGGATTTCATGTTAGTCCTTTTTCATCATCACTTACTTGCTACCAAGTATACTCATATACTCACTCATGACATCAAAATGTGATATTTCATGAGTAAGTTCATCAATATTATCTGCATTATTTAATTGTATGCTACAAAAATAAATATTTTATACAAATATATTTTTTTAGATTCCATATCTGGCCACCCAGCTTACTATACAAAATACATGAATGAATGAGCATGAAAGAAACAGGTCATGTAACCTTCTACAGTCAAGAAGTTATTCTACTTGGCGATAGATGGCGTTGCTATCGCCAAATTTACTCGAAGGAATATATTACGAGCATTAAAAATTGCATTAAAAAAATACATACGAGTGGAATTATGTCTTTTTTTCGTTGGAAATAGTTGTATTACTCGTACTGTTGCACGATACAACACAGCACATAATTTTTGCGTCACTAATTTCAATTAAAATGGTTGTAATCAAACCAAGTCATATTCGTGTCGTATCTATAAAATCCAATGTAACACTGACAGAAGCGACGCCTGGTGGTTAATAGCTAGTAGTAAGAGTACTTAGTCCGCTATGAGACGGGACTAAGTTGCTTGTGGCGCCTCCTCTTTGTATTTGTCTCCGTGGTGTCGGTACATTTTCGGAATTTTACGGTCGCCTGTATAACTGAAGCATTACACTTGACTTTATACTTTGAAATAACTTATTTATATTTTATACTTATTTTTTAAATTATTCTTATGTTTTTTCTTGGTTTTTGTTGTTATGGAGACTTTATTTACATAAATAATAATATTCAATAAAGGTCATAATAATAAAAAGTTCAAAGTATAAAAACACTTGGCATGGCCCCACTTTTGCAGGCGACCGTACATCATAATACTATGATGTTTCATGTTTCGTGTTAGTGTTCGTGGCACGACCAAGGCTGTTTCTCTTATATCCATTGACGGTGTATTCTTACAAATAAATTATTCTTCTTATTCTTGTTATAGATTATTTTAGTTACAGATTACGTCTGATAACTAAATATCAAAAAATCATAAAGTGAAACAACAACAGCAATAACTGTAACAACAGCAGCAACATTTTGATTTTTTCGCTTTATGATCAGTTTGTTTATGATGTTATTACAATACAACATAAAACATTGAAGCTAATTCAACAAGTCTTGCTCTAATCTCGCTTTTAAATATTAAAATAAGAATATAAAAAGACAATCGATGAATACACTCTTGGACGAATTAACCTCATGGGCCAATCCAAGGGGCTTAATTTAAAAATATGAATTAATAACATTCTCCTTTTTTCAAGTACTAACCGGCTTATATTATATGTGTTATGGACCAGGTGGTTAATGCAGGCATTATTAATAATGTGCGAGCATTATGAATAATGTCTAGCTCTATAGGGCTAAGTGATTACTATCTATACTTCATTATTTATCACATTGCACGGTCATTATTATATTGCTACGTGACAATTGGGAAATTTGATAATAAAGCTAAATTTGACGCGGTGCGGGAAAGGAAGCACGCGTGACACATGCATGCAAGCCAAGAGCTTGTCAACCAATTGATGCCAAGACAGGGCGGGTGCGAGCGAAGCGAGCTCGGGAGTTCGGGGCACCCCGACTCGTTAGATTAGGTTAGAAAGCACGCCATACTTACAGACTTAAAAAAAAACTCCGGGAGGAGGAGGGGGTTTGGGGGACCCCCCTTACTCTCCCACTCTGAAATGTATGTCTAACATTTAGTTTATTTTAAGTTAAATGACAATAGCAATAAAAAAATTGTAATGCCCAAAAGGTGATGGACAATATGTATAATGCCCGGTCAATTTGATTATCTGAATAATTATTATCAAATTGCACTCTCATATTGGGCATTTTTCATAATGACCGGGCATTATGTATAATGCCCAATTTATCACTTGGTCCATAACACATGCATTTAGATGTAACGCGTGTGTCGTTTAAATCTCACAAACTTTTCATAGTCACTTATTGTAATAGTTCTGCGCTTTTTCAGCTGACGGAGTATCAAGAAGAGATAACAGTCATGCAACAAACGCTAGAGGAAGCTATCGATGATATGGCTGAAGCTTTAGCTAACAGGAAACCGGATCTAGAGGGTAAAAAATTCCAAAGGAATCTAAAATATTTTATTCAAATTAAGATTTTTACAAATAATTTTTCGACGTCAGAGCTATTCACTACCAGTGCACGCGCGCTGTGGAGAAGAACGGCCGGAAGAAACTCCACAGGAATCGTATCTTTTGTATCATACATTATAATTGCAATCTACTCCGCTGATTTGGAACCATAGTTAACAGACGTTTTTATCATCTTAATAATAATTTATCGTGTAGTAGTTTTAGAACATAACATATTTTTAATTTTAGTTTTAAATTGGCAATCGGACGATTTACAATATCATCTGGTATTTTATTATAGAAGATAATACAGTTCCCCATCAATTTGAACCTTACACCACCGAGGTCTCCGTGCCTTACATAGTCAAAATTTCAATTCCAATCATAGATCTGATAAAGTAATTCGTATTCTGATAATTCGACTTATTGGTGTTACAGTATAATTAGGATTCAACATTTTGAGATTCAATATATTATGATTCAACATATTGAAAATTTAATTTAATATCATTTATTGGTCCGGAAGGAAATGACCAAATATGAGACTGAATACATTGTAAGAATACGGTCGGTCTTTTTACAAAATCTATTCTTGCTCTATTCTGCTCTATTATAAAAAAAATATCGGTCATGTGAATAAGAATAATTTATTTGCGAGAATACATTATAAATGATGTGATAAGTACCTATAGGATAAGTATTGTGCATAAGTATAGATCTTAACAATATTTATGTCCGATGTATTCAGCCTGTATTCAGGCGAACAAATATATTGTCATAATCGTAATTCTAAGATTAAATTAAATTTGATAATAATAATAAACACACACGATTAATTTTATGATTCGAAAATTCAAATATTCCCTCGCACTATAAAAACAATGTCGTTGCAGCCATTTTGTCAAATTAAACTTGAAAGTAAACCCTATTGTTCAAAAGCTTTGTGACACGCACCGCTATGTGTAAGTGCTAAAGGTGGTAGTCTTTTTTTTGACGGACCTAATCACTATTTATACCAGAGTGGTAATATAGTGGGCGCGGACTTGCGGGGGAGCAGAAGGCTCGTACCCCTTAGGAAATTTATGACAACGTATCTGGGGGCGCCCTCAGACGGGCTCGGACCGCGGCCCAGAAATCGGGCGAGAAGCGCGTCGGAGAAGAATGACCCCTACCGGGTCTTACTGAATTAATTCTACTATTAGTTCCGCGTCCCCGCCGGCGGGGGCGGTTGCTACCTGAAGGGCATTCTGTAGTAGCCAAAAGGTGGTAGTCATATCATACGAGTACTCGTATTATTAGATCTGAGTGAGATATACTGTAATCATATTATTATTAACAACTAAGGTTACATAATATGTGACATACTATATTTTGGCCTAGCCAGCGGCAATTTGCCGAGTCGGGATCTTTTAAAAAAAATAAATAAATAAATAAATAAAATAAGATCACGATATCACCTCGGCCATTCCATACACCAAACGTCTGATGTGACTGTGCGTCTAGGATTCGCAGTACCTATACTTATTGTACTTACTTACAATACGACTGACTGCCAGAAATAACGTTTATAGTAGCGTACGATGCTTCACGGTAGTTACGTCCGACACTGCGCAGGAATCGTGCGAAAAACTCGTTTTTTTTTTTACTTTTTTCTTGAACTACCTATGATTTTTTTTTTCCACGGATGAAAGATTAATGAATTGCCAATAATATCCCGTAGGAACCGTGTCCACGTCTGTTGTAGTTTAGAAGCAGTAGCGAATTTAACAATAGGAACAGCTCGACTTCAACGGCGTTTTAGGTATAGTATTTAATGTTTTTAATAAAAATCAGTCTGCGCGAAATAAAGGTTATATTTATATTCAACTTTAATATATATGTTTTCTGGAATTTTCTGCTTGCTCGTTTACGAGCCTTAGGCCCTCAAAAACCGCGAGTTTTCATGGGTAGGACCCTTAATACTCCTAACTAGCTTCCGGAAATGCGGGGTGGGGTGAGGTGTCTGGGATGGCGAGAGGCGGTGAGCGGCCAATCTCTACGTTTTTTTAATTTAAAATTATTATATAAATATACCCGCATAACTGAACAGAACAATCCCATCTTCCCATGGGTGTCGTAAAAGGCGACTAAGGGATTTGGGTTTAGTATCAGATAGGCGACAGGCTGGCAACCTGTCACTAGATACACTAAGAAACATGAAGATCAGTGTATGCACCTTCCGTTAGGTGCGCATATGCGGAATCTTTACACAAACATAATTGCCAAACGTGGTTTTAGTGTGAGCTCCTTGGCAGCCCACTAAAGCTCTGATCATCCCTTCTGGGATATGAGCGTGATCTTTATGTTATCTATGTCCGACTCCGTAGCCCAGGTGGTAGTGTATCTGCCTCCGACGCACAGGGTCGCGGGTTCGGATCCCGCCCAGGGTAAACATTCGTGTGATGAGCACTTGTGTTTGCCTTGTCTGGTTGTTGTTTATCTATTATTTATCTATTCATGTAATATATAGCAGCTGTCTGGTACCCATAGTACAAGCTCTGCTTAGTTTGGGATCAGGTGGCAGTGTGTGAGATGTCCCCACATATTTATTATTATAATTATTATTATGTAACAATTTTATTATGTATTATTTAAATTTTTATTATTATTTTATATAAAAACTCTTATAATAATAGTGCAGTTGATTAATACCAGAATCATTCTTTGTTATAGACCTCGTAGAAGAGATCAAAATTTACAGAGTTTTATATAAAATTTTGGGTGTTGTATTTTCCCACAGGTATGGCAGACCTACACCAACGTTTCAATGCCCTACAAACTGATATTGATAATACTGAAGTAATACAAAGTGACTTATTTGATCAAGAGGATCTGTTGAATGAAAAACTCAAAGTATTATACTTTTTTATTACACCAGGGCCCCGTTTCACAAAGAAAAATATAAAATTCATCATCATCATCATCATTTCAGCCTGTTAAAGTCCACTGCTGAACATAGGCCTCTCCAATCGCACTCCAGCGCGACCGGTCCATAGCCACCTGCATCCAACGAGACCCAGCGATCCTCACCAGGTCGTCGGTCCATCTCGTAGGTGGCCGTCCCACACTGCGCTTGCCAGTACGTGGTCTCCATTCAAGGACTTTCTTGATCCGATCTTCGCGCTATGTGGCCTGCCCATTGCCACTTCAGCTTGCTTATCCTACGGGCTATGTCAGCAACTTTGGTTCTTCTACGGATCTCCTCATTTCTGACTCGATCTCGTAGAGAAATACCAAGCATAGCTCTCTCCATAGCTCGCTGCGCGACACTGAGCCTCTGAAAAAGTCCTTTTGTGAAGCACCACGTCCCAGAGCCGTAAGTCATCACTGGTAACACACACTGGTTGTACACCTTACTCTTCAGGAACTGAGGGATTTTGGACGAGAAGACGTTGTGTAATTTACCGAACGCTGCCCAACCTAGTTGGATCCGTCTACTGACCTCTCTCTCAAAATTGGACTTACCTAATCGGACTGCCCTAATATCAAATTACCCGTAACAAATTCCAATTTTATATTCATTGCGTAGTTAATTCGCCTAAACTGCTTCGAATTGTACTTGTAGCTTCGTGAAATCTAGGGGCTCCCAAAACTTTCCGATTAACGGCGGCGGCGCGCCGAATAATATTGAGGGTCACCGTCAGTTGCATCTACAATGACGATTTTGTACTAGAATGTAATCGTAAAAGAGCGTCGGTGGTGCGGTGGCTAGGGCCGCTGTCTTTCGGGCGGGAGACACGGGTTCGACTACCACGTACCATTTTTTTCTTATTTTGAATTCAAATATACGTTTATTTGACGTTCTTACGGTGAAGGAAAACATCGTGATGAAACTTGCACATTCCTGTGAAGAAATTCAAAGTCCACCAGCACTGGGCCAGGGCTTGGTCGACTAAGGCTTGATCGCCCTAATTCAGGGTAGGCTTGAGCCCCTCGGTGGGGACCTAAATAAGCTGTTGATGATGACTACAGTGGTTATCTTGAAGACTACTGTATTTACTTTTCGTATATTTGGGCGATTACTTGCCGAATTATATCTTCGATATTGCCTCTGGTAATATAAGTATTTGTCGGAAAAAGAAAAGAGAAGAGTAACAATAAATCAATCACAACTCAACTAAGTATTATAATGAGATTACAGGGCAGAACCTTTGTACAACAGCAACACTATCTAACCATAGTCGATTTCATGAGCGATCGGGATCGATCAAACCCTAAAAGCGGTTTAGCACCAACAGTTATGCCACTGGGAAACACAGGCATAAAAACAGACACTGATCACAGGCCAACATACAATGGCCACCCTGTCCGGACTATATGTAACTCGTCCACATTACATAGTAATGATAACAACGCCTACTCTAGGGTGTATTCCGAATCAGATTTCACGGCTCAAAGTACTGACAGCGATTACTTGCGTACCGATTCAGAAATCGCGATAATACCGCTCATGAGCGAAATCAAAACGGAACGGCGTTTGAGCGCGCTGAAACCGCTTATAACTCAGTCCTGCCAGATGTTGATTACCGTACCAAAACTGGCAAAATTCTAAATTATTATACGTATTAAAAAAGTATCGTACAGCTGTGAAAACAGCACTTCTCGCATGGCTAGTACTCAAAATAAGAAAAGGTATGCGAATTTTTAAAAATGGAGATTTAAATAGTCACATGAAATTACAAAAATACAAGAAAGAATGTTTGATATTTATATTTTATCAGATTGCCTATGATATTATCTTATGTAAGTATGTATGTGCCTGAGTCAAAACTAACATACATAACCTACTCGTTTACTATCGAACATCTGGCAACCACCTACAAAACTGATTGATTTAAAATATTTCAGTAATTTATCGCCATTTCATAATTGAATAACGTGTTTTTAATTTTGTTTAACCAAATAAATATAAGACACGTGAATTTTACCGTTAAACATTAACAGTCTTACTACAAAAAATCTCTTAAAATCGATTTTAGGCAGTATTTAGCTAGACAGTGTTTAAGGATTTAATCATGGTCTAAAATATCCTTACCACAAAATCGTATTTTACGAGTGTTTACTTAAACATTATTTAAATGAATGGTTTGTTTTATATTATAGCAACCCTTAGAGGTATTCGTTCACGCGCCTAAAAAAACGAGATCCTTGAACCGAAAAAAACAAAGGGCGCATTCTGAATCAGACTTTCAGCGCTGTCAGCGATCAAAAAAGCAAAAAAAATGTATGGCTGACAGCGATTCGGAACGCGATTACGAGTGCTTTAATCGATTTCAGCGCGTCTCGGAACGCAGGGAAAATTAACCGTGGATGGACGTCAATTTGTCTGTCATTCATGAAATTCTTAAATCGGTTTTTTGGAAAATTTCGTTAATTTGTGCAATAAAGCAATAAAATGCAAGATAATAATCGGAAGATCGTCTTTAATTAAGTCAATAATTTTATTAACGAAAGTTTTGCTGAACCTATCCTTTTTCTTGAATTTCGCGTCAGTATACCGTTCTAATGGGTTAATCCGGACACGATTCACTTCGTCCCGAAACAAATCAATATCTTCGTAATCATTGTCATTAACCAAATCAATGAGCTCCATTTCTTACAACAAAAGCCACCACAACAATATTTCCAAAATTTTTTTGGTTAGAATAATCCAAAATAGGTACTCAGTTCAGCTGTCAAAACTATTTTAGACGTCTGTTAAACAACAATTCAAGAGTGTTTAAATTTAAAACAGGTTTAAGGAGTGTCTAATTTTAAACACTGACTAAACACGATATTTGTGGTAAAGATTTTCTTAAACAATCGTTCAACGCGTGTTTAGTTTTTTTGTAGTAAGACTGTAAACGTTTAACTTTTAAAATTAAATAAACAATATGTCAAAGTCGAATTTGACATTACGCTTACGAGAATTTTGCTCTAGAGCATGGGCGCCGTTAGCGGAAGATGGGGGCGGTCATGACGCAATCCGTGACGTCACAATGGCTGCCGTAATCCCACTGACAGTGATTCGGTTCGCGGTTTTGGGTACTCAAAGTGATTTCAGTGCAAATCGGAACGCGGCCTAAGTACTACAAAAATATCAGATGAACTAGCTATCAACACAATGTTACTCTACTTACGTTTACAGACACCACTGGACTGTGGTACAACCAATAAAGGAACAACACTATTCCACACGCATTCATCGAAACCACATAATATTCGATCACCACACATAGACTCACATGTCCACTGTGACTCACACATTCACTTATCACTACGACTGCCACGAACGTGCTGAAAGTTCTAATCATTCAACACCAACCACTAAACTTCAATTCATTCACTCACTCACTCAATTGAATGAACTAGCAAATCTGACGTTCAGTTTAATAAACTGGCGCATATTTGTATAAATAATCAATTCAATTCAATTTTTTATTTATGGCGTTTGACTTGTAGTATTTCGCCAGTATCAAGTGGTTTTGCTAAGTAAGTAGCCTGAGATACACAGACAGCCCTAATCCTAAGACTAGGGTGCTGTGTACGGTGAAGAACTCCAGTAATATGATAGCAGCATTACTGAAGCCACCACGTGGCCGCTGCAAGTCATCAATAAATGATGGCTAAATGCAAGCGTTTCAATTGTCCTATTAAAGTTTATTGTTCAGAGTCATTCACCAAAATTATACACTAAACACACTCGAATAAACTAAAAAACGAAAATTAAAGCGCCATTGACGGATGATAACAATCGACCCAAATAATCTATTATTGCCGATCGACAAAGCTAATCTAACGTATATAATAATTCGAACTGTCAATCTACCTTCAACCCAGCATATTTATACACCGACTTGCGGCCGCGGCTGGTGCGCCGGCTAACTGCTGACGCGTAGCTGCAGGTACAGGTGACTAACCAGTATACGCTTCGCGTCTTACGTCAACATTATTCAAAGTCTCAGCCATTGAAGCTGACTTAGTTACTGAATTGCGTAAATCATTAATTTCAGCACGCAGTTCAGCAATGGTATTTTGCGAAACTTCAAATTTATGCTCTTTCTTTGTCTATGACGTCCAATTTCTCCTGCAGGAAAGCCAGGAGTTCATTTGGAACAAGTGTGGCACTCATGAACCAAAAGTAATAAATGCAGTCCGAACTGTGACGATTTTGATTTTTGCGCATCTGCATTCGTTCGCATCGCTCGGCGCATTGCATTGCGTTAGAATGTTATACTCTATCATTATCATTTTGCAGTCACCTCTTACTTACTATGACACCCTATAGTACAGTGTGTTTCATTTTGCCTTACAGAAAATGCTCTTAGATATACAAGAACTGCAATACTGTAAGTGTACCCGGGTGGAGGTTGAAATGGCCCTGGATACCAAGGTGAACATAGCCGATTGCAATGGGAGGATGACCAAGTTACAATGCGATGCCGTTCGCGGGGAATTGCAGAAAAAAATTTTAGTAGCTTATGACAAATTCAATAGTACGGAAGTCTACTGGCAGGTAATTTTATGTCACAAGCTAAATGTTTTCGTTTTACCACGCGGCAGACTAAGGGGCTCTGCCCTTTGTGAACACTAGCGCCACATAAATAAAATTCATAACTTAATGAAAACACAAAATATTAAAAGTCTTATTGTATTTTTAGAAACGATTTATTCGGTAAATTATGGTTAATTATAGCTAAATACATTTGCTATCTTTTACTACAGCGTAATAAGGTATTATAAAGTTAGTTATTTCTAAGAATACTAAAATACCTTCAAATGGATTGTACGGATTTTTTATATTCTGTGTTTTCACTAAGTTATGATTTTTTATCGATGTAGCGCTGGTGTACACATAGGGTAGCCCCTTAATTAATTTTTTAAGATAAATTAAAAATTAGAAGCTCTGCGGTTCTCGGCATACAAAGTTTTCCCGTGGATGTCGTACTTATATAGCGACTAAAGGTTTATCCCACACATTTAGTATAACTGGTGCCGGTGGCACATAGCCACAAGACTGATAACGACTAGGCTAGGTGTACTAGCACAAAGAAGGTGTACTAGCACAAAGAAGGTGTACTAGCACAAAGAAGGTGTACTTTCGAGTTACCGATACCGAATTATCAATAATGTTGCCAAACGGAGTTTTTCTGAGTACTCCTAAGATAAAAGCACGACCGACCATCATGCTCTTATCCCCAGAGAAGCGAGCTCGTTGGCTCACAGGAGAAATCACAAAAACACGTCTGGCAGCATCGTTGATAATGTATGTACAGTCAACTGTAAAAGCGCATACCTATTGCCATGACAAACGATTCAACTTTTCTAACATTCAGGATATTGTAGAAGCATTTAAGAGCTATCTAATTCGTAAATAATATTTGAAAATAATTAATAAAGATTATTAGTTTTGACCAACCCGCACTGGGCCAGCAAGCTCGACTAAGGCCAATCGCCCTAATTTAGGCTAGGCTCGAGCCCTCGGTGGGGACGTATGTATGTATGTATGTCTGATGGGGGATGCCTGCGACAGAGCGCAGACGGGTGACCTGCTCTGTTTCAAGAACTATTTCACCCCTAATTCCCAGTTCGGTTGCCGCCCTTCGGACTCGCGGTGTATCGGACATTTCTCCCTGTTCCCTCGCTCTCCCCGGACAAGTTCTGCCCCCACACGTATCCTCTCCCACCGCTCCAGGTAAGCGCTTGCTGGAGAGTCCTAGCCGATTCACCCCAGACAGAAGGGGGTACCGAAACAGACAGAAGTGGGGACGTATAATGGGCTGTTGTTGATGATTAATTTTGAAGATAATTTGAATCGGTTGCCGTGGCGACAGGTATGTTCTTTTGCAGCCTAGTATATTTATGCTAAAAATGAAAAAAATAATAATGCAGAAATGCCTTGAGGAACTTGCAAGAACGTGCAACGAAAAATGTAACACATTTCAAGTCATAGCGCTGAGAGAAGATGGGACGTTGAAGATGGGGACGTTACATGGTAAAATTGATTTTATGCTAACAGTCGTTGGATCTCATCGTATTGGTGATGACAATCATGAAATAATAAGGCATGCTAAATGTTTGAGCTGTGGAGAACCTCCTTACAAACCCGTCCGTCCTGTGAAAGAAAAGGATATAGATCTGAGCATCAGTAGTGATTACTTTGCTAGTGAGAGCACAATCCGCAAACCAGCTAAAAGAGAGCGCAAGAAGAAAGAGCAGGAAGTTGTTGGAGCAGCAGGAGATGGGATCTGTTATCCAACAAGACCTGTACCACATCCTGTACATCCAAGGTAAATATTTTTTTACCCATTTGTTACTTAAATATACGTATACCCCTATCTTGTTTGCATATTAGGTATATCGGTTAGATTTGAAGGTATAAATTGCTAAATTAACAAGGATATAAAAATGAGACAAATTAAGGCGCTATAAGATAGTTGCCATCCGGCCATTACATTGATCTTATTGAAGATTGGAGCCGGGGCGGCGGTGGTGTATTGGCTGTTTTCGAATTTCAAATTCATATGTACGTTTATTTGACGCTCTTACGGTGAAGGAAAACATCGTGAGAAAACCTGCACACTCCTGCGAAGAAATTCAAAGGTTGAGTGAGAACTCGGCCAACACGCACTGGGCCAGCGTGGTCGACTAGGGCCTGATAGCCCTGATTCAGGGTAGGCTCAAGCCTCTTGGTGGGGACGTATATGAGCTATTGATGATGATTGAAGATAGTTTGTTCGTAATCAAACGAGTGTCAGTTTCGAGTAACATTATAGATTAGCTTGTTACTAGCGCTCGCCGCATCTTCGCTTGCTTGATCAAATTAGCACAAATATGAAGTAAACTTGGCTTCTGGGCTACTTATTAAGTTGAAACTAGAACCAGTTTTTAAGTTAGACAGAGGTCTAACTTAAAAACTGGTTCTGCAAACTCTGGAAGCGAAGAATCATTGTTAGAGAACAATCATCATCAACAGCTCATATATATGTCCCCCGAGCCTACCCTGAATTACCCTTAGTCATTAGGGCGATTAGGCCTTAGTCAAACACGCTGGCCTAGTGCGGGTTGGTCGATTTCACACAACCTTTGAATTTCTTCGCAGGAGTGTGGAGGTTTCATCACGATGTTTTCCTTCACCGTGCGTCGAATAATCGTACACTTGAATTCTAAATTCGAAAACACATTGGTACGTGGTGGGAATCGTACCCGCGTCTCCCGGGCGGAAGGCAGCGGTCCTACCCTAGCCACTAGACCATCGACGCTCTCAACCGACCTTTAGCAATACTACTGTGAAAACTGCATCTAACAAAAAAACTTAAAAAAATATTTATCATAGACGCCGCCTTGAAGCGGAGTTATCTTCTATTAAATTATTTATCTTGATAGACGCCGCCTTGAAGCGGAGTTATCTTCTATTAAAATATTTATCTTGATAGACGCCGCCTTGAAGCGGAGTTATCTTCTATTAAATTATTTATCTTGATAGACGCCGCCTTGAAGCGGAGTTATCTTCTATTAAATTATTTATCTTGATAGACGCCGCCTTGAAGCGGAGTTATCTTCTATTAAATTATTTATCTTGATAGACGCCGCCTTGAAGCGGAGTTATCTTCTATTAAAATATTTATCTTGATAGACGCCGCCTTGAAGCGGAGTTATCTTCTATTAAATTATTTATCTTGATAGACGCCGCCTTGAAGCGGAGTTATCTTCTATTAAATTATTTATCTTGATAGACGCCGCCTTGAAGCGGAGTTATCTTCTATTAAATTATTTATCTTGATAGACGCCGCCTTGAAGCGGAGTTATCTTCTATTAAATTATTTATCTTGATAGACGCCGCCTTGAAGCGGAGTTATCTTCTATTAAATTATTTATCTTGATAGACGCCGCCTTGAAGCGGAGTTATCTTCTATTAAATTATTTATCTTGATAGACGCCGCCTTGAAGCGGAGTTATCTTCTATTAAATTATTTATCTTGATAGACGCCGCCTTGAAGCGGAGTTATCTTCTATTAAATTATTTATCTTGATAGACGCCGCCTTGAAGCGGAGTTATCTTCTATTAAATTATTTATCTTGATAGACGCCACCTTGAAGCGGAGTTATCTTCTATTAAATTATTTATCTTGATAGACGCCGCCTTGAAGCGGAGTTATCTTCTATTAAATTATTTATCTTGATAGACGCCGCCTTGAAGCGGAGTTATCTTCTATTAAATTATTTATCTTGATAGACGCCACCTTGAAGCGGAGTTATCTTCTATTAAGTTATTTATCTTGATAGACGCCGCCTTGAAGCGGAGTTATCTTCTATTAAATTATTTATCTTGATAGACGCCGCCTTGAAGCGGAGTTATCTTCTATTAAATTATTTATCTTGATAGACGCCGCCTTGAAGCGGAGTGAGTTATCTTCTATTAAATTATTTATCTTGATAGATGCCGCCTTGAAGCGGAGTTATCTTCTATTAAATTATTTATATTGATAGACGCCGCCTTGAAGCGGAGTTATCTTCTATTAAATTTTTGTGCTGGAAAGTTCATCTCGGAGATGAAACTGGCGGGCTTTTTGGATTTATGCCTAAAATAAATGAATTTTAATTTATTAAATATGATTTTCGGTTATAATATTTCGTGATTATGTTGCATACCATATGGTTGTACTGTACCACATTTAACTAATGTCTTTAAAGATACAGCGTCCATAGGAAGGAAGCTCTTTATAATTCTTGTACTGTTTTGTGAATAATATTGTATATCAGTAGAGTAACACTAATGTGGTTGACTTCCAGAGGATACGGGCGAAATGACTCGATGTTGGCATAGTGTTTTATGCCCATATTTCGTAATGGTGTTACTGTCGTCGGTGTGCCCAGCTAAATCATCCAACATAATATTAAAAAACATCGACAGCATGAATGCGACCCCACAGAGGGGTTGTAGCTTGAATTCTGAAAGCAATGATCGATCTGCTTCGCAAAAAAGCTGGCAGAAATGTAGAGATGCCACAAGACACGGATGTGGTTGAATTTTTGTCTCATTAATGATTGTTCTGTTTTTGCAGATCTAGGACTTGTGGCCTGTACTGCGGTGGGCGCTACATAAGACCAGAGGTGCGTAAGAGTGACAAGAAAGGAGTGTCCGAGGCCGTCAGGGTCAAGCCCATGAAGAAAGAAATACTTCTGGTATGTGCTAGACATTTTAACCCCGTTTAACCTCATACTAGCTAATATATTTGTTTGTAATAAGCGCAATGACTGCAATGTTATCGGAAAAAAAGCTGACAATTCCTAGTGTTTAAGAAAATGCTTTTGTAAAAGGTTAATTGGTAGGTAAGCGTGTGCACAGCGCGGCTGTCGCGATCAAAAGAAAGCGAGACGCAGCTCGCATTTGATAGGATAATTTCTACAGTCTGCTATTGGAGCGCCATAGTTATGATGGAACTAAGTAAATGCATGTAACTCAGGATGCGTATAGTATAAAGCGGTTCGTAAGTTAGATGTTTAAATAGTACAAAGCAAGAAAACTAGATGGCAATTTATATGAAATTACTGAACTAAATTAGTATCGATTGTGTTAATGCATGAAAACATAACATGACTTTAAAGGCAGATAGCCTGAAATTTGCCATTGCATTAAATACCGTGCGCGATGCGCATATAAAGCCGAAAATTGAATATTATGGGGTTTGTCAAGAGGCAGTCTCTTGTGACCACAGATTCCCCACACTAAAATGTTCGAGTGTCAGAGTATTACTAGCGCCGTGCAACATCGCCGACGTGTCTCCAGCACCGAACGCCAGCCAAACATCGTCATCGAGCCACGCGCCTGTTACTCAAATAAAATACACAGATGCACTAAGTGCTATTGCATTACGACAATACTAGTTGGTGGTACGGTTTAGGACCCACCATACCACCAGTCTAGTGTCAATACTTCTCGCAACCTCATAAGATAATAATGATATTTAGACTTCATTGTAGATACCTTAAAAATAACTTTATATAAGTAGATCTGAATGAATGACCATTTTTTGTGATAGCCATATGATACTGAGGTGGACGTGCCATGCCATCCCTGCAACTGGAAGCCTCCGCCTCCTCAACGCAGGAGGCGGAGGAAACAACCGGCGAAGGCCACTTCTGACTTGGGAAAGGCCCCTACAGAGATTATGGAAGCCGAAGGTAATGGATACTTTCGGGGTTATCCTTATTATCGTAACACGAGGGTGTAAGGTTGACTCCACATACCTTGGTGTCGTGTCAGAATTATTGAGTCACCAATGGCGCCTTAATCTGACGTGGCTCATGTAAAGATTATTCCATAGATTAGCAGGGACTAAGGTATAAGCCTTTTCTTGTTATCTCCTCGTTTAGACGAGCCTTCTGAAGTACGGAATCGTCTTACTTTGTTGACAATAAGTTATTTATTTATTTTGCACCTAAGTAAACTGAGGTTAGTCCTTGGACGAACTAACTCACGAATGTTTGTCTGACCTTAGTGTCCTCAACGGGAATCGAACCCAGAGCCTCAATAATGAGATTCAAATTCAAACGTTCTACTGCTACGCCACGGAGCCTGTTCAATTAATTCAATTCATTTATTCATCAACGATACAATCATTGTGTTGGAAATTATTTCTTAAAAACTACATATCGAAATAAATTTAATTAGAAGTCATATTACATAGTACATTCTTTAAAAAAAACAATAAAACAATTATATATATAAATAATAATAGAACCATTGTTACCCTGTGATGACAAGGGAATATTAACATTTAAGCCCAAGTCACACGGCCCCGGACCGCGCCGCGCCTGCTCTGTGTGACTTGGGCTTTAGTCTTTGTGCAGCTTTTTAACCGCTGCTTGTACTACACCTACCTAACCTTCACTTATCTTCTTAGATAACCTAAAAACTACTACTTAATAAAATTTTAGAATCACCAAGTGAAAAAATAAACTAAATATAAAGCGAAGAATTTTAAATATGAAGATTTGGTCATACAATAAAACTTGAATGATGATATTAACTTTTGTTTTAATAGCACCTGATGAGGGTCCAGAGGAAGAGGAGGGTCCAGGCAGCATCGAGTCACTGGACGCGTTTATCAAATATTCTACGTATTGGAAGCACCACCAAGGTCAAACCTGGCCTGGCGAACTGGTTGTGGAGGAACCTAGTATGTCATCTGAGACTATTAGCGGTGAAGAAGATCAATAGTGATTTCGTAGAGCAGCAATTCTCATCCTCATTGATGGGAAAAGTCGACTAAAGTTGGAAATATAATTCTATATATATAAAAAAAGATGTAGATGAAATAAAAAAATAATCACATGGTGATTATAGTCCCACCGACATTATAAATCGAAAAATTATACACACCTAGTTAGTTAAAAACATCAACGCTTGAGAAATATTTATCGGACATTTTCTTATCACAATGGTAGAAAAATGTTTATTCTATGGGCGTTCAAGAAGTGTTTGTAAACATTTGGTTCTTTAAAATAAAAATAAGTTTTTTTTTTATTATTCAGAATACCAACAGCACAGATTACAATAAATAGATACTTAAACAAACGTAAACAAAGCCATTAAGAGGTATTCGCAATCAGACACAAAAATTGTGTTAAAGACCTTAAAATAGAAGAGAATTAATAGAACCTATACAACAGCTAGTAAGTAAGTGTTGCCGACTCATGTGCCACCACATAAGAGGTTTTGCTGCGCCTGCGACGAATGGTGGCTTTAGTTGTGTGGTGCAAGCCGCCTTTTGTCCAGTAAGACGCGAAATGGTACCATAAAGCGATACAACATACACCGCGATGGACGTGTCTCAGTAAAATAACGAGATTCCTCACTGATTGGGCGCCCTACTTGGTCCGTGGTGCCAAGCCTAGTTTCCAAATCATATAGCACTTTTTTGGATAAGGTAACTGAGACACCACTCCTCAGTAGGCCGGCGATTATTTCGCTTAGCAACACTTTGACAGTAATTTGCGCAACAAAATGTACTGATTATAAGGATATAGGTGGTAAAGACTGGGTATGTGAAGTGTATCATTACACTGACGGACGTTCTATCACTTGACCTGAGATGTCACTATGGCAATGACAAATATTTGTTTACATTTTTGATCTCGAATTCCATTTCCGACTTTAGCTAGTGTTATCCCACAATTCTAGAGAGATCGAACTTATAGGTAGGTAGGTAGTTTTTATATATTTATTTCGTAATGTAGTTTGTTTTCATTTTAAAATACATATAATAAGTTTTTATCTTTATTGTGAGCGAGTACTGTTGATTATTTTGTATGACTACTTAAATAAATTGTTAAATATTTAAAATAGCATATTATTTTTTAACTGAATTGTATTATTGTATCTGCAACCTTTGTGCCCCATCTACTCTCTAGGGCGAGAACCCGCGGGAATGATATTCGAGGTCGGGCATCACTCGTGTAGAAATAGCGATTATTCTGTAAAAAAAAACTCGTCAGTTTCCCTAATTCGTCACGAATGCAAAATTCGTCAACTGCTCAGTTTCCTTACAACTCTGAAGTGTTTGCCTACTGGTACTACGTAGCACAGACCCACAGACTATGGCAAACACCATACGGTGGTGTTGGAGTAAGTTTGGGAAGTTAGATGAAACTACAGTTTTATCTATTGTAGGAGAGTGGAACAATCGCTGGGGATATTGGTTTGGGCAGATGGTAGGATTCGCACTACGTCCGATCTCCCGTTCCAATTATCCCTACTGGCATATCCCTACTAGTAAATGGATTGTCCGAATCCGTGGAAATTGGTCCGCTGTACCGCTGCCCCTGAGTTGCCTGAATATTGTAGATAATGACATTCTGTTAAAAAAGTACTATAATTGGTTATAGATTTGATTGTAAGTTGCATTATCCTCGTTTCCCCTAAAATATCTTTGTTATTTAAAAAAGAAAACACTTGTCTTTCATTACAATAGATACTGGGAAAACAATCTTTGAGTGAACTGAATCCTCGATTTCCTCCGAGATCTCAGTCCTCTCCTTTGCGATATAGCCTTAAAATATGGCCATGAAAGCGCCTCGCTGGAGCCTACTATACTTCTCATGGAGCTATTTGCCTATCATACTCTCATCCTTCTAAAGAGCAATATTTTGCTGGGGTCTGAAGGTGTCTTCCGTTGTAATTCAAACTTCAAGCAGGTTAACTTCCACTCTTTATTTTACACGACTTCAACTTAGCACCTGTCAAATTCCACAGACCGTCCACTATTTTTCCTTTTCCCACAGGTAAGGATTGAGTGGGGTAAAATCCATTCAATCTCTCCTATTGGCTAACCCCAGAATCATTCTATTGGTTAAATTACGCGGTTGTTGCTGATTGATCCAAAATTATTTCCATATTAAATGAAACTATAAACGTTTGGTAACGTTGGTGAACAATGGCCAACATTGGACAAATCAATCTGTATTAAATAATATTAATAATAATAATGAAGTTTCCCCATAATGTGACAATTACATTAAAAATTACGTTAAACCTTACAGGTTACACACATGCTTATTTTAAAAATCTAGAGGATTAAATCAGGATTGTTTCCCGGTTTTTCCCTCTGTGTGAGAACAAGCACTGTTTTCGCAGCCAATATTTAAATAGTAAAAATCTAGGGCAGATAATCGATACAATTTGTTTTTTTTTTAACTTATTGAACTTAATGTAGGTAGGTATATGGGAATTGTAGTTTCTGTGTTATTTTAATTTAAAATCCCTGTATTTTTATTTCTCGGGAGTATATTCCTGATCGGTGACGTTGGTTGGTGGTCTAGTGGGCGTCGCTGGTCTAGTGGCTCTATAACACTGACACCAGGGTTTGTGAGGTCGGTTGTCGACCTTACAACCCACACGATGATGATGACGATGAATAATAAAAAGAAATAACCCTCCTTCTCCTTTGTTACTACCAACTAAAGCAGTCGGGTAATAATAGCAGCTTTTATAGACGGTCCACGCACCCTCTATTTTGTCAACTACGCCAAAATCTTGGACATAGATATTTGACTACATTATATGATCTGTGCTGTGTATACCACCCTTAAGAAAAGATTCAAAGCTCAGAGGAAAAAAAAGACGATCGCTTTGCTCGGCGACGCGTCAGAAATCTTTGATTCAAAGAGTTCAAAAGCGTGTCAAGTAATTGCCATTCGGTCTGGTAGGTCTTTATGATATTTATTGTCATCTAGGAACAAATTGTCATAACCACGTCATTATTATCATAATATAAAAGAACATATTAAAAAGGTGTTTCAGGAATAAATAATTTATCCCCAAGGGTCAGTCTTTTAGGAAATAGAGTTGCGGATTAGTTTTATTATTGGTTTTCGAAGTCTTGAGGTTGATCTCAGAAGTTAATTTTAGAGCACTATGGCTGAATCAACTACCATGATGACCGTCAAAGAAATGATCGAAAAAGCATTTTGTTTTGATAATGTAAGTAACTTCCGCGAGCCTTTCATTCATCTAAGTTCGTTTTTATCGAATTACAGAACTGTAATTAGTTGCATATTTATAACTGGCAGTGGATGGGTTACGTACATTTCTCATAAAACCGAGGGCCACTGTGTTAGAATATACATCGGAAGACGCAACACAAGGACAAGGTGCAGGTCTGGTGAAGGTCGCGGAAAGCCACTGAATGCGGCCAGCGCTAATCTGGCAGTTGTGGAGATCCATGGGGAACGCAAACAATACGATAACAATGAACGTCTTCCTGTTATGATGATCCTGTAGTCCCGGTAACTAACTATATGGGTCTAGAGAGTGCTGATGATGCGTTTATCTGCATTTAACCTTACACTTGATTTTTTAGTAATAATAATAACACACAGGTGTTACTTTTATTGTGCAATAAAGTGTTTACATACATACATACATACATACATACATACACATTTGTCCCGAGATAAGCATGTCAAACATAACAATAATATATTTTATTGCCTTAAGGGGCATACAATGGCAAAGTTGGCAACTCAACGCGCTTTAGTTGAAAGTTCAACCGACGTACTACAGAAATAACGTTTATATTAGCGTGCGACGCTTCACAGTAGTTACGTCCGACACTGCGCAGGAATCGTGCGAAAAACTCGTTTTTTTTTAATTCTTTTTCTTGGACTACCTATGATTTTTTTTTTGCACGGATGAAAGATAAATGAATTGCCAATAATATCCCGCAGGAACCGTGTCCGCGTCTGTTGTAGTTTAGAAGCTGTAGCGAATTGAACAATAGGAACAGCTCGACTTCAATGGCGTTTTGGTATAGTAATTTTAAGGTTTTTAATAAAAATCAGTCTACGCGAAATAAAGGTTATATATATATATTCAAGTTTAATATATATGTTTTCTGGAATTTTCTGCTTGCTCGTTTACGAGCCTTAGGCCTTCAAAAACTGCGGGCTGGCATGGGTACACCGGACTTTAGAAAATTAGCAAATAAGAATAATAACAATCAAAGAGAACAGACACATAAAGATAAAACTAAGAACAATCAAAGAGAACAGACACACAAAGATAAAACTAAGAACAATCAAAGAGAACAGACACATAAAGATAAAACTAAGAACAATCAAAGAGAACAGACACATAAAGATAAAATTAAGAACAATCAAAGAGAACAGACACACAAAGATAAAACTAAGAACAATCAAAGAGAACAGACACACAAAGATAAAACTAAGAACAATCAAAGAGAACAGACACACAAAGATAAAACTAATAACAATCAAAGAGAACAGACACACAAAGATAAAACTAAGAACAATCAAAGAGAACAGACACACAAAGATAAAACTAAGAACAATCAAAGAGAACAGACACACAAAGATGAACTAAGAACAATCAAAGAAAACAGACACACAAAGATAAAACTAAGAACAATCAAAGAGAACAGACACATAAAGATAAAACTAAGAACAATCAAAGAGAACAGACACACAAAGATAAAACTAAGAACAATCAAAGAGAACAGACACATAAAGATAAAACTAAGAACAATCATAGAGAACAGACACACAAAGATAAAACTAAGAACCACAGAACAAAATGTTCTGTGCTAAGAAAGTTCAAATTTAGATTATTAGGCAAAAAGAAATGCCTCAGCTGACTTGAATGGGCTATGCCGAGGTGCGTGTACCATCCAACGCTGTTTTTCAGTCATTTCCTCTTCCTATGGTGCTTTGCGGAAATAAGTTTACGAGGGCTGTATAAATTTAAATAAAAGGTATAATACCGGCTTTGTATTAAAAAAAAAGAAAAATGTGTAATTATTCTGTAAGTTTTGTACTTACGGAATAATTATACATTTTCCTTTTTTCTCTTGAATTTTTGTACAGTAATGTAGTTTCTTTAACTCATATTCATAAACCGGTTTTATTTTTCAGTCACAAAATATAGTCAACATAAAGTACTTGAAAGCTATTCTGTTAGTCATGTGCAAGCGAATGAATAATCTGGATCGCCTAGTTATTGTGAACTATAATAGAAATAATAGTGATCAGCTTCTGCTAACTCAATCATCGCACAGCTCAGTGACAGAAGTCAATATAAAGACTAAGGGTTACGATCATGATGATAGTAAACAAAAGAAAAAGCGTTTTCTAAAGCCTTCCACTGGGGTAAGACTACGTATATATATATATATATGTCACCGTAATATTGTGAACGCCGTTAGCTTATAATCTGACTCGCGATATTATAAACTTACGGAAAATTGTGAACTGAAACCAACAATTTACAATTTTACGTATTATTTCTCGTTAGTTTATAATCTTACGATGTCAAACCGTCAAATTGTGAACTAATTAAAAATTGGCATGCGACGGAACGCACCTTGCACGCTGATTGGTTAAACGTTTGACGTGTCCAGCGCGGCTATTCTTGGCTGTCATTCTGTAGGTAGCTACTGCCAAAACCGACCAATCAAGAACACGGTTCACAATTTTACGGGTGAACATCGTAAGATTATAAAGTAACGAGAAATAATACGTTAAATTGTAAATGGTTGGTTTCAGTTCACAATTTTCCGTAAGTTTATAATATCGCGAGTAAGATTATAAACTAACGGCGTTCACAATCTTACGGTGACATATATAACACCTATAATAATGTTCTTCTGGTCTATAGTTTTATGAACAGTTCAATAGGGTGTTTGACTGTTCCTAAATTTAGCATATATTAGAAATTAATTTTAAAATATAGATTAGTAGATTCGCGAAAAAAAACAGAATCAGTTGAAAAACAAATTTACAGTGAATTTTTAAAGTTTCTATATATCTGTCTCTTTTTGTATGGAGATTATATGGCGTTACTAGCATGTGACGTCACTAGCTAGTATTTCGAATTCGTATGTATTTACTTGTGGTGAAGGAAAACATTGTGAGGAAATCCGAAGTCGACCAACCCGCACTGGGCTAGTGTGGTATTTGCTCTAATTCAGGGAAGGTCTTCTGCAAAAGATTTCGGTTTCAATTCCCAGCCCGGAAGATATTTAAATGATGAAGGTCTTCTAAACTACTTAATTTAATCTTAGTGAGAAGTATGTTTACTGAGAGCCCGGTGGCGAGACCTGGTTTGACGCGTGTATTTGTTTGTTTTTTCTTCTGAACACTGCCTCTTTACAATCAGAAAAATAATAACGAAAAAGATAATAATAATATTGAACCCTTATTAGATAAAGAAAATGTGTACATTCATTCATAAAGAACCTTTTTTTTCACTGTACGGACCTGCCCCCGCTGCATGGCGACATCGCGCGAAGATATAAGAACTACGTTACTATTGGCGGTTACGTTTTATGTCGCGCGGTTTATTTTATCGAAGGTCGTCATGCAGCGGGGGCTGATCGCTATTTCTATCAACGTTGTTATATAGCGGGCACGGACTGGAAATGTTAAGTTCAAATCATCTCTTTCCAGATGAAAACCCTGAAGATATTTCCAGCGATTCAAAAACTGCTATACAATTATAAAGAGGAACGTAAGGATCTCCATATCACACTATAATATTATAAATGTGAAAATATATTTAGATGTTTGGATGTTTATTCCGCTTTCACGCCTTAACTACTAAACTTTTGGATGAGGAGATAGTTTGTACCCTGGATTATAGGATAATTTTTACGGGAAAAAGTCTTATTCCCACGGGAAAATCTTACATAACGCGAGCGTAGCCGTGGGTTGAAAGCTAGTTTTCTTATACATCTTGGTGTTCTAGTTCAAATCTTTGGTCAAACAAAAAGAAACTTGTGAGAGTATCCCTAATTTACCTATAGATAGGACATTGGAGGCTGAACCACCTGATTAATAAATAAATAAATATATGGGGACATCTCACACACGGTTATCTGATCTCAAACTAAGCAAAGCTTGTACTATGGGTATCACACAGCTGATATACATTACTTAAATATATAAATATATACATATTATAGTTAAACAGCATCCAGATACAAGGCAAACATGAGTGCTCATCACACGAATGTTTGCCCTAGGCGGGATTCGAACCCGCGACCCTGTGCTTCGTAGGCAGGCGTACTACCAACCAGACTACTGGGCCGTCAATGGTCCCGGCTGTGAATCGGTTCAAGTTCAGACAGATCGGAAAAATACTCTATATACTCCAGAAGAAGAAGAAAAGTTTACTGGCTCCATTGAAATTAGGACTGTATTACCATATTCAAAAGTAGAAAATTGTATGAGTATGACGCAGACGTTAAGTGTCACCTCGTGCATGCTTCAGAGACTAGTATAGTAATCGCATCGTAAGAATGCCGTCCTGACAGCAGGCAGGAAACATGAAATACAAATAGGTGCAAAAGAGACACAAAAAAAATTGTACGTGTATGACAGCTGTCAGGACGGCATTCTTACGATGCGATAGGTATAATATGGTCCTATTTCAATGAATTGCGAAGGTATTTTTCTGTTCTGTCTGAACTAGGGTTACCATTGAAAAAGTCCTGACAAAAAGTCCGGACGTTTTAGGCACAAAATGCAAAGACTCTGGACGTAGTTACAAAAGCTAAAATTACGATTTTAGAATCGTCATTCCATTTTTAGGTGAGTATAATGCTGGCATCTGTGGAGAAGAGCTACAGACGCGAGAGGAGAGACTGATTTGACCTAAGAATGATTCGATATTTCATAAGAATGTTTTATTACTTGTGTTCCAACTGAGCTAAAACCCGGACAAATTTCAAAGCCGAACAAAGTCCGTACAGTAGCCTAAAAGTCCGAACACGTCCGGAGAAATCCGGACGGCTGGTAACCCTAGTCTGAACCGACATTATATCTACAGGAAATAGTCGTCACATGTCAGATGCCTTTGGCGGCGCCATAACTCGACACCAGCCCCCGCTGCATGACGTCCGTAGATAAAATAAACCGCGCGACATACCGCCAATAGTAACGTAGTTCTTATCTTCGCGCGTTGTAAACTTGGATACTATTGGCGGTCACTTTATATGTCGCGTGGTTTATTTTATTGACGGTTGGCATGCAGTGGGGGCTGTGGAGTCACTCGTCGAGCTTACAACCCCATGCAGGTTGGGACAGAAATCTAGCCACAACTCCATGTGGGTTGGGATAGAAGTCTAGCTGGAAGATTCGCCGAAATTAAATAGATTTCATATTATTTTTTAGGTGTACAAGAGAAGATTTACATCGGTAAGATATTCATGTTATTTGCAGAAAAAATCAAACGTATTTTGTAACGATGTAAATTAGCTGCACAATAGTCAACAATACAGACAATAATATATAAAAAAAAAAAAAAAACCTAGTCACTACACACAACGAAAAAATAGCAAAATACACAGTACCAAAACAGTACCTACCTATAATTTTATCTACGACGACAGGTGTAATTCTAAAAACACTCCACCGCAGCCTAAACACTCTGAAAATGCAAACATTTACTCTCGTCCTATTGCAAAAGGCAGGTTATTTTAAATACTTGCAGGATGGAGAGGAAATTTTGTACATTATACCGTCTGCAGCATTACTGCAGGTTTTTTAATAACCTTTTTGGTATGATTCTTTTTTCTTTTGGCCGGTTTTTATGTCACATTTTCAAATTTCAAATTTTCTTGGTTTGACCTTTTTCTAAATTGTTTATTGTTTTCCCAGTTGTCGTCTATCATCAGATAGAAACGATTTTTTTAGCCTGTTTTTGTATCAGTTTTGTAATTTTGTATGCGGATCTTGCCAAATTCTTTCTAAATTTTTTTCTAAATTCTAAAAAGGCCCTTTAGGTTTCTCTGGCCCTCCCTTTTTGGTTTCCGTTTGGCAATTACTCTCCGGGGTACTCCGCGGTCTTTACACCTTCCTGCATCGATACACTCTCTCAACACAACACTAGTTCAGCGACACTATATCGACGGAGTCCCCTCAGGACCCGACTCTCGGCTCACCTTTTTGATACTTTGGCAATTTCTAGGCCCTTTTAAATTTTTATTATACCGTTCGGACAAATTTAACTAACTCTTTCTCTGTTCTCCTAAATTTCACGTTTCGCCTGTGGTCGTCGACCACAGGTTAGCTAGCTTCCTTTTTTTAACGCTACACTACGCTAGCACTTGGCTCCGGCCCGTGCCAATATTACCTCTACGGAGAGTCTTAAAATTTAAAAAATAATAATAATTGTTAAAAATAATAAAATAATAATATTAAAAATTTGACAATAGTATTTAGTCGTATAATCCCGATTCAATAAGTTTTTTACCATCTATCTTCGTGTATAGGATTAGACTACTAAATACTGTCGTACGTCAACCTGCTCTTCAATTAATTTCCGTGATTCCCTTGGACAAATAATTTGTCCAAGCTGGTACCTTAATTTACACATCTGAGTCAATCAGTAAATCGAAGTGATGTGTATCATACTTTATTGTCATCTCATCATACTTAATTATGGTCTACTTATAAATATTTAATTTTTATTCAATAGTGAATATGGCGTCAATAGATGTACAAAAAAAGGAAGACGAGGATAAACCACATCCAAGAGCACGTTATTTACCAGCGTCTATAATTACCGTGGAGCAATTTAATGATTTAAAGAAATTGTTTCTTGAAGCCATGCACTTATATGACTCACAAATAAATGAAGACGAGGCTGCAGTAATTCTACAACAACTTGAGGGGGGCGAAGTTTCGCATGCCGACGCTCTAGCCGCGATTGTTATCTCAAACAAATTAAGTAAACTAGAAGAAGGTATTGCACGCTTAACACAAAATTTGAATACGTATGCTGCGATAAGAAAAAAATTAATTGAGGTAATTTCGTAGAATTTCCTAGCTTAATTTCCTAGCAAGTACGAACTTACGGCAGGTTTGCTCGGGGCCTACAGACAAATAATGGACTATAATAGCATAAATAGTTGAAGGCCTATTTGCAGCCCTTGTAGTCCTTTCTCACATACCCTTGTCGTATATGAGATGTGTGAATGTGAGTAAATAGGTAATCATTAGTGCATGCAATCAATGAACCTAAACGTCTCTACCTACACTACAATAACAGGCCTAGCACGTATCGGGCCTTGCAAAGTGTAGGGTTCCGTAATTGTCCAATACTACTTAGGTTCCTACCTGTTGAAGACAGTTATTCATCAAAATATTTTTCTATGATATTTGTACCAAAAAGTGGCTTAAGACTACCCCTGTAGAACAATGAAATTACGGTAATGTTCAAGTAGAAGCTTTTGTTCTCACTTGGTCGGAATCGCAATAGGTCGGATTCTCGCTTCGCCGGATTTAGTACTATCAATGAGATAAATTACATATTTGTTACGCACGAGCGGGATGGAATGTATCATCAATTATTATCATAAACGCATTTTCCTGAATATACTGACTCTACGTACTCAATCTTCAGAGGATGTTGTTTGACTGTTCGAATCATGTCATATTTATTTACGATTGTAATTTTTTTTATAATTTGAAAGTTTATTGTAATTTTTGTGTGAGATATTGATGTGAGCAGGAAAATTTTAATAGTTTTGCAACAATGACCCATTTTAAGGGATTATACGGAATGATTAGAATAAGTGGACCAAAGGTTGTATCACTTGTATCTCATAAATATTTTACTTGATTTTTTCGTACTGGTACCCGGCATGAAACCAACCCATGTCATAGCAAGTCAACTAGAGAAGAACCGCGTGGTTTCCAACCCATATCTTCCCGCGGGAACCGTAAGGTATGTGTAATCCCAGCAAAAAGAGAATTTTGTACCACATAGGCCACAGGCTGGTGAAGAAGATCAGAGTACTTTCGTTAAGGTGCGTAAGAATGGATAGGCAAATACCGTGAAATTTCACTGGTTGATTTTCTTTAAAGGGATTCAGTCCATTAAACTGAACAACTTTCCCCGAGGAACATGGGCTAGTGAATGAAAAAAAACTGCTTCCCCTATAGTAAATTGATCAGCTGGCCGCGCGGTTTTGTATGAACGGGTCTATAGTTTTTTTAGGTCATGTTCCTTGGGGAAATCAGATAATGGACTGCATACTCCCTTTAACGAAAATAAAATCTTAACCCAAAATTGTTGCAAAACGTGGTTTTATTGCGTGCTGAAACAAGAGAGAAGAAATATGAGAGTAGAGAAACGAAGAGTTAGATTGAGATGCGAGGGATGCAGTTGTAACAAATTCTGTGTTTCCAGGAAATCCTAACCTACGCTGGTAGTATGGAAATGACGATTCCCGAACAAGAGTTACCCGAAGGAAAGGTATGTTGTAAAGATCAGGAAAAACAGACTAGGTACTTTTTTATATGGCCCAAAATGGGGAAACCTTCATGACCGCTCCTGGTTTTGTACGCCACGTTATTGATGTACATGGTTTACAACGAATACGCATTCATTCAATACGAGGATGCCTAAAAAGTTGCATCCAAAAACAGATCTGTACAAAAAGTGCTCGTGCAGTTTTGAACGCAACTGTTTTGGTACGCCGCGTTTTTCTAAGCCACTGATTACATGTCAAAATAATGGGTCGACTTTAGTCATCTGTGTTTTTTCGCTGTTTTTTACTGGGCAGCACCCGAAGGGGGGGTATGAGGGCGCAGCACCCCGCAATACAAAAAATCCACCCAGAAATAATACACTTCGGTTAGGTTAGGTAAGACTATTGTCAACATCAGGCGGAGGGAGACGAGCGAGCGGAGCGAGCGTGCCGCGGCAGCGGCCGGCGACCGCAGGAGATTACTTCTCAGAAAGGCTAATGGTTGGAAAACTCGAGTGCGCAAAACGTGGACGGAAAAAAATGGCTGCAGAAAACGGGTCGGTCTGGACGGTCTTCTTGTTTCTTGAAGCCATGCACATATATGACTCAGAAAGAAATGAAGACGAGGCTGCAGTAATTCTACAGCAACTTGAGGGGGGCGACGTTTCGCATGCCGACGCTCTAGCCGCGATTGTTATCTCAATTAAATTAAGTAAACTAGAAGAAGGTATTGCACGCTTAACACAAAATTTGAATACGTATGCTGCGAAAAGAAAAAAATATTTGAGGTAATTTCGTAGATTCCTAGCAAGTACGAACTTACGGCAGGTTTGCTCGGGGCCTACAGACAAATAATGGACTGAAGGCCTATTTGCAGCCCTTGTAGTCCTCTCTCACATACCCTTGTCGTATATGAGATGTGTGAATGTGAGTAAGTAGGTAATCATTAGTGCATGCAATCAATGAACCTAAATGTCCCTACCTACACTACAATAACAGGCCTAGCACGTATCGGGCCTTGCAAAGTGTAGGGTTCCGTAATTGTCCAATACTACTTAGGTTCCTACCTGTTGAAGACAGTTATTCATCAAAATATTTTTCTATGATATTTGTACCAAAAAGTGGCTTAAGACTACCCCTGTAGAACAATGAAGTTACGGTGATGTTCAAGTAGAAGGTATAATAAGGTAGACCCATTTTAAGCGATTATACGGAATGATTAGAATAAGTGGACCAAAGGTTGTATCACTTGTATCTCATAAATATTTTACTTGATTTTTTTCGTACTGGTACCCGGCATGAAACCAACCCATGTCATAGCAAGTCGACTAGATAAGAACCGCGTGGTTTCCAACCCATATCTTCCCGCGAGGATCGTAAGGTGTGTGTAACCCCAGCAAAAAGAGAATTTTGTACCACATAGGCCACAGGCTGGTAAATGGTCACTACACGTGAAGAAGCGCAAAGATCAGAGTACTTCCGTTAAGGTGCGTAAGAATGGATAGGTAAACACCGTGAAATTTCACTGGTTGATTTTCTTTAAAGGGATTCAGTCTATTAAACTGAACAACTTTCCCCAAGAAACATGGGCTAGCGAATGAAAAAAAAATTGCTTCCCCTATAGTAAATTGACCAGCTGGCCGCGCGGTTTTGTATGAACGGGTCTATAGTTTTTTTAGCCTATGTTCCTTTGGGAAGTCAGATAATGGACTGCACACTCCCTTTAACGAAAATAAAATGTTAACCCAAAATTGTTGCTAAACGTGGTTTTATTGCGTGCTGAAACAAGAGAGAAGAAATATGAGAGAAGAGAAACGAAGAGTTAGATTGAGATGAGAGGGATGCAGTTGTAACAAATTCTGTGTTTCCAGGATTCAACCCACGATGGTAGTATGGAAATGACGATCCCCGAACAAGAGTTACCCGAAGGAAAGGTATGTTGTAAAGATCAGGAAAAACAGACAAATCTATGCATAATAATAAAAATGTAACTGGCCGATGTCTGCAAATAGAAGATATTAGATGAGTATCAAGAGTCTTTATATAGATAAATAGAAGCAAAAATAATTATTTTTAGTTTTTCCTTGTCTGTCTGTTTGTTTGTTTGCGCATCACGTAAAAACTATACAAAATTGAATGTAAAATCAAAAATTATTTATTTCCATATGTTATTATTACATCACTTAGATCCGTCATTACATTTTTTTGGGTGATGCGGTTTTCATAGTTGTATTGCTGTAGGTGTAACTTTTATAAACTAAACTAATGCATGTTATCTTAGTGCGCCCGCGCCGCTTTGAAGCAGAGTTATCTTCATTTTTGTTTGTGCTAAAAGACTTCGATCACCCAAGCGAAGTTGCGGGTAGAGCGCTATGATTAATTGTTTAAAACGTACTATATTTAAGCCGCGTTTCCATTAGCCTGCATGCATGTTGCAAGTTGCATACAGCTTGAGTAATGGAAACGTAAACTTGCATGCAGGCTGCAAATTGCATGCAGGTAGTTTTGAACTTGTAAACATAATGCGCAACTGACGCTTGTCTGCGCAAGTGATATGCAAGTTGCGCAAGTGATATGCAATGTCTCCCGCCCATGTTATACACTGGTGCTTGTCCTGGTTTGGACACTTGCATGACAGTAAAAACTTGCATGCGAGGTTAAAGTTCTATAAATTAAAGTTTACAATTCAAGTACGCAAGTGTGACGTCATACTTGCATGCAAGCACTTGCACAATGGAAACGCGCCTTTAGTAAGACAGTCCATTTTCTAGATAGTAATATAAAATAATATTTTGAATACGGCCAAGTAACTACAATTTTTTTAACACTGTTTTGTTTTTGTTAGGACGTCACTGATGTAAAAATGGCGAAGCATAAAAAAAAAAGAAGATCTTCTCGCCCAAGTACCGATTTAACTTATTTAGTAAGTGTATTGTCGTAGCCTAGTATTAAAGTACTCTGTGTTAGTACTAATATTCTGTGTTTGTTATACTTCTGGTACGAATCCCGTCAAGGAAAACATTTTGTGTGATGAGTATCCTGTGTTACCTTGTGTCTGGATGTTATTTATGTAGCCATCCAAAATTGACACACCAGTAATAAGCAGTAGTATTTAATAGTATTTTATAGGTATATTGTTTTTTTTTGTGTATGCAAATAGAGAATATAATTTTGCCTTCATTGTAAATATAAACAGGAAGGAAGCGATGACCGCGAGTCACTTATAGGCAAACATAAACAGTCGGAGACTAAACCAGACGCAACCGACTCCGGAATCCTTGTGGTCCGCCAGCCTGTCTACATGGAAGATTTGGAGTAAGTTTGACATCGTGTACACTTTCCTAACTATCGCATGTTAGATTACAACAGGGACCGTAAAGGTTGATGAAAGTGAGAACCATGATCTGGTTAGTGGTGTTCTAAACGATTCCGCTGAATGACCCGAACGTATGATTAACCCTTGCGCAGCAAAAAAAAATTCTAAGTCTATTGATTAACCAATGCACTAGGAACAAAGATAATGCAGCTGAATCAGCCTCGTGACGTATCCATTTATTTCATAATAATATGTCAGAGAGAAAAAGCAAAAGTCATTTCAAAGATTTTTTAAATGTTCTATCCTATTATTGCCATTGATCAACTGATTATACAAATTAAGCGGTATTGCATAAAGATTGCACACTCCTGCGAAGAAATTCTATGGTTACACAACCGACCGAAGCCGACTGAAGTCGACCAACCCGCACTGGGCCAGCAGCGTGGTCGACTGAGGCCTGATCGCCCTAATTCAGGGTACGCTCGAGCCCCTCGGTGGGGACGTATATGAGCTGTTGATGAAGACGATGATGACGATGCATAAAGGTTAAAAGGGTTTTGGATATTACCTGTTTAACGACAATCCGGTTTTTCGGTCCCTACATGACAGTAGCATTACTAATATACGATCCCATGCGACCCTAAAGGGCGTCACAGTAGCACGAAGCAGCCAGCGCTCTCGCCGTCATTCACATTTTATGCAAAGCGGGGGTCAAACAAAATGGCAAATCGATCAGTGACCGACCATTCTGCTTGAACCCGCTTTGCACACAAAGTGAATGGCGACGAGAGAGCTGGCTGCTTCATAATATAATATCGTATCTTGACCGTCTGTGAATTATAATGATAAATTCATTTCATTTTTCAATGTTATTCGAATTAGCCACTAGAGAAGTGAGTCAAGAAGCTGTCCTGAACTTATAACCCTGTCTCCGCTTTTAAATCAAGTAGCCTGGTAATCTTGGTACTACCTGTAAAATAGTTATTAAAGAAAAATAGACCGTTTAGCACAACAAAGTCTTATTTCTAAGATTACAACTTAACTTTCTCCCACACCCTAGCGAAGGATCCCCCGTTTTCAATATAGTTCATACTAACTGCTGGGTAGCTTCTTAATTTGTTCTACTTTTATCTTTATATGGTGTTCGCTGTCTCAAATTGGTTGTTGTGGTTGTATCCCGATCGTATTTTTAACTATTTTTTTTTCGTAATTATGCTAATGCGATTTAATTGCGAAACAGCGTATAAAAGTTTATTTTGAACAAAATCTAACATTAGAAGTATCATTATCATACTCTTTTTCATGGTCTTCTTCATGCAGCCGCTACCTGGCCGCAAACTGTTTCCAGGTTCCACCGAAGGGCTCAAGCCTACCCTGAACTTGGCCGATCAAGCTCTTGTGTGCACAGATACTTTTTATTGTTACGTAGTTTGTTTATTTTTTTAGGTCCGCCATGGAGGCTGCGCGTGAAGATTTCATAAATTTTACAGATAAAGCTATAACTTCGTTTAACACAAAATCTGAAAAACTTGTGGCGGACTATGAAGAACTTAGTAAATTATTTTTTATAGTCAATAATAGAACTCATCGAAATGTATTTATTTATTTATTTATTTAGAACTGCCAGTGAATGATACTTTACAAAGTAGCATAATATATAAACATAACACTATTAGATCAATGTACATTCTATTGAAGGCAATCACAGCATGCAATTAAAGCTATAGCATAACACTTAAAATTTTACAATATATTTAAAACTAATATAGGTATGGTAAATAATAAAATTAAATAAAAATATCAACAAGTTTACCATTTTAGAGTGAAAGTTAAACTAAGCATCTTTTAATTGTTTTAATACTTTCTCCTTAAATGTAGTAAAAGACTCACTGAAGATGTCGACAGACTGTCCAAGTGCGTTGTATGAGTTCGAAAGACGAGATACAGCACTGTGACTACGCAAGTTGGTTTTGGCCATTGAGGCGCTGAACAGAGTGGCAGGATGACGCGGAGGTTTACGTGGAACACGTAATCTAAATAGATTCAATAGTTGAGGGCAGTCTATATGGTATCTGAAAATTTTGAAAAGAAGGTCATATCCAGTAGCTGCCTTCTTGTCTTTAAGGTATCGATGAGGAAGTGTTTTGTTTTTCATCATAACTGGGAAGCGTCCTGAGTTTTCCACTAGTGAAAGCCAGATGTCTAAGAAAACGCTTCTGTACACGTTCGATACGCAAACTATGTACATTATACTGAGGAGGCCAAACGACGCTTCCGTATTCAAGAACGCTACGGACATACGAATTAAATAATAGGATTTTTGTCTGTAGAAATTGAAAAACTTCGCCATTTCTAATGATAAATCCTAGCATTCTAGAAGCTCTCGTGATAATTTCATCTATATAATAGAGTTTACATCTCAATATTATATGCTCGTATTTATTCTCAATTTATTTCATATAGCACATTTTATTTTTATCCACGATATCTTTCGTGAATTCACAAAAAACAACATAACGCAAAGCTGTTTTTAATTACTATTATATTACAACTTTTATACGATACATTTATTTACTTTTATAAGATATTATTTTTATAATGCCCGCTACAGACTGCCCTGGGTATGGCTGGCCTATGGGCTAGGCCCACTTGGGCCACAAGAATGCGTCTAACTCCGCGAGCTGACTTTTTGATTATAATATTATTGAATACATACTTATGTTAAATCATCCCGCACGTAAAAGCGGGATCGTGGGACTATAAAAACACATTTCATGTGTTATTCGGCACACGCAAACCTTTTGAAGGCGCAAAATGATCAACATCACAAATAAAGACGAGTAATTTAAAAATATATATTTAATATATATTTTTAAAATTCAAAAGGTTTGCGTGTGCCGAATAACACATGAAATGTGTTTTTATAGTCCCACGATCCCGCTTTTACGTGCGGGATTAGTCCCGCAAAAGCGTGCGGGATCCCAGTATTGCATTCCCAAGTCTCAAACAATCTCTCACCCAATAAATTACTACAAAGCTTCCGATCGATTCGGCCGGAAAGTCAGTAGAGTCGTTTAGGATTTTGTATGTATGTCAAAAAAATAAAATAATCTTAATTCAAACTGTTTAACTGTCTGTGTTTTAACTGATGACTGTGTGATCTTGTCTGTGCATAAAGTGTATTAATTCATTAGTATTTCTTTAGATATTTAAATTTATGTTGAATATGACGTGATAATTATGTGAAGAAGTATATGATTCCTCTCTTTGACAGTGAAAGTATTAGGCCAGTTCAGTTTTGGTGACTTATTACTTAAACATGCGCAGCTGGAAAAGTCAATAGAGGAGTATACAAGGCAAATAAACAACGTTGACAGCGTCATGCGAACTACGGTCAGTATCAAAGAGTAGTTACTTGCTTCTCAAACTTAACTTAACAGACAACGTTGACAGCGTCATGTGAACTACGGTCAGTATCGAAGAGGTTACTTGCTTCTGAAACTTAAATTAACAGAAAACGTTGACAACGTCATGCAAACTACGGTCAGTATCAAAGAGTAGTTACTTGCTTCTGAAACTTAACAAACAACGTTGACAGCGTCATGCGAACTACGGTCAGTATCGAAGAGTAGTTACTTGCTTCTGAAACTTAACAAACAACGTTGACAGCATCATGCGAACTACGGTCAGTATCAAAGAGTAGTTACTTGCTTCTGAAACTTAACAAACAACGTTGACAGCGTCATGCGAACTACGGTCAATATCAAAGAGTAGTTACTTGCTTCTGAAACTTAACTTAACAAACAACGTTGATAGCGTCATGCGAACTACGGTCAGTATCAAAGAGTAGTTACTTGCTTTTGAAACTTAACAAAAACAACGTTGACAGCGTCATGCGAACTACGGTCAGTATCGAAGAGTAGTTAGTTGCTTCTGAAACTTAACTTAACAAACAACGTTGACAGCGTCATGCGAACTACGGTCAGTATCAAAGAGTCGTTACTTGCTTTTGAAACTTAACAAACAACGTTGACAGCATCATGCGAACTACGGTCAGTATCAAAGAGTAGTTACTTGCTTCTGAAACTTAACAAACAACGTTGACAGCGTCATGCGAACTACGGTCAATATCAAAGAGTAGTTACTTGCTTCTGAAACTTAACTTAACAAACAACGTTGACAGCGTCATGCGAACAACGGTCAGTATCAAAGAGTAGTTACTTGCTTCTGAAACTTAACTTAACAAACAACGTTGACAGCGTCATGCGAACAACGGTCAATATCCAAGAGTAGTTACTTGCTTCTGAAACTTGATTTAACTTTATTATTTATTTATTTATTTAGCTGCCGTGCTGACCTCTCCAAGGATCTCTACAACGAATTAATTTCCTGCGCTTCCCGCAGCCGATTGCATATATATGTGCACAAAAGATCGGTGCACATTCTTTTAGGTGTGTAATGTGTAATAATATGCTGAATGTGAACCCGGAAATATTAAGTTTTCTTAGTTTAGTTTTTGTAATTTTTCTTAGTTTAAAATTAGTCCGGAACCATAAAACTAGCTTGAAGTATTTTTAATCAAATTTTAAAATGATGATTCTTCTTGACTGTAACTGTATTTTTTTACTTTCGACCTCATATTACCCAACTTGTAGTATAGTTAGGATAAAAAAATCGATGAAAAAACCACGCATAAAAAGATTCAACGTCAAAAATCATGAAATCTCCCAAAAATTTATGAAAATGATCATAACTCGAAAACTACAAAATATCACGGAACATACACGGGGGTGATTCGGATAGGCCTTGAGACGAGGCACCTGAAAAAAAAGATTACTGTTTGGGCCATTCTGTATGTTATATACATAAATATATACAAGAATTGCTCGTTTATAGTTATTAGATTAAATAGATAGGATAGATAGATTGATTGACGACAAAAATACGAAATATCACCCTTTCTAATTTCAAATCGTAAAACGTAAACAAAGCTTACTACGTACAAGGTTTTTGTTAAAAGTTTGATTTGTTAATAAGATGACGTCACAAAGGTCAAATGGGTCAATAGGTTTTTTGATGTAATCTTTAACTTTTTTCCGTTAAAATTACGAAAGTTTAGTGTATTATCATAAAATCTCGAATTGGTTTCTATACCTTTATAATCTACCTATAGAAAATTTGCATACATAATATGAAAAAAAAACAAAAAGTTTTTTGAATTGTCAATGCCGCCACCGGGATCTGATCCCGGAGCCTCCGAAGTTTGTGTCAAAGACTCGACCGCTCGACCAGTGGCGGATGGTATTCAGAGGGATATTTATTCCCTACCCCTTCCGCCAAACACTCGTAAACCGTTGCGAGGGACTACCGTGCGACTCGTGTTTTTCCAGTAAGATAGAGAAATGTTTTCACCATTGTCTAACCGTGTTTTCACAATATCTCTAGGAATATTGCGAAGAAACAAATGATAATCGGATTGTTGCTTTACCGCCTATTTTTATTTTTTGCTGTGGTCGTGCCGGCCAGCTTTTGAGCCATTTTACTCTTCTTCTAAGACAACATAACAAAACCTCTGCATCCGTAATTATTACAAACTAATACTATTAAAATTAATGACTTTGATCCAGTTAATAAAGGCTAGTTATAGAGCTACTAGTTCAGGGCTTTGTAACCGAAGCTGTTTTGCAAGTAAATAAGTTATTTACCAGCACCCAGCTCAAACGCAGAATTTTCACCGATCGATACAAGCTCTTTGTACGGGAAAATTAACTAATTTGTGCTTTATACTTATATACGTTAAACCACTTAAAAATCTTTCAGTGCGCCTCATCGAGACCTCTGGTGACCGCGGAGCTGGCAGCTTCCTCGGGCAAAAAATAAGCCTCGCCATTCAGAGAGGAAACGCGGCCAGTCTGCTGGGCACCATGTCTTGCGGAGACGCACTGGAAGATATCTTCTATTTGTAAATATTTCGTATATTTTTAATTTTTTGTTTATTATTAATTTTTGTTTTTATTGTAATAGATGTAAGTTTTTTGGTATAAAATAAACCTTAAAAACAGCATCATCAACAGTTCGTATACGTCCCCACCGAGGGGCTCGAGCCTACCCTGAATTAAATTCCTTGTTCAAAATAAAATTATCAGTAAGTACTAATATTTTTAAAGTTTAATAACTAGCGAACAAAGCAAAACAAATTAACGAGCCATTCTTCGAAATAGTATCGGCCAGTAAAATATATTGTGCGTGAGCCTATCGCAGTCATAGCTATAGTACGGGATACGCACTTAGCTCAGGAGAGATTCATTATAATTAACAAGTCATACGTCCCTCCCCACTCCTTCACCGTAAGAAAGAGCATCGTCGAGTCGTATGACTATGAACACACATACTACTAATAAATCGAATTTCTACGATCTACAATATTTTTTATAGTCGCTCTTTAAAAATGTTACTGTACATCGAGTGTAAGAGTCTGCTTGGATTTCTTTTTTTTTTTGACGGACCTAATCACTATTTATACCAGAGTGGTAATGGTAATATAGTGGGCGCGGACTTGCGGGGGAGCAGAAGGCTCGTACCCCTTAGGAAATTTATGACAACGTATCTGGGGGCGCCCTCAGACGGGCTCGGACCGCGGCCCAGAACGTTGCCAGGGCGAGAAGCGCGTCGGAGAAGAATGACCCCTACCGGGTCTTACTGAATTAATTCTACTATTAGTTCCGCGTCCCCGCCGGCGGGGGCGGTTGCTACCTGAAGGGCATTCTGTAGTAGTGTGTGGCCTACACGCAATGGCAGCTTTAATCGCGACGGTGATCTCATCGTCCGGATCTGTGAGAGCGTGTCTAGGACGACGCTTGAATCGCGTAGTGGGATGCGGAAAGTAAATTGACGCTTTTCTCACCAGAAAGTTCGGGTGAGTAACGGCCGAATCGAAATATCGTTTAGACGCTTGACGCATGTACTCCTTAATGGAGGGGACCTCGAGGTCAATGTGGAGATTCCTATTGCGCACGTACCACGGACAGCCCGTGGCCTTGCGCATGAAACGATTTTGAATCACCTGAAGGGGACTCAAATTGGAACGAGCCGCATGAGCAAACACCGGACACGCGTATGTCATTACGGGACGGACGCAAGCGGTATAAAGACGGACCTTACTACGTAGGGAGAGCTTCGACCGTTTGCAAAGGAGGGAGTGGAGCCGGCCTATAATGAACGCGGCGCGGTTGCGAACGTTTTGCAAGTGATAGCGGAAACATAGCCTAGAGTCGAGAGTGACGCCTAAGTACTTGACGCGGTCGGACCACGGAATCTGGCGACCGAATAGAGAGACGCTTGGATAACTCTGAACACGAGCGCGACGATGAAAGAGCACTGCTGTGCTTTTATCGGGATTGACTTCTATTCTCCATTTGCGGAACCAGTCGCTGATGGCGTCTAGAGCCGCTTGGAGTCTAGAGACAAGGGTAGAGGGGTCTCGTTCAGAGGTATAGATTGCAGTGTCGTCTGCAAATAGAGCGATCTGCGATCGAGGGGTCTTCGGTAAGTCGCTCGTGTAGAGCGCGAAAAGGAGAGGCGAGAGCACGGAGCGTTAATGGGGCGAGAGGACGAGAGGACACCTTCCACTCTGTAGCGAAAGCGACGATTCGACAACAAGTTTCGTACAAGACGTACGAGCCTGTCTGGCACACCGAGCTTGTACAGCTTGTATACGAGTCCGTTGTGCCAGACCTTGTCGAAGGCTTTCGCCACATCGAGGAACTGACCCTGTCGGTTTGTGGGTATTCCTATTGAATTCGGTGTAGACATGTTCTACAATCCGATGGACCTGATGGGTACAAGAGTGTTTGGCCCGAAATCCAAACTGCTCGGGTGGAAGGAGGCTGTTTGCGTCAGCAGAATCCCTAAACCTGGCGAGGATGACTCGCTCAAACAACTTGCCAAAGTTGACAAGTAGGCTTATTGGACGGAAGGAAGAGGCCTCGGTAGGCGGTTTACCGGGCTTGGGTATACCGATGACAATCGCTTCCTTCCACGATTGTGGAAAGTAACCGATAGCCATAGCGGCATTGAAAATGGTGACTAACAGAAAAATGAGATGATCCGGAAGGATCTTAATGACTCGGTTGGTGATGCCATCCGAGCCGGGAGCCTTTCGAGGCGGGAGAGCTTTAATAAGATCGCGGACCTCCTGCTCCGTGACCGGGGCGAGAGGAGGATCAGAAGGAGGGAGAGCCTGTCGGCGCGCGAGTTCGGACTCGACTTCTAGCAGGTGGGCGGGGTCGCAGGGCAAAGTGCTTGGAGAGCACTGAGCCTGTAAACTATCTGCCAGGCACTCGGACTTTTCGTCGTCGTCAAAGGCAGGGGTTTGATTGGGTCTATTGAGCGGGCACATTACTGAAACCGTTTCAGATTTGAGGGAGCGTTGAAGCTTCCAGAAGGCTAGATGGGATGGTTTAAGACCGTCGAGGAAGTTATCCCAGCGACGCTCTCTCCATTCGGCCACGCGATCCCTAACTTGACGTTGCAGAGAACGCATGAAAACGCGATTGGAATCGGTAGGGGCTGATGCGTAACGACGCATAGAGGCGTTTTTCTCCGTTATCAGATCACGTATATCATCAGGTAGAACCCAACGACGGTCAACCGCCGCCGGGATCTGTCTGGAGCAGCCTGCAATGACAGACTGTACGTGACCTGTAAGGGAGCTGACTGCAGAATCGATATCTGCGGGAGTTACCAGAGTCTGAGGGACTTGGTCTAAGTGGGAGGAACTGGTCGATTGCAGAGTTTCCTCCACTCTCTTCCAGTCTACTACGGTTATCGGCGGCGCGGTAGAGTCTGGTTCTCCCGGTGGAGAAGAGCGCGAGTCGAGGAGCATAGTAACGGGACGGTGGTCCGAGCGTAGCTCGTGAAAGACGCGAATAGAGCGTACGCGGAGATTGACACACTTGAAGAGTGCTATATCAAGAATATCAGGGCGATGATTCAGATTGTCGGGATAATGGGTTGGTTCGAGGGGAGCGATAACGTCAAAATTACAAAAAGGCCTCGAGCACGGAGCCTCTAGACGTAGTATAGATGCAATTCTGTGGCGACACAGTTGTACGATATAAGCGCGCCCGATGGCAGCGCCACCTGGCGTTTGACAGATGCTATTATTATTCTATTCCCCGCGTTTGTGCGAGCTAGATGGAAACCTAGTTTAGAACACGATATTCGTTTATAACACTTATAAATTATTGTACTAATTTATGTGCGAGGGACTTGTGTTGTAGTGATCATATCTACCAAATAAACATTTGTGTAACAACGATAATTTGGAGTCTATTTCGTTCGGATCATCCTCATCGACAATAACCCCTCATTTGGTGACTACACGACGACTCTTCAGTGGATCGGCGACTTCAGCGTTCCATAGGCGGCTAGTAGAGCTAGTGTGGACACTAGCTACCAGCTCCGCACCTGGAAGAAGATTTTCCTGCTTCGTCACGCGGTGGAAACCCATTCCCGCACGCCACACGTTTCCCGCTGAATCTACAGTTCAATACGCGTTCTTCATACAGATTCTCTCCTGCTTGCGAGAATTAGCTGTGGAAACAAGACAGTGCTGCATCGGATTCCTGTGGACATCATCAGGTTCGCGATTTTTCGGCGGCCAGCGTCCTATTGACAACTGGATCAAACCGGTTTGCTTCACTCCGACGGCGGCGGCGAATGCGTTCTTCTCGGCGGATTTCTACGTGTGAGGATTTAAAACAAGACGGAAGATCGTTGTATGTGCTGTTTCTTGTGCTGAAAGACATTCATCTCATCATAAAAGAAGATTTTGGTGGTGAATTCAAGTTTCTTCTCAAGAAAAGGTCGTCGAACCACTCCGGGTGCCATCTATAATCGAGTAGCGGAACTTTTCGAACTGTCAGTGCGACTTGCGAGTGACATCGGAACTTTTTTTTCTCTACGTTTCATTCTTTTATTCGTTCTTTGTGGTCTCCCCAAACGTCAAACTCCGAAAGTAAATAAAAACTTTGCGGCTTAGTTATTTGTCGTTTTTACCACAATTTTAGTTGAGTTAATCCTAAAAATAAGTATAGAATAAGATTTCCCACATAAAGATCAACCAAACTGGTAAGTTTTTTAAACATTTTAACTAATATTTGGATCTTGAACTATTAACAAAATAGTGCATTTTTATTGTTACTTTTCTACTAATTATATTGTTTGGTTGTATTTTCTTGTGAACTAAAACCACTTGGCTGCATGTATACAGTGTGTTAAGTGCCGTTTTCGCAATTTTTATTTATAATTTTAAGGATTTTGACCTGAGTTTGATAACATAACTTACTATCTACTAATTTTAGTTTTATTAGTACTTTTGTGTGTTTTGCCTACTACTAGTGATCATTGCTTAGTATTTAAGGGTAATTTCGTTTCGTTTATAGTTAAAAACTATAATATTTTACTTAATTTAGTTAACAATTACTAACAAAAAAACTTAATTTTCATTTATTATTGTTGTTGATGCATATCATTAACTTTTGTCTGTTTGATTCTATTGCTTTAGTATTTAACTAACATTTGACTATATACAGTGTGTCTGTGTTAACATACTCCCTTCCTCGGTATATTCCTAAAATTATTTTTCAATACTACTTACATTGCTTATTGGGTTTTAATCATGACTACTGAGGAGAAATTGGCTGCTCTTACAGAAGAGCTTAAACTTTTGTTGATGGAGAATGCCGCTCTCCGGCAAGATTTGAAAACTAATGAAACTGGGCCAAATGTTTGCAAAGTTTCTCCGAAACTGCCTCCATTTTGGATCAACAAACCCGCTATATGGTTTGGCCAGATTGAGGCCCAATTCACAATTGCTGGCATAACCAGTGACACTACTATGTTCAACTATGTTGTTGCACACTTAGATCAGAAGTTGGCTGGTGAAGTAGAGGACTTAATTACAAAACCTCCTCCTAAAGGAGAACGCTATGTAAAATTGAAGGAGGAATTAATCAGACGTCTCTCCATGTCAGACGACCATCGTCTGCGACAGCTCATTAGTGAAGAAGAGTTAGGTGATAGAAGACCATCACAATTTCTTCGTCATCTTCGCTCACTGGCTGGCGCTACACTATCTGACGACAATCTTTTACGTCAACTCTGGATGCAGCGTCTTCCTCATCAGGTCCAAGCTATTTTGGCCTCTCAGTCTGAACTTGGTCTCGATAAGTTAGCAGAATTAGCTGACAAAGTTATCGAGTTCACTGGTCCTAATCAAGTTGCTGCTTGTACTACTTCTTTCCAGACTTTAACCCTAGATTCATTGGCTCGTACGGTAGAAGAAATCGGCAAACAGGTTGCCTCTCTTTCTACCCATCAACGACCCAGCCGCTCCCATGGGCGCACTGCATCTGCTCGCCGCCGCTCTCTTACACCTGCGAATAAAGGTACGTTATGTTGGTATCATAAAAGATTTAATGACAAGGCGACCAAGTGCGTCAAACCATGTAGCTGGACGTCTTCCCATCAGGGAAACGACAACCACAGTCAATAGAGGCGGCTACTGACCGTGCACAACCTAGCCGTCGACTTTTTGTTATCGATAAATTTTCTAAAAACCGTTTTCTTATAGACACTGGTTCAGATCTTTGTTGTTATCCTCGACGTCTTCTTAAGGGTCGCTATACTTCCAGTGATTATGATCTAAGTGCTGCTAATGGCAGTTCCATAAAGACTTACGGAAATATCTCCTTGCATCTTAATTTTGGATTACGCAGAGATTTTCATTGGAACTTTATTATTGCTGACGTTAGCAGTCCTATTATTGGTTCCGACTTTTTGAGTCATTATAATCTCCTACCGGATTGTAGACATCAACGATTAGTCGACGCAAACACTAAATTATTTGTTTCAGCTTCTTTAACAGAATCTTCTCAGGTTAGTGTCAAAGCTTTGACTTGTAGTAATTCAGTCTTCGCACAAGTGCTCGCTGAATTTCCTGAAGTGACACGTCCTCCTGGTTTACCTAGAATTGTGAAACATAATACCGTCCACTATATTAAAACCACCGAAGGACCTCCTGTGGCGTATCGTCCTCGTCGTCTAGCGCCTCCTAAACTCGTGGCAGCTAAGAAGGTTTTTGAGGACATGATGCGGTGTGGAATTGCCAGGCCGTCTAAAAGTCCTTGGTCCTCCCCGTTGCAGATGGTCCCCAAAAAGGACGACTCATGGCGTCCTACTGGAGACTACCGCGGCATCAATGCCAGGACTGTGCCTGACAGATACCCAGTCCGACATATTAATGACTTCACTCACAATCTCGCAGGGAGTACTATATTTAGTACCATTGACTTGGTGAAAGCTTACCACCAAATACCCGTGTTTGAAAGTGATATTCCGAAGACGGCCATCACTACCCCGTTTGGCCTCTTCGAATTTCCTTTCATGCCGTTCGGTCTTCGCAACGCTGGCCAAACCTTCCAGCGATTTATCGACGAGGTCACACGGGGTCTTGATTTCTGTTTCCCGTATATTGATGACGTGCTTGTCTTCTCTCCAGACGAAGCTACTCATCATCAGCATCTTCGAGCTCTTTTTAAGCGCTTTCAAGACTATGGAGTTGTGATGAATCCGTCTAAATGTGTCCTTGGTGCCAAGCAAGTCCTCTTCCTTGGGCATCTCATAAGTGCAGAAGGTATTCGTCCACCTCAGGATCGAGTCAAAGCTCTCCTGGATTATAAGCCTCCTGAGACAGTCCAAGGAATGAGACGATTCCTCGGAGTCCTGAACTATTATCGCCGCTTTATTCCTCAAGCAGCGAAGTTCCAGGCTCCACTGATAGAAGCAGTAGTTTCCACTAACAGCAAAGGGACGAAACCATTTCCATGGACCCCTGAGCTACATGAAATATTCGACTCGTGTAAGCGCAGTCTTTCCGACGCCACGCTCTTACATCATCCTGTGAGCGATGCATCTTTAGGTCTCTTCACTGACGCCTCAAGTGCACACGTCGGTGCTGCCTTACAACAACTCGTAGACGGACAGTGGCAACCATTGGCGTTTTTCAGTCGTAAACTGACTCCACGTCAATCTGAGTGGCCCGCTTATTATAGGGAACTCTTGGCGGTGTACGAAGGCGTACAACATTTCCGCTATATTCTCGAAGTCCAACACGCGACAATTTTTACGGACCACAAGCCACTGTTGTACGCTTTCGTACAACGTCGTGAGAAACTTCCCCCTCCACAGCTTAACCAGCTGTCCTTTATAAGTCAGTTTACGACTGACGTCAAGTACATTAGGGGGGAAGACAACGTCGTAGCCGACGCTATGTCGCGCGTCGACGCTATTTCACTCGAACAGGAGTACGAAGTGCTGGCTAAGTCTCAAGAATCGGATGAAGAGCTGGCCAACTTACTCGCCAAAGGTTCTAGCCTCAAATTGACCAAAGTCTTTATTCCAGGCATTGACATCTCTCTGATTTGCGACACGTCTACAGGCAGGCCTCGTCCTTTTGTAACTCGAAGTCTTCGACGCAGGGTTTTTAACAAGCTTCATGGCTTAAGCCACCCTGGTGTCAAAGCCACTAGTCGTCTAGTGTCTGACAGATACGTATGGCCTTCTGTTAAGAAGGATTGCAAGGAGTGGTCTCTCACCTGTGATGCGTGCCAGCGCAGCAAAGTGACGAGACATGTTTCTGCCCCTTTGGGTACTTTCAATACACCATCTGGCCGTTTCATGCACGTCCATACAGATATCGTAGGACCCTTGCCCATCAGTGGCGAATATCGCTACTGCCTCACGGCAATTGACCGGGCAACCAGATGGCCTGAAGTTTGGCCTATGCGTACTGTCACAGCAGAGGAAGTTGCTGACACGTTCACAAGGGAGTGGATCCCACGCTTTGGTGTGCCTACAATTTTAACGACTGATCGCGGTGCTCAATTTGAGTCAGACCTATTTCGTCGTTTGATGTGTACTTTTGCTACCAAACGTGTCCGTACCACTGCGTACCATCCAAGTGCAAACGGGATGATTGAGCGCGTACACCGGCAATTAAAGGCATCTCTTATGTGCCACGGCGGCTCGTGGGTACAGGCCCTTCCAATTGTTTTATTAGGCATGCGATCTGTTTTTAAGGAAGACTTGAAAGCCACCGCTGCCGAAATGTTATATGGCGAGACCTTACGCCTTCCAGGCGAACTGTTGATTCCTGCTGAAAGTCCGAACAGACTCGAGGATCCTGGTGACTTTGTTGTTCAACTGCGACACCGCATGTCCTCCATTCGACCTGTTCCAGCGTCCCGTCATTCCGAACCATCTATTTTTGTTTTTAAAGATTTGGCTGCTGCGACGCACGTATTTTTACGGGAAGATGCCGTCCGTCGTCCTTTACAGCCTCCGTATACTGGTCCCCATCCTGTCATCGAGAAATCATCTGATGGCAAGACGTTTACCATTAACAACAAGGGTAGGACTGTGGTAGTTAGTATCGATCGCCTTAAGCCAGCGTACATTGACCATAGTTCTCTTACCTCTCCTACGACGCCAGTCACTTCACCTGCACCTGTTGCTGTGAAGTCTCCCTCTATATCACAGCAGATACCTGTTTCTTTTACAGGACCTACACCTATCGTTACACCTTCAGTCCCAGTCATGGACGAACCCAAAAAGCCATATACCACTAGGTCTGGCAGAACGGTTAAATTCAAAAATTTTGATTGACTTATTTCTCTCCGTGGGGGGGTGGTGTGGCGACACAGTTGTACGATATAAGCGCGCCCGATGGCAGCGCCACCTGGCGTTTGACAGATGCTATTATTATTCTATTCCCCGCGTTTGTGCGAGCTAGATGGAAACCTAGTTTAGAACACGATATTCGTTTATAACACTTATAAATTATTGTACTAATTTATGTGCGAGGGACTTGTGTTGTAGTGATCATATCTACCAAATAAACATTTGTGTAACAACGATAATTTGGAGTCTATTTCGTTCGGATCATCCTCATCGACAATAACCCCTCAATTCCATGCTTGACTTTTGGCGTTAAGGTCCCCGGCGATTATGACGGAATCACCTAACGAGAGCAGTGCCTCCAGGTCGGCCTGGAGTATCTGCTTCGCGGGGTTTGCGGAAAGATAAACCGAATCGATGGTAATCGATTGGTGGCCGGTCATGCCTAAACGGCAGAGGCCTCCATATCGGTGAGAGGAGGGGTTGGTAAGGGAACGCAATGCAACGAGCGCTTAAAGTAAATTAAGGTACCGCCCGCACCTCCGGAGGTGCGGTCATTTCGGACGATGTGATAGCCAGCGAGGCGAGGGCTCTGCGATCGGGGTTTGAGCCATGTCTCCTGGATGAGGAAGACATCAAGATCGTGTTCGCGAAGAAAGCTACCTATTTCATCGCGAAGGCCGTTCATGCTCTGGGCATTGAAGAAACCTAACTTGAGGTGACGGGGTTTAGTTCGACCTACAAAGGGTGTACTATCCATAATGGGGGGGTAGGGTGAAACTGTCCATTGCTTGAACTAATGGGGCGAATTGGAGAGTACCACAGAGAACCTTTTAATAATGAGAGTACCCTGGAGGGCATCGGGGTTTCCTACATTGCACCGGATGTGGTCCGCATAACGCAGAATATCAGTGAAGCTGGAGACCAGCTTCACCGCCTCTGCAACGTCACTGTTCCCCTGCGAGGGGGAGCTGCGGTTTGCAGTGGGAGCCACGGGAGTGGCAGAAGATGAGGGCTTGGGCGCGGCGACTGGGTCGCTGTGTTTGGTCTGACCCACCCAGCTGAGTGGCTTCGACCAGGCCGGTAGAAGATTGTCTACCGACGAAGTAATTGTAGGGGTAGGCTCAGAGGGAGCCGGGACGGCGCTAGCCTAAGGGGCTGGGCGCGGTTTGGGTTGGGAGGAGGCCTTAAGGGCCTTTGAAGGGGAGGAAGCATCATCGCGCTTGGCTGCTGCAGCCTCGCGCTAGGCCTGCTTCACGATGGGTCTGTATGATTCAGGAAAACAAGTCGTAACCATGTTTGTAAAACTAACAGCGCCATCTGTCGATATTTTTATGCACTAAAATATCAAGCGGCTCTGCTTAGAATGTTTTCAATTTTTGGTAAATTTATTTTTAAACAAACATTTTATAATAGTAAAAACGGCCAAGTGCGTGTCTAACAGACACAGATGTAGGAAATATTTCTATTTATTTCTTTGGAAATATTTTTAATAGCGTTTCGTATTTGTTTTCGTACCGTAGTAAGAAAAACGAATACTTGAGAGGAAAGTGTTCATCATTTTTAATTTCCATCATTGAAAAATGTTAAATATTTTACCCAAATCTATTTTATTTTAAAGAAAGTTAATTATAATAAAGTCATTTAAAAATATATATTATTTAATGAATACTTAACTTTATGTTATTTCAATTTAACATTGCGCTGTAATTGAGTGGCTGTAGAGAAAGATTGAACATAGTTCAACAGAAATGTGAAATTGGAACCAGTTTTTTTTTAATAATTTGATAGATGACAGTTGAAAGTGATTCTCCCTCTGGGCTGAAAAGTATTACCTTCAATCCGCTCCTTAGGCAACTTCCGAACTACTTTCAGAGTATGAGTAATGAAAATACCATTATTTTACAGTTAAATGACTATCAAAATGAGATGACAAACATGATGTTCTTATTAACGGACGCACTAGACAGTTTTGAGGAAGCTCAATCCAATCTACGGTTAGATCCTCAAGGTATGCATTTTTTATTAGTACCTACTACGATGATGGCCCCGATTAAGCAATTCATTCACTAATATTAATTTTAAATTAGTACCTGATCGGTTTTCACGTCGGATTATGTAAAAATTCGTTTGCATTATGAAGCAAAGCTCACGATGTTTTGATAACAAAATAAAACGCTGATGCAGAGCCAAAGCTAGTGAAGTTAGAAAAGACAATTTATTTAATATTGTTGTGATTATGACGTAGGCAAATAATAGAAGAGATTTTGTAAAATTCCACCCTCTAATCTAAAGGGGGGCCTAGATCAAAGTTTGTATTCTAAGCTACGAACATAAAAACTTTGGTTTATACTATAAAATATTAATGAATAGTACGGCACATGTTTCAGCATTTTTTATTTTTAATCTCAATTCTAAGTTTTCCTTTTTGATGCTAGGATTAGAAAAATAATTGTGTGAAAAATCGTCAACTTCTGCGTTTTGTTATGTTACGGCATATTGTTTGTTATCGTATGATAACAGATGGCGCTGCAGGGTTTTTAAAACTCGCTAACGATGTGTCGCAGCGTTTAATATAAGTCGCTTTGAAGCGTTGCGACATCACGATCGTTTGCGATCCTTGAAACATAAGATTTATCTTGAAAAGGTGTTGACTGGCAAAAAGTCTGGTCAACGCCTCCGAACTCACTATCTTATCTATCTATACTATACAATATCATGTATGTATGTATGTTGGACCAGTTGATTAATGCGGGCATTATTAATAATGTGCGAGCATTATGAATAATCTCTAGCTCTATCGGGCTAAGTGATTAATTTTAAGGTACGCGCACATTATGCCGGGCCGCAGCGTGCCGGGTCGCAGCGCAAAAATCCGCTCAAATCGCTCGTATGTATTTTATATGAACTAATAACTATCGCACACTATGCCGGGTCGCAGCGGGCCGCATAATCCGCATGCGTGCGATGCGGCCCGCCCCGCCCCGCTGCGCCCCGACACAGTGTGCTATAGAAAGCGGATTGGAGTGCTCCCGCGCACGTGTTTATAAGTACCATATTTGCGTAAAATCCGTCAATGCGCTGCGGCCCGGCCCGTCACAATGTGCTATGGACGCATTTTGCGCTGCGATGCGGCCCGCCCCGGCACGCTATTATTTATCACATTGCACGATCATTATTATATTGCTAGATGACAATTGGGCAATTAGATAATAAAGCTAAATTTGACGCAGTGCGGGGAGGGAAGCACGCGTGACATCACACATGCATGCATGCCAAGAACTTGTCAACTAATGCATGCCAAGTCAGGGCGGTTGCGAGCGAAGCGAGCTCGGGAGTTCGGGGCACCCCGACTCGGTTAGATTAGGTTCGAAGGGGATGGCGGACGGGAGCTAGGCGAGCGAAGCGAGCACGGCTCCCTCCGCCATACCCTTCGGGGTCAGGTTATCTTGTGACCCCCCATGCCTGCTTGCAGGCATGCCAAGAGCTTATCACCTAATGTATACAGACTTAAAAAAGATCTCTGGGAGAGGGCCCTCCCCTCTGCTCCATGGTTTGGAGGGGTTACTCTCCAAATAATGAGTCTGATTATTTTAATTGTTTAACATTTAGTTTATTTTAAATTAAATGACAATAACAATAAACAATAGTAATTAAATATAATATGTTTGTATTACTCTGCCCAAAAGGTGATGGACATGTATAATGCCCGGTCAATTTGATTATTTGAATAATTATTATCAAATTGCACTCTCATATTGGTCATTTTTCATAATGACCGGGCATTGTGTATAATGCCCAATTTATTACTTGGTCCATAACATGTATATATTATCATGTCTGTGATGTTAGGCGTTCAATGTCGCGTCCGGCGACTTTTACAGTCTGTATTTCGCTTTAGGATTGATAGGATTTATTCAATGGTGAAATTTAATATAAGCGTGGTCGACTAAGGACTAATCGCCCTAACTAAGGGTAGCCTCGAGCCCCTCGGTGGGACGAATATGAGCTATTGATGATGATTGAGAATGTGACCTGTAGCGGAGAACAGCCATCCTCCGGAGTTTTGTCCGAGCTTGCTTTGTCACTTATGTCGATTTACTGCTCCGATTAACCTTTATTTGTATTGTAATGTTGCAGTGCTTAAAGACACAATAGCTACTTTTAACATGTTTTCAAATGACATGATTGAATTTAATGAATTACAAATAGAAATTTACGATTTTCAAGAAACATTCAATGCTGATCTCCAGGTTGTTCTATTTTATTTCCTTTTTATTTAAACACAAGCTTAATGTTATTTCCAAATTTCGAGTCCATGCAAGAGATGGTCTCTTGACATGAGGAGACAATCCTGACTGAGCAGCATCAGGCTTATTATAGCTTTGCTTACTTTAGGATCAGATAGCCGTGTGTGAGTTGTCCCCCTATGTCATTTATTTATTTATTCATTATCTGCAAACTCCTGCGCAGAAATTCTGAAGTGTGAAGTCGAATAACCCGCACTGAACTATCATGGTCCTGATTGCCCTAACTCAGGGTAGGCTCAAGCCCCTTGGTGGGGGAAGTATATTAGCTGTTAATGAATAAAGTATACAAGAAAAATAAAATATTAGAAAATAAACTTATCTACTAATATAATCTTATCGCTACTCTACTTTTAGTCATTCCGAGAGGTCTTGCTACGACATATTTATTCAAGTCCGCGCCCAGAAATAGCGATTAGGTCCGTCAATTTAACTCATTTATAGCCGCTGTGATGGATAAGTTAAGTGCTAGCCATAACAATTTCTATTTAACGCAGCATGCAAAAGAAACTATCCATACTTTAAAAAAAACAAAGGTGAATTGCGATGAAATAGACCAGCTAATGAGCGACAAAGTTGACATTGGCAGAGTTAACCAGTTCGCAGATAAGAGCACCTTTTATGGTTACTGGTGCTATATCGAAGACCGACTTGATGTCGTATCGGAAGATATTAATAAAACAGAGAAATACTGGCAAGTAAGTAAATTCGGTACCGGCTTTAAATAATGCAGATCGGGCTTAGGAAACACAGTAGATAACAATAGAGAACACCCGATGTGCAATATCTCGTCCAGAAACTGTAATTGTTTTGTTCGTACATTTTTTGAACTCATCATCGTAAATATTTTGAAATCCTAAGGGCGTTTGCGCACTCATCCGTATCTGATTCTTATCCGGTCCGTTTTTGATCCGTAAAAAAACGGACGGTAAATTCACGTCTAGCGTTTGCGCACTCATCCGTATCCGATCCGGTTTTCATTCGTATTTGAGACGATATTGCATGATATTGTCGTAGTGATGTGCCGAGTCGAGCTGACTGACTGAGCTGATCTCGGCCATAATGCTATAGAAGCAAGAAGCATTCAAGGTCAAAGTGTTAACACTTTACCACTGACTGATGAGCAGTTGACTGTACTCGAGTATAGATTTCGGGTACTTATAGAATTCGAATACTAGGTTGATCTTTTTTAATTATATCTACTTATGTAATGTAGATCCCGCAATAAAGTCGCTCACGTTACTCGTATAGTTATTTTCACGTAAATTGAATCCTGGAGTCTCTTGTCTTGAGTGTGCATTCGATTATTTTTGTAACGAGTACTAAAATATTTGTCTATCAAAAAATAAACAATTTGGCACATCACTAGCAGCGCAAGCTTTCCTCTCCCCGTACCTCACTCTTCATCCGTAAAAAAATCGTGTAGTGCGCAAGCGTACGTACAATTTGTATGGCAGCCACATCGACTCGGTTTTGATCCGTAAAAAACGATCCGGAGTGAGAATTTACGGATCGAACACGAACCGAACACACGTATAGGTGCGTAAGCGTCCATACAATTACTAGGACGGCCAAACCGGATCAGAAACGGATAAGAATCGAATAAGAACCGGATACGTGTAGTGCGCAAACGCCCTAACAGTTACTTACAAGATATTGTGTTAATTTAAACTTTATTTAATTTTTTTGATGAGCTTCGAAAGTGATTTAAACAAGTGCGCGTCATACGGATGATCACTGTAATTGACAAGGAAAGGTACCAATCAGTTCGGCTCCGATATTTTTTTTATATACGTTAGAGAGTAGTCACGTATTTTTTTAGCCGCCAAATCTCAACCTATTGGGAGAAATTGCCCTCCAATGTACTGAAAAGTGACTTAACCCTCTAACATCTGCAGAGAGTTTTATTCAAGCAAATTGCTATAATATGGTTTGATTATATGTTTGAGAACATGAAGAAAAATTAACACGCATTTGTTTTTGGCTCAAACTTATATTTGCCTAAAATATCTGTCAAAAACGAGATAGACTCGCACAATCAGGATTTCGAACTAAACTACATAAGTACTTTATATAATAGTCAGGTCGTCAAGTAAAACTTTAATATAATTAATTAGTTAATACTAATCAAAGTTATATTCTATATAATAATCTTGCAATAAGTGCCTGTTCTCTGCTGCGACTGTATTCAAGAACTATTACTCATTCATTACCTATGATAAAGTTTGAAATTAAGAAATGTGTGTGTTATTTTAGACTACTCTCTAACATATATCAAAATAAATCAAATTGTAGTCGTACAGTTGGGTACATTTAAGTTAGATTTACAGATAAACTAGGAGATAAACTTCTGTGACAGATAAATTAATATAAATAAATAAAATAAATAAAAATAGTTTATTTCTCTTTAACAAAAGTCCTAATTAATAAATTGGTCGACTGAGACCTCCATGTAGGCACAATTAGCCTGTGTTTGGAGGCCCCGCTCTTCCATGATTAGATTTTATATAAATAAATAACTTCCGTCTAATTATCTTATAAACTAATAATAATACAACCAGTATTACAAAAAAGAAAAGAAACAAAGCTTTGTGAGACTTATACCTTAAACAACAGTTTGTGTATGTGACTGTGTGTGTGTGTGTATATGTGTGTGTGTGTGTGTGAGAGAGAGTGTTCGTATGTCAGAGTTTGTGTTTGTGTAGGCTTATATATGAGGATGTGGGTATGCACTTATAAGGAGAGAATGTTTGTGGTAATTAAGAGATATGAGTAAGCAATGTTTCTATCTCATCATATGACATGGGCTTGAGCCAATCTAGTAATAGTTTTTTACATTCTTTGACAGTTTTCTCATAGATGTATACATTTTTGTTTATTTTGTTGTAAAGAAAAACGGAGCGGGAATCAAATTGCCTATTTGCAAAACTTGTTCTAGTAAGGGGTATCTGGGCTATAATATCTTTCCGTCTTTTTTTCAACTAAAAGAACTAAAAGACTGGGGTCGAAAGTCAGGGATTTGTGGGTCTTTTGTATAACCATAACTATGTATAGTTTCCTAACCGAAAGAAGATTACTAATGTGATATAATTCATCAGTAGTAAAAAGTCTCTTTTTAAAATACATTATTTTAATTAAGGTTCACATATAGACAAGACAAATTACCGTTTATAGTTAGTATCTTGTAGGTACTACTTTTTTTAATTTACAGACCTTGCTAGACGACATCGATCTTTCACTTGGGAAACTTGTCGAGAAAAAGCAATTCGATAGTTTTGCTGAGGACGTAAACATGCACATTGATAAGCTAAGAGGTCGGTTAGACGCCATGCTAGTATTAATAATGAAGCAGGAGCGTCACCAACCGAAGAGTGAGATCTACAGGGACCGCAATTGCGTGTCCTGTTCTAATCCGCCTGTACGGTTCCCCCGCCGACGCACCGGGGTGCCGGTCGCGAGGTATCCGTCAGTCGGGTCCGACGTGCCGACGTTCCCGGACAGAGAGATGACTGGCGCGCTCGAGGAACATATCTGCGTGCCTGGCAGCAAGATACCTCATCCCGTTTCATCTAGGCAAGTGAATTTTTCGTTCATACATAACTAGGTACTTATCTGCAGTAACCGTGGATTATTATTTTCACTTAAATCTATCTTTTTGCACAATTATAAAAAGCTGCATTATAAGGGATGTAATAATTACATCCCTGAAATTATTTTCTACCAATAATGGATACTTTGTAATACACTCAACGAAACAAACTGTAGGTCAGTACAAAGCCAGACTCATTTTTTTTCTTTTTTTTCTGTCAAATTATACCGATTACAAATAATGTATTTTTCATTAATGGGTTATCTTCTCTTCACTTTTTTAAAAAGTTATTTTATGTGGACAGAGCGAAGATATGTTCAAAATATTGCGGATGGGTTGGAAGGAGGTCTCAATACTTCGGTGAAGGTGCAATAAAAGTAACCACTTGGGTCAGTATTACAAATTACTAAACAATTTTTAAACATTGAAAGCAATCAGACGTTTTGCAAGTTTTAGTATAAATGAACGCCGATTGTAGCGCGGTGGCTGTTTGGCTATTAATAAATTAATAAATTGTTTTAGTACACAATTATATAAATAAGTGCCAATTTACCTTATATAGTGTGTCAAATATTTACAGAAACACACAATTTTGGTCACATCCATTTTTTATTTCTAAAATCTACACATTAGTTTAAAAATTAACTTTTAATTCAAAATAATCATCATTCACTTGCCCTTATCCCATCATTTGAGGTAGTAGTTCCCATTTGTTCTATAGAACTGACGTCAGTAGGACAAAAATGGACAACTTTGTGACATTTTGTTCCATACAACATACAAGCGTTTTCACCCTACTTCACTCATTAAACAAATTGAGAGCGAGAGAAAACATTTATTTAATTGGGAATTTCCAAAAATGTTCCTTGTAACACACACACACACAAAATACAGACACACACTTAAACACACATTTCAATTAATTATTGACATCATGCGCCAATCAAAGCGTCATCTTATCATCTCGTTTTCTATAGCTATAATAATATTAATAATCATCATCGGAGCTGAAACGGCCGTATAGTACAAGTGATATTGATTACCTGGGCTGATTGATAACTGGCCGAAACGACGAACTTAAAAAAATGATACGCAAAAAAATATATTACATTATATTTTGGCATCTTTTTGAAAATAGAACGCCAAATTTGAATTTAATCGAACTGGTGGAATTTGTTTGATAGGACGTAGAACTTTCTCTGTCGTAAATTTTCTTAACAATGGAAAGAAACGAAATTCGTGCGGTGATAAAGTTTTACGTTTTAAAACAGAAAACAGCAACCCAGATTAAAACCAAGCTAGACAGTGTTTTAGGTAATTCTGCTCCTGCATTGAGTACAATTCACACCTGGGTAACTGATTTTAAACGTGGAAGACAGAGCTGCGAAGACGCCCACAGGTCTGGCCGTCCAAATGAAGTCACGAATCCGGACATGATCAAAAAAATTCACAAAATTGTATTGAATGATCGGCGCTTGAAGTTGCGAGAGATAGCAGAGATGGTGAGCATTTCATCTGAACGCGTTTTTAATATTTTGCACCAACATTTGGGAATGAAAAAGCTTTGCGCGCGATGGGTGCCGCGTTTGCTCACTGTTGACCAAAAGCAACGTCGAGTGGACGATTCATCGGAGTGTTTGGCGCTGTTTAACCGAGATCCTAACGAGTTTTCGCGGCGTTATGTAACAGTTGATGAAACCTGGATACATCATTATACTGCCGAGACAAAAGAACAATCTAAGCAGTGGACTGAGAGCGGAAGACCTGCGCCGAAGAAAGCAAAAACGGTTTTGTCGGCCGGCAAAGTGATGGCGACTGTTTTTTGGTATGCTCGAGGGATTATTTTAGTGGATTATCTGCATAAAGGAAAAACAATAAATGGAGAGTACTACGCAAGCTTGCTGCAAAAATTAAGTGAAGAAATCCAGAAAAAACGACCACATTTGGCCAAGAAAAAAGTTTTGTTCCACCATGACAACGCACCTGCACACACGTCAATGGTTGCAGTCGCCAAACTCCATGAATTGCGGTTCGAATTGCTACCGCATCCACCCTATTCCCCGGATCTGGCCCCGTGTGACTTCCACTTATTCCCAAACCTGAAGAAATGGTTAGGTGGCCAGAGATTTTCATCAAATGAAGAAGTCATTGTTGCCGTGGACGAGTATTTTGAGGGGTTGGAGAAAACATTTTATCAAACTGGTGTAACGGCATTGGAGAAGCGCTGGACTAAATGCATCGAGGTAGAAGGAAACTACGTTGAGAAATAAATTTATTTTAAATAGATTTTTAAAGTTTTTCTTTGTCGTTTCGGAAACTTATCAATCAGCCCTCGTATAAGAAGTTATTATTGCCAGTGGCCATATCATCAAGGAGACTCGTTATCTTGTTCTATAGAACATTATGAGAAATAGAAGTATTAAAATGTTCTATAGAAAACTTGAGACTCGTTTTCCCTTTTTGTCCTGCTGACGTCATTTCTGAACAAATGGTAACTACTCATCATCTGGGGTCGGCGCAGTATGTTTCCTTCCTCCATACATCCCTATCAGCCGTCATTTCAACACTCACATCCCTCCTGAACATATCATGTTTTACACAATCCATTCATCTTTTCTTTGGCCGTCCTCTCCCAACATATCCATCAACATTCAAATTCAATATCTTTTGTAACAAATTTCAAAATAATAATTAGACAAAATGACCAAAAATACTTATCTATGGGAATTTACTGCACTACACCAAAGTACTCTTTCAAAGATTATGGTAATGTAAAACAGTCTTTAGACTTTAAACTTCGTCTCCAGTATCCTGAAACGGAATTGCCGTGTTTGCCGTGCAACGCAAAAGAGGTACCTCAGCGTCGGAAAGTACACCGTCCTATGTCCGTAGCTGCCCCACCGCCTCTCGAGATGAAGCGACGCTCAACGTTAGAATCCCCAGCCGGTTAGTAAATAAATATGTGAGGACGTCTTACACATGGCCATCTGATCCCAAACTAAGCAAAGCTTGTACTATGGGTATCAAAATTTAAAAATACATACAACAACCAGACACAAGGCAATCACAAGTGCTCATTACACGAATGTTTGCCCTGGGCGGGATTCGGACCGCGACCCTGTGCTTCGTTGGCAGGCGTTTTACCGACAAGTGTATATAACGTGGACCAGTGCCATTTTTATTATATAGGTACAGAACTGAGTGGACCGTAGTTTTTTTAAGCGTACCGTAGCTACTTGTAGAGTGTTGTTGGTGACTTTAGCAGATCGTAGCTGCTACAGCGTATGTCGTAGCAGACCGTAGCGTAGCTTTTTTTAGCGTGCTGTGTCTACTTGTAGAGTGTTGTTGGTAACTGTAACAGATCGTAGCTGCTACAGCGTATGTCATAGCGGATCTTAACTTTTTTTAGCGTGCTGTATCTACTTGTAGAGTGTTGTTGGTAACTGTAACAGATCGTAGCTGCTACAGCGTATGTCATAGCGGATCTTAACTTTTTTTAGCGTGCTGTATCTACTTGTAGAGTGTTGTTGGTAACTGTAACAGATCGTAGCTGCTACAGCGTATGTCATAGTGGATCTTAACTTTTTTTAGCGTGCTGTATCTACTTGTAGAGTGTTGTTGATAACTGTAACAGATCGTAGCTGCTACAGCGTATGTCATAGCGGATCTTAACTTTTTTTAGCGTGCCGTAGCTACTTGTAGAGTGTTGTTGGTGACTGCAGCAGATCGTAGCTGCTACAGCGTATGTCGTAGCGGACCGTAGCGTAGCTTTTTTTAGCGTGCTGTGTCTACTTGTAGAGTGTTGTTGGTAACTGTAACAGATCGTAGCTGCTACAGCGTATGTCATAGCGGATCTTAACTTTTTTTAGCGTGCTGTATCTACTTGTAGAGTGTTGTTGGTAACTGTAACAGATCGTAGCTGCTACAGCGTATGTCATAGCGGATCTTAACTTTTTTTAGCGTGCTGTATCTACTTGTAGAGTGTTGTTGGTAACTGTAACAGATCGTAGCTGCTACAGCGTATGTCATAGCGGATCTTAACTTTTTTTAGCGTGCTGTATCTACTTGTAGAGTGTTGTTGGTAACTGTAACAGATCGTAGCTGCTACAGCGTATGTCATAGCGGACCTTAACTTTTTTTAGCGTGCTGTATCTACTTGTAGAGTGTTGTTGGTAACTGTAACAGATCGTAGCTGCTACAGCGTATGTCATAGCGGATCTTAACTTTTTTTAGCGTGCTGTATCTACTTGTAGAGTGTTGTTGGTAACTGTAACAGATCGTAGCTGCTACAGCGTATGTCATAGCGGACCTTAACTTTTTTTAGCGTGCTGTATCTACTTGTAGAGTGTTGTTGGTAACTGTAACAGATCGTAGCTGCTACAGCGTATGTCATAGCGGATCTTAACTTTTTTTAGCGTGCTGTATCTACTTGTAGAGTGTTGTTGGTAACTGTAACAGATCGTAGCTGCTACAGCGTATGTCATAGCGGATCTTAACTTTTTTTAGCGTGCTGTATCTACTTGTAGAGTGTTGTTGGTAACTGTAACAGATCGTAGCTGCTACAGCGTATGTCATAGCGGACCTTAACTTTTTTTAGCGTGCTGTATCTACTTGTAGAGTGTTGTTGGTAACTGTAACAGATCGTAGCTGCTACAGCGTATGTCATAGCGGATCTTAACTTTTTTTAGCGTGCTGTATCTACTTGTAGAGTGTTGTTGGTAACTGTAACAGATCGTAGCTGCTACAGCGTATGTCATAGCGGACCTTAACTTTTTTTAGCGTGCTGTATCTACTTGTAGAGTGTTGTTGGTAACTGTAACAGATCGTAGCTGCTACAGCTATGTCATAGCGGATCTTAACTTTTTTTAGCGTGCTGTATCTACTTGTAGAGTGTTGTTGGTAACTGTAACAGATTGTAGCTGCTACAGCGTATGTCATAGCGGATCGTAGCTTTATTTAGCGTGCCGTAGCTACTTGTAGAGTGTTGTTGGTGACTATAGCAGATCGTAGCTGCTACAGCGTATGTCGTAGTGGACCGTAGCTTTTTTTAAGCGTGCCGTAGCTACTTGTAGAGTGTTGTTGGTAACTGTAGCAGATCGTAGCTTCTACAGCGTATGTCGTAGCGGACCGTAGTTTTTTTTAGCGTGCTATATCTACTTGTAGAGTGTTGTTGGTGACTGTAGCAGGTCGTAGCTGCTACAGCGTATGTCGTAGCGGACCGTAGCTTTATTTAGCGTGCCGTAGCTACTTGTAGAGTGTTGTTGGTGACTGTAGCAGATCGTAGCTGCTACAGCGTATGTCGTAGCGGACCGTAGCTTTATTTAGCGTGCCGTAGCTACTTGTAGAGAGTTGTTGGTAACTGTAGCAGATCGTAGCTGCTACAGCGTATGTCGTAGCGGACCGTAGTTTTTTTAAGCGTGTCGTAGCTACTTGTAGAGTGTTGTTGGTAACTGTAGCAGATCGTAGCTGCTACAGCGTATGTCGTAGCGGACCGTAGCTTTTTTTAGCATGTCGTAGCTACTTGTAGAGAGTTGTTGGTAACTGTAGCAGATCGTAGCTGCTACAGCGTATGTCGTAACGGACAGTAGTTTTTTAGAGTGCCGTAGCTACTCTTAATTAGCTGTAGGTAACTGTAGCAGACCCCAGCTCATTATGGCGTATTGATTGTACCTGTTCGTAGCGTTTTATTGGTAGTTGTAGCAAGCCAGAGCTAGCTGCAACGTTACGCTACGAGTAGCGTGAAATTCATAGCTTTAACAGGCTTCATCGTGTCGTAGCTTCGTTTACAATGTCGTATCGTGTTAAAACTACATTATCAATCGCTGCTTTTTCGTTCTGTTCTAGAACTTTCTGTGGAAGAAATTGTAAGTGAGGCTAGCACTACTTCACAAGATAGATTTTTGAAGTATTCTACCTATTGGAAAGGAAAAAATTACAATTGGATTAATGAAGAATCTGAGTTGGAGACCGAGGAGTCCATTGAGGGGGCTCGACTGCCATCTGATGTGGACGACTCGAAGGCCTACCTGCCAAACCGATCGTCAGGGGTTGAAAAATAAGAAATGGCTTACACAAGATTTGTTATATCTAGTTAACCTTTACCTAGTTAACACGCAGAAAGTAACTTAATACGTTTCCTCCTTCTATAATGTACGTAATATCCCTCTGTGCGCGAGTCTTAGTCGCACATGGACGGTTTTTTAAATGAGACATCCAAACAAAGAACGCTATATCGAATGAACATCTATACGACTCACTGCAGTTCAAATAAATACATCTGCACCAGCACCGAGTCACGTACAAAAGTGAATCCATACCACGTTCGTTTTGACATCTAAATATCTGTTCACTCTATCGATATGTTTGTTATACCATTCATACTACGCAGATGAGAGTATTTTTATTTTTGTTAGGTTATTTTAAGTTTAAATTATGTTTATTTTTAAATAAATTACCTACATGAAAGCTTTACTACAGCATTTAACGCACCTGAAAGCTTTATCTAGGAGTTTTAGTGGTAGGTTTTATGTTCTCTTAAGTTATTTAACAATATATATGTTGTGGATTTGTTATATCTTGCTGTTCGCGTTATATTAGACTTTATTTCAATGAAGTTTAGAGTTGTATGATGTCTATTGATTTAAAAAAAAACATTTTAACACGTCATCCTCTTGTTTGAATTACTGTCTCTTTTAAAAACATCTTTTCTATGGCGTATTATGGCAAAAATCATGCATTATATTTTGCTGCAAGTTTTTAAAAAGTGTTGATCAAGCAGTGCCTTGAGATTTTATGTCTATATACTTTGTTAACGTTATTTATTTGAATTTCTAAACTGGGTACATTTGTAGTAGACAATAGACAAAATTTATTTGACTTAAAATTGTTTACACACACACTAACAAATTGTTTAGCAACTAAGGCGCGGTTTATACAGAAGTGAGGTGTTGGATAGTCAAACTAATACAATATTGCGAGAATTCGGGGCACCCTGACATTAGGATAGAAGGGGATGACTTCGCCCGTTGCAGCGGGGGGCTAGCTGACGCGCCACCGCCAGCTAGTGGTGTAAGGTTACTTTGACTATCCGCCACCGCCACCCGTCCTCGCCACATCACTTGTGTATAAACTGCGCTTAAGGCCGATGTCTCACGTTCGGGAGGTTGCGGTTCAATTTCCACCACGTATAGTCGAATTACTGATCAAAACAAAAATTACTTTGTGAAACGAGATTATCCAAAATATGTTTGGACGCTGCAAGCTGAATCGTCGATTGGCCGAAAAGTAAGATATTTCCGTACTACGGAAGGCACGTTAAGCCGTTCGTCCCGGCTAATTATCTGCAGAAATTGATAGCAATTACTGAACATCTCGGATGCCTTCGACTACTTGGACTGCGTCATTCCGTGCAGTAGTTTTTGCGTGATACGGGAATAAACGTACATATAGACAGATAAAAATTTCAAAAAAATATTGTTTTGGCTTCTACCCGTCATGTAATTACGGAGATCGACCATTTACAATTGTCGGGGATGGATTTAGTATCAAATAAAAATAAAATTGATTTAGTTCCAAGTGCTATAATATTGTAAGCTAACATGACAAGCAACCAAAGAGCAACAAAATATATCTACTCTGTGGTCAGGTCCACGACAACAATTTTATTATATGTACTAGCCGTCCGCCCGCAGCTACGCTCGCGTTGTGTAAGATTTTCCCGTGGGAATAAGACCTTTTTCCCGTAGAAAGTATTGTATGTGTTAATCCAGGGTACAAACTATCTCCATTCCAAATTTCATCCCAATCCATTCAGTAGTTTTTGTGTGAAAGAGTAACAAACGTCCATACATACAAACTTGCGTTTATAATATTAGTAAGGAGGTAAGGATAGACTAGATAGTCAGCTGCTGCACAGCAATAACAACATATTGCACAATGTGAAACAACAATAAAATTTCATTTCATCTATTCTTGGAGTTTTATATGCGTCATGTTTGTATCATGATTCTGAATCAGCTTAGATTTTTTATTACAACTAAACTGGACAACTGAACTAGTAGGAACATATGGAAATGAAAAAGCAGCAACATCGGTGTAAGTATCGCCGGGTCCTAATAAACCTCATCCTTCTTGTTTCTTGGCCAGAGTCTTCGTTTTCCTCCTGGCAATCCGGGTGCTCTTTCATATGAACGGCTCTGTCTCTTGGCTTCGTCGATAAATGTTCGCTTCTCTGATTCCGAGAGATCTTTCCACTGTGCACCGAGACGTTTAGAAATTTTCGAGTTATGCATCTTGGGGTTATTGGATGCCATTTTTCTACGCTGCCTTGGCGACCACACCATAAACGCGTTCCAATGGCGCTTTACGCGGTCAGTGTTAGAATTCCTGCTAGTGGTGTTGTTCTAGTAAGAATTCCGCCAAGTCAGAGCCGGTGTCACCCACGAGCAGCTCGGCATAAAGCGCGAGCACGGGAAGCCGGACCTGAGCCACATCATCAACGTGTACCACGTGCCGGATGAGCAGAGGTACGCAGCTAACATCGAGCGCGCCATGCTGCTCATCTGAGAATCGCCTTTCGCGTGCGACATCGACATCCCGCCGTTCTGAGCGCACCGAGTCGCGCTCACGGCCAGCCGAGGTCAAACAGTGACAAATGTAAAGACGGAAGTTTTAAACTGATAAAGCAAGTTACTTTGCTACATCAGTCTTTTCTCCATACAAAAGACATCAACGAGCGCGCCGCTCGATAAATATAACCTTATTATTTTGATTAGCAAACCTATTTAATATATAAATAAATAAATTAGAAACATTATTTAATTAAGATTTGAATTACAAGATAATTATTGTTTGCATAAAAGGTTCTCTGTGGTTTGCATGCTGTACCAAAGATTTCTGACGCGCGTCTTCGTCTTTTATTTCCTCTGAGTGCTGTATGTACATACCGGATTTTTCAGCTTGGCAAAAAAGAGTTTGGAAAAAATGAGGGCGCTTCTATCGCATTTGTGGCCACCTCGTAGTCAAATAGGGAAGGAAAAATTACATAATTTATAAAGTATTGTAAAATTAACGAACAAGCATGCCATACCAATGAGAGTTAGGTTTGACTAGGCGGAAGTAATGATAACAAAAGTAACCCGGCATGAAACAAAACAAAACAAAACAAAAACATATTTCCACAAACAAAAGACAAAAAAAGACAATTTAAAACTAGTAGCAAGAACAGTTACAAAACGTGCCAAAAAGCGCATCACCAGGTATTGAGCAAGCTAAAGTGTTGGATAGATGTGGGTAGATTTCTGCTTTTGATCTGTCAGTAAAAATTGTTTAAACCAACGTTTAAATTTAGATTTAGGTATTGTTTCCCGAATAGGTGGATACCATTCCAACACTTGCTCGCCCGATACCCGAAACTCCCGCGAAATGCTGCAGTACGGTGTTTTGGAACACTGAAAACGAGCGATGTGGTCCTAGCCCTGGAGCACCGCATTTGATAAAGTAAGTTTATCTCTTAAATGAGCTGGTTTACCGAAATGTACTACGTCGAATAAAAGACAGGACAAATGTAACCTTTGGCGTGCCTCCATTTTTAGAACATCAAACTTATTCAAGTACGGGGTAACATGAGTACGCGAAGGAATATTAAAACAAAAACGACCACACGAATTTTGAACACGCTCTGAACTAAACGTTGTGTACTTCCTTTAATGCATCCACTATAAACATTAATGCAGTAATTCAATTTGGATAAGACCAGGGACTCGCATAACAAGATTCGAAGGTCTTGACTTATAAATCTACGTATGTTATAAAGAAACTTCAGTCTATAAAAACAAGAACGCGCAAGAGCCACGACGACATGACTCTCAAAGTTGAGGCTACTGTCCATAAGAAGTCCCAGGTTTCGTGCCTCAGTGACATACTCAATAGACACCCCATCGATGGCGATATTAGGCTTTGCATCACGTAGCCATTCTATCTGCATACGAGAACCAAGTGAAAAGGGTGATATTTCACGAATTCCACCATAAAAACAACTAATTATGACCTTTCTTAGTTCTAACGTTACCTACCTACCTTTTGGTTTTTCGTAGAGATAGACACAACAATAATAGTACTATACATACTCATCTACCTAATAATACAATTACAAATCCAAATATGTCGGAGCCTGCCATTGACTTTAATCAATTGTATACACCTTCACAATTTTAAGTCTGACTAATTCAGAATCTACATCATATAGGTTAACCTACCTTTTGGTTTCTCGTAGAGATAGACACAGCAATAATATTCATTAATATAGGTACTATACATACATACTCATCTACCTAATAATATAATTACAAATCTAATAAAATACGTCGGGGGCTGCCATCTTCGCTCTCACTCTTTGTATAGATTTTTTTATCTTATCTTTCTTATCTTACTTGACTCTAGTCGGGGGACTTTTAAAATGTTATTTAATAATTTTTCTTCTAATGTGTTTTTACATCCGGCGTGGGTTTTTTTTTTTATTTTGGATTTATTTGATACTTTTTGGAGAGTACGTTACTATCGTTCGACATCACACTAATACAATTATTACATAATAAATGACGATTTTTTTTTGTTCTTCACAGTGTGATGATTGGGAGGATTTGGAGCACCACTCATCTTCGCTGGGTGCAGTGCCTCCTGGTCTACCGCCATAAAACATGTCTTAGAACCAGCTCTAGAGAGATATCTTTTGTTTTGTTTTAATTAGAGATGATTAAAACAAAACAAAAGATGATATAAAAATGAGAATAAGAATTCTTATTCATAGATATAACTCTAACAAATATTATACCAATTATTCGATGTAGGATAATTTCGATGTAAGATGCTTTCGATGTAGAATACATTTGACATGAGGTACTTTCAATGTGGAGTACTTCGATGAAGAAACTTTCTATGTAGAATGCTTTCGATGCAGAGTGTTCGATGTTATGACTTTCGATTTTACAAACCGGACCCCTTTGTCAAAGTCAACCCCTGTGGCAAAGTTGTTTATTATGACCGTCTACTCGTAAATGTATAAAATATGATCTGATAACGAAGCATCCTATTTCATCTTCATCATATCAGCTGTTGGACGTCGACTTGGCTGGGCAAAGGCCTCCGCAAATTAAACACAACAACTTTTCTTATTTTTGGTACTATAGCGTGCGGCCTCCGTGGCCCACTGGTCGTTGCTTTGTCGCAACTTTATGAAACATAATATTCGGTTACGAATTTGGAAGCGATTTGTCTGGGTGGGGAGCGAGCCGCCTCGCGCTCTGGTTCTCTTCCACCAGCTAGAAACGTCTTTGTGAAAAGCCGCAAATAAATATTTAAAGTCATATATATACTGTTGTATCATTCCTCTTAGAGTTGGCTCCACCATCGTTATAGTACCTAGGTAAATCAGTCACTGTGAACCTTCCTGCGAGACCTTTACATGTTTTTTAATTTGCTCACGTTTGAACTCACCGCATGGAAAGTGACGAAAAGGTTGCGAATGGGACGAGCTTTGGAGGCAATTCCGACTTATTTCTCTCCTATGGCCTTCTCAGCCAGGTGACTCATGCCGTCCAATGCTGAACATAGGCCACCCCCAAAGGTTTCTAACGTGAAAGGTCTTGCACCGAAGGCCAAAGGTCACCCACAGGTGCCCAGCAACTTTCACCAAGTCATCTGTCCACCTTATGGGAGGCCGTCCAACACTACGGCCCATGGTCATCATTCGAGAACCTTTCTCCCCAGCGGTTATCGGTTCGTCGAGCTATATGACCTGCCCATTGCCACTTCAACTTGCTTATCCTTTAGTTTTAGTACTATGCAAAAGCAAACGAACTATCTTTCGCATTTTTAGAAAATTATAATACGCAAAAAGCGGATGGTTGCAGATTACTATTTAGTTGAATAGCAGTAGGTAAATACAGATAAAAAGGATACGTGATTGATTAAGATTTTGCCAGGTTATCGCTACGTGTATAGTCTGCTTCTAGACCGGAGGGGGTTATAAAGCGGGCGACCGGCGGCGTCTGCGCAGTCAGCGACCAAAGGTGCCAACATGAAGGCGTGCTGGAGCTTACTATTCGCGTGCGCTTTGGCTGCAGGTAATACAAGTTAGACAGTGCGAAAAATTTTGTGTGAATCAGTGAAAGTGACCAACATTATTTTGCGATTTATTTTTCTTGCTATACCAAATGGGTAAATCAGTAAAAAAATAAATTGTATTTTTGGGATAGCTGCCATCTGAATAATATTAGTTTAATTCTGAATACAATTAGTTCTATTTATTGTCAGTGCAGTGTTTCATGGTATAATTTAAAAGTCAATGAGGTTCTTTACTGAACTGTGTCCAAATATTTTACAGTCTGTCTAATTCTTATGATTTTATGAATGCTTGCGCTTAAATTTCTGATTTTGCTGAAATAAATCAAGTCCACGCATTGGGGTGATCAAATCTGTGGCAGAGATATTTTAACTTTATTTACTATGGCGCTATACTATTATTTTAATGTATAAATTTGAGTAACTTTTTACCATATTATTGTAACTGCTACTACTGCTAGTATGTAGTCTCTCCCTACGGTAATGTCGTATTTCTTGCTGATCTTCTTGTTTAAAAAAGTTTAAAGTATTATGATGTATTTATGGCAATGAAGTAGGTTTTGATTTTAAAATTTTATTAAGTAATGTTCTTTTTTATTTAACCTAACCTAAATAATGTTGTTCTTCACTTCAGTTTTCATTAAATATTTCTTTTTTTAGTTTACACTACAGTACCAACCAAATTTATAAAAAAAATGAAGCGTTTAGCTACAAAATTATGATTTATTTTTGAGTGCTTAAGGGGGACTCCCCTTACTAAGTTAAATGAAAGGCTCGCGCGGCGCTCGCCTAGATACCGCTGGCGTAGCAGTAAAATGCGGCAACAAATACTACGCCGAATTCGGCGTACCCGAGCTCGCGCCGACGCAGTCTCGTTGTAAACAATGTGCGAGCCTTTCATTTATTTAAGCCCGCTTACTTAATAATCATAACGTCTAATCCAAAAGAAAGCACTCGCACGCCGATGTTGACATATTTTTTAACGGACCAAATCGTTATTTCTACCTAGTGGTAATATACCGGGCGCGGACTTGACCGATGCTGATATTAGTCAACAGTTCAATTTCCGGTTATTGGGAACTGTACTCAATGTTTTTCAACATTTATATATACCAGCCAACCAACAATGCACCGAGAAACAAAGACGCTTCTTCAATGCGACTCTTGTAGTAAATATAACATAAGGTAATATCGTAATATTTGGTTGCGTCCATACCAAATTATAAAACATCCTATTACGTTACAAAACTCATCTTCTAAGTTAATGAATCAGTCGGTGAAAAAATACTCCTAGCTTAAATCCCTGATTTTAACAAAATGAGACGACAAATTACGTTTTACAAAAACCTTGATCGGTTTGCAACAGGTGCTTTGGCTACTGATGACCTGGTGCCACTGGACACCGTCACACCAACAGCTGGAAGCGATCTACCGACGAGAGTGCGCACTAATGGCGACGAGGTAGAAACCTGCCTCCTGGTTACACCAAAAGGCGAATCCATACAGTTCATACCCGAGGACACATCTAGCGACAAATACGAGCTCAGAGCTCCAGTCGTGCTCTACGCATGTCAAGTCACCATCAAAAACCTCGACGAGAATGATAATGGTATCTGGGAACTGTATTACACAATGGACGGAGAGAAGCGCGGTTCGCAATACTACGATGTCACTGTAACATCACAAGGTACCAGTTTATAATACAAGTCCAGCTACCGAGCGAGCGCGAAGCGTCATCGTTTCAGCTTGGCCAATATTGCTTTTGTATGTCCAATAATGTCCATCTGTCCATCTGTCCATCTGTCTGTTTGTTCCCCTCTACAGGTCGCGTTTCTCAACCGATTCTTGTGATATTTTGTGAGCAGTTCGACAAAAATATATAGATTTCTTTTGTCGAGTCAGTTTTTTTTTAATACGGAAAAAATAGGGTTGAAAACGTAAAAGAATCATAAATCTGAAATTTCGAAATTTCGAAATACACGCGAGGGTCTACAGCTCACAGAGCAACTAGTCTTATTATTGAGCAAAGGCCACTTTAACCTCTCGAGCTCATTTTATTTTCATTGTAAGTCCAGTGGTAAAGTCATTTGGGTGGACGGGTCGTTTGGGACACGCATATTCCTCGGTGTATACCGAAGAAAGTGCGTACTCTAAGGCCTACGCTCTCTGAGATAATCACTTGAATGGTAAAAAACTACCCAATAATTTCAATCACAGGGATTAGCATTTAATTTCATACCTCTATGTTATTTATCACTTCGAATATCGAGCGTACTACCTACTGAGGGAAGGATCTCGAAGAGATAATTGGGTTGTTCTCAGTGTTTGCAACACAACGCTACAAAGATTGTAGGTACAAAGACTTAAAGGTTAATGAAGTTACACGAGTGTGTATTTTTCCATATAAAAAGAAACTATTTTGCATGAGACAAGTAAATTTAAAAGATAAGGCGTCAAGATTATGTGACGGGGATAAGTTCGAACGCATATCAAGTCACGTCTGAGGAATTAGATGTTATTTAACAGATAACGAAGATAATAATCGAAATATTTCGCATTGTCAAGCCTATTAATATTGATATTAACCGAAGGACTTCGTACGTCATAAAATATAGGTATAGTTATAGAACCCGTGTACATACAACCTAAAAAGGGATAATCCTACCAACCTTACTTATTGCGTTACAAAATTCCAATTAAATCTCAAGTTTAAACTTTATAAACGCTTTTTGGAATATAATCCAAATAAACTAACCTATCATTTCATTTTCAGGTGCGGCCGATCCAGTCACAGGCGCTGAAGGTAGTTATAAAACTGAACTCATATCTACATATTTTTTTAACACGATGTGTCCAGATTATGATGCTTAACTATTTTGCAGTGGAAGTAAGGGCTGTGCCGAGTACGGTCACGATAGCTCAGGGAAATGACCTGCACGTGCGTCTCGAAAAGCCCACGACCCTCCCCAACAGTTGTGTGCTGATCGGACCTACCAGGAACACCGCAGAACGTGATGACAACTTCGTCGACACTTGCGGCTTCGTCGTCAGCGCTGTGACCTTGGCCGATGCTGGCGTTTGGGAAATCACATACGAAGAAAATGGAACGAAATACAGAGCGTTTACGCGTGTGGAAGTTACTGGTAAGAGAACCGTAAATGTTGTAGGTATTTTGTGAGTAAAAACTATAGCGAGCAATTTAGTAGAGATCTTGATTTATCAAGGAAATTTCAAATCCATCAAAACAATATCTGCTTATTTTTTGGTTTTATTGTTATGTATACGTATTGTTACGTCATCATGATCATCAACAGCTCATATACGTCCCCACCGAGGGGCTCGAGCGTACTCTGATTTAATCAACCACGTATACGTATTATTTCGTATCTACAATTAACTATAGGTAAAATTGTTATATTATCCGTACGAACAATTTCGAATAATCTTAAAATGCATTTACAGAGAGATTCGTATTTGGAGAGAACAACCTGGTGTGGACTAAAAACAACCCATTGAGTATGATCGTTGGTCCTGAAGACACTGTATTCTGCTCAGTTCAAGACCCGACTGGTCTCACTGTCTTCGAAGGTTTTGGTAGATGTAACATTGTTCTGGATCGAGTGAGGTCTGACCACGCCGGAGTGTGGAAGGCCTCCATAGCTACAACCGGACGGGTTCTTGCTGATGTCCATGAATTTACTGTCACTGTTGCCGCTGGTAAGTTATTTTGACATAATTAAGTAGAAATTAACCGTATGCATTGTCTCCGTGGGTTGGCATAAGATAAGGGCCAACCACCGAATTACAATTCGTTGGGGCCAACACATGTAGATGGCGAAAAATTAACTTAGATTTATAAGTTCAATCTCTCGTGTAATAGAGAATATCAGTGGGATCTTATAATTGTTTTAAACTTAGTCACAGCTAAGTTCATAATGTACAAAACCCATTTATTTTTGTTTCATTCAAATATACGTAGTTTTTATAAACGGGCCGTTGACGTTTTTCTTAGATAAATGAAAGGCTCGCGCGGCGCTCGCCTAGATACCGCTGGCATAGTTGTAAAATGCGGCAACAAATACTACGCCGAATCCGGCGTACCCGAGCTCGTGCCGACGCGTCTCATCTCGTATTTCCTTCGAGCTTGCATCCTTCCAAATTGTCATTGTCATTGTTGAGTTGCCGCATTCACGGAGCTGTTGTCAACAAATACTACGCCGAATTCGGCGTACCCGAGCTCGCACCGACGCGTCTCGTCTCGTATTTCCTCCGAGCTTGCAAATTGTCATTCCAAATTGTCATTGTCATTGTTGAGTTCTATATCTTTGGTTGAGTTGCCGCATTCACGGAGCTGTTGTTTTTAGATAGCGCGGTCTCTAGGCGAGTGCCGCGCGAGCCTTTTATTTATCTAAGATGTTTTTATATTACAGACATTTAAAACTTCCGATAAATTTTAACTCCGCGTGACGTCACGCTGTTCTCATAATTTTGACACTCGTCCACTGCCCGCTGACGTCATGTATGAGAGAAAAGCGGAGCGACGAAAGCGAGTCGACGATTTATAAATTAAATATCTTTGGAAATATTCACAGATATTTTTTTTTATTTTTAATGCATTTTTTTAATAATCTAAATATTTTTTAATGATCGATACGTAGAACAAAACATATTTGGTTGAGTGGAAGGATGATGTTATTATGAACAGGAAAGATGTGCGTGCTGAAATGACTGTACCTCCTGTGTAATTGAAGTACCTGAATTCATTCATTAGGCATACGTACAGAGACATTCTTTTTCTACAAATAAAGGGAGAAAAATTTTGCAAGTGAATGATGATTGGATTATCTTCATTATAGCATTTAAGCCCGAGGTGGTAGCTAAGGTGGTGAAATTTGGCAAGCGAATGATGATAGAATTGTCTTCATTATAGCATCCAAGCCCAAGGTGGTAACTACGGTGGTGAGCGAAAAGCCGTCGGTGATGCTGACGTGTAAGGTGGAGACAGAGCACGAGGTGACTGCGTGCAAGTTCCGCGACCCCTCCGGCAAGGTGATGCTGGCCAGCCAGGGTGTCGCCGAAGACAGATACAGCTTCCACGGACAAAGAGTCAGGTATTAGAGCGGAGATGACATTAACTTTAGAATTCAAAATCATCAATACATTTTTTTAAGCTGCCAACATGGCCTCAGCCTTCCAAGCCTCGGACGTAACCACTATCTCAGATAATTTTCAAATCGAAACTAACGGTTTAACGTATCTTTCGAAGGATGGAGGGCGCTCTAAATTAAAACCACTGACAGTCAACAATTTGTTATTATTTTGAAGTCAGAAATATTAAATACTAACAGCCTCCGTGGCTGAGCGTTTGCCTTACGGTTCTCATTAGAATTGCGCCTCGGTGGGGACGTAAGTTAATGATGAAGATAATGATAATAATAAAATTAAAAATATTTATTTTTTCTTTCACATAGATATGATTATATACGATTACAGAGATTCATAAATCTAAGATGTACAACTATAATAATTACTTTTTTTAATGATTACTTCTTTCTTCCCAGCCTCCACTCGGAAGTGAGCGAACACGAGTGCGATCTCCGCATCACTGGCCCCTTGGTGTCTGACTTGGGTCTGTGGCGCTGCGCAGTCGAAACTGAAAAGGAGACTTACTACGGATTCCTGTCAGTACTCTGTCCTTGGGCCTTAAGAGACCCTGAAATTGCTGCGGTCGTCATCACCGGTAAACATAAGAAAATATTACAGCATTTCTGTTCGGAAGTTACAGCCTATCTACTTAATCCGTTTTGATTGGTGGATAGTTTGACTCCCCAACTGAAACATGTTATTAAACAAAACAACATAATTCATTCATTCATTATTTTTACCAGCGAAAAAAGTTATTAGGCTTATTTATCACGAATCCTTCAAAAACCTGCGTTTTGAATGCCCTTCATCATTCATCAGTAAACCTAGGTGGTAATTTGCGTTTTATCGTAAAAACATGAAATCGTTTGGTGTGATTCGTTATATTGTTTCAGAGCCGATATTGACCGCGGAGGTAAACTCGCTGGCAGCTATTGAGGGAGACATGGTCACCATGCGCTGCTCTGCCCAGTCCGTTATCCGCTACTGTTACTTCCGCAAACAAAACGGTTCCATCTTCAATGTCAACCCCAGTAAGTGAAATATTTCTCAATCAATATTTATTTTTATATATATTTATTTATATTTATTAATTATTCAGAGAGGACAATCGAATTTAAAATAAGGGTATGTTGTAGCTCGTAGCTCTTGCACAAGAGTATAAATAGTATAATCTGATTTTATCCATAATTAAATAAGTAGTTGTAGTAGTATAGTTATAGTAATATCAAACTACTTGGAAGACAAAAACCTGTTGGAATAGATTTCTTGAGTAACAGGCTTTTTCAATTTTGCAAATGCTAAACGCGTGTTTAATGCCTGTGGAGTTTCTTCGGCAGGTTCTTTTCATTTGCTAGTGAAAACAGTGTAGGCGCATAGTTATTATAATTATCTTTCTTTGATTTCCAGGTTCTTCTGATTTCTTCGAGTACGCAGGTGCTGGATTTGACGCTGGCGAGTGCAGCATCATGTTTCCAGCCCTCCAGGCCTCCGACTCCGGCCGCTGGAGCTGCCACGTCGGCTTCAATGACCCCACTGAGCCAGAACAACAAGCGACTATTCAACTCCTCGTCGAAGGTTGGTCCAGCAGCACCAATTTAGTTTGTGCTAGACGTCGATGTAGTGGCCAGCAGGGGTTTCCAATCGTTTACAGCCCGCGGCGCAGTAAACGGATCGAACAATTTGAGATGAGTTTAGGATGGACAATGGATACCACAAACCATGGCAGAATTATTGATTCGCCAATGGCTTGTGACATGAGTATTTTGTCACGGCGCTCTACCTAGTTAGCTATTTGAAAATAAAATTAAAGAAAAAAAACCTTTTTTAAAAACAAGCTTTTATTATTTGGAAAATGAACTAAAAAGTTAAAAATAAATTAACTCTAATTAGAAGTATAACACTTTATAAGTTCATTGTAACCTTTAACGATAATTAAGCTTCTTTGTCTACGACAAAATAATTCCATATCGTAATCATATATTTTTAACACCAAAACTTTACACCTTAATTATTAAATCTTCCCGTTTTTATTACAGTCCCAATTTTATAAATAATAAAAGCGTGTTACATTTTGATGGTATAATTAAGCTATCAAAATGTAACACGCTTTTATTATTTATAAAATTGGGAAATTTATTTTTAACTTTTTAGTTCATTTTCCAAATGTGGATCAAATTTAACTTGCAAGATTTGATTACAGACAGACAGACAACGGGACAGGTGAAACTAAATAAAAGCTTGTAAAAAATATAGTCGAAAGAAATAGGTGCCTACAATAATAGTAGTTAGTTTAGGTAGATAGAAACAAAAATTAAAACATCTACATTGTAGTTTCTACAATATGAAATTGAGTTTTTTTATTATAAAAGAATTAAAACAAAAAAGACTTAAGAAAAACTACTCTACTAATACATATAGTTACTCAGTCAAATCAATGTGACGGGTGAGCTTGGTGATCATCGCACAGTTTTTCAAAGCGGGGAAAATAAGACTTGACACTGCTACTAAAAAGGTACCCGCGAATATTTGTGGTTTCGGATAGTGATAGAGGATCGACTCACGCGCGGCGCCCCTCTTTACTTTCTACGGCGCACACTTTGGGAACCCCTGGGCTAGTGGCTAGGGCCGACCAAGTCACAAGTTTGAATCGAATCCCGCTAGGTACCGATTTTAAATTTCGAGTCGAGCACTGTGCCAGCGTGTTTGGTCAAGGCGTGATGAATGCAGGGAAGGCCCGAACCCTACAACCAATCCGCACTGGGCCAGCGTGGTTGGTCAAGGCGTGATGAATGCAGGGAAGGTCTGAGCCCTACAACCAATCCGCACTTGGTCAGCGTGGTTGGTTAAGGCGTGATAATGAAGGAAAGGCCTGAGCCCTATAGGAGCACAGCAGGAGAAGTGAGTAAATTGTGACATGTCTTATTTTGTTTGTTACAGAACAAATGGCGGCGGACCAGTACCACTTGACAGATGGCCACAACTCACTGGTCGTCCACAGCCAGGTCCACAGCCGCCACGCTCTGGAGTACTGCCGCTTTGTGCGCATGGATGGTCACGGTGAGCGTCCGATTCAGGATAAACCTACTCGAATTTGGGCCAAGTCATCATCAGGGGATACGCTCTTCATACAATCCGTCAATGTGTATCGCTCAGCATTGCGCTGATGCTATGCTCGTAGATGCGCGATGGTGGCTATTTGCGTCCAACCTAACGGTCAGAATACTCTGCTCTCGGTGCGAAGGTTCCGGGTTTGAATCCTGGTGGAAACACCAAACAAAATCACATTTATGACACTGGCACAGTTTTAAAACGTTGAAGTGAATGCTAAAGAAAAGAAGATTCCGTGTTAAGGAAGGCATTGATAGGTTTTTCTAGATCGAGTAGTTTCAGCTCGTTGATCTATCAGTCAGTCAGTTTCTTATAAATAGTATACAATACAAATTATAATAACACCTAAAGGTATAAAAAAATATATAAAAATTAAAGGACACTTGGTTAAAAGTATTCCAGAGGCTCATATTATATACAAGCAACCTAATAATAAGCAATCTTATGATCTCAATTCCAGGCTTCACATCACAGAATATGCCTTCTGGGTACGAAGACCACAGTTTCCTCAACCTTGGAATTTGCGAGATCCGAATCCGCAACCCCAACATCCTGGAACAGCACCCGTGGGTTGTGGTGGCCAAGATCGAGGGTCATGACTCAGAGCTGGCCAGGACTACACAGCATACCCTCACTCTCCCCGAAGGACACGGCCAGGAAGATGAAGAAGAGCATCCACCTAGCCCAAATTCAGGTACGGCGTAGTTATGGAAAATTACAACATAAAACAATGACGTGTCTTACTTACAATGCTATATTGGAAATAAAATAATTTAACTGTTTTAAAGGGCTCCTCCACACATGCTGGATTTTGGGCCACGCGGCATCAATAGGGGATCGGACTGTTCACCATATTTTATGAATTATTTTTAAAATATAGATTAGTAGCTAGTGATCCAAAGGACTATAGGCTTTTAGCCCTCTTTTTCGGTGCGGAGCCTTTTTGCGAGGGCTCCGGAGGTTAAAGGGCTAAAGAGCCCTTTAGCCTTGCGAAGACTTTTAGCTCTCCGAGGACCAAAATGGACCATAGGCGAAGCCTAAATAGCCCTTTAGCCTCCGAATCTTGTCTAACGAAACTTGAAAACTACTACGTATCCTACACCTTGACGTCATTAACGTGCTGTCTCAGTTCTTGCAACTGCGGTATTGACAAGTTAGAACGAGATAGCAACAGTTAACATGCCTTCTGATAGCGGCCCTGTTTTTTTTCATTGAAACAATATTATATAATTTAATAAAAAATAAATATCGGCGTAAAATGATTTGACATGCAGTTTTGGTTTATAAACAACAATGCAATGTTTTAAATGTCATAAATCCAAAATGGCAGCCAAATTTTTGGTTAATGGACCAATTTCGGTGAAATTTGGTTGCACATACTGTTTTTGCAAAAACAACATTGCAGTTGTAAAAGTGACAAAAATCCAAGATGGCGGCCAACTCTTACGTTTCTGGACTGATTTCGGTGAAACTTGGTTTGGCATACTGTTATGGCATAAAAACAACAATGCATTTGTAAAAATATCAAAAAATCCAAAATGGCAGCCAAATTTTTTGTTTATAGTCCATTTTGGGTGAAACTTGCTTTTACATACTGTTTTGACATAAAAACAGCAATGCAGTTCTAAAATTCACAAAAAACCAAGATGGCGGCCAACTTTATTGTTTATGGGCCGATTTCGGTGAAACTTGGTTTGACTTTTTTTTTTTTTTTTTTTATGACTTTTTATTATTAATAAAGAATAAAGAATAAAGACTTACTGTTTTGGCATAAAAACAACAATGCAGTTGTAAAAATGACAAAGATCCAAGATGGCGGCCAACTTTTTTGTTTATGGACCGATTTCGGTGAAAGTTGGTTTGACTTACTGTTTTGGCATAAAAACAACAATGCAGTTGCAAAATTAACAAAAATCCAAGATGGCAGCCAACTTTTTTGTTTATGAACCGGTTTCTATGAAATTTGGTTTGATGTACTGTTTTGGCTTAAGGCGGGGTTATGTGGAAATAGCGCCCATAGTCGCTACTTTGACGATCAAATACCAGCACTTCTATTGATTTTATAAATGTAAAAAAATATATGCTAACAGAATATATCCTTAATTAAATTTTAAATCGAGTAGAATTTTTAAATACATTATAATAATTTAAAAATAAAAAGCACAACTTTTTAAATAAAGCAGCAAAAATATTTTTTGACGTCCTAGATCTCGTAACTTAAAGCGATAACAATAGTTTTTTTTTCGTAAATATAACTTGCCAATTACTGACTTAGGTTTTAAATCGATCACATTTATCATAAACTCTGCCATTTTCTGTTAGTAAGCAAAAGAGTTCAAGAAAAACGAGTTTTTCGCACGATTCCTGCGCAGTGTCGGACGTAACCACCGTCAAGCATCGCACGCTAATATGAACGTTATTTCAGTAATGCGTCGGTTAAACTTTCAACTAAACCGCGTTGAGTTGCAAATTTTTGCAATAACCCGGCCTTAAAATTGACAACGCAGTTGTAAAAAGAACAAAAAACCAAGATGGCGGCCAACTTTTTTGTTTATGGACCGACCGATTTTGGTGAAACTTGGTTTGATTTACTGTTTTGGCATAAAAACAACAATGCAGTTGTAAAAATGACAAAAAACCAAGATGGCGGCCAACTTTTTTGTTTATGTACCGATTTCAGTGAAACTTGGTTTGTCTTATTGTTTTGGCATAAAAACAACAATGCAGTTGTAAAAATGACAAAATCCAAGATGGCGGGCAGCTTTTTTGTTTATAGACCGATTTAGGTGAAACTTGGTTTGACTTACTGTTTTGGCATAAAAACAACAATGCAGTTGTAAAAATGACAAAAATCCAAGATGGCGGCCAACTTTTTTGTTTATGGACTGATTTTGGTGAAACTTGGTTTGACTTACTGTTTTGGCATAAAAACAACAATGCAGTTGTAAAAATGACAAAAATCCAAGATGGCGGCCAACTTTTTTGTTTATGGACTGATTTTGGTAAAACTTGGTTGTACATATTGTTTTGACATAAAAACAACAATGCAGTTGTAAAAATCACAAAAAACCAAGATGGCGGCCAACTTTTTTGTTTATGGACCGATTTCGGTGAAACTTGGTTTGACTTACTGCATAAAAACAACAGTGCAGTTGCAAAATTGACAAAAATCCAAAAAAGCGGCCAACTTTTTTGTTTATGAACTGATTTCGATGAAATTTAGTTTGATGTACTGTTTGCAAACCATGCTACACCTCACTAACTGTCCCGCGTGCTCGACCACCTGCTCACGTGAGGACTTACTTGTCAGTAACCAGAGGGCTACCACGGTAGCCGCTTTCTGGGCAAGTAAGATTTAGCCCGTGTTCTTGCCGACACAAAAGAAGAAGAAGAAGAAGAAGAAGAGGTATGCCGTACCAAGTTTTACCGAAATCGGTCCATAAATAATAAAGTTGGCTGCCATATTGGATTTTTGTATTTTAACAATGCATTGTTGTTTTTATGTCAAACAAAGTTATACCGAAATCGGTTCATTAACCAAAAAGTTGGCCACCATTTTGGATTTTTGTCATTTTTAACATTGCGTCGTTATTTTTAAGCCAAAACAGTATGTAAACCAAGTTTTACCAAAATCTGTCGATAAAAAAAAATGGCCGCCATCTTTAATTTATATTACTATATTTAAAAAAAACTGTTTAAAACAAACGGCGGCTAAAAGTTTCAAGAAGACCAAAAGGCTAAAAAGGGTTATAGTCTAAAAAAGCCTCTAACCCTCAGGAGTCCTTTCAAAAGCCTATTCTGGGTTTTAGGCTTTTTGAAGGCTATAGAGAAGAGTCTCTTTGTCAGAGAATAGGCCTCTAAAGAGCTAAGAGTCCTTGCCGTCGGGGCTAAAAGGCTATAGTCCTTTGGATTACTATTAGTAGCAGACGATTCGCGAAGAAAAAAACAGAATCGGTTGAAAAACGAATTTACAGTGATTTTTTAAAGTTTCAATATGTCTGTCTCTTTTAAAAACGATTTTTTGTATGGAGATTATATGGCGTTACTCTTCCCGTGGGTGTCGTAAGAGGCGACTTAGGGACTACACATTGAACAGGGAACGGGCAGCAGCGCTCTCTGATACCTTTTAATCTGCGATCTCCAACCCGCCTGCCAAGCGTGGAGATTATGTCAAAACCCTCCACTTAAGTGGAGGAGGCTCATAGTCCAGCAGTGGACTGTAACGGACCGTTGATGTTGATGTTCACTAACAAATGACGTCACAAGTGGCTGTGTCTCTCTGTGTAATCTTGAATTTCAAACCTTTATAACTCGGTAAATTTTAAAGATAGAGCAAAAATTCTTTTAGTGTTCGATAGCAGAAACTAAGAAATTTGGATTTATAAAATAAAATAATAGTAGTTCGATCCCCTATTGCATGCATTTCTTGCCGGAGGCGTTTTAAGATCCACCAGCATATTAAGTACGAGCAGAACCTCCAGGCCATCGGAGACCTATTGATCACATCACACTAATATTATAAACTGTTATTGATTGACATCGGTCTAATCACGATTGCGATCCCTCACAGCAGTTTTAATAATTTTATTCTTATATTATAAATGTGAAATTTAAGCACGTTTGGATGTTTGTTTCGCTATCGCTACAAAAGTACATAACGGATTTGGTTTAAAATTTGTGCCCTGGATTAAACGTACAGGAAAATCTTACGTATGATCGTAGCCACGGGCAGAGACAGCTAGTTCTTTATTAGTTTCCGACATAATTTCTTTTCACTATCCTCTGATCATCAACTTTACGTTCCAGGTGCTAACTTCATGATGATCTGGACGAGCTTGCTGACAGTCGCTCTGGCCTTATCCTTGATCGGTATAATGCTGATCCCGATGAGGAATCGCAGGTGGACTTACCAGCGAGCTACTGACCTTCGCGACAGCTTCAGGGGTAGTCTGGTCAAGAAACCAATGCCAGCTGACACCATCGCTCAGAACGTGCAAGGAACCCAGATGCCTGCGTAAATACTCGATACCAAAGCCCGATAACATATAGACCACGGACTTTATATAGACAAAAGGTGGTAGTGACCAAATTAAATAGTATGCATTAAACCGCATAATAGCGGGAACTACACCCGCCATTGTCGGGCCTTTGACAAAATCACGCTGAAACCTATAGATTTCTCCTTATAAATAAAATGAGATGAGAATCTTTTTATTTTTAATTAATGTTTTTATTACACCCGGTTTCCTAACGACTCCCATATAACTTAACTACCATAACTATTTAATTTATTATTTACAAACTGTAGTAAGCGTTTTACAAGTTATATTACAACTACCAAACTACTTCATAATATGCTAAAGACTATGGTGTCCCTCAGTGATGTATTTTTTTAACCTGGTACAGAGCTATTGCTTCTTATCACGTCAAACCGAACTGTTGTAATCTATCTCTCCGCAAACTTACGGTGGTACCAGTTACGGCGGTCAATCTTAAAAGCGGCCATGTCTCTTTTGGCGCAGTCCTAGAGCGAAGCAATGGCCTCCCTACGTCTCTTTTTGCATTCGCAACTTCACCGGCTGCTGTAAGTATCGGTGCGGTTAGCTTTTTTAATCTTAGTAAATACTCATTCACTGATTCAGATGGCGATTGTATCCTTTCAACGATCTCGCTTGCTTTCGTATTTAAATTATCTTCAACAATTTGCACTAAGCTATCAAAACTTTTCGCCTCTCAATACAACTGTCTTCTTAGTATTAATTGACATGGAAAACAGGAAGCAGGCCTGGGAGAATAAAAAAAAATTAAAAATTAAAATAAAAGTTTATTTCGCTTAAAAATTAAACAAACATAAACAGAGGTTGGCACCACCTAGTAAGTATATCAAATATAGAATTGATTCACCATTAACTGGAAGTCGCGTTCGGAGACGGCAACAAAGGCAAGGCTATCGACGAAATCATCGCGGTTTCTTTTGGATTTGAGGAGAGAGATGTTATATAAATTTCAGTCAGTCCTCGTGTCCAGATGGATACCCTGCTGTTTATCGCCGCAAGAGGTGTGTAATTAAGCGAAAAATATAAACCAAACAGGGTAGGAGTCAAAACGCAACCCTGTCGCTCTCCTCTGGAAACACCGAACGGTTCAGATGATTGACAAACTACTGTGCCCTTTGAAAAGATTGTACATGCCCTCCCTACTGACGACTGTATCGAAGGCCTTATTCAGGTCAAGGAAAGTCCTTAAAAATTCCCTAGCAACGCCATTGTACAGTCGCCTGTAGAGAAAACGGACCCCTCACTTTACAAATAAACGACGAACGCGAAACGAAGCAGGTTTGCGTACTCATTCTTAACTTACATCTCTGTATTACACATTTGGTACATTTGCGGTTTTAAAATCTTAGCCAATAGCCAAGAATTAATAAAACATAAAACATTACCGAAACGTTAGCGTGGGTTTGAACCCTCATCTTCCTGTTTAGAAGCCGAGTCTACTAACCTCTGAACCTACGGTCTGTTGCTAAAGGCTGCATTTGTAGACACTTTCGTCATGTCGTCAATAATCCGCTATTACTGATGTTGATAGTCTACTTAATATAACGAGGGTAGACAAATAAAAGGATAATATTAGCATTTTGTCGTATTCACAAGTTACTAATTACGTCTGTATCTTATTATAATACGATTATCTGCTTTCTGTGTTATTTATTACTTATTATTTTCGATTAAGTGTTTTCCTAAAAGCTAAAATAATTGTTCTTTGGGAACAAAATCGAGGCATTAAGAAGATTGCGAAGACAGAGAAATACCGTCCGTAGATGGATAAAACACTATGAAGAAACGAGAGACGTGAAATGGAACCGTCGTCGTCGTCAGGAACCGCGGCGGCCCGTGACTTACACTGATGAATTTCAACGTAATCCATACTGCAGACTCCTTTAAAATAACTAGATCAACTGCTGAGATATTTGGAATATCGTTGGACACAGTGCGAAGACATTTGCGAAGAAAAATCGACTAGAACAAGTCATTGCAAATGAAGGTTATTCGCTACGATATTGAGCAAGTTTACAATTAAGTTATGTCCTCATATTCTTTTGTTTGTTTATCATTATTTTGTTTGATGATCATATTATAATAATAATAATCTTTATTGATTAAGCCTAATTACATTTACCCTTGGTGTCTTAAGAGAAAAGAACAATAAGGCTAATGGTATATGATGATGATGATGATGATGGCCACCGATTTCGGCCATGGCGACCATTACCATAGCATATAAGCGTAACGAATAGTTCCCAAGCTAGAATAATCTGTAATTATATATTATGGGGATAGTATTTTTGGCCTTTTTTGGCGATAACAAACAACTACTTCGACTCCTAATCTGTTTATTGTTAAATTAACTATATTATACAGTAATAGTACTAATAGTCTGGTTTAAAAAATTACGTGAGACGTAAATTTGTTATCCATAATCAATAACATGTTTGTTCTCTCGTAATACGTATATAAAACCTTTATCTATGATAAAACTAAATTAACAAAGGCCACAATATTATGTTTCATAATGGTAATATTTCATATGCGCTTCGTTACTTTGCTTTGTAACGAAAACAAGGTTAACCAACAATGCAAGCAATGTACTAAAAAACTAAATTTGTCGCTGACATGGACGTATGTCGCCGATTACATTGGTGTGGGGTCCGTTTTCTCTGCAGGCCACTGTACCTATTGCACAGAATAAATAATATAATGTAAGGGAGGCAAAATTAAAAGTCGCCGCAGCGAATAAATCTTTATTGGCTTTGATTGGAAAGAGATGAGGTGACGCGGACCAGACTGCGAAACGAAGTTCACACCAAGAAGGGGATACTTGACACACTAGTGCCACTTCAATAAAAAAAATCATAACTCCGAGAAAACGAAATATAATTTGCAATTTTTAATGGTATACTTTAAAATATATATAATATGTTTCCGACCAAACCCGATTTCAGGCCAAACTGGTCCATCCTAAGCGTATCAATCAGGATATACTAAAATTAGCCCCGGACAATTTAAATTGAGGCTAAATTGATTGAATCGTTAATTTGAAAATAGTTTTAAAATAAACACGTTGTAATCTGTTAACGCGGTTCCATGCCCCATTCTCATGGGCCCGGCGGCGCCGGCGCCGTGTCTTGGTAGAGATATAATAAATCCGCAATATTTATGTAAAATTACAAAAATAATGCAATATTTTTGTTTTATTAAACATGTAATAAAAACGCTTTGTATTATTTCAAATCGGTGCAAACGTTCAACATGTATTTTTTTTTTATTTTTTTTTTCTTCCTGAGGGATGTGCTTCGGGTGAAATCGTTTTTTAGGGTTCCGTACCTCAAAAAGAAAAAAGGGACCCTTATTGAACCACTTTGTTGTTCGTCTGTCTGTCTGTCAAGGCTCGTTTTGTCAGGAAGGCGTGGAGGTATCAAATTGAAATACCCTAGACCTCTACCTTGCAAGTCAGCGCAATACCATAATAATAAGGTCACGTTTTCATACAAACAATACGTACTCACAAAACCTAATTATAGTACTTCCCGTTGGCCTAGAATCATGTAATTTGGCAAGAAGCAAGCTCAGCACAGCTCAGAATGAAAGACGGGTGATCATTTACAAAAAATACAATTTTTTTTAAATCAACCCAATCTACAGTACAAAATAATGCTAGAGATCGCGCCACGTATAGAATAAAATTCGAAATGAGTAAAAATAATATTTTTACAATCAAATTGCGTAAGGTACCTTAGGGCTGGCCCGTCCGACTCTGGAGTCGGACTCGCACTTGACTGGTTCTTTCATCATTGGAAAAGCGTTTTGCTTTCATTAAAAAAATGCAGTGATTTTGGATACTACTAACCACTAAGTCACTAATTAGTATTTTATAAATAACCATAAAATATGAAATATTTTATGTGTAGTAAGAAATAATAGCAAAAAAGCCAAAAACGGTCTTTTTATCACTTTCGCTATTTATCAATAATAATTCTAAAAATTACTACAAGACAAACAATTTCATCGATCAGATTTTTTTTATTTTGTTTTCACGGAATTATGATTTTATTTCGAAGTGGCCCCTCCCTCCACTTGGTTCCACCGCTAGGCTCCACCACCGGTGGAATTCAAGCTAGGCGCTAGTGTTCACATGACCCTCTTGTTTGATTAACTGGGCTTTCAAGTCCGTGCTGTGCAATGTGAAAGAACCAATACTAGTAATTTCTAAAGTACACTTAGGTAACATGGTAAATAACACGAAGTCTCTCGAGTACCTAGTAGCTTATGAAACTAGAAACATATTTTGTTCTACAATTTAACAAAATTCATAGATTTTTTGGATTTTTATACAAATACATGGTTTTTTTTTTTTTAGAGAATTCGAACTTTAATCGGTTTGTATAGATTATTATTATCAGTTCTTAGACATTATTGATTTTTGAGTTTTATTGAATTTTATTTTTATTTATTTATTTATTTTTGTTTATTTAGGAACAAACAGTCATATATAAATATCTGCTTATATCTAATATTGTTCTTATAAACAGACTTACAGTTCCCTATATTAATATAAAACTTAATACACAATACAGTAGTTAGCCAAATTACAAATCAACAACTGATATGCTCATAAATTAGTTTCTTAAAACAGTTTAAACTAAGACTAGATATGTGAAGTTAGCCGTGTGGTGACGGCAGAGTAGAATACATTTGTCACCAACCCCTACTCTTCCCGTGGGTGTCGTACGTAAGAGGCGACGTAGGGGGGTGAATATCCCAGCAGCGTTTTTTAAGTGTCCATGTTGAAAATCGTGGTGTCAAGACCATTTTCTGTTTTAAAATATATTATATGAGACACTATAACTAACAATACGGTTGGCTCAATGATTATATTTCTGTTAATCCCAACAGATTTTATGCAAGAAAAAAAATATCTGTTACATTTCAGTACCAGGTGGCTTGTCCTCAACTTACTTTACATAGAACACGCACTTACCCTGACTATGTCTTAAACTTGTAACTAAAAAAAGTTGATTCATTCAATATTTATTTAGCAATAGCCTTATATTGTTTGCATAATAATTCATTTTACCTATAAGAATACACAAGACACTTAATCAAAGTTTGTCCGAGCCAAATCGTCAGTAATGGTGGCGCGATTTCAACTCGTCGTGACTTGTCGTGTATTAGTTCGGGACTTGTCGCTTGGCTCGGCCCCGCATCCCTCAGTCATGCGCTAGCGCTTGTGAAGTGTAGACCTGTGACTGTGCGCAGCATTTTCCCGCCAAAACGTAAGTAAGCCCTTTGGTGGCGTTTTATTCAATGATTGTTAAGTTTGGGTGGCTCAATTTATAAGCATGTCCTGTATTCCTCTCTTCAAAGGAAAACACTGCTAGATGACTTCTTGGTTCGTGTTCGATTGCATATTATTATTTCAATTGTAAAGTAATTTGTCTAATTTTAATGATTTTTTTTCAAGATTATTCAGATTTGGTGGTTTTGGTGGCGAATTATGCGCCACCAAAACTTAATTATGGCACCAAAACTGAAATTCATACAATTTAGTATTAAATTTAAAATTGGTAAATGATTTATTTATTTATTGAATTAGTTTACTAAATAGTGATGCATTTAGTGGTTAGTGAATTAACTCGTGTTACTTATGCAGTGATTTAAATTAAAACAAATAATTAAGTACCTTTAATATTTTTTAAGTTTTGGTGTGCAAGATTTAGTTTCGGTGGCTTGATTTCAGATTAGGTGGGCAAATTTCAGTTTTGGTGGCGTTACAATACTTTGAGATTAAGTTTTGGTGTGCAAGATTTAGTTTCGGTGGCTTGATTTCAGATTAGGTGGGCACATTTCAGTTTTGGTGGCGTTACAATACTTTGAGAGTTAATAATTCAGTAACTACCTGGATGATTCTATGCGAAATAATAAAATATGTAATGAATGTTCCTAATTATTAATAGATATGACATAATATCTTTGAAAAACTTAAAATTAAAATGCGCCACCAAAACTGACTAAAAATCGCTATGTTGATATTGACCCAGGGACTACACATTGAACAGGGAACGGGCAGCAGCGCTCTCTGATACAGTAACCATTTAATCTGCGATCTCCAACCCGCCTGCCAAGCGTGGAGATTATGGCAAAACCCTCCACTTAAGTGGAGGAGGCTCATAGTCCAGCAGTGGGCTGTAACGGGCCGTCGATGTTGATGTGAGTAGTTATCGTTATAAAGTTTATACGAGGAAGACAGTGAAGATGTCTACTACTGTAATAGTAAATTTTATGATTTACATACGCCACAATATATAGTTTACCGACTCGAACGTCCTTGGCAACCATGGTTGCCACACGCAATAGACACACTATGTATATAAGACACAGTACATATTTGATGCCATGCATATGTTGTGGCCATATCGTAGAATTTACCACATCATGAAATTTTTGATCATTTCATGAAATGGTCACATTTCATGAAATTTTCACTGTCCATTGGCTATATCATGATGTGCATTGGCCAGATCGATGATAAGAAATCGTTTGTCGATATGTTCAACTAAAAACGCAGATACTTCATGAAATGGTCAAGATTATTTGATCAAATTATTACATTTATTGCCGATAGAGGCGCTGGAAGCGCTTTGTTTTGTACCAACATGGCGGCCGCGTTATTTCTCGCAGTGAAAAAGTGAATAATTCGTTATTAAAATGATGTAGAAAAAAGGAGTTTATGATGAAAAAGTACTCTGAAAATGTCTGTCGGACTTAGAGAATAATAATTATCAAACATAATTTAGATTCTTATTAAATATTTTATGGACGCCCTATATTCACGATATGGCCAATCGTGCATGGACGACAAAATCGTCAAATGTTCACGATTTAATGATCTGGTCAAATTTAGTTGCCCACATCATTCCCAAATGATCGAAAATTTCATGATATGATCAATTCTACGATATGGCCACGACACATACATTTACATTCAATGATATTATGACGAGTGCTTGCGCTTGCGTGTGCGCGAACGCTTGCGCACCTTAAAATATCCTGCGCATCTGACCGCTTCCGTCATCATCATCATATTATGTCGTGGCCATATCGTAGAATTGACCACCATTTTTCAGATATAATATATTTACCACGTAGATATTTAGAGTAAGCCGTCTGAAAGTTTTGCTTTATGTAGTTTAAAAAACTTATTTTATTTCAAATACAAGTAATTAATTTTGCCAATAGACAATTATTATTAATTTAGTATAACATGCAATGATTACATATATACAGATTATTGGTTAGCTAAAAGGCAAACAGGCCTCACAAAGTTCCCGTCGTCGACGACGACGAGGTTATGAAAACGAGCAAAAAACGGTAGATGAGGATTTCCACCCAGCGGCCATACATATAGTGTCAATGCTGGCCCCAGCGCTGAGCGCGGCAGAAGTAGAGGCATGTTGGGTGCTGTGGGCACCAAGCACCAACACGTCTATCCCGCTCTCCGAAAGTACTGATTTAATCCAACGACTAATCGTTTGAGTCGTAGCTGGTTTGTAAAGGCGCTTATAAGTTAATAAAAGTTTACCAGTATTTGGTTTTCGTATTTTCTGTAGCAGAAATATAATCATAGTGTTGTCGCAGGACATATATTTAAGTTGTTTGTAAAAAATGGTAATGACAATACAGGTTGCTCGCGACCTAGCTCTGACGTCTTAATCGAGTCAGAAATTACAATTTTGCTCCACTGCTTTTGAATGAATTTTTTTCAAGTTTTATGACAGATAGTGTTTGAACTGTGTCCAGCACAAATAGCTAACAGCGTAACAAGTTTCTGTGTTATCTTTTCCAAGCTCAAGTCTGTGTTAGCAAACAAGTCTATGAGATAATTTAAAACAATTAGGGGGTCCCAGGTTTGGATATATTTTTGAAATATTTGATTTTAATGTATATGCCTCTTTAAGCAATCGTTTTATGCTATCATCGGAAATAAGATAGCTATCAACGAGCAATGACAATGCGGATCGGTGCGAATTGAGACTACCATACGAACAGCCTGTATTGAACTGTTTAGTCAAAAATTGAAATATATCGGGTACAGATGGTGAGAAAACACTTAAATACCGTCTGCTTTGTCAACTACAATTTTTCTTAAGCATCTCAATATCATCGAGATGGGGAAAAAAACATAAAAATAATAATTTCGCCAACTAATGGTAAATGCATCTACAGCCAATGCTTCTGGATCAGGTTTCCACGACACAAAATTATGACATATTAATTATGGCGTTGGTGCGAGAAGCAAATAGGTCAATGTTCGGCTGACCAAAAAGGACCAAAATGACTAACAATAGATTTATACACGCAATGTGATAACTCCCACTCGGTATCCACATTTACAATCCTTGAATTAGCGTCAGCGCAATTTTCTTTAGTATTCATTAATACTAAAGAAAATTGCGCTGACGCTAATTCAAGGATGTAATTGTATGATGCGTAAATAAATATATTGTGCTCCTCGCACCATCTCCTCAAAGTAACGATATTTAGATGAGGAAACTGAATCCTGCCCACTCGGTTCACCAGACGCGCCGTCTCGACTCGTGGCAGTTCCATATGATTTCTTACATTTGTTCTAGACGCGGTCGCAGTCGCAAGACGCAATTCGCTCGAGCGGCGATGTCGTGGCCAGGGCCCTGTGACGAGGGTCTGCATTACTGCAAGGTCTTCTTGCATCCTTCCTTCTGATTTGTTCATACCCCCCGAGCTGGGGCTGCCTGGCGTAGGTATATTTTAGCGCACTGGCGCGAAGTGCGACAGGTCCGATACGGCTCATAAATATAAACTTAATCTACTGTCACCTCAATATCGCATTAATCCAAAACGTGAACTGATAATAAGTAGCTGGTACATTTTAATGACAATATCAGTTTCACTCTACAGTCCTTGAAGACTTTGCAAGTATTATTTAATTTAATTAGAATAAATTAAAAATGAAGAACTGCATCCTATTCTTAGTTATAAGTGTAGCTTATATTGAGGGTGAGTTAAATATTTTTTTAAATTTATGGTTAGAGGGTTAGATTGTCGAAGTCAAGCAAAGCTAATTTTGAAAGCAGTATTGTTATAAGTATGTTTAAAGCCGCTCTTCTCTCCCTTCTGGGGGCCGTTTCACGAAGCTACAAGCTACAAATTACAAGTACAATTCGACGTACATTGCGTAGACGATTAGAGAAAACGATAAGGGTTTAAGCGAATTGGCTACGCAATGTATATCAAATTGTAACTTGTTGCTTCGTGAAACGAGGCCCTGGGGTTTCATTTCAAATCTTCTGTTTTGGCGGCGTTTTATCCTACCTAATGCAAATGACACGACGACGACGGCCATCGTGAGTTCGCGCGAACTGGCGATCAAACAATAAATTAAATTGTGTTGTAATTTAACGGATTGTCAGAAGACAGTCCACTGTAATAGGTTGTATCTATTATATTGGCTTAGTGTTTTGTCTCGAGTAAAAGAGCCATGGCTGGCGTTGAGCGTTATATTTATGATTATACATTACTGATTATCACATGCTAAGTACTTACTGGTCATTGCTGTCGCAGTACAAATTGATCGTCTTAAGTGCGACCCAAACACAGCAATGTAATCCGCAGTAGTCATAAGATATAAAGAGGTGTAATTACTGCTTTATAATTTTTTTCCAAACAAAGGATTTATTTGATCATCAAAGTAACGCATTTCTCGAATGTACGTGAAATTGAACAAGTTTTGTTATAGATATGTTTTTAAATCTCTAAAATATAATTTACTTTCCTTACGAACTGATCAGCTACCGAATCAATTTGTAAAAGATTAAATAGTTTCATAATGTTAATATGAGCTCCGACCGGCCAATCAGCATTCTTATTTCATAATAATAGCTAACGTTACGTTTCGCAATATTACTACTCTTTAACATCCCTAGAGATGACGCGAAAATTCGAATTATCAAATCATCCTACGACATAATATACAAAGTTCATCAGTTTCGAAGTAATAAAACTTGACTCGTATATATATTTTTTTTAGACCTCTTCTCTAAAACAAGGGATAAAAGCTATATGCGAGGTTCGTTAGTTTCATTAACCACTTGATTTATAGCCGAGCGCCAGCGTATCGTGGGAGGAAGCCCTGTAACACTCGCTGCTTATCCGTACGCAACCTCACTCCTGACCAATGGGGGCTCAGGGACCCAGTATAACCAAGCCTGCGGGGGCAGCATCCTGACCAGCAACGCAGTGCTGTCAGCCGCTTCTTGCTTCTACACAAACGGCACGTGAGTAGGAGACAGGGTTTGTGAGATCAGTTGGTGCTAACAACCCACACGATGAAGAAGAAGACTACGAATGACGCAGCGTGCAACTCATTATGAGCCCTGAGCACCTGACCTTGAATGAGACAGCATCTCTCTATCACTCAGCTTGTACACTGGCGTTAGGTTATTCCCGTCCCAACCCCTTTCGTCGAACGATCATAATAGGGACCTATCATGTATGGTGTGTGTGTATATCTAGATAAGTACTGTCAAAGAATATAGATTACTTATTCATCGCCATTATCAAACCGACCACATTAACCCTGGCAGACAGAATCGGTGACTCAGGCTGCAATGTTCTAATCGAACGGGGATAATCTCACAAATTTCCATTATCGGTGTCTCCATCCAGGACCGGAACCCAGAACCTCCGGATGGAGAGCCGAACACTGACCACTAGACCACGGACGGAAGATGTTTCCACTACAACAAAATACAACGGCTCCGTAGCCCAGGTGGTAGTGTATCTGCCTCCGACGCACAGGGTCGCGGGTTCGAATCCCGCCCAGGACAAATATTCGTGTGATGAGCGCTTGTGTTTGCCTTGTGTCTGCGGTTGTTATTTATCTATATAAGTATGTATTTATGTAATTATATCAGCTGTCTGGTACCCATAGTACAAGCTCTGCTTAGTTTGGGATCAGATGGCCGTGTGTGAAGATGTCGCACATATTAATATTTATTTATTTTTAAAAGTTTTTTTAACGTATAAGTTTGTGTTTTCTACGATTGCAGGGCTGATCTCGCCGCGTGGTGGCGTGCGAGAGTTGGCTCGGCGTTCTCCACTCAAAGTGGCACGATCCATCTTATCCGGCTGATCACGCTACACCCTCAGTTCTCGCCCACCACCAGAGCTAACGATTTGGGTGTGCTGAGGACCACGCTGAACATCGACCTGGCTGCGAACGCTGCTGGCGTAGCCCGCATCGCTGGAAGCGCTGTAACGCTCACCACAAACCAGCCTATAACAGCTATAGGATGGGGCCTTACTGCCGTAAGTAAAAATTAATACTTGAGTGCACATTCGATGTCTAAACAGAAAGATAAAGAAGGGACACGCCCTACCGTTATCGAATTCACCTTGTTTTTCTTACAGAAAAGAGGGCAATAAAAACCATTTTCTACACTGAAACTATTTAACACCGGCCCCTTTGCAATGTCAGTAAAAATCTTCAACCATATTCCAAACAATATAAAAAACGAAGATGATCCTCACAAATTTAAAATATTATTAAAAACATATCTAAAAGGAAAATGTTTTTATAGTGTGAAAGAGTTCCTTGACGATGGGTAGTTGTTTTGATTGTTTTGTCTTGGGTACAACATCTAGTTTTTGCCTTAGTTTATTTTAGTTTATTATACTTACGACTTTGTATAAATTGCTGTGCCCTATCCGGGTCACGTTTGGAACTTATTACTTTATTTAAGACCTATGTATTACAACGTGTATGCAATAAAAGTTTTGAAGTTTGAAGTTTGAATAGCTGAAAAACAGCGCTGTGTTGAAGTGCCTACTTAGTGGGTACTGCAATTCAGCATATTACTCTTTTACAGTGCGCAGAATAGAACGCACGCTGTACACGTTCAATGTTGTAGATAAATATTTTAAAGTTATTTTATTTTGTTGTTGAGCCTATTTTTTTTATGTTTTGTAGTCACTGTGTTTTGTTTTGTGTGCTGTCAATAAATGTTTTAAAATTAAAAAGAAAAAACATATGCCATTAGGCAACTTATCTACGCATTTCTTCTCCAAAACTTTATAGCACTTTGCTTAGCAAGTTAAAACGCAAACGAACTTCTCATAATAATCGATTATCTTCTTTAATGTTAAGTGCACGAGAAGGACATAACATGCTTCGGTTCACTGCATAAACAACAAGCAAGAATTAAATAATAAATGGCTGCTATTTACGTATCCGGAATAACAAAAAATAACAAACATCTATAACCAAATATACTTTTATTGCTTTTCAAAATATTCCCCGTGATGATCGATGCATTTTTTCATACGTTGAAACCAACTTTCGTAGCATTTTTTCCATTCTGTGTCGGGTATCTCCAAAACGTGCATTTTGAAAGCATCAACGGCTTCTTCCCGGGTCGAAAATCGGTGTCCACGTAATTTGTTCTTCACGCTTGGGAATAAATAAAAGTCGTTGAGTGCCAAGTCGGGACTGTACGGCGGATGACCCGTCAATTCGATCATTTGACTATTTAAATACTCCGTTGTTGCGGCCGAGGTGTGACAGCTGGCGTTATCGTGGTGAAGGATTATTCTTCGTTGTCGATTGTTCTTCCGTATTTCTCCAAAGACTTCTGGCAAGCAAATGGTGGTGTACCATTCAGAATTAACCGTTTTACGATTCTCTAGTGGTACTGTAGCCACATGTCCACTAATACCAAAAAAGCAGGCAACCATTTGCTTCAAAGTGCTTTTTGCACGAACAACTTTAGTTGGGTTTGGCTCATTTTGGAACACCCAAACCGTTGACTGCTGTTTAGTTTCGGGATCATACGCATATATTCAAGATTCGTCTCCTGTGTAGATATTATGAACAGCTTTTGATGTACCACATTTGTATTTTTCTATCATTTTTTTGCCCCAATCAACACGAGCCTGTTTTTGTTCAACTGTTAAGTTGTGCGGGATCCAACGAGAACAAATTTTTTTTACAGCCAAATGTTCGTGTCATATTTTATAAATACTCGTCATACTAATGCCCAGAAATGCCTCTATCTCGCGATATGTAACATGACGGTCTTGCATTATTAGTTCGCGCACAGCATCAATATTTTGTGGTACAACAGCCGATTTAGGGCGACCTTCTAATAATCGTCCGCAAGCATACGACGACCACGATTAAACTCACTGAACCAGTGATACACAGTGGTTTTCGATGGGGCTTCCTCCCCAAAAGTCGACAAAAGTTGATCCATGCACTGTTTTTGAGTTAATCCACGCCGAAAGTCGTAATAAATCATAGCACGAAAATTTTCACGAATCAAATCCATGGTGATGATAGACAATGAATTTTAAAAATGGCGCCACAATGTAAAAACAATTGACAGATGAATGAAACAAACTTTATTTTACAGCCAAAGAGTTCTCTATTTTTAAATGTTGTTTATGTAAGTGGCCAGTTCCGGATACATAAATAGCAGCCCTTGTAATAGCGCGAACTTAGAAAATCTAAAATTATGATATTCTGGTGGAATATATGATTTTGCCCTTTCGAAGGTGACCGAAGGATAGTTTCTGACTAAGAACTTATTCTTCCTCTTCTTCTTGTCGTATCATCGGAAACATAAATTACACTAATTTCGACTAGTACAAAGCCACAAGAACACATTTCTATCGGGCCTCATGTGCATTGTGCAAATTGTGCATGGCACAGAACACTCCGAACACAACATTAAGAGGGCCATAGTCTGAGGGCATCCTTCAGACTAAGAATTGACAATTGATGGCATTATCATTCCAGAATGGTGGGCAACCTTCGGAGCAGCTGCGCGAAGTCCAATTCTGGGTGGTCGACCAGCAGACCTGCGGTAATCGGTACGCTGAGCTCGGCTTCAGCATATCCGAGGGCATGGTCTGCACTGGCTGGCTGGACGTTGGAGCTCTTGCTCAGTGTGTGGTAAGAGATTCATCACCAACTCTCCTCGTCGCCCCTTACAGCATTTAATTAGCAATGTTAATTACCTAGACGAGCCAACTCTGAACCTGAAAGGGTTTTCTCTCAGAAAGGAAATATTGGTACAGCCTAAATCGCTTGCGAACTGGCCACAGCAGGTTAAATTTCTTCCAGTAGAAACGGGGATAGAAAGCTCTGCCTTATGTGACCGCGTTCTCGAGCAACAGACTACGCCGTATATCATCCAGCTTTGCCTATTACGTGCTTTACTCGGTCACTTCAGAGTTTTATAGTCTGACACCTGAAGCGATCAGCTGGGTACAGTCGCTTGATTGGTAGATTTCTTGGTGCGTAGATTATTTTTGTGACGCCATACCTACTATTAAAATATTAACGTGTGTTGTGTCGTACGTACAGTTACCTATTTCGAATGCGGCATGACGATGACATGACGGTTTTTACGGCATGATGACGACGATGATAAATGTTTTTTATTTATGAACTATCACGTTTGTTTGTGCAGGGTGACGCTGGCAGCCCAATCTTAATAGATGGCGTGGTGGTAGGCGTCCACTCCTGGGTGGAAGGCTGCGGCGACGGCTGGTACCCTGGCGTCAACACCCTGGTGGGACCCCACACCAACTGGATTGTCAATACCGCGCTCGCAGCCTAATTTTCTTTTCTACTGCCTGTGGTCTCGATTCAGAAACTGCAACTTACAAGTGGGTAATAGCCCAACTTTTTGAAAATAATTTAGTACGAAGAGTGAAATAAGTTTAAGCTTACACCGAATTAATATAGTACTAGGACTATTTATTAGCCAAGGATAAGCAATGAAATAGCAGTTAAAATAATTTTAATTATAACTCCTTTCAGAAATGTATTTTTTTACAAAAAGACTATCAATAACATAAATACGTTTAGTTCCTAAAACCAAAAATTATGTTTTTTTATTAAAATTACAAATAAAACAACATTTTGTTTAATTAACGCTTCTTCGTATGGTACCGATTCACAAAGTCATGCTCTAATTCTAATTTTAAAATCCAGCTATATTTATAAGAAAAAGAGTTGATGAATTCAGATGAACGAATAATATTATTTTGAATGCATAGCCTAACCTAAAATAATGTGACTCAGGCTGGCTGGACAATTCTTCCAAATGAACCGCGTTTAAGTAGGTCAATACACAATTTTAGGTGACGGCTAATCACGCTTATTTCAGTTTATGTGACTCTAGAGAACCCGAGATAATCGAACGCAAACGTGTCAGCCAGCTTGAAAACCGCTTTTCGCATGGTCTCTCAATCTCCGAACAGAAGGGATTCTAACTATTTCTTGCTTATTAATACTGCGTCACCTAAAATTGTGACAGGCATCCAGTTTGAATTTTTGAGATACGTATAGCCATTTAGCTAAAAAACAACGAAAAGCGTGGCCAGCCAGCCTGAACTTACGTATTAAACTTCTGGCTGGCACCTCTGAATCTCAACAACTATTATATATTTAGAGGGCAAGGATGCGGCAGTGAAACGCAGTGGTTAGATGCACACTGATTATAATTCGCGCAGACAGCGTAGATATTGCGAGCGGCGCAGCGCTCATTACCTATACTACCTATGCACATACATAACATCCCCTTCCCCTTAGACAAGAAAAACCCCCGAAAATACAGAAGTAACTTAAACTCATGAACTTAAAATAAATTCCTAAAATTAAACAACGGACGTGCGGGCCCGGGTGAAAGTGTAGTCGCGTGATCAGATTCCGCTACGGCAGCGGAGTCGCTACAGTCTTCAATGTCAGCTTCTGACGGCGAAGTAGAAAACACTGGTGTTAGCTCGCGTCGACGCGTACACCGGCTCTCAGCTCCCTCCGGCGGAGGTGAAGGTGATCTATCATCGCTTTCCTCTCCTTCCCCTTCTAACTGCGATTTGTCCTGATCTTCCGTGCTCGCTTCACTAGCCGTACTGCTGTCCTGTTGGCTTGAAAACCTGAATGTCTGGGATGACGTCTGAATTCCAGGTCCTAGGCTCTGTTCCTGATATCACTCTTCTCCTAATCTGATCTACGTGTCTCGTTACTTCGCCATTCAAATTTACTGCATATACTCTACATAGTATTGTTCCTATTTTCTTAACAATTCTTCCTTCTATCCAGTTGTAAGACTTATTATTTATATGTTTTGTGATCCACACGGTTTCATGTTCTTGTCTTCCCTTTATAGTTCTTACCCTGCAAGTACTGATTCCGCTCCACTGTTTGAGAGAGGTCAGTGGCTTGGCATGACGTTTGTGTCTAATCGTGAACGTAAGGGCCTACCATACACCAACTCAGCCGGTGACTTCTCCGTGGTGCTATTTTTGGAATTCCTATAGTCGAATAAGAACTTTGCGATTTGTTCTTGTAATTGTTTTTTATTTGTGCTATTTAATATAATTGACTTTAAACCTTTTTTAACAATTTTTACCATGCTCTCTGCTTGCCCATTACTCGATGGATGGTAAGCTGGCATTTTAAGGAATGAAAAGCCACAAATGGATGATACCGATACCAACAACTTTTACTGTAACCCTAACGTAAGATCATGAAATGTTGGATAATTGTATTAGTTATTATTGTTCTACCTGAAAAATACTATTTATTGTCAAAAAAATCTTGCAAACTTCATACTTACTACCTTGAATTTATTTATTGATGGAATAAACCTGATGATGCTGCATCCAGAATTGTCTCTTCACGAAGGAACTCTTCAACGGTAGCACGGACACGAAACTTTATATTACTAGATTAGAGTGGGCATCGGCGGTGGTGTAGTGGCTAATGCGTCTGCCACTGAACCCTACCATTTACCAATATGAATGCTTCTACTCGTACTCGTATAGATTCGCCTTACCACCAGTGGTTTGGTACTGTGCCTACATACCTATGGTAAACATCGAGTTAGCAGCGGGATTCTGAATGTCGATCGCTTTGTAAAAATATAGGTTGTGTTGATTGACCAACAACGAGGTTAATTAAGGCCTATGTGGCCCTAATTAAGAGTAGGCTCGAGCTTTTTCTTTTTTTAATTACGTCCGTTTAAATAAATGCAATTTCTACTAAAGTGGTAATATAGCGGGCGCGGAGTTGAAGGCTCGAGGTCTGCGGAGAGGACGACGCTGATAACAGGCGAGCCCAGATAAGAGCGCGAGGTAACCATTTTCTAGTTTTATTTGCAATTACATTTTTACGATCTTGAACGGTCTATTTCTATATGAAAAGTATACACAATCATGTTGGCGACTCGCTCTGTATAAGCTGCAAGTACGAGTAACTATAAGGCGTTTCAGCTAAGTAGATGTCGCGGTTCGTTTTTGGTTTATAGCAACTGAAATTAGTTGAAATTTAGGTGGTGGAGGTCAGCCCATGAAACTAAACCACTTTCTGTTTTCTCCTTACTTTCTTTTCAGCTGTTTGTTTCTTTTGTTTCACAACTTTTTTTATCAAATAAATGCCGCCGGCACTCAAACGATCATGTCGCTGGAGGTAGAGCAAACGAACTAGCATTATATTTGCAAGTGTGCATAACCCATCAAGCTATCAGGATATGAATAAAAGTCACAGTCTGCGCAAAAACTAATACAAATAAGGCAAAAATTACTTTAGTAAAAAATTAAGCTGTTTATTATTAAATAAAAAAAAAAAAAAATTACATTGGGTCTTACCCTAATCTTAAATTTAAAAGATTGTGCGGCAGCCCAAAAACTATAAGGGCTGAGTACTGGTGCCAGTAGCGGCGTTAGGGTAGGGCGTGGTTGGGCGACCGCCCAGGGCGCCGGACAAAAGGGGCGCCGCGCGCCGCAGGCACATTGCTCATAGTTCGAGGTCTCGTTAATTCCTTAAATTAGAAGCTGATAAAACCCTATCTTCGATCAACAATATCTCAATCTAGATTGACAAACTTAGCAACTTTGTCAATTGAAAACGAAATTGCTGAAAACATCGACTTTGATAACCTAGTAAAAGAGTTCGCTGATAGAAAAGCCAGAAAAGTAAAATTTTATTACATTTTTCCTTAGATGAAATATAGTGGTAGATACACAAACGCCGCTCGAAAAACGGCACCATCCAAACAAGGCATAAATTATGCGTATGCCTTGTTTCTATCTCAGTCCGCTAATCGACAGCGCCGATGGTGTAAGTCACGATGCCTAAATGTGCAGTGAAAAAGTGCAAAAACTACACGTTAAAAGTGCAAAAAAAAGAGGCAGTGTCGTATTTTCAGTAAGTATGGTTTTGGAATTACGATATTCTAAGTATTTTTTTGCATTTCATGGCATTTAACTGTATTTTTTGTAATAATTACCATCATCTGCCCAGCGCGCGTCTATCCCTTTCACTCTTGCATACGCCACTCATAAGAAAGAGTAAACCAACGATAGCTGTGGAACATAGTCGATAGGAAAAGACGTGGAGTCGCCATCATCGCTCTTTGTGGGTCGATTTCACGATACGAATTTTTATGACACTTTTTTTATTTTTTTCTGTAAATTTACGCTTTACCTAAAACGACATAGCGCATCAAGCTAGAAGTATTACAAAATTAAAATTATGACACTAATGAGTTTGACATTTGGCGGTTTGACATCGAAAGATTATAAACTAACGAGAAATAATACGTAAAATTAAATGGTTGGTTTCAGTTCACAATTTTCCGTAAGTTTATAATATCGCGAGTAAGATTATAAACTAACGGCGTTCACAATCTTACGGTGACATAGATAAACCTCCGGTGCCACGAATAAAACAAATTACAATTTTTCTTGAATTCTCTTAATATTTAAGAGCGTATTGTAATATTTCTTCTTGTACCATATAAAGGCACAAAATTAGAATGCAATTATAACGATTATATGCAATAAGATGTAAAAAATTACCATCGCTCACTTCTCGATGTTCAATGTTTAAGTTATTATTTACATTACTTTGTAGTGTATCTCAAAAAAGTAAGACTAAGCGACGACTCCACAGTTCCTTTGTTCCAAGCCGCGTCAGCGGCAGAGAGATAAGGAATGCGCAGCTCCAAAATAGCGTAACGCGCATATCTCGTTTGGCGATTTTGTACTTTATTGCAAGTTCGTATTAAAATAAATATCATTTTTAAATGTGTTCTTTAATTTCTGAAATTCATACTTGTTTCATATCGTAAGTAGAAAAAGGTGATAAATAAAAAACCTACCACGCTATTTTAAACGTTATTGATTAAGAATTAAGGTCTATATTCAAGTTTAGGTAAACAACTTAACGGCCTTTTTTGCACATAACTAAAGCGGTATAAGCATGTATAAAGTACAGACGACGCGGTGCCGCGATTTGCGCTTGATTTTGTATGAGAATGTGGATCTACCCTATATATGATCTAAGGATTTTTCTAATAAACGGTTATTTTAGATGATAAATAATTATTGCTTTAAATAAATATTTATTTCATTATATCCTTTCCCTTTTTTTGTATGGGTCTGAATTGCAGTTGGGGGGCGCCGTGAAAATCTCGCCCAGGGCGCTGGTAGTGTTAGAGCCGGCACTGACTGGTACACGGTTGACCACTGGGTGTTTACCCTAATTCTAAAAAAAATTTCACATGAAAACATGAATAATTATTTATAATCCCCCGGGCCGTTGATGCTGATGATGCCCTCTATATGACCCCGATCGTCGCGTCGTCGTCGAATTTGTTGTTTGTGTACTTTGAGTAAGTATATATTTATTTAGGTGGTTGTAGATAACCTTACAACGTGTTAGAAAAATAACGCAATACCTCTCGGATGGTAGGTCAGACCATGAAACTGAATTTTTGTTCCACAACTTTTTCAAGTTCGCATTTTTTTTTACTTTCATGCAAATTTGCATTTTTATTTTTTTTCAGCGGATCAGGGTTCGGATCCTGGTATGGACACTGTTAGGACACTGCCACCAGTTTGCACATTGGACATTGCAGGCTGAATACCTGATTGATGTTTCCGTGTATCGGAAGGCACGTTAAGCTGTTGATCCCGAGTCCCGGCTAATCTATGGACAAATATTTTTTTAGCGTCTAATCGTAGCCAGGGTAACAACTCCTCAATAACTATATACACACACACACAACATCACGCTCATATCCCCGAAGGGGTGGGCTCCCAAGAAGCACACACCATAACCACATTAGGCAATTTTTTTTTATTAAGATTCGGCATTACCGGCGCTCAATAAGTATAACCAGGTTAATGATGTCGGACATCGATTTTTCAAGCCCCACGATAAGAACATGAAGTAGATTCTTCACAATACAAACTAAGCCTGACTTCGACGAGTGCCTACAACATAAACAAACATTTATATACATTTGAGTGAGTCGTAAGCGTGTGCGCATGTTTTCATTCAAGCGCTGTGTTCAGTCGGCCATCGTCTGAAAACCAAACGAGTCATGTACAAAAGTGTTTTGCACATGTGTTTCTACATGGCAATAGTTTTCAGTGATACAATGAATAAGAAAAGTGAAACAATGGATATCGCTAGTAGGTATTGCGCTGGCAACTATAATAGTAAAGTTCGAACTTGGTTTGTAAAATTATTGATTGAATTGAATTGAATTACTAGCAATCCGTTTCGTCTGTAATTTTTTGTACTAATGTAAACAATACTCGTATGTTGTGTATTTTGTTATGTTATTATCAAAACTCGTTCTTTTTACACATATACATAGATACGAAGTTTAATAGGTACCATCAGTAAATATTTTAAGTAAAGGTGCTGCAAGCGCCGAAAGGAATTTACCTACGAGTTTTTAAAGTCTGTCTTTGCTGTGTTTCATTGAATAATTTAATTTAAACAAAACAATATTATGAACGTCTTGTACTATAGCACATTCAATATAATTAATTATTTCAACTTTATTTCATTAGATACTTCAAGTCTTTTTAGAACATATATATATTTTTATTTTTTTATTATATTTATACCTATGAATGTATGATAATACTTAGCACTTAATTTTGAATTAAATTCATTGGTACTATGATACATTACCTAGCCTATAATAGTTAATATAGCAAGGGAACTTTCCCCTTTTTTATATTCATTAATTGAAATATTTCAAGTTCTAGATAAACACATAAAAATATTTTTTCAAATATCTTGCTCAGAAACAAAGTTATAAGGCTTCAAAGTTGATGATTAGACAGAGAGGTCCGATGTGTGATGTGACGTCATATTACACGCGGACCATACATTCGCCATAGAAAATTTTGTTTTCGTAAAAGGGAATAGATATATTTGTTTAATAATGTTGTGCGAGTATCTAGTTTGTTTTTTGATCAATTTCGATTCTGTTTTGACTCTCAGTATACTATTTTTGTGTACTTTACGACAAACTATGAAAAAATCCTATATATATTTTTATGCATATTCCCTGTTAGGTACCTAGTTATTGATGAACATACAAAAATTTAATCACTGTATTGTATTATCTTCTATGCTCTACTGGAAGACCAAATTTTATCTATGAACAGCTTTAGTAAATATTACATCTACTCGCACGATAAGAAAAAAATAAAAAATATTTTTTTATAATACTTATGTGTAGAAAGTTTAGATCTAATTCTATATACATTTCACCAATAATGGCCGACCCTACCCACTCTGGTACCTATCAGAATGATTAAACCGCCAATGGGTTCTGATAATATTATCTGATATGGCTGATGTAACGGATATTTCAGTAGATTATAGTCGAGACTATGGACTTAACGTGCCTTCCGTAGCACGAGAGCATCTTACTTTTCGGACAATCAGGAGATTCACAGCTCCATAAAGGAATTTTTATTCGACCACAGTGTCGCCACCGGGAATCGATTCCAGAACCTTCGGAATGAGAATCAATCGTCCTAACGCTTGGCTACGAATATTAGGATACCATAATTTAAAAAAAATGACGCGCTCAGGGCTCAGTATAAATATTGTGTTTCTATCATAGAAATACCAAGAAAATCAGCTCTTCAAAGAAAAAAGCAATCAAGTATTTTGTATTATTACTCGCTCGCCATGGCTGAATGATATTCGATTGATAAACTAGAAACTACTTTTCACAGTGGGTTTATAGAACAGGTATAAACGGCATTCAACGAACACCATAATAAATAATACTGCGACCTACTAAAAATATTTATACGTAAATTCTGAATCAGAGAAACATGAAATATGATCGAATAAAAAAATGAAGCAGGTGGTGTTTTTGCTCCTTGGGAGCCAACTAAATTTATGCTTATCACTTTAGTGATAGGAGCTAAGTACAGTAGGTTTGTTGTATTTCAAAATTAAGCAACATTTATTTCGAAATCGAGGGTCGTATTTTTTTTGTCTTCTAAATATTAAAGCACGTATCGTAATTTATGTACGAATGAAATGAGAACGTAAGGAAAGTTGCCATAAAAATTCCAGGGTTATTTTTTATTCAGTGCACAAACTTTAATATGTTGTTCAGACCATGAAACTGAATAACTTTCCCCAAGAAACATGGGTCCCGTAATGAAAGAAAATTTTGTACCTCCCATTGCTGAGTTGGCTGCGGCAGTTTGTATGGGAGATCAATTTTTTTTTTTTCAGTTCCGGATCTATTTTTATTCGGGAAAGTTGTCATGGTCTGAACGACATATTAAAGTTTGTGCACTGAATAAAAATAACCCTGTATAACAAATAAGACTGATTATAGTTATATTATATCATAATATTGTACCTGTAGTAAAGCGCTCGTGCTAGGAAACAAAAGAAGGCGGGCTGACCGTGGCATTGATGTAAAAACTTCTTGCCACGCTCGGAAGGAGGTCGAATCTCTTTGGACTGCGGGCTGGCGACTTCCGACTCGTAGTTTGTTTCAAAGAAAAAGGACGCTTTTGTTTCTCAGAGTTTGTTCTTACCTCAAATATAGTCTTTTTAGGGTTCCGTAGTCAAAAGGAACCCTTAATATTATAGTTTCGCCATGTCCGACTGTCTGTCTGTCCGCGGCTTAGCTCAGAGACTCTTAGTACTAGATGGTTGTGATTTGGCATGGATATACATATTAATTATGCGGACAAAGCTGATGAATAAATCTTTAAGAAAAAATTTTAGTTTTCCTCTGGTACACGTGAAAGGGGGGTCATTTTTTTATTCACGATTACCTTATAGGTATCGTTGGATAGGTTTTTTAAAAATAATGTGGGTTTGCTAAAATCATTTTTCGATGCTAGTGTACGTTTCAGAAATATTTAGTTTTAAAGTGCTTATTTTTGTTAAATTCTAGTTCCCCCCGCCTCCTCCCAGCGAAACCGTTGTATTTGGAAATGTGAAAAAATTCACGGTAGTAGTGTATATAATGAATTTAAAAGGAAAAATATCAACATCAAGTAGGCTTTACAGGCACTACGGAGCCACGTACCCCTGGCCACGGCAAGCGCTGGCAATTTCGAAAGAAATCGTGAATATTATGGTGACTTATAGCCTTGCCATGGCATAAACGATGAGCTAGGTAGTTTGTTTATCGGACGACACAATTGAAAGATTGCGTCGCAAGTACCGGTTGATAAATACCCGACTGATAAGAGCATTTCAAGAATTATGCGTCTTACTGCAAACATTACTTTTCTACACCTATTCCAAATTCAAGCGAGGATCAACCGACTGTTTAAAGGAATTCAAATTTTAACATTTTTAAATATACCTGCATATGTTACACACACACACACACACATGTTACATGAATACTATTAAACCAACATAAGGAAAGGTAATGACTAAGCTACTAAGTTATCATCAAACAATAGTTTTTTAGATATAAAATTCAACTGATTATACAAAAGGTCTTTGTATAATTTAGGCCATTCTAAAATTGGAGTATTTTTTTCGTGAATGGTGTAAAACAGTGGTCGGTCTTATGTATGTAATACAGACGAGGTATTGTCTGACGCAAATGTATCGGCGACATGAACCTAATGAGTTTACCGCTACCGGTTCACGTACAGTCGTCCGCGGGTTGAGCTTACAAAACGAATATCGCCTCTAACGCTGAAGAATAAAAACTTATAAGAAATAAAAGGCTTAAAAACAATGAAAGAAAACAGAATTTATTTGCATAAATATGTGCACACATCAAGGTCGTAAAATTTATTTTGGCCATAAAACATCTCGAATACAAGGCTGTGAGTGTGATTTATTAGCAGATCAGAGATCCTAGTAAAGAAGTGGTACTGGATACGCAGACCTGATTACCTACCCCCGATTAGTTATTTAGTAAATTAGGCTTACAAACTGTCTTGGTTTAGTAACCGTGACAGCCAGATAGAGACAGACTTTTGCATTTACCTATATAATATTAGGATGCATGAACAAAAATAATGGTATGTAATGTACTTAATTGTTCTATATATTTCAGGCAAGAACCAGATATCTCTGGAACCTCTAGTTGTGACGTGTGCGCTGACCGATGTCATCATAATTTCTGCCCCTATAGTGGCGGGGAGAAAAGCACGCTACCACCTTACCAACCCTCAGGGTGACGTAAGACCACTGAACATAGCTCGACCAAGATACAGAAACCACGACCCTAACGACGTGGACACGATCAAAGTGAAATTCATGAACAAAACCAAAGTGATAATCCCAGTCAACAATTACAAAGTGTTTAACGTAAATTTTGGTGTAAAGCATAGTTGGGATAATACTGAAGACATATTTGGTAAGAAGGAAGCCGCGATGGAAGCGAATGAGTTCATGATTGGTCCTGTAGGAGTGGAAGACTACGGGAACTGGGAAGTCAGCGCAGTTTACAAAAACGACGCAGATGAATGGGCTGAAGTGTACCAAATAATTACTATAGATATTATGGGTAAGCAGTGCCTACTCTATTTTTTTCAGTTGTTGGTGTTACGAGTATATTCACCAAGTGGCACAAAACTACCCTCAATCAGGACAACTGTGTGTTGCCCCAATTCGCACTAAAGCAGGATCTTGTCCTCACAGTATTTTGTTTCCCTATAATTGCGTAGATAGAGAAAAAAAAATTGTTCGAAAACAGTAGGTACCTAACTTAGAGAATAGGCATGATGACTAGGTATAGAAAACCACCTGATAGACAAAGAAAAGAAGTATACATCATCTCTATTGCTCTGACTCTTCAAACGTTAGCCCGAAACATGACCAGAGCTTATCAGCTCAGCCAAAGCCATAATTTTGGCCTTTCCCGAAGACGTTCTGAATAACATTTCAATTATAGAATTCGATACATACACAAGCACTTTCACAAATTAATTACAATAACTCTGATAAAACTCAACGCACCTTTGCAAAAATAAATTGAATGCCTGAAATAAGGACTGCTTTAGAAGAAGGGTTATGTTTTTCGAGTGTATGTATGTTTGTATGTATATTTCTGTGGCACGCTCTACAGCCTAAACGGCTTGATGGATTTTAGCTAGTGAGGTGTCGTTAGATTGGTCTTACTTGTGGGAGTGATACTGGATCTCTCTCAGAGGAACAAAAGACGATCGCTTCGCTCCCGGCGACGCGCGTCATAAATCTTTGCACTGGGTACATCAAAATTATAAAAAAACTAAGAATATGGCCGATTTTTGGCGCCAAAACATATAGACTTCAAAATTTTTATCTCTTCAAAACCTATCGAGTGGGGTATCAAAATAAAGGGGTTTATGTATGGTCTACAAAAAATATTCAACTTATACTTATGTTTAAATGTAATTTGGAATGAAAAATGCTAAAAAACAACAAAAACTTCAACGCTTTAAATTGAATTACCTATATATAATGTGCGGAAGAGACACAACAATATCGGTCTTTCATTACAAAAACTAAAAAGATTAAAATAAAAAAAATATTAAAATATAAAAAAATAAAAAACCCGGCTGCGTGAAAAATTTTTAACTTGAAAAGATGTAAACAGGTCGTTTTTTTTTGTTTTTTTTAATGATCGTGGTTGATAGTGTTCACAATAGCAGTCGGAAGCATAAAAATATTCATAATTCACAAAAACGCTATGATTGACATTGTGAATATTTGATGCCATTGACTGCTATTGTGAGCACTATCAACCACGATCATTAAAAAATATTACCTGTTTGCATCTTTTCAATTTATTTATTAAGTATGAGTTTAAAAATTTTCACGCAGCCGGGTATTTTGTTTTTTTTTAAATAATTTATTATTGCAGAGGTCGTGCCCGCGACTCCCTTCCGTCCAAGGCTCAGACCTGGTGAGACGTTCGAGCTGGGCTTCGCGTACCCTATCCCGAGTCTGGAGACTTGTCAGCTTATAGTTCCCAAATCCGCCTTTGATAGGTTCGTATAATACTCCTATTTACTGTCTGTTTGTTCAATAATTAATTATTAGAATTATAGTCGCCTGCGGCTACTCATTCTCGTGTGGGAATATGACTTTTTATCATTATACGAATCTTCCTCGAATTGTAAAGAATATTAAAAAAAAAAACGTGGAATCGGTCCAGCGGTTCAGGAGTGCGCTTAGCAACACATAACGGCGTTCACAATCTTACGGTGACATATATAAACGGATGAGCAGCTTATCTGAACGAACGTATTTTGATATTTAGTAGAAGTGTGGTAGAAGCTCAAGAGATCTTCTCCCAGAGAGGTAGTTACCTACTTTTACGAAAAATTATCCATACAAAATTTAAGGTGCGATCAGACGTCACCATAATCCTACATTATAGTACTCTGTGATACTACTAATATTATAAATGCGAAAGTTTGGGTGTTTGTTCCCGAATCACGCTTGAACCACTAGCCGGATCGGGATGAAACTTGGCACACATTTAGGTTAGGCCCTGGAATAGGACATAGGCTACTTTTTACCGCGGGAAAGCATTTCATTCCTACGGGAAAACTCATTAAACGCGGGTGAAACCGCGGGCGGAAAGCTAGTGTTCAAATAAAAGCATTTTTATTTTAACAGTCATCCTATGACGTTCCAGGTTTTATGACAGGAACCAGGCAAAGCCGGACAGTTGTGGCTATGTGATCAGAAATGTGACGTCTTCAGACTCGGGACTGTGGAGCATCATCGGCGTCGGCCGGATAGCGTACCACGCGAATGTACATCTTACCGTGACGGCGACAAATCACACTTAGCCCAAAGAAACATAGGGTGGGTGGGTTTTAGCTAAGCATGCTCGAAAAAATATCGAACTGAGTCATCAAAATTACAATTTTGTAACTCACCGACTTCGGCGAGTTGTACTCGGTTAAGAACATTTTAAGTTCGCCATTCGATGAACAATCTTACAGACCTACCAACTTATCTGTGAAATGCGGCGCTAGTAGTAATACAAATTAAATTTCAACCAATCACGACTCTGCTGCAAGTTGACATTTCCATACTATATAATGCCGTAGTTCCAATTTTGGCCATTTCACAGATACTCTGGTAGCTCTGTAGCTTAGTTTTCGTGTCGCCCGTCTCAACTCCACTGTGCATTTTTTCTTAATTTGAATGAGGGATTTTCCGACAGCCAATTAAACAAAAAGTAGTTCATAAATCTCGATGGCGTTGACGATTCGTGGATCCGAAGAAATCCGGCGAGTCACCCGGGGCCATGAAAGGATCCACGAAGTACACCTGGCGCCATCTATCGTCTTAATTAGAACTATAATTTTTATTTTTTAAAGAGCTGTCAAAATATCCCCCATTGTCTTACTATTAGGGGAGTAATTCATTTCTCCTTTGGTTACTAGCCTGGTTAGGGAAATGACAGTTGAGTCAGTGTAGCTGAGAAAAAATTACCCATTATAGTACATATAATAAAATTGAAACTTGCCGATGTCTGTACAAAAATATTATCAATGATTCTACATCATCACCATTTTTTTGTCGTTTTTTCACGCTGTTAATGATTCTATACATAAGAGATCTAACCCTTTGACGGCCGCACCTTTTTTTGCCTAAATCAACTAAAGCCGAAGAGAAATAAATTCCCATACAATAATCCACTCTGAACATTTCAAATAAAGCCTCAAATAACCGGATGACGGATGCAAACATTCGACGTTTTGTTTTGGTTTAAATTTAAACCATTGGCCGTCAAGGGGTGAGTAATAGAAGCCAAACATTTTTTTTTGTTCGTAAGACTATTTTACGTAGTAGATAATAGCCGGGACTTTAACGGGCCTTCCGAAGCACGAAATCATTCTACTTTTCAGACCTAATCAGATAGTCTTAGCCAAACTGGAGAATGTCATATAAACGGATTTTTATTGTACCACGGGACTGTAGCGCTGTATATTAGGTTAAGTACCGCTGTTGAACATGCAAAGCAGTATTTAAAAATTAAGTTCTAGCCACCACTTGATTGGTCGGCAAGAGTATTGGAAGGTCAACTTGAGTAAAGTTTCGTCGTGGGGTCATCAAATGGCAAAAACCAAACGTTACCGAGTTCTGAAAACCTCCCAGCGCCATCTAGGGGACCGGCTTGATAACTTTGAATATACATTGCTGTTGCTCATTCCGCCTTGGTAATGAATAATAACTATGATATAGTAACCAAGAGCGTCGCGTATCGGTGAAATATTCCATGTTTTTTAATTATGTATTGGTATTTTATTGTATATTGACGGATGACAGGTGACCTGTGACTTCTTTCGCTGCACTCCGCGAAGGTGTTTCTTACCAATGATTCCACATCATCACAATTTTCACCATCATTGGCCCTTGTCGTCTTTTCAGGCTGTCAGTATTATTCTATAACATATGAGTAATAAAATTATAACTCTTAGCTGATGTCTGTACATACGAGTTAAGATATTTAAGAAAAATAATATAAGGGTCTTTATAAGAGATCTTAAGAGAAATAGAAGCCGAAACATTTTTTAATATATTTTTGTTTGTTAGTCTGTCTGTATGTGTACGCGCATCACGCAAAAACTGCGAGAAATTGGATGCGGTTTGCACAGTCGAATACAAACAGTAATAACTGGAGGTCTTAGAACTGCTGCATGTTTCATCTTGATACGCCAACTAGTCTTTTTTTATATTGTGCAAAAAAAAAACAGTTTGGAGATAAAACTTTTATCACGCAAGCACAGTGGCGGGCAGGCCGCTAGTTCTTAGATAATAGTAGATTGTTAACCGATCAACCGGTGAAAGCGATCAATTACTCCTGAAGTATTTTGGCGCACGAGTGTAGCGAGGGCTTTTATGATGTGAGGGTGGAATTGATCAGTTTCCCACAAGGTGAATACTCTGCTTTTCATCTCGATTGCGAGGAAAGTAAACAAAAAAGTTGTAAAAATATACATGGGCTACATATCATATGCGCCATATTAGTGCACCATACCCTATTTGACACAAACTAGGTTTTCAGTTAGTTTAAAATTAATATAAATTACAATAGTACATTACGATACAAGAATCGTAGGTGGCATATTACAAACGAGGTGACTTTTGTAAGCCCGAGCCGCACGAGTCACGAGTTTGTTATAAAACCTAAGGTCCGTGTGTCACGTACGTAACGTTTTTCAATACACTTGTGAGAAAACTGATAGTAAATAATTAAATTGAAATGGTTAAGAACATACACACATGTATATACATTAGTACTCTACAAAAGCTACGATACTACAGGTAAAATGGATCATGTAGAAGTTGTAAAAACTAACCTTCATTATATCGCATCCAGTTTGAGTATCATTACTATTCACGTTTATCATTAAATATCAACACTAAAACACTCATAAAACAACATTCAATGTAAAACAATTAAATGAAAATTTTACAAAGTTGGCGCCAACTACAAAACGATAGTATGTTTCTTCTTTATAAGCATAATTACGGAGAAAAGACTCTGGCGGACATTCTGCCTCTACGAATATTATTTGTTAAATCGAGGTAATTTTATTTGTATAATTAAAATATTACTGGTTGATAATATTTTTGATACAATTAGTTGAAATAAAAAATATAAAATACTTTTGACTTTGTATGAATCGATTTAAATATTTTTTACTGTCAAAATTATCCTGGGTGAATAATAACTGCCTTCGTAAGTTTAATTTTTGGTGTATTGAAAAATAATTTATCAAAACATTGCTTAAAACCACAGATAACAACAACAATTCTTACATCAACATTTTTTCCCGCCTTTTTAAAAGTGCGCGTCCGTGTATTTTTAGGCAAAGCTGTGATGAATTATAGGCTGTGTAACTGTGTACGTCTAATTATTATAAAGCAGAAAATTACTAAAAATGTATACGTCTATTCCTTTGCCATTTACTGTGTGCAATTTTCTATGCAAGTAGTAAAAAAAAAGGTTGGTTCTAATTTCAAAGTTAGGGATGTAAGTTGTACTAACATCCTTTCTTTGGGGTCATTATTAAACTACTTTCAGAGCATGAGAGATGAAAAAAAAAATACCTATATATCATTATCTACGCCACAGGACGCGCAACGTATGAGCGTTGACCGTGAATGAGACACATAGTATCTTTCTCTCACTCACTTCGTAAAAGCTGTACATGGACAAGAGAAAAATATTCCTCACAAATCTCGCTGTGCTCATTAATAAACCGTAGCAGACATTTGGAGCAAAATTCGCAGAAACTAAGGGCGACACTCAGGGACGAAAACTAAGCCAAACTTGTTCTTAGAAATGTCGAATGGCGTTCTTAATACAATACAATACAAATATACTGCGGCGTACTTAAATTAGACTTAGAAACGTAATTTTGATTTTAAATGTAATGTTTTTGAAGCTTTATAGCTCAGTTCGGTATTTTTCGAGCATACAAATGTCGCACACCTATATAAAGGGTAACACAACTCCAAATACTCCAAAATCAAGTTATTGCGATATTCGGATTCTGCGTCGAAAACTACATTAAGTCCAAAGACACCTGTGTAAAAATCTTAGTTAAGAAATACAAAATGATATAACAATATTTTAAATCGGTCAAATAGAAATGGAGTAAAACGTTTTTTGCTGTTCCCGAAAAAAAAGGTATTTTGAGTTGTGTTACCCTTTATCTAGGTGTGCGACGTGATTTAGACATTTTACGAATAAAGTCCTTGAAATAACTTCCGAGGCACAAACCAGTTTTTAAAAATATGCGTCGTATTACATTCGCTAAGCAGTAAACATTACATTAGTAGGGGAATTATGATAACAACTCAACATATCATATTAAGTTATGTTATTATAACAATATAGGATTCGGTTTATAATACGAGTTACTAATCGTACACCACACGTCATAACATATAATGTTCGTTTATAGCTTGCAAACTACTTGTTTAATAATTTTTGTCATGAAGGTTTAAAGTTGTAGTTTTTGTATCAAACAGAAATAAATTATTACTAAACTAAACATACATAAGGTGCATACGAGTAAATAAGTTTTCGCTCGCTTGGTCTAAGAATTCCGATAAGGGGGCGAATGTCGAACAAATCCCCTGATTTTCCCGCCGTAAAAAGTACCTCCAGAAGAAGAGAGTAGCAGCACCTGGTAGTACTTCAGTGGAGTACAGTGTAGTAGTATAATCTATTATATTATCTCATTCCGGACCCAAGGCACCCCTGGAAGATACCCCCGGGGGTGTCACGGGAACTTGGATTCGGACCCGTGGCGATTTATGCAGCGAGTGTCGATTCGTCTGACATCGAATCTCTCCAAGTCGAGTCCATTTGCATCGAGCGTCGCTTTACCCCAGCTCCTCAAAACAGTGTACCAGTGGTATCACAAGCTCGGACACCTGCATCGTACATCGGCTAAGTTACAGTATGAGGACAAACAAACACACTGTCGCAGTCGCAGTTATAACATTAGAGAGTTATCAAGTCGCAAGGCACGAAGAAGGCAACGTAGTCATCCATACAAAATCAACATTATCACAGCTTTATTATATTCATATTGAAAATCTTACAGTGAAGGAAAACATCGTGAGGAAACCTGCAAACTCCTGCAAAGAAATTCAAAAATTGTGTGTGAAGACTGAAGTCGACCAACTCGCACTGGGCCAGCACCACACTAAAAATTCAAGGAAGGCTCGAACCCCTGAAAATATCTGGCACGATATCGGATCAATAAAAAATAATATTTATATTTACTTTTACGTTTGAAAAGTGGTTCAATTAAATTAAGTTATTGAGAGGTTATAACATTTTAATAGAAATTATACTTCTTTATGTGTATTGTTGAGTATAATCAAATAAATAACATTTAACAAAAAATAAAGACAATTGTAATTCAAATTAAATATTGGTATTTTAATATTTACAAATCATAATATGTAGTTGAAATACAAATAGTCTGGTTGAAACGCTGGTTATAGTGAGGTATTGAGACACAGACGTATACATTATTACTACGGGTATCTAAGACGTTACATTATTTTTATTAGGACAGAGGGCCCACAGGATAATTTGATATGGAAACAAAAAAATACCGAATAGAATGACTAACGTTACCAGCTGCTGCTCAAATTAAAGACTCATTATCAAAAATGTAATTGCGTATCAATAGTGTTCATGTATAAAAAATATAGGAGCGCTGCGACTGGAACGCCACACACACACTGACACTTAGGCTTCTTTTCCACCAGAGATGTGCGAGGATGCGTTGCGAGGGATGTGTTTTTCAAGAACTAATAGAATCGCTTCGCCAGAGCTGTGCTGAGTGAGGCAAGGTAAATGAAGCGACTCTATTGGTTATTGAAAAACACATCCCTCGCACGCATCCTCGCACATCTCTGGTGTAAAACCAGCCTTATACTTGACAAGCTGTGTATTGTCATTGTAACATCCAATCACAGAGTGGTTCACAGTGGAATCACAGTAGTGGATTCCAAACTCTGGTTTTAAAATAACGTCTTCACCGTAAACAATCATCTAAAATTAAAAACACGAGTGACCTGCTAATAAAAATTATAGCCAGTGTTTCTCGATCTGATGTAAGGATTCTAATCTGTTCAGGCATTTAGAAGTTATGGTGGAATTAAGAAATTGACATACATACATACATAAACCCTGAACACAATACTTGCACACCTTTTTTGGCCCCTGGGGTAAAAATACTTTGATCCCTTGTCATACAATCTACTATGAATGGGGTACATTACACAGTTAATATTATCACGATCCCAGTATCGCAATCACGATATCGTGATAATATTGACTGTGTAAAGTGCCCCAATAACACTGTCAGAGGCAATGATATTAGATACGTCACCTTCACACTGCACGCACAACGTAAATTGTTCCGCGACACAGACACGCTATAAGTGCGACAGGAAATAGGCAAAGCGTAAGAGTGAAAGAGACAGCGGTCACAGCTCGACTGACTGCAATGGTCACAATTAGGACCAATTCACGGCGTTTGGTGCGTTGGTGGCGTATCTACCTCTTGTATGTATAATATCATTGGTCAGAGGTAAAATAACGCGCATAAATAAGGTGAATATTCCACATTTAATCAATTATAATAATTATTTGTACATAAAAACCCTTCAACTGTGCGGCAGACATGATATGTACTTGGCTTATTTACTATGGATAACAATCATTACTATTGTAAATAAGCCAAGTACATTTACGATATGTATGTGTCTTTGTATAAAATCATACACATCGTTTTTAGGCTTGGCAGAGACAGTTATATATTTTTATTTATTTAAGGCCAGGTTATTTATTTATTTCTTCCAAGTTTTTAGGAGTGTAGCGTCGGCCCAATCGTTTTTTTTTTATTCATCTTCTGAAAAACCTGACTATGAGTAGTGGGTAGAAAAATTCGTCTTCCCCTATGGAACATGAGCGAGCGTGTCCATTATACAAACAATTTAAATAGCGTCTTAATGCAGCAGTAAGGAATTTACAATTAAAACAGGTATACTAATTCAACTTTCAGGAATACCAATACCAGTACAAGTAATACCAGTTGCCTATGTCTAATAATAATAATAATAATTAATTAATTATGTATGCTAAAATACGAAAAAATCCTACCTGCGATCATACCATAAAAAATGTACGGACAAATATCATTTAAGTTGAAAATAATAAACCAAAACTTGTAAAAACCATAACTCGATTAGGTCGGATCTACATATCCCGACCAAAATCACTTTTTAGCATGGTAGGCATACTGAAAGTCTCTGGATCTGGCCACTTACAATAAAAGAATGAAAAAACAATTATGGAATTCGAAAATTGAACTTTTTGGGAACATTATTATTTTTTAATGCGTCACTGCTAAAAAGTGATTTTGGTCGGATATGTAGATCCGAAATAATGCTTCTCATGTCGAGATTATACAAAAATATTTTTAAAAAAGTAACTTCATTTCTTATTTTATCATAAAACAGTAAGTCATTTTACTAAATAAATAAATAAACGAAATAATATTAAATTTAAAATTTTAATCAATCAGAGCTCATCCTACAATAACCCACTTTAAACGCTGAAAAACAAACAAAATAGGGGATCGGACTGTTCTCCATATTTTATGAATTTGTCCTATTTTATAAATTATTTTTGAAATTTTAATATAGATTAGTAGCAGACGATTCGCGAAGAAAAAAACAGAATCGGTCGAAAAACTAATTTACAGTGATTTTTTAAAGTTTCAATATGTCTGTCTCTTTCAAAAAAGATTTTTTGTATGGAGATTATATGGCGTTACTAACAAATGACGTCACAAGTGGGTATGTGCCTCTCTGTCTAATCTTGAATTTCAAACCTTTATAACTCGATAAATTTTAAAGATAGAGCAAAAATTCTTTTAGGGTTCAATATCAGAAACTAAGAAGTTTGAATTTATAAAATAAAAAAAAGTAGTCCGATCCCCTATTGTAATACATAATTCATTTGCAGATTATAGCTCATTATAACATAATTATTACGTATCATATGTAAAGTCACTATTTCATTTCAAATAACAATGATGGTTATATAGAAATGCGGTAAGTCATATCTGAATTTGATTTTTAATTTTAGCAGGCAAGTGGGCCATTTCTAACAAAATACTAGATTTTCTTGTGGTGAAGAAACTCTCCTCGATTCTCAGATATGTTCGCTTACATGTGCTGTAAGAGCTTGTTTCTTTACAAATGTCACTATTCTAGATCGATGGGAAGGACCCATTATTTTAAATTTGTATGAAGACAAGTCTTGACTTAATCTTTTGATTACTTTAATATAGAATCTTACATCTCTAAGGAGGCATAGACCATCGCATTTAATTTTGGTAGTAATTTTAACTTGATACCTTCACCACTTAATCACTCGTAAAACAACATTCAAATGAAAATGTTACTAACTTGGCGCCAACTATATTTTTTAACAAAGAATCAATTCGTAGAGGGTGAATGTTCGCCAGAGCCTTTTCTCTGTAATTATGCTTGTAAAAAAGGCTCTGGCGAACATTCACCCTCTACGAATTGATTCTTTGTTAAATCGAGATAATTTTATTTTTATAATTAAAACATTAATGGCTGATAATATTTTTGATACAATTTGTTGAAATAAAAAATAAAAAATACTTTTCTCTTTGTATGAATCGATTTAAATATTTTTTATAGTCAAAATGATCTTGGCTGAATAATAATATTGAAGACCGTAGGAATTAAAAAAAAATGCACTAGTGCGGTAAAACGCATTTACCGCACAGTTTACTGCCTTCGTAAGTTCAATTTTCGAGCAAGGTGTATTGAAAAGCATTTTATGATTCACTCTTGTCAGCTGGTCAAGTTTGACATGTGTCTAGAAATGTATCCCATAAAAGATTTTTCTATTGTTATCTGAAAGTGGAGTAATTTAAGTCGATCTAATTCCTAGAGTCAGTTTACACCGAGACGCGATGCGAAGATATTATACTATATTCAACGAATTATCTATAGTCTATAAGAGTAACTACGCTTCAAACCCCCCACCAAATGAATATCAAAGAAGCAAAACTACACCATACGACATTCGAATACGCGGTGCAATGATGTTTTATATGACTCGGTTTGTAAGAACGTCGAAAGTAAGCTTCAATGTACTACAGCAGCGACATCGTCTGCCTGTCTGTCGTCGTTGTCGTTTGTCAAAATTAATTAGGTGTCATGTTTTAGCGGGCTTTGTTAGACGGTTACTCTTCTAGACTATAGATAATAGGGAATATATGCATTTAAGAAATATTATTTTTCATTATTCATCTGAAAATATACAAAAATAGAATACTGACAGTCAAAACAATCGAAATTGATCGATAAAAAACTAAATACAACATTATTAAACAAATATATATGTCCCTCTTACGAAAACAAAATTTTCTATGGCGGATGTATGACCCGCGTGACATATGACGTCACATGTCACGTCGGTCCTCTCTGTCTAACCATCAACTTTGAAGCCTTATATTTTTTTTTCTGGGCAATATTAGTATTTGAATAATTATTATTTTATGTGTTTACCTGGAACTCGAAATATTTCGATTAATGAATTTTAAAAATGTATGCATATTCCCTATTCGTTGACTATATTATCTTGTGCTGGTGACCACTCGTCGCATATGATTTGTATGCAGATGACGGTCCAATAATTCACATCACATCACATCACACAGTCACATTTCATGATGTGGGCAACTAAATTTGACCAGATCATTAAATCGTGAACATTTCACGATTTTGTCGTCCACGATTGGCCATATCGTGAAAATAGGGCGTCCATGAAATATTTAATAAGAATCTAAATTATGTTTGGTACTTATTGTTCTCTAAGTCCGACAGACATTTTCAGAGTACTTTTTCATGATTTACTCTTTTTTCTTCCTCATTTTAATAACGAATTATTCACTTTTTCACCGCGAGAAATAACGCGGCTGCCATGTTGGTACGTAAACAAAGCGCTTCCAGCGCCTCTATCGGTATTTAATGTAATAATTTTACGATATGATCAAATAATCTTGACCATTCCATGAAGTAGCTACGTTTTTAGTTGAACATATCGACAAACGATTTCTTATCATTGATCTGGCCAATGGACAGTGTAAATTTCATGAAATGATCGAAAATTTCATGATGCGGTCAATTCTAGATATGGCCACGACATAATATATAATTCGCAATACGATATAGAACTTATGCAATAACTCTAAAGTTGAGTGAGAGCGCGTTTATTAGAGAAAGATACGGAAGTCTGTTTTTTTTTTACCCTGTAGGGCTTGCCAGCGTGAACTGACCCTTAAATAATGTATTTTTAGGCAACTACCTAATTTGTTTGACGACATCGATTTCGCTGTTTATATTACTCGTTTGTATGTATGTATATAGTATATATGTAGGTAACTATTATAAAAATAGATTGTTATTGCTTTAATGGTTTTTTTTTAATTATCAGGGTGCCTACTCTATAGGTATATGCCACGCAAAATTCCCTGACTATTCCCTGACTTTCTCTGACCAATACTAATGCTATGCAAAAAAAACTGTAACATAATAGCTTAAATAAAAAAATCATATCAGGAGATTGAAACCTATTAGCTAGCAGTAATTAATTAACCATTATCAATTTATGATTAAGTCGTATTTCACATTACCTCAAATAATGTTATTATTAATTATACTTAGTAGTCCTGTACAATGTTTATATTAGCCTAAGATTTGACAGAATAAATTTATCTTTATCTGTTCCTCTTAAAACTTTATGATGATGATGAAGATTAAAACTCTTTAGGTGGATATAAATTTGAGTCAAATGACGAGGATACAGCTGCTGTGGACGACGATTTTGCAGACCTCGAGACAAATTAATAGCAGCCAAAGCATAGATGGTGGTATGTTCCACACACAACAGATTATTCTAGGGGACTGTTTTTTAATCATTTTTCATTCAGAATACCAACAGCACAATTAGCACAATACGTACTTAACAAACGTAAACAAAGCCATTAAGAGGTATACGCATTAATATGTCGAAACCAAATCTATTTACTTCACATTAAAATATAATTTTCCTTGCTAGGCCAGGTACTTATCATCCCGCCCAGCGCTTTCGTATATTCTAAAATTTGAAATATACTTTAATTTTATTGAGACCAAATGGTAATTATAAAATTATACCTAAGCAAACAAATTGTGGATTTAGCGAAACAAAATATATGCTTATTAATTCTATATTATTATCGCTTAAATTAGAGCATAAATTAATATCGCTAAATTTACAATCACTGGAAAGTGTATGCAACAGTGTAAAATCTTAATTTTCCCCGACTTTCCAGGTGGCTTCCCGTTATCACTGACTTTCCCTGACCACTTTGACTGACCACCTAATCATCCCTAACTTTTCTCTGGCATTCCAGAAAGTGGACACCCTGATTGTAAGTGCACTTATTTTAAAAGGCAGTATTTATATTAAAATGTAAGTATCTTGATGGAATTCTTTGTTTTCTTCACCAACCTTTCCTGTATCTAGGATGCTTGCTTATTTTGTATAATGTCATATGTCAATACTTGTAAATCTAAAACTACTCTACTCTCGCTAAGTACTCGAAATGGAGAAGAATAGCAAAAAACGTTAACACGTTATTAATTTCTACTTCTTAAAAAACTCCGATAAAACGTGTAGGTATGAGACAGAGGTAGGTGTCATTCCTGTGTGACTCAAACTAAGAACCGATAAATAACTGTCGCTAAGACTCCCTACCTACACTCCTGCTATTCACTTCCGCTGGCGCTTCCGCTTCCGCTTCCGCTGCCGCTACCGCTCGGACTACCGCTTCCGCTGCGCTGCGGCGTTTCCACGCCGTTCTGTTCCTCGTCGTTGTTCTCACTGCCGTCGTCGTCGTCGGAGTCCTTCAAAGCTTTGGCGCGGTCTAAGCGCCGAGCGCGACGGGTGTCCATGTCTGAACCTTCCGATTCTGATGAATAGATCGCCGCACCGGCTGAAGCTGGAAATTAACAAGATACAATCTATAGGTTTCTCGCAAAAGGCTACAATTCAAATTGTATAATCATTTTGTAGTTAGATAGAAAACACGTTTACTTATTACGATAAAAGCATATTTATTACTAACGACATTTAGGGCTTTATCATACTAGCGTTTTGCGAGCGGATGCGGGGCGGAGCGAATACGCAACGTTTTCGTCGCGTGTCAATACACTCGGTAACAAAATGGATTCCGAGGAGGAAATACTGTTGTTGGCTTTGTTACTTCGAAGACGCCGGAGACGAAAACGAAAGCATCGCATCGACGAGTTTGGGAGATCCATTATCAATTAATCGACTTTGTGTTGTTTTGCAAACGAATAAAAAATAATCCAAAAAAATTTCGTACCTACCTGCGAATGTCAAGACCCACATGACTTGTTGCATCTGATACAAACTGACTTAAGACATGAAGACACACATTTGAGATTATGAGTGTCACCTGAAGAAAGGCTCGTAATTTCCTGTGGGAATAAGACTTTTCCCGGTAAAAAGTATTCTATAAGTTAATCCAGGTTAAAAACTATCTCTACTCCAAATTTCATCTAAATCCATCCAGTAGTTTAGGCGTGAAAGCGGAACAAATAACTAAACATCTAAACATCCATATATATTTTCACATTTATAATGAGGGTTGCCTTTTAAGTCATGTCGTTTGCAAACTTCCAGCGATTATAAAAAAAATATGGCGTTTTCATCTTTTTGAATTTAGAATTCGAAAACAAAAGAATGATATTTGATTGCTCGACCAGTTTTTTGTAGCGTTTGTTCAAAGGTGACAAGTCGGTTATAAAAATGGAAATATCAAAAAAAAATAATAGGTTGGCGAAAAAGTTTCTTCGCATTTTATATGAAAATTCAAAACATTTTTTAATAAAGTTTATTTACATTTAACTAAAGTATGTAGGTGCCATTTTGTTCGATAACTTTCTGTCATCTTGCAGGTAGGGACATGATCCCATTGCTATAGAAATTCTGAGACTTCTGATCAAAAAACCGCGACAAGTGGTTTTGGCAGTCCTCTCGTGATGTTAACCTGACACTGCCTAAAGAATTCTGAAGAGACCGAAACAAGTGGAAATCTGAAGGTGCAAGGTCAGGACTATACGGCGGATGCATTAACACCTCCCAGCCAAACTTAATTTTTGCTGAGTGGCTAAAGATGTATGAGGTCTAGCGTTATCATGATGAAAAACCACACCCCTTCTGTTGATTAATTCCGGCAGCTTTCTCTCAACTTCTTGCTTTAATCTCATCAGTTGTTCGCAGTAGAGTTCAGAATCGATGTACCTGCCTGGCGGTAACAGCTAATAATGAATAATGCCCTTCCAATCCCACCATACACACAGAATTACCTTGTTGCGAGATAACCCGGGTTTCGCCAGAGTCTGTGAAGCCTGACCAGCCTTTGACCACGACATCTTTCGCACGTTCTTGCCGTACGTGATCCACTTTTCACCGCCAGTTATCAGGTTTTTCAAAAATGGTTCGGTTTCATTATGTCGTAATAAAGAATCACAAATGAGTCCACGGTTCATTAGGTTTCTTTCAGTGAGCTCATGAGGCACCCAAATATTGAGCTTTTTTGTGTACCCAGCTTTTTTCAAATGCGCCAAAACGGTTCTGTGGTCAATTCCCAGTTCTTCAGCTACATCGTAACTACATGCCGATCTTGTTCCACTTTTTCAAAAATGGCATCCATTTTATCCGTAACAGGGCGCCCAGAGCGAGGTGCATCTTTGACATCAAACCGGATTGAAAACGCTTAAACCACATTTGTGCTACTCTCACAGACACTGCACTAGGTCCATAAACATCACAATTTTTTTTCGCGGCTTGCGTTGCATTTTTACCATTTTTGTAGTAAAAATTTAAAATGAATCGAATTTCTTCATTAGATTCACTCATCTTAACAGTAAGAAAAACAAATGAAAATCACACATTTTCCTAATTTGAAAATGGAATTATCTTTTTTAAAATTTAAACTTTTTAATAATACCAAAACCAGCCAGATACAAATGGTATAGCCAAAGAGATTTTATTATAAGTTCATACATACTATTTGCGAAAAGAGTTTTTCCCCAACCTAATATGAGTGCGATAATTTTCTACAACTTTCAAAGGGGATTAACGCGACTTCAGTGTTTTCAGGAGATCACTTCTGTGTTTAGTGATGCAGCACCATGTTTTAGGACTGTAGAACGCTAGTATTTAGAATTTCAACGTGGGCACTCTAGCCTCAGTAACAAGTCACCTGAAGGTCGTCCAAAAACCGCCATGACTCAAGAGAATGTCGAAGCAGTGCGGCAGCTAATCGTCGAAGATCGTCATGTGACATACCGTGAAATAGAGGCATCCGTGGGCATTTCAGGGACTACTATTCAAAAAATCCTGCACGAAGAACTCGGCGTAAAAAGTTGATCTCTCGTTGGATACCACATTTGCTTAGCGACGACCAAAATGCAGCCCGTGTTAGATGGTGTCGCAAAACTCTGCAGCGATTTAACCGAGGAGAGTCAAAACACGTTTATGATATGGTTAGTGGTGACGAGTCTTGGATATATGCTTACGATCCAGATTCCAAGCAGCAGTCAACTGTCTGGGTCTTCCAAGATGAGCCAAAACCGACCAAAGTCATACGCTCACGGAGCACTTAAAAAAATGGTTGCCTCGTTTGTGGCAAAGGGTGGTCACGTTGCCACTATTGTACTAGAAGATCGCAAGACGGTTAACGCTGACTGGTATACCACTGTTTGTTTGCCACAGGTCATCACAGAATTTCGAAAAAACAACTCAAGACGTCGTATGATACTGCACCATGATAATGCAAGCTCGCACACCGCCGGCCAAACTTTGAAGTTTTTGAGCAGCCAAAATGTCGAAATTTTAAATCACCCGCCTTACAGCCCTGACTTGTGCCCTAACGATTTCTTTACGTTCCCCAAAATTAAGCAAAGTCTTCGTGGTCAACGTTTCAGCTCACCCGAAGAAGCTGTTGACGCATGCAAATCGGCCATTTTGACTACCCCCACTTCGGAGTGGAATAAATGTTTTAAAAACTGGTTCGAACGTATGGAAAAGTGTATTAAATTTCGCGGAGAGTTCTTTGAAAAACAATAAATGGTAATATTATATTAGATTGTTCATACTTATTTCAAACGACAAAATTTAAAAGGTAGCCCTCGTATTAGTGTGATATAATTATATATAAGTAACAAGGTACAAGAAAACAAACACCACAGATTGGTCGCACTAAAAAGTACTAAAAAGTGTATGTAATAAACGTGAATGAGCCCAGATACTACGAACGGACCAAAATTGTTGTTCCTGTTATCGAACAGTTAAAGATTTTTTGTTCGCTGTCCACTATACATAGACACTCACCTTTCTGTCCCTGTTTGTATTTATTCTTGATGGCGGCCAAGGACACGCCCCCTTCGTCGTCCGAGTCCTCCCCCGCCCTTGCCCCGTTCCTGGCCCCGTTCGTCGCCCCCGAGCGACGCTTGGGCCGCGAAGAGATGCGCGTACGCATCGCCGCGCGCAACTCCATCTCCTCTTTCTACAAATAAATAAATATGTGGGACATCTCATACACGGCCAGCTGTTTCAATTATTTTACTATTTGGGCCACCCTGTATATTATGTTCAAAAATAATGTAAGTATACAAGTGTGTGGCCCAGAACTGGAGCAAATATTAAAAATAGAGGCTCTATAAGTCACCTGTAATTGAACCATTATGTCCTCAGCTAATTAAAATAAAAACTTTAGTTTTTTATTATTTCTAACAAACTTAATCGTAAATTCAATGTATTGCAAACAATAGTTCCGCTCAACTAGATTGTATCTTCTGCTCTGCATTGTAATTATTCGGAGCCACTCGGAACGTCTCGTTTTTATAGGTTGTTTTGTTGCGTAAGTATTTTTATTGATTGTCTTCCTATCAACACTTCATGAAAGTGATCAAATACATTAAAAGTATCGTTATTTTTTTAAGTGTTTATTTATTGCACTCAAAGATGAAATAAACCACTTTCTAGTCAATAGTAGTGGGATACTGTCTAAAATATCGAAGAATACTTCTTTCTGATTGCCGTCTGACATTTAGAGGCCCGTTGCCCTCGTAACGATATCTAGGGACAACAGCACGGTTATCAAATAAAATCACGTATGCGTTGTACTTACTGCATTTGTAATTACGCGAGCATTACTCGGGTGCCTTCTGTTTGGAAAACGATCGCGGTATAATGCCAGGGCGCGTGATGCATTACCACGAGCTTCTTCGTACAATAATATCATATCCAGCAATTTGTATGAATCGTAAAACGGTCTAGCCATTTCACATTATAGTGAATAAATCCAATTAAATATTTTGATTTAACGGAATCCGATTATTTCTAATTTATTATTATTACGATGAAAATACCAAAGAACTTTCTGTGACAATTACTTTGACTTTAGTAATCACAATCTTATTAAACAGTACTGTACCATAAAACATGAGTAGCGTTCGTTTTTTTACTGTGCTTATAGCGTACTTCCGGTCCAAAGTCAAAGTCAAAATCATTTATTTCCATAGGATGTTATTACATCACTTAGATCCGTCATTACATTTTTTTGGGTGAGTTCACTAACACAATGGCGGAATCTGTGGAGTAGAGCTCACCGAAGAAACTCCACAGTCGTCGCATCTTTTGCGTTTCCTTTTTTAAATAAAATATTGTCAATTACAAAATTAATGCTTATTACATATCGAAAAGGCCTGCTACTCAAACAATCTATTCCCATGGACACCTGTCTTCTAAGTAATCAGATATCCTATAGTAACCTTTTTTATACAATTTCTGTTTTATAATTATTTTAAACTTGTCTAAAGGCAAGTTTTTAATATCAGTAGGGACCTTATTGTAATAGCGTATACAATTGCCTTTAAAAGAATTACTAATTTTATGTAGTCGGCTGACATAAGCAACCAACTTGTCTTTATTTCTAGTATTAAAATTGCGTATATCACTGTGCTTCTGAAAATTACTTATATTTCGTTTTATATACACAAGATTGCCATAGATATATTGAGACACAAATGTCAGAATATTGATTTCTTTAAACTTATCCCTCAGTGACACTCTAGGCCTTAATCCATCCACCTCCCCACGGCCCCCGGCCCCCGATCCCTTCCTTTGTCTCCCCACCAACTTCACTCCAATGCGAGCGCCACCAAAGCAGTTGAGGTTTCGACTAAAAATTTTATCTTCATTGGCGATTCGTTTCCCGCTTGAGGCGGTCGTGCTTAGCCACTTACGTGCTGTGAACCGTCTCGTGTCTGTGCTTGGTTGTGTACCTACCGAAGTTATTTTACATTTGTGCTAAAATCTGTGGTAATTATTTATCCAAGAACTGTAAGTACTTTTTTTCAAATAATTATATTAAAAAAAAGGAACGAACTTGATTTGAATTTCCTAAATGTGTTTAAAAATTTTAAACGGTGTCACCGTTCGATGGTTTGTTAACTGATATTTTATTTGTTATTATTTTTTCTTTGCAAATAACGATTTATTTCAAATTCTTTTGTTTTCAGTTGCACTATTTGTGAATTTGAACTTAAATTATCGTTAAATTTTGTAGTTGAAATGGAGGACGGTCCATCCACCAGCCGACGAGGTGAAGAGCAGCTATACAACACCGCCGTGAGAGTATCTTGGTAAAAGTCAAAGTTCCTTATCACAAAAATGCTTTACGTAAAATACCACCATCTAGCTCAACGCTTTTCAATGCCCAAAATTTAGCTCTATTTTGGATAAAGCTGGCAGGGTAAATAAAACTTTTTAGCCGAAGAATAAAGATCGCAAACCTGCAACGCAGAACGATCCGCAGCAGTCATCTCAAAACAGACCAGTGTTCTCAAAGGGAGGTTTGAAAAATAAAATGCGAGCTTCGCAGAAAACCTCCAATTACAACGCAACGTTTCGAGGAAAGCAGGGTAAGCGACAGGGGGGATCAAGAACACTCCTCTCGAAAACGAAATGATGCATACTCCCGCCGGGGTAGGAGAGATAATCCAAAGAAAAGGTCGTGACTCACCGAATTTTCGACACCAAACACCTCTGTCACCAGAAATGTCACAAATCGTGAAAAAGCTCATAGAACAAGGCGTATTAGAACAAGTTCGGGTAACGCCCAGCTTCACCTCCACGATATTCTTACGACCAAAGAGCGACGGCACGTCAAGGCCAATCTTCAACCTAAAGAGGTTAAACAAGTTTGTTCATGCTGGAAAATTTCGGCTAGTAAATGTCCAAAGAATACCAGATTTCATACAAGACGGCGACTGGACGGCAAAGAACGATCTGCATCAGGCTTACTTTCACTTGCCCGTAGCCAAAGTTCACAGACGTTTTCTTCGTCTCATTTACGCCAACAAGCTATGGCAAATGACATGTTTGCCCTTCGGGTGTTGGATATACAAACTCATTACATCCACTAAGTTCCTTTGTAACTGTTTTTTTTACTGTCATCTTATCTGTCTTCCAAAAACAGACGAAAGTATTTTTCTCAAAATAAAATATAATTCTAATTTGTGTAAAAATGGTGTTTTATGTCCTCTGAAATATTATAGGTTATGGGCCCATTTAAAATTAGAACAGGCTACAGAAAATGATCAAACGATGCCATATCAAAACTTAATCGGATCTTTGATGTACGTAGCGATTGCAACAAGGCCAGATATAATGTTTGCTGTGAGCTACCTTAGCCAATTTAACACATGTCATGATGCAACCCACTGGCTAGCAGCAAAAAGGGTACTGAGATACCTGAAAGGATCCAGAGATATAAAACTCCGATTCAGAAAAACAGCATTACCAGTTTATGGAATGACTGATGCTGATTGGGCAGCCTGTCAAATAGACAGAAGATCTTACACTGGCTACTTATTCAAGTATGGTGGTGCTATAATAAGTTACAGTACAAAGAAGCAACATACTGTCGCTTTATCGACAGCAGAGGCAGAATATATGGCACTGACTGAATTTGCAAAAGAAGCTATTCACCTATCACAAATATTAAAGGACATTGGTGAATATCCAGAGCCTATGACGATTTATAGCGACAACATGGCAGCACAAAAACTTGCTAAAAACCCTGTTAGCAGTAAGAACTCCAAACACATTGCAATAAAAGAACACTATATAAGAGAATGTGTACAAGTTAACAAAATAGTCGTTAAGTATAAAGATACACGTAATATGGAAGCAGATATTTTTACAAAAGCTTTACCAAAACCCAGGCATACTGAACTACGCCGGAAAATTGGTTTACAGTAAAATTCTGGAGATATTATGAACAAATAAACTTCGTGAGGGGGAGTGTTGGATATACAAACTCATTACATCCACTAAGATCCTTTGTAACTGCTTTTTTTACTGTCATCTTATCTGTCTTCCAAAAACAGACGAAAGTATTTTTCTCAAAATAAAATATAATTCTAATTTGTGTAAAAATGGTGTTTTATGTCCTTTGAAATATTATATCGGGCTCAGTTCGGCTCCAAAAGCATTTGCTTGTCTGATAAACTGGATAGCTCAGTGCCGATGCAGATACAACAAACTTTTATGAGGCATCGAAGTGCACCAGCAGCAAAGTGGAAGTTAGATGTGAATAAAGATTCGACGTCTTTGCCCTGTACACTTATTTCTAGCTCTAACTGGAAAACCTCGCCGAGCATCGCGTACCATAATAGCAGGATGGGTAAAGAAACTTCCCGAGAAAGCTGGCTTAGAAGCAACCGCAGGAAGTTTTAGATCAGCTGTTGCTTCAACAAATTGGGTTGAGAATTTTTAATTGGACGACATTTTAGCTCGCGGAAACTGGAAATCAGCTAATACTTTAGTAAATTTTACTTCCGGAATATTTCTAGCAACAGTGGTGATACCAGGGTAGACATTGGCAGACATTCCTATGACACTACTAAATGATTTTGAGTATACTTTATATGAGAGTGCCTTCGATTTTGATGCTTTTCAATTTTACGGGGTTAATATTTCTTTTTTTGTGTTTTAGTTTTTTATCAGACCTGCAGAATACGCTAGTAGCGACATTACGATGTAGAATTTACAACGTCACACAACTCATGTCGTTTCCTTAAAGATAATGTACATCTGAATTTTATTACATTACAAGATCAGTGTGACAATTTGGTGACAATCTTTTTTTTACTAAATTGTTAGTTTTTTCCTAAAAAGTTTATTGTATTATAATCGAATTTATTAAACGGTATAGTTAAAAAAGATGTGTGCTGTTTCATTATAGTTTTCTATCGTAAAAACGTGCTGTTTGCACCAATATTTTTTGTCAATAAGTCTAACCTATGTAGTAGAAAAACAATCTCCTACTAACAGCAACACTTACCGCGCCCGCCCGCCCGCGTTGCCATATGTACGGATTTATCCGTACACGTACGGAAAATGAACATTCTGTACGGATAAAAGTTGCGTGCGGATATGTGTACGGATTTTCTTTCTATCGATATTTCATTATTGTAGTAAGCTACACGCACAACCATTCATCAGCTATTATTAAAAATATTAATTTACATTTTTTATTTACATTATTTCATTTTTATTTTCGTAGTAGTTAATTGCCAATTTGCCGATATTACTTTGACTACCACAGACAGAGAAAGCATGATGTCGAGTTTTACTAAGAAAAACAAAGAGAAAGATAAGAAGCTTTGTTTCGTTTAAATGAAGTGTTTGATTTCGGACAACAAAAATTTACAAAAGTTATTTTGTATGAAAAATACGCATTATTTCTTTACTTTCATAAAAAAAAACTGTATTTCTTTCGGAGTTTTTAACTTTTTTCATGTATGTACGGATTTTCGTGAGAGATGTACAGATTTTTAGTCTCTATTGTATGGCAACACTGCCGCCCGCCATTATCGAGTTTGATGTGTGAGTGAACACACGAAAAGTATGGAAATCCTTTCACCGCGTCGATGCGAAAGGATTTCCATACTTTGCACCCGTTTTGTATAGGTAAACCGTCGATTGCCGGCGATAAGTGTGGCCCGACCCTTATATAGCAAGTTTTCTGTGTAAATTCGAGATAAGACTTTTAAACGCATCATGTCCGTATCCAGTGAAAAGTGCTGTGTTCCTGGGTGCTTGGATAGTGGAGGTAGGAAATTATCATCATCATCAGTATAATATTTACCGAGTTTAAGAACATATTTATCCTTTTTTCATAGTTATTGTTATATTTGCCAAGAAGCACGTTCTTCTTATCATAACTGCGCCTATTCTACCTGTCCAGATTTTCAAAAACAACGTTAGCTGTACTATTATTACAAAAAACCTACCTACCTACCAAACCTACGCACCTGCCTACCTATAAAACTATAATGTATTTAAAAAATATTTTATTTTTGATCAGGTACTCTTCACTTGTTCCCAAATCCAGAAAAAGATAAAGGACGATTCAACACTTGGGTGTTCAAGATTGGTGGTGATATTATAGGGTTGGAGAATAATGATATTTACAAATGTCGTCGTGTATGTCATGCACACTTTGAAGAAAAATACTGTTGCCGCTACAATAGACTCAGTAATGTAGCTGTGCCAACATTAAAATTACCTGGTGAGTTACAAATGCTTCTTTATCTCTTAAATTATAAATAGTATGATAGCATTTAATTATTAGATATTTATTTAATATTCTCTGCTTACTATTTTGCCCTAATGGATTATAAATCTCCGTTTTGTAAATCTCTTTCAGGTCCTACAAGTATTCCACAATACACTTACAATGAAAGAAAACCTCTGAGGCAGGTACAAAATACTGATGTGAAAGATGTAGAACATAGTTTGTTTGCTAAATTACAAGCGTTACCATCAACTTCAAAAGGTAAGAAAACAAAAGTTGGTGATGATGGTAAGGATCAATACCGATTTCGATTTAGTAAATAAATGAGCATCATTTTAATACCTATTTCTATGTTGCTTATGTTACCTTTTGTTCAGAACTCCGCAAAAAGAAACTGATTCCAAAACGAGTGCGAAAACGAACATTTGTAACTAAAAATGAACAAGAGTTGCATAGAAAATTGGTTCAAGCAAGAATCAAATTGAGTAAATATCGTTGTAAAGTAAAAAAACAGACTGCAAGTCTTAAAGTGGCTAAAAATATTTCAACAAATCCGCGATTTTTGAAGACACTGGAAAGTTTACCTAGCAATGCAAAAATTATAACACTTATGCAACTTCGAGGGCATAAAAAGAAAAATAAAGGCCGGCGCTTCAGCCTAGAAGAAAAAATCCTGGCCTTGACTATTTTTAAACAAAGCCCGAAAGGATATAGATTTTTACGTAAAATGTTCATCTTGCCTGCACCGCAAACTCTTGCAAAACTAATAAATCAAGCAAACATAAAGCCTGGAATCAATAAAAATGTCTGCTCAAATAAAACAAAAAACTGAAAAAATGAAAGTAGAGGAACGACTTTGCATTCTTTTATTTGACGAGATGTCACTTAAACCTAAGAAAAGACAGAGTCATAGGCTTTGTTAATAATGGAGATGAAACAAAACCAGAATATTCAGACCACGCCCAGGTTTTCATGATTCTAGGACTAATGAAAAACTATAAGCAGCCTGTCAGCAGCCTGTCTTATATATTTTCTGCGGCAGCTACAAAAGGACCTGAACTGGCTAAACAAATAAAACAAGTCATAAAAGAATTATTTGACGCTGGCCTCATTGTAGTTGCGACAGTATGTGATCAAGGCAGCAACAATAGACAAGCCATTAATTTGTTAATTCAAGAAACTAAAGGTGTTCATTAGAGGTCAGGCCGAAATCAAAAAAATCGAACATTTGAGATAAGTGGCCATGAAATCATACCCTTATACGACCCACCTCACCTTCTGAAATGTATCAGAAATAATTTACTAACAAAGAATCTCCAATATAAAAATGCTGATGGAGTTAAAATAGCAAAATGGGAACACATTACCCAGTTACATAAAGAAAATCCTGGCTACAAGGGTATACGACTTGTACCAAAATTAACTGATAGCCATGTCATGCCTGAAAAAATTCAAAAAATTAAGGTCAAGTATGCCACACAGGTATTTAGCCAAAAGGTTGCATCAAATATGGGATATTTGGCAGGTAACTTATGTCTTTACAATAAACACAAATCTAATACTTTAAACGAGCAATTCTTGTAATCTATCTATCTATTCTATAAATAATAAGAATCTCTGAAACGTCTGCAACGATTTCGATGAAATTTGGTATATAGGGAGGGGGTCTCGGGGGCGATACATCGATCTAGCTAGGTTTCATTATTAGTGAATGGGGTTTTCCAATTATAAGCAACTTGTGCTTATTCATACCCTTTTTCCATCTGTGGCTTTTTTTTTCTTTTAACCTTCTTGGTACCAAACATTCTCACGGCGGAACGTAGTTCGCAATATGATCGAATAGAGTGGCTGACTCACATTTCTGAGGTTCTTTGCTTTTAAACCAAGTCATCAAACCAAACTAAGTTTTATTACTAGTTGGGTCTTCAAATACCTAACCTGTTTTTTTTTTTTATTTCAGATAAAGGCATTATACCGAAAGATTGTAAAAACACTGCTGATATCCTGATCTTCTTTGATCAACTTTTTGACTCGGTGAATGGAAGTTATAGCAAAAAAGGACGTCACGCTAAACCTCTTCTGGGACCCGTGAAACCTAACAGTGTTCACCACAAGCTGTGGGTGGAAGCCAAAAAAACACTTGGGGAAATGAAATTTTTAAAGTCTAATGGGCAACCAGAAAATTTTACAGCATTAAAAAACTGGGTATGGACACTCGAGGGCATACAATTGTTATTAAAAAAAAAAAAACAAGAATATAATATTACGTCAGTGTGGATGCGGCATCTAAACCAGGATCCCATACAAAACTTTTTTGGTGCAATTAGGAGCCATGGATGCCGCAACACAAATCCGACACCAGAGAGATTTGAAACAGCATTCACAAGTCTGTTAATAAATAGCATTTCGAGTGTTCATACTTCAGGCACGAATTGCGAAAACGACAGCTGCAGTGCTCTTCAAGCGCTAATTATTACTCAAAATAGCAAAGTCACTTCTGCCTGTGCTTTAAATTGCATACCTGATTTGTATCTCACATCTTTAGAAAATAAAGCACATCCTCGTATAATCGGGGCGCTAACATACGTTAGTGGCTTTTTTTTAAAGAAAGCCAAAACACATATTCCAAAATTGTGATAAATGCAAACATGATTTGTTTTCACCCAACGAACATGAATACATAAAGTGTAGAGAATACGCAGACAAGAAGTGGCTTTGTAATGCAAGTGATTCCCTCTTGTTATGCATTTCAAATCTGCAGGATATAAATAATTGTGTTTTAAAGGAAAACTTAAATAATGATAATTTGAAAGAATTTATAAAAACATTGATTTTAATCAATATTGAATTTGATTTTCTAAATTGTGACAAACACAAAGATGCATTAATAGACTATATTATTAACTTGTCTAGTAGATTTTTTATTTATAATTATTGTAAAGAATTAAGTAAAGTATTGTGCTGCAAGAGGGATTGCGATGATGACAATGATTCATATAAATATAAAGCAAAAAAAATGATTTTTAAATGTTTCAAACGTAAACATTCAAATAAAACAAGAATATAATATTAGGTCACTGTGGATGCGGCATCTAAACCAGGATCCCATAGAAAACTTTAAATAACGATTTCTAAATTGTGAAAAATACAAAGATGAAAAGACTGTATTATTAACTTGTCTAGTAGATTTTTTATTTATAATAATTGGAAAGAATTAAATAAAGTATTGTGCGGCAAGAGAGATTGTGATGATGACAAAATGGATTGCAAAATGTGTAAAATTTTCATTGCCTCACGGTATCCTCACAGTACATATTTGAAAACATCTAGTATGTCCGGAAGAACAAAATGCTGTTTCCTTCTGATATACATAATATAAATACTAGAAATAAAAATAAAATAGCGCACCCAAAATTTAGACTGTGTAAGCTTAACAATTCATTCATGGGGAACTGTATTCGCTTCTATAATAAAATACCAGATGATATTGTAAATCTATCCTATAGCCAATTTAAAACTAAAATTAAAAATATTTTATGTTCTAAGGCGATACGATAAATGATGACAAAAATGTCTGGTCAACTGTTGTTCCAAATCAGCGGAGTAGATTGTAATTACGACTCATGTATGATTCTTTATATATTAAGAAAATTACTAAAGTTACAATTCCTTTCCTGTGGAGTTTCTTCTGGCCGTTCTTCTCCACAGAGGGTGTACGTAGTGAACGTGCCATCCATGATAGCTTTGACGTCGAAAATGATTTGTAAAAATCTTAATTCGAATAAAATATTTTAGATTTTTATTTTGAAAATAATTCATATTTAAATAAAGCAAAAAAAAATTATTAAAATGTTAAAAATTTAAACATTCCAATAAAATAAATGTTATCTAAATTATTTGTATGTATTACTGTCATATCTTTTGTTTAGGATTTTTATTTATTGTTTGCTTGCAATTTTAAGTAATTTCAAGCAAATATAAATAAAAATCTTAATTTCCTAACTAGAACTAGCAGTACGAGAACGTATAGGGGTATGTACAGTAGCCAGTGCATGCATGTGGAGCACTGTACACACATTTGGACCATATGAGCAACACAGATGGAAGCACTGGACTTATATTTAATTTGTTGCTTCTTTTGACCGCCAAGAGAGGTCTCTATTCCCCGTATTATAAAAAGGTACAGTAAGAAAAGGAACGCTACTCTCATGTTTTATTAGGGTTCGAATTAGGTAAGTTTAATAAACGTTTTAATTTCAGGTAAAACGTAGCTATTATTCTTCTTGATACTAGAAAAATAGTCTATGAGAAAAATTCACAATAAATACTTTTTACTCCAAGTAAATATTAGGTCCTTACATATGAAATTGGCGTTTTGTCGTACTGGCCACTTTGATCACAAATTTCTCCTATTTGGTTAGGAATTCGAAATTCAAATTTATACAGCTATTTCCACATGTAGTTGTGTTTCGTAAACCGTCATTCATTTGTTTTTTTACTTATCTTTTTTCTGTTTGCATCGCTCGATTTACAAAATGGAAAATTTGAAATATCGCGTTATTTACGAGTACGAGTTCCACCGTGGCACCAGTGCTGCGGAAACGGCTCGAAGGGTTAATGATGTGTATGGCGGTTGTGTCGCAAAAGAAAACACAGTGCGTTTTTGGTTCCAACGTTTTCGTTCTGAAAATTTCGACCTGCAAAACAAGCCCCGTGGACGGCCGGAGACCCAAGTTGATAATGAAGCATTGAAGGCTATTGTGGAAGCGGATCCATCGCAAACCACGTCCGAGTTAGCTGCAGGCTTCGGTGTTAGTGATAAAACTGTTTTAATCCACTTGAAGCAAATTGGGAAGATTAAAAAACTTGAAAGGTGGGTTCCTCACGAATTGAGTGAAGCAAACCGGCAAACGCGCGTCAACTGCTGCGTTACATTACTTGACCGGCACAATAACGAAGGGATTTTAAATCGAATCATTACCTGTGATGAAAAGTGGATTCTCTACGATAATCGGAAGCGCTCATCGCAATGGCTGGACCCTGGCAAGCCAGCCAAAGCCTGCTCCAAGCGAAAATTGACCAATAAAAAGTTACTTGTAAGCGTTTGGTGGACTAGCGCCGGTGTCGTTCATTACAGTTTTCTCAAATCTGGCCAGACGATTACGGCAGATGACTATTGTCAGCAATTGCAAACCATGATGGAAAAGCTAGCTGGTAAACAACCGAGGCTGGTCAATCGCTCTACGCCACTGCTGCTTCACGACAACGCTAGACCACACACTGCACAACAGACGGCTAGCAAATTAGAAGAGCTTCAATTGGAATGTCTAAGGCATCCACCGTACTCCCCGGACCTTGCTCCAACAGATTACCATTTTTTTCGAAATTTGGATAACTTCTTGCAAGGGAAAAAATTCAACTCAGATGGGGCAGTCCAAATCGCCTTCAAAGATTTTATTGATTCCCGTCCGAATGGTTTTTTTAGTAAAGGGATCAATGAACTACCTATGAGATGGCAAAAGTGCATAGATTACAATGGCTCATACTTTGATTAAATAAATATACTATATAAAAATTTTTCGACTTTTTGTTCCTCCCATACAAAACGCCAATTTCATATGTAAGGACCTAATACTTGCAATTTTTTTTTACAAAGGAGACCGTAAATTGATGTATGTAGCAAATAGGTTCGTTACTCTGTACGAGCTTCTTTGCTCGGCAAAACTGTGTATTGAATCTTCTTAGATCTAATCTACTTGATATTGACATGTCATGAGATGACTGATTTTATGTAAACAAATAATTGTCATTGCGTTTAAATCATCAGATTTTGATACATTTCATATTAATTTAATGTCTGTAAGATGGATCACAGGAGTTCATTAAAACAATCAGATTACGATTTTATGCAAGGAGTTAAAGGTAAATTCTTAAAGGGATAATGATATTTGATGTTTTGTGTTGAGCTTTTTACGATGCCCCGTACCACAACATTGATGACACGTTAGCGATAGTATCGTTTTGTAATAATACACTGATTATGAAACATATTGTGTGTAATGCATGGGTTCAAAGTATCTGAAATTGTTGAAGAACTGCAGCAGTGGAATAAAACTAGATAGCTCCTTCACAATACATCTATTATAAATTTGTACTGCACAATATGAGCCCCGAAGTAGGAGTGAGCCAACACCGATCAGCCGAGGAGGTGACTCCTATCCAACAGTCTTGTGTGGCCAGTAAGCACAAACTCCATTCAACAGAAATCACTAATACCCTAAAGAGCCTCCGTTTTTAATATTTACCCCTATTATAGGCCACACACGGTATGTTATGTATTGTCACAGAATGACTAACACAAAATAAATAAATACACTTAAGGCGAGACATTCAAAATAATTAGGTACTCATCTTAGTGGGCGTGGCTAAATAGGCTCCCGGCCAACTGAGTGAAAGGGGTGAGTGATAGCGATATACACCGTAAACAACAGAACGGGATAGATGATTAGCACGCGCTCGAAATAAAAAGACGTAAACGGCATCGCACGTTTTGCTTATGGGAAAACTTACTATTTTTTTATATATTTTTTTATAAGTGATTACTGTCGTAATTTCCTGTATTGTGCACTTCATTTTACGTGAATAATTTTTAACAGTCCAGAGATAAAATTAAAAAGGTAAATGTTTAGAGCAATGTTTATCTACAATCGTGTTTCTGATAATTATCAAATGTGTCACACCCAAAAATTGATATTACAACCCATAAGTAGAACGAGATATATAGACATCCTTTAGCAACTTTTTACCGTATGGGCCACCTTAAGGCCGTTGCAGTACAATAAAGAGCAATGCCCCCAATTGCTCAAAGAGCCTATGCTATGAATATGAACACTAGTGCATTATAGTGTTAGTTATTTAATTATTGCCTTTCTATATCATGAGGAAACATGATACACGAAAACGTCTGGACCGTGGCACGACGGCGGTCAGACTCAATAACAAAAAAGAAACCATTCGATATTCAAATATTATAAACTATGTCGAACGAAACGGACGAAAAGCCAGCCAGCATCCATAAAGGAGGACGCTCACCACAGTACCCACCTTTAGCTGGTACTTCCTATCGGCGTCGGGGTCAGCGCCGACCTGCGACAGGATCTTGATGGCGGAGGTCTTGGTAGAGCGGTCGGCCAGAGAGAGCGTCATCTTGCGATGCGTGAAGGACTCCGTGGAGTGAGGTCGGAACGAGAGCTTCGTTCGGAACACCGCCTGCCCTTGCAGCCCCGTGCCTTGGCGAACAAATAAGTGGTTGTGGTCGCCCTGTTAACAAAACCAGACACATTTTATAACTAGTGGCTCTGTGAGCTGTAGACCTCGCGAGTATATTTATTTTCGTAATGACTGATTTATGATTTATTTCTTTCCGTTTTCAACCCTCATAACTACGTCATGTTTAAAAAATTCCTAAAACTGACTCGCCAAAAAAAAAGTTATCGAACCTGTTCACAAAATTTCACGAGAATCGGTTAAGAAACGCGACCTGTAGATGAGAACGAACAGATGGACATACAAAACTGATAATATTTTCGATAATGTTTAAATAAAAAAATATAAAATATTTGTCTCTTTGTAAGAATCGGTTCAAAAATTTTTTTATTATTAAAATGATGCTGGCTGAATAATAATTATGGAAACAATAGATATAAAAATAAAAAATCGTACTAGTGCGGTAAAACGCATTTATCGCACAGTTTACTGCCTTCGTAAGTAAAATTTTCGAGCAAGGTGTATAGAAAAATCTTACATGCAACGGTTGTTTGTAGACGTCGAATATTTCGGAGCCAAGATGCAGCGACATGCTCCCGTCCGACCACTTCACCATGCGCGCGTTGGACTCCTTCACGGCATTGCCAGCGCGGTCGAACGAGGTGCGCCAGCGCATCGTGTTCTCCACCTTCAACTTCAGCCTGAAATCGTGCATTCATATCGTAATCAGTGATCGGAACTTGGGGGCTATAGTATCGTTACTTTCTCGCTGCAGACTCGGTTGTAAAACTTCTCTCTTTCCGACTCACGAGCCTTATGAGAGGAAAGAGAGAGGTTGTCTGCAGCGAGAAAATAACTATACTATAGTGGGATGGAAAGATGCCAAGGAATTCCGGATTTAATAGTGATTTATTTTTATAGCTTAATTAATATACTGTTATTTGTCATCTTTTTTATGTATTTTTTTTATACTTTATTACAAAGAAAAGATGGATGGATTGTGTAAAAGATGTTATGTGCAGGAGGGATGTGAGTGTTGAAATGACGGCTGATAGGGATGTATGGAGGAAGAAAACATACTGCGCCGACCCCAAATGATGGGATAAGGGCAAGCCAATGATGATGACTTTATAATTTATTGTATTGCAATTTGTGTCACTGTATTCTTGCATGTTTTAGAAAATACATTTTATTTTTTGTATAGCACATGATAGCACATACCTTTCTTTATTTTATATACATACTTTTCTGGTATTTTAAGTAACCCTTCTTCCCATGGGTGTCCGTAAAAGGCGACTAAGGGAAGAGCCGCCATGTGTTTCCCGGCATTAGAATCGAACCAACCCTTCTTCCCATGGGTGTCGAACAAGGCGACTTAAGGATATGAGTTTAGTACCGACAGGTAGGCGACCTGTCACTAGATGTACTAAGAAAAGTGAAGATCGGTGTATGTACCTTCCCTTAGGTGCGTATGTCAAATCTTAACCCAAAAATATTGCCAACCGTGTAGTGTGTCCTCCCCAGGAGCCTACTAAAGATCAGCTCCTTCGGGGATATACTGCGTTCATAGACGGCTGGAAAACAAGGACATTCTACAAACCACGCGGGCTCAGTAGCAGGCTAAGAAAATAGAAACTTGTGGCTTTGCGAGCTATATGTAGACCTCGCGAGTCTTTACGTTTCTCGTGAATTGATGTGACCATTTATTTTATTTTTATTTTTATCGGTTGAGAAATGTGACCTTTAGAGGAAAACAGCCACAGCGGTAGACCATGTAAGGCGGCAACCTCCACACGTATTTAAAAAAAAAACTATATATTTATTGAACCTGCCCACAAAATTTCACGAGAATCGGTTGAGAAACGCGACCTGTAGAGGAGAACAAACAGACAAATGGATATAAAAAGCAATTTTGGCAAAGCTGAAACGGAGGCGCTTCGCGCTCGCTCGTTCGATAAAGTACCTAGCTCGTCCTTCCTCGTCCAAGGTTTCCTCCTCGTCGATTTCGTCCTCGTAAGTGCTGGGGTCGTAGGGCCTGGTCTCCACCGACAGGAAGTTGGGCAGCTTCACGAAATGCAGTTCTCTGCCCAGCTCGGCCCAGATCTTCGGCATGTCCACGTCGATGCGCGTCTCCGGCAACTCAGGTTCGCCGCCCTCACGAGGTTTGTCTCGCCGCTCCTGTAAATTGAATTCAATAAATTCATTTATTTCGTTATAAAATATACATTTCAGTTTAAAGAGGTTGGAACCAGACCTAGTAGGTAAATGGATTAGCTGTAACAGGTGGTTCCGCTCTTCCATAATCCTGTAATATTATAATAATGAGGCTAATTCTCACTGTCACGCTCCAATTCTTAATTTATGTTCGTCCGTCCTTTTCACCTTTTAAAGATTGAAAAGGGACAGGAGATGGCCATCCTAATATTAGAGCTGTCAAACATCTAATTTTGCACAATTTTAGAGAGCACCATATCTTAAACTGACAGCTATGCCCTTATTTTAGGTTAACATTCGTTTAAATTAAAATCATTCGTTCATCTGAATTCATCACCTCTCTTTCATTCGTAATAAAAACGAAAAGGATAGCTGGATTTTACATTTTCTATGGCGGATGTATGGCCCACGTGTAACATGACGTCACATTACACATCGGACTTCTCTGTCTAACCACCAATTTTAAAGCCTTATAACCTTGTTTCTGAGCAAGATACTTGAAAATAAATAAATTGGCAAAGTCAAAGTCAAAGTCAAAATAATTTATTTCCATAGGATGTTATTACATCACTTAGATCCGTCATTACATGTTTTTAGGTGAGTTCACTAACACAATGGCGGAATCTGTGGAGAAGAGCTCACCGAAGAAACTCCACAGTCGTCGCATCTTTTGCGTTTCCTTTTTTAAATAAAAAAATAAAATATTACAAAATTAAAGCTAATTAAATATCGAAAAGGCCTGACACTCAAGCAATCTATTCCCATGGACATCTGTCCTCTAAGTTATCAGATATCCTATAGTAACCTTTTTTATACAATTTCTGTTTTATAATTATTTAAAACTTGTCTAAAGGGAAGTTTTTAATATCAGTAGGGACCTTATTGTAATAGCGTATACAATTGCCTTTAAAATAATTACTATGTAGTCGGCTGACATAAGCAACCAACTTGTCTTTATTTCTAGTATTAAAATTGTGTATATCACTGTGCATCTGAAAATTACTTGTATTTCGTTTTACATACACAAGATTGTCATAGATATATTGAGACCACGGACCAAGTAGGAAGAGGACTAGGCGCTATGAACTAGGCCGCGTGATATTTTAGTCGGCCATGACGTCACGGAGGGGGCGGGGCTTAGCGGCCATTACTTGCGACTAAAACACTTGTCGTCGTGCGGTCAAAAATTATTGAAATTTGAGTAAATAATGCTAAAAATATGAAGTGTTGTGTACCTATGTGTCGAAATTGTTCTGAGAGGCAAGGAGAAACAGCTGAAAAGTTATCATTTCACGTGTAAGTAACTTATTTCAGTATTTTCATCCCAACTTTTCTGTAATAATTGATACGAGGAGTAAATTACGCTTTGCGCTACTAGATGGCTAATAAAGATTGGTTAATAAGTAAGTGTAATTGCGACTATGTGAGCTTTAATGTTTATATTTCATTAGATTCTATCATGAAATTTAGAAAACTTATTAATTTATAAACTAGATTTTCTGTTAAACTATTATATTCGTCGAAAAAATCCCCGCGGTCAGATGACGCGAGATCGCCATCTAGCGTGCACAAAATGTACTAGTAAGGAAAATATGTGGTAGTGTTATAAATTCTCCCGATTTGTCGGGAGGATTTTATGCACGGACCAAGTAAATATCCTAAAATGTCGATATGCTAAGATAAAAGAGGTTCTCAAAATAATCTCATTTTGATTCTACACTAGCTTACCGCCCGCGGCTACGCTCGCGTTATGTAAGATTTTCCCATGGGAATAAGACTTTTTTCCATATCCTATGTGTTAATCCAGGGTACCAACTATCTCCATTCCAAATTTCATTCAAATCCGTTCAGTGGTTAACGCATGAAAGCGGAACAAACATCTAAACATCCAAATGTATTATAAATTTTGTAATATTAGTGTGACGCACGCTTTTAATAAGTAAACATGTTAATTATGTAATAACCCGTGCAGTCATACCTATTTGGAATTGTTTACTTTCATCTTCTTAGTTTTTCGTCTTAATTATTACATATCTTTTGTTTTTAAGTGTAAAAAAGACAATATTATTATTTCAAAGTGAAATATCCATTTTCATTGAGGTATTAATTTATAATTATAATCTGTGCCAAATCTCCCAACCTTCCCTAAACAGGCAACACTTGCGACAACGGGCCGCATTTAGAAGTAAAATAAATAATAATTATTTTCAATCAAAATGAAATGTCAACGAGTTTATGAATGATATTATATAATATAACAGTATTTCTTTTTTAGATTTCCATCAAATAATGATTTGAAACAAAGGTGGATTAACGCTGTTAACCGTGAGGCAGAATGGGTACCCACTAAGTACACAAAAATATGCTCTCTTCATTTCGAAGATAAACAAGGGGGCCTTTGTTACGCATCTAAAGATGTTGTAGATATTTGTGTGCGCGCTGAATGTAGTATTAGAAGCTTGAAAACTGAGTCCTTAAACAATCCAATTTTTAGAAAAGACAAAATAGTTTTACATACTTTAAAATCATTTCTAGGTGTAAACATTTTTTGCGCAGAACATGAACATATGTTTGAACAAGCTCCTTTTGATTATCATATCATCCTTCTATGCAAATGTATAGTAGAAAGGTACGTCAACACAAGGTTACGATATTTTTCGATTTGTGAGAATATTCGAGAAACGAAAAGACAGCAGTTAAATAAAATTGTTCTATTTATGGGTGGGTATGTACAGGTTTTAAAAGTCGCTTATTAACGTCTATTACATCCATACATCCAAACATACATGCATATTATTAGTAAATAGTAAATTAGTAATATGTAATTACATCGAAATTATCTTCACATAAATGTCTTGTATTGTGGCCTAAGCAGAGGGTGGAGAGAATTTTTCCAAGTTCATCACTGTAAACGATATAGGTACTTTGATCTAAGACTTTGAGCGAGAGGACGTACTTATTTTTAAAAATAAAATCTCAGTACGGCCCTGTATAAGTATGTTTATAACACGTTGCGCCCTCTAGTTGTGAATAGTGTAACTACCCGCAATATGAACGTGACCGATAATTCTGGTTTTCACCACTAGGTGGCAAGAGATAAAAAGGCGGGGTCAAGGCGGAGTCACCCTCCCCGCGTCTCAGACTTCGACCCCGCGCGATGTCACACTCAATCTGTATGAAAATGTTTATAGCGACTAGTCCTCTTCCTACTTGGTCCGTGATTGAGACACAAATGTCAGAATATTGATTTTTTTTAAACTTTTCTCTCAGTGACACTCTAGGCCCTAATCTATAAATTGCACGAACAGCCCGTTTCTGCACAATTGCCCAGTGCGGGTTGGTCGACTTCACACACAACCTTTGAATTTCTTGCCAGGAGTGTGCAGGTTTCATCACGATGTTTTCCTTCACGTCGAATAAACGTACATTATGAATTCGAAATTCGAAAACACATTGGATCGAACCCGCGTCTCCCGGACGGGAGGCAGCGGCCCTAGCCACTAGACCACCGACGCTCTCAATTAGGTGTTTATTTAATAATGTTGTATCTAGTTTCTTTTCGATCAATTTCGTTTTTGTTTTGACTGTTAGTATTCTATTTTTGTATACTTTCAGACGATGAAAACGACCAATATTTTTATGCATATTCCCTATTACAGTATACCTCATCGCCGCTGGCCTTTCCGTCGGAGCGCCGTTCGTCGCCGGACCGCCCGCCGCTGCGGCTGCGGCTCCGGCTGCGGCTGCGGCTGCGGGACCGCGACCGCGATCGCTTGTCGGCCTCATCATCAGTACTGATGTCTGACGCATCCCCGAACAATACGTCCGCGGTCACTGAAACGAAAATAATGATTTCGCATTTATTATCATAATTACAATACAAACTCTTATAATTATTACACAACTGCACCAAAAGGGGGTGTAATGTGTTCAGGATTCATGTACACACATCAAAAAGTTTGCGATCAGTTTGCAATCACTTTGAAAAATCGAAATCTTTAAAATTCCTATTACAATATTACATTTTGATTTACTCAATTTTTGTTAATAAAAAAATTTATTTTTTTAATTCAAACAGGGTACCTACCTATTTCTATTTCAATAAAACACACAAGTTAGAAGTTTTCTTGATAGTTAAATTAAAAAAAAAAATTTGCTTATGCCGTTTGGTGACGGCAGAGTAGAATTTATTTGTCACCAACCCCTACTCTTCCCGTGGTTGTCGTAAGAGGCGACTTAGGGACTACACATTGAACAGGGAACGGGCAGCAGCGCTCTCTGATACAGTAACCTTTTAATCTGCGATCTCCAACCCGCCTGCCAAGCGTGGAGCTTATGGCAAAACCCTCCACTTATGTGGAGGAGGCTCATAGTCCAGCAGTGGACTGTAATGGGCCGTTGATGTTGATTTGCTTATGCTAGTGATCACAAACTGTTTTTGATGTGTGTATGTATGTAAGTATGTAGAGTTTCTCTATTCCAGCATAACTTCTAAATACCTGAACTGGTTTCAATGCGTGGGGTATCGTTACAATCCTTACATCAACCCGAGTGACACTGGCTATCATTTTATTAGTGGCGCGCAGTCGTGTTTTAAATTATTAGATGATTATGGACAAAGGCATCCTCCAAGGATCTTCACGACCAGTCCTTCTTGGCCCACTGTTCAGTGACCAGGTCATCGGTCTACCATGTGGGCTTACCCACGCTGCGTCCTCCAGTTACGTTGACTTACTAGCAAAGCAGCCCTCAATTTTCTTTAAATTAAATAAACAGTCACAGTCTACATAAATATAAGGCAGTGCACAAAGACACCACATAACTTACCTGTCTTATTTTTATCTCCGTCGCCTTCTTCGTCATCAGTGTCAACAATCTTCTTTGTCTTCTTCTTGGGTTTGCCGCTGGTGTCTGAACCACTGTCGGATCCTTTGCGTTTGGACGCTTTGCCTTCCGCTTCGCTTTCTGAGTCAGATATTACGGCGCGTTTCTTTTTATCACCTGCAAAATATGAACACATGTTTGTATAAATAAAAATGTATTTTTCAATGCATATTGCTCGATGATTGAACTTACGATGGCAGTAAAAGTGATTTGTGGTACAAAACAGATAGAAGCTTAGTCCAAGTAGCAGTGAGTCTCACTGTAGAAACTACAAAATGATGTAGAAAGTAAATTATTAAAGTATGCAAATCGTTTGGACTTGGTATTACAAAAAAAAACATGAAAACAATAGAACACTTACCTATACCTGGCTCAGAACTCTTTGACCTGGATCGAGACCGACTTTTGGACTTGCTTGGTGACTTTGATCGTGACCTTGACTTTGACCGTGATCTGAAATAATTGAGTTATTTAGTTTTTTAAATCTATTGAAATAAATAAATATGAGAAAAAGTAAATGTATTATAAAAAAATTAACATTTTTATATGTTTGACTTAGAAAGCAACTGACATTATATTAGAAAATAAGCAAAACCTAACATAACCCTGCACTTACCTAGACCTGCTCTTGGATTTCTCTTTAGTCTGTCCATCATCTATCATAAGGTTCGGTGAGTTAGACCTGCTATCCTGGATATCTTCCCGGGCTTCGGGGCTTTTAGATCTTGAAGAAGCACTTCCAGAACTGGACCTTGCACTCTTTGGGCTACCGCTTCGGGATTTAGATCGTGACCTAGCTTTTGCAGTTTCAGCTTGAGGAGTGGGGGAGCGAGACTTTGAAGATCTGGATTTTGAACTTTGTGAGCGAGACTTAGGACTTGGAGACCTTGACTTGGCAATCTGAGATCCTGCATTAGGACTTTGAGATCTAGACTTGGGGCTTTGAGCTCCTGATTTGGGGCTTGCTGATCGTGATTTATGGCTTCCAGATCTAGCGCTGGCAGCAGATCCAGACCGGGATCTTGATTTGGATTTTGAAACTCTCTTAGGAGTACCAGATGCATTTGATTTGCCACTAGCTGAAGCGTTAGATGAGCCAGATTTATTGCTTTCTGCTGAACCTGACCGTGATCTGTTTGAGCCGGCTGGGGAGTTAGATTTACTTCGAGAGCCATTTGTTGCATTTGATGTCTTTCTAGATCGAGCTGATCGGTTTGATTTTGGAGATTCACTCACTGACTTGGCAGGACTCCCTGTCTTGGTAGGACTCGCTAACCTGGCAGGACTCCCTGATCTAGCAGGACTCTGGGATGGAGACCTAAAAACAAATAACAAAATAGTACTTGTTAGAAAATAACAAATTGGGATACTTTAGGACTCATAACTACACTTACCTAGAGCGACTTCCGCTCTTGCTATGACTGCTGCTTGTACTATCAGATTCAGACCCTGAATCTGTATCTGGAATTTTTTTTAAAGTGATACTTATTAAAATAGAAATGTATTTTATTTCAAACTAACATAATGTAATTCAATTCAATTCTTGGGTGAATGGCGTTTCCGTGGTAAAATAATGTATATCAGTTTATTTATATACTAGATTGTCAGTTTGTATTGAAAACTAGTATACAAATGTTAAGTCCATCTATTGCTCCTAAAGTATTTCCCAAATGAGTAATTCAAATCCATGTATATTGACTCCAAACATTTTCTACTATAACTAGTAGTAATAAATGGATATAATGTGTTACTCCTATACAAATCTTCTGCTTGAAACCCATTTTACATTATTAAAAAATTATTATTAATGATTGGTTAGACGTTTAAATAATTACAGTCTTCTTCGTCCTAGCGTTTTCCAGGCGCTGGGGTCCGCTTTCCTACTTAATCTTCTCCACTTTGCCAGGTCTTCGGCATGGTGTGAGATTGTTAAATAATTACAGTCTAAGATGCAAAAATTGGAAATTTATTGTCAGCCAATTTTTAATGATGCGCGACATCGATAGCTTTAGCATTTTAGCAATATGCACTGAACCCCACTCATTTAATTTTCATTAAAACATAATTACGAATAAAGGGCGTTTAGGTTAACTTCATATTTACAACTTACCATCTAGCGAAACGTTCGTCTTCGGTGCCATTTAGTACGATATACGTTTACTATTTTGTTACCTCTACATTCGTTGGAAAAGACGATATATATCACAGATTCTTATGATAGACTTGAATTGAAGCAAAATAAATGGGCTTATACATACACTGAGGCACCACTCTAAGTGGATGTAAGGGGCAAAGAGGATGTAATAAACTGGCGTCTAAGGGGGGCAGGACTCGGTAACTAGCCAATAACATCAATTTACATGGCACTTCAATACCAACATAATAATAATTTACGTCAAAAACCTTGTCTAAAACAGGAGTACCAACCTAACAGTGCTACCTGGTGCTACCGTGCGGTTTTTATCGATATCGATAGAATGTACAGGGTGGGAATCGAGGCTCTATTTATTAACTTAATTTTTATTATAGATTAGGACCAAAATCAAATCCTCATTTTATGATTCCAATGTTTGTATTATGGTAATTCAAAATACAAGATTGAACCTAAAATGATATAAAATGAAAATCTTTTTCTACAAAAATGTTTAATAAGCACTCTTGTCTTATTTAAACGCACAAGATACAATTAAAGGTGTACATAATTATCCTAACTAATAATCTAATATTATAAAAGCGAAAGTTTGTTAGTATTTTATGAGATTGAGGTATGTTCTTGTTACACAGTACTTGAGCTTTGAGCTGCTGTCCTGGTACATAGGATTCTGTAAATCACCAAAACAATTAAATAGAATAATAAGCTCACGAAATATTTAAAACATTTTTAAATGGCAATGCGGCTAAATTAATTTATACTATATTTACCTGAGCTGGGTGACCGTTTCCTTTTATGAGATTGAGGTATGTTCTTGTTACACACTTTGAGCTGCTGTCCTGGTACATAGGATTCTGTAAATCACCAAAACAACAAAAATAAATTTAATATTTAAAAACCCCCGAAGCAATTACTATTATTCATTACAATTACTATTAAACATTAAAAAGTCAAAAATAATACCTATTGTTGAGCCATCAAATTCGACAAAGTAACACCTATATATTTTATTTTTTTATTTTTTTGTCACGTCGAGGTACCGCCTAAGCTTCAGTAAGTCAGACGCTTCATTTGGTTGACTATCTATTAATTTGCTAGCATATCCGACCAACTTGCTTTGATACGATATATTTTTTTTTAATTAGCGGTACCCCGACATGACATTATAGCGTCATTTCAACGAGCAAACAAAGTCGTGTCATCCATCAATTTCTCTAATAAAATATTAAATAATATATTAAATCCTCTTTTCCCACTATTTTTACCCACTACCTGCATCTGTAAATATTTTAAAATGTATGTCAAAAATACCGCACTGAAGTCAATAAATAATATTATCGATAACTTTATAACCCTGAAGTACATCACTAGTGTAGTAAAAGATGAAATTTGAGATAATTTTATTTGTTATGAGCCGGTTTTAGATACACAATATTTATAGATAGATATAAACAATACTTGCTAAAATATCTATTACAACTCTTACCGTGCCTCATCCAAAGGAAATTCCGCCATAAACTTCCTTTTTTCAAATCTGTACGATTGGCTCGGTCTCCACAGATTTAACAGGATATAAACCGCTTTTTCGGTGGCATTTTCATAAACAATATTCACTCAACCTTAAATCACTAATTAGCTGACAAAATAAATTGAAAATCTTCAGAAACTAACTGAAAAGCTTGTCCAAGATATAAACACGCAACGATAAGTGTAAAAGAAAGAGAAAGTGTAATGTAAGAATGAGATGGCAGTAGCCGCCATTATTTGCCATGCAAATTCCATAGTAAATTTATTTTGTTCGTAGTTGCGTTTGACTGGCCAGTCCTACACTCCCCCTCACGCAAGACATAAAGCGCCCACTACACTCTCGTCCGAAGTTCCTCGACGAAGTCTTACGAAGTGTCAAAATTGGTGTAAAAGTGAAGCCCGAAGTTGCACGAAGTGCCTCTCTATACTCTCGTGCTCGGCACTGAGTCCTCGGCTTACTTCGATCAACTTCGCGAGTAGTGTAGTGCTAGTGGACGCTTATGTCTTTGAAGATCTTGACCATCTTAGGCGCTGCTGAAGCTGATAAGGCCTTCGTAAAAATGTCTGCCTCTAAGTCTTCAGATCTCTTATACTGAAGTTTTACGAAACCTTCTGTCAATTTTTCCTTGATGAAATGTTCCTTGATATGTATAATAATATGCTTTGACCGTTTCTCCACAATAGGATTCTTGGCAATATTCTGTGCAGCTTGATTATCATTGTATATTGTTATTTGCTTTTGTTTGATACCAAGGTCGCTGCATAATTGCAACAGGTAATAGCTTCTTTAGCTGTTTCTGTGAGCGCCATGTATTCGCTTTCAGCTGTAGAGAGTGCTACCGTTCTTTGTTTCTTGGACTCCCAGCTTACTATGCCTCCAGCATAGGTAAAACAGTAACCGGTGTAAGACCTTCTATCTGTTGAGCATGCATTCAATTGGTTTGTTACAGATCTTGTAGGTAATTCCCAAATCCTTAGTTCCTTTAAGATAGCGAAGGATTCTCTTAGCATGTTTCAAATGCTCTTCAGTGTAACAATTATTGAATTAACTCATGTAGGATACTGCATAAGCAATGTCAGGTCTTGACGGTACTGCCAGGCTCCTATTAAATTTTGATACTGCAGGGAAGAATTTTCTACTACAGGACCTTTCAACAGACCAGCCGGGCGATTGCGTAAGCGGACTTGCTTTGCTTGGGGCGGGTTTGAAGACCGCCAGCGGCTTTCAAGCGATCGCGTAAGGAGCAAGCCAAGTCAACGAAGACGATTACAAGTGAGTATTTTTACTCTTTGTCCCCAAGACGATTACCGTCCCAAAAGTTAGACAATTCCTACAATCGGAATCGGAATACCGTTCAACTTGCTTGAAGCCAAGCCAAGTGAACGAAGCAAGCTCGAATTACGCGATCGAGGCCCTGGTTCCATTGGAGTCTTCTGTGGTTTACAATTTTCCATAAAAAAATTCTTTAACAATTTTTCTATGTTACCATGGTTGTGAAAGTTTTAATGTTCTCTGTGTCTTATTGTAATCTATTTTTATTCCGAGTCACTCACGAGCTAACGTCCTTGCCACAGAGAACCTTTTTATAATACGGGTGTTTACTTCTGATTCTGACGCGTCAAACACAACAAAAATATGAAATTGCATCAAACATGCTTCAAACGTTCTATTATAACGTCCTTGCTTCAAACACGTAAATGTTTGACAAACCGTTCAAACCACCTTTGTAAACGATCAAAATGGTTTGAGTCAAACCAAACTTTACGTGTTTGAATCAAACCGTTTGACCGTCTCCGGGGCCCTTAAATATTCACTTCTGACTTTGAGGCTTTTGAGTGTTTTGAGGTTATAAACCAAACCAAGAAGGTCGCGTTCCGAAATTCACGTAAGCGTAATGTCATGTAATGTTGACATATCGATGGTCTAGAAGACAAACGTGCTAACTACAAAATTTTGATATTTTAACATTTTAATGCCAAATGCATTAAATGAAGATGCTCTACCGTTTGCACTTACCCAAATACCCTAAATCCGTCTCTTTCTTCCTAAACTGTAGGTGTACACTTATAGCAAGTGATGTCATTTTGATGCCATAAACAATAATAATTATTGTTTATTTATTTTTAAAAGTTAATTTTTGATGCCATAAACAATAATAATTATTGTTTATTTATTTTTAAAAGTTAATTTGTTTAAATGTAAAATTAACGTGTCTTATATTTATTTGGTTGAACAAAATTAAAAACACGTTATTCAATTATGAAATAGTGATAAATTACTGAAATATTTTAAATCAATCAGTTTTGTAGGTTAGGGTTGCCAGATGTTCGATAGTAAAAGTATCGAGTAGGTTATGTATTGTAGTAAAAAAAAGCTACAACTCACCGGTGGTCGACGACCACAGGTAAACGTTGGATTTAGTTAACTAAAGGTTTTAAAATTTAACAAGCAGGAACGAATTTCGGCGCTGCCACTATACTATGCCCTCCGTGGTGTAGTTGGTAAAGACGTTAGCTAGCTGCATATATGCCGAAGGTCGTGGGTTTAAGTCCCGCCGCGCCGCACGCCGGATGGATTACGTTTATTATGTTTGGATTTTGGTTTTGTGCTTGCAATCCAAGCTCTGCTGGTGACGATTCTGCGGTTGGTGGACCCGGTCGACCGACCAATCACAGTCGGGCTGGCTTCTGCTGTTGTGTTCTTACTGACGTTCTGCTGCACGCATCTCGCCTACTTCGGTTTACGAGCTTCTAGCTGCGCTTGGGAGGAAGGTGGTCGCTGTCAGTTCTGCACTCCAACATTCCTCAAAGCCGTCGGTGGAATCAGCTCAGGACTAACTGGTCTAGCTACCATAATCTGTCTAGTTATCTGGATAGTCATCAAGCGAACACACGCTGTAGGCCGGGGTCCCGTTGTGATTGTAAACAGGAATTGGTACTCTTAGCCTTTACTTGGGCTCAGGAAAAAAAATCCATGAAAATCTCAATTTTCGCAAACTCAACCACCAAGCAAAAAAACAAATTGACCAGCTAATCTTTCAAAATTTAAATCTAAAAGAAAAGTCCGAAAGAGAGCGCAACGAGCCAAAAGAAAAAAGAATTTAAACAAAAAAGTTTGCAAATAATGCAGGCAGTAATGCTGCAGTATATATTACGATAGTTTTGACTCAGGCACATACATACATAAGATAATATCATAGGTAATCTGATAAAATATAAATATCAAACATTCTTTTTTGTATTTTTTTAATTTCATGTGCCTATTTACATCTCAATTTTTAAAAATTCGCATACTTTTTCTTATTTAGGGTACTAGCCATGCGAAAAGTGCTGTTTTCACAGCTGTACGATTATTTTTTAATACGTATAATAATTGAGAATTTTACCAGTTTTGGTACGGTAATCAACATCTGGCAAGACTGAGTTATAAGCAGTTTCAGCGCGCTCAAACGCCGTTCCGTTTTGATTTCGCTCATGACATGAGCCGTATTATCGCGATTTCTGAATCGGTACGGTACGCGAGTAATCGCTGTCAGTACTTTGAGCCGTGAAATCTGATTCAGAATACACCCAAAGCAAGCTTTTTGTTTTTAAATTTCTTAATGGTAACGTTCGCTTCCTGCGACACATCACATACCTACATATCTACCTACATAGTACCCTACACATCCATCACAAAGCAAACAAAGGTGCCAGGTGCCTGCCTAGGCTAAATATAACCACGGAGACAAATTCCGTGGGTATAACTTATAGCGAGTGTAAACTGTAAAGTCAGAATATGTGCTTGTTAGCACCAACAAGCAAGTCTGCGAAACCGTACTAAGCAAACCGCACAATAATAGGTAATAATAATTATGTGCTTGTACGGTTTATTACATAAAGCAAATTCCCATCATCATAATTATCATCATCCATGTAAATAAGTAATTTCCTTGTAAGTAAATATACGTAGGGGCCCGCGACCGGTCCGTACAGACAGTATGGTATGTAGTGTACATGCAGTTTTGTGGTACTAGTTATAGATTAAGACTAATATTGTTCTAATAAATAAATAAATAAAAGAAGAAAGAAAGTATAGGCTGCAGGTAGGGGCAGCAGGCGCCCAACGTAGTACAAGTGCCTACGTTACGTACAACGTGGTACAGACTACAGGTACACAACCCACAGAGGTTAACGAAGGCAGTAAGCGGCAAGGCAGGCACGGGCGGCGCGGCGGCGGCGGCGCGGTGGCGCGCGGGCACGCCAGCACGAGGGCACGTTCGCTAGCAAGCATCTGTTCTCGCTTTTGAATGAGCCGATTCAATGGTAGCGTTTTTTCTTCCGTTTTGTTTAGTTAGTTAGTTGGACGATGGCAGCGGCCGGCGACGTGTGTGCCGGCCTGATTCGACACAAAGATACGCTCCTACGCGAACTTTGTGACACCAATATCCTAGACGTTTTAGTGAAAAGGGGACTTTTCAGCCTTACTGACCTAGAACTTATAACCGGTGCCGCGGATTCGGAAAAATGTAATCATTTCGTGGAGGTTGTTGGTAAACAAAGTGGTGCAAGGTTAAGTGATTTTTGTTCCGTGCTGGAGAAGGAATGCCCCAAGCTGTACAAGGAACTGATGAACGATAGGCATAGATTCATCATTAACGGTAAGATATTATGTAATACTTTATCTACTTACTACTAAACTAAGTACTCGTCGTAACTAAGTACTGTGTCCTCCCAAACCAACTAATAGTTAGGTAAGTACACTAGATCACTAGGTACGATAACCAGTATTAAATAATATTTTGTCGGTCGTTCAAGAAAACTAATCTGAGTGTAGACAGGTAAGATGACATGCGGTTGCGGTTGGTGGTGTAATTTGGTCCTAGTAATTTGGTCACTACTTTGTATTATTTAGTAACGAATTAATATTTTACTGTTGTGAATAAGCTGCAGAAACGAACTGCGGTCAACTTAAAGTTAAATTATCAAATGGGTACCTACGCGGATCTCGGGCGATCTCATTGTATCAATTGTATGGTTCGAGCTCTAATTGTACCTACTGGGCCGCGATATGGTTTTGTTTGATTGAAAAATTGCATGGCCATTGAACATTCTTCAAGGACTAGTAGGAATGGGAAAATTCTTAACTTTGAAAACTATTTTGTAAAAAGAAAGATCCTTAGGTACCTACAGACAGATGGTTCCTTTCTGTTTCCATTTCCACTCATACAGTACCTAAGCAGAATTTAGGTACAAGTTAAAGTTAGGTAGGTATACTGACGGTCTTGTAGGTGTTTAAAAACCGAATGGTAAAAATGATATGATAATGGCAAAAATCTTAACTAATAGAAACCTAGTGCTGCAAGTGACTGCAATAAACAAACGCAATCTTATTTTTATGAAAATCGTATTCATAGTTTGTCATCGTGAGAGTACTCTTATATCTTTACAGTACAGAGCAAGCTGTTTATACCTAAGTGTGTGTGCGTACTTACGTACACTGGGCCTTATGTTATGTATGAATGAGTCATTGCGTTCAACAAACTCCTGTACCTTTGTAGGTAGTGGTCTCGGAGACATAGGTATAATAATTTTTTGCTTTTCTAAAATAGAAATAAGATTGATGTTTCAATTGAATAGTACATTGTTATACGAGGGGTGAAACCAGTTTTCTTTTTTACAATTTGACAGGTCAGTTGAAAGCGATTCTACCTCGGGCTGAATGAAAAGTATTACCTTCAATCCGCTCCTCAGGCAACTTCCGACCTACTTTCCGAGTATGAGTAATGAAAGCGTCAGCATAGTGTAAAACTGTGAAAGACAAAAAAGTGCGTCGAACTCGACAATGACTATTTGCTAACAGCCAGTTCTACGAAATGCCATAAAAGCCGTGCTTGATATTGTAATATATTTTAAAAACGAAACCTGCTGTTTATATTCTAACTTCAAACCCAATATGAGTGAAATATGCTTATTGTAATAAATTTATAACAAATGGTTTGTTTCGCAGAAACTCAGTTTCTAGAAATGACAGATTGATAAAATACAACGAGTAAGTAAATGACCCAAAACTTAAACTGTAAAACTTATCTTCCACAACATTTCAAGTCTTCATGTTTTATTGTATATTTTGTACTTGGTCAGCTCAGCTAACTCATCATCATATTAGTTTTATATGTTTTAAGAATTTCGTGGTTGTTCACTACACTAAAATTGTCTCAAATTGTATTATATCTACACAAATAATTATGTAAAACATCGTAGAACAATAATATTATTTATTTGCTTTTATAAGTACCTAAGTAACTTGTTTGTTCGTATTGCGATTATGGTATCACAATAAATAATCGGACTCCAGTGAATTCCATGAAACAAGCACGGCTTTTATGGCATTTCCTAGAACTGGCTGTCATTGTCGAGTTCGACGCACCTTTTTGTCTTTCACAGTTTCACACTGTGCAGATGCTGATGATCATTAAGCATACACTTACTATATATAATTACGTAAACTGAATCATAGCAATTTGAGAAATCTAAAATTTAAAGCAACAAAAAAGATCCTAAAATGATAATATGACTACCAGACTCAAAAATTGTAGACTGTCCAAAATTTGGACATTATTTAATAGCGTTGTAGGTAAGTAATAAAATAATGCAGTAAGTCGCCTAGACCTAGAGCTACTATATAGTTTAATGCTTTTTGGTATTAATAACTGGAAATTTATTTATATGCATTGCATCATCATTACTGCATTTATGGTCACGGGTGAAGTGCCGGTAGACGATGACATAATTAGGTCTCCTGCACAAAGAACTCCTGTTTGGTCATCTTAAATATCAATATAACAGGTGAACATTATTTACTCATATTTTAGCATCATTAATACCTGTATGATAATGTAATGGATGCCATCATGTCCGCAAAATATGGCGCGTGTCCACTAAACTTAGTTGAAGTACCTACTCGTAATTAAAACTGTGACCTACAAAAGATTAATTAGATCGAAATGTTAACAAGACGATTACAAGAAGCTGTTAAAATTGTACGACCGTATAAGATGATTGTCTGAAAGATGTTAACAGGGAAGATGCATTGGGAAACATGTGCTTCTAAGCACCTGCCTCCTCTTGATATTTTCGAAATGCAAAAGTGGCGGCGGTTGGCATCTTGTTGCAACAGCTGTCTTTAAGTCGCTGTTTTTTTTTCTTACTCTTATCATTAACAGCTCATATATACGGGCTCGAGCCTACCCTGAATTAGGGCGATAAGGCCTTAGTCGACCACGCTGGCCCAGTGTGGGTTCTTTGAATTTCTTCGCAGGAGTGTGTAGGTTTTATCACGCACGAGGTTTTCCTTCACCGTCTTACGTTGTATTTGAAAAGTTTACATGTTTATAACGACTATATAAAACACTTTAAATAGGTATTTCAAACTCTGTTCTTACAAAACCGATAAGACAAACTAAAAAGACAAAAGCATTCCAACCAACTTCTGCGACCCAATGATATCCGTGGCAGGTAGCAACAAAAAAGCGTGCCTTTATACTCAGCTCGTTGAAGAGACAGACGCAGACGTTCCCATGGCGAGTTCACACGCGCGTCGTCACACCCCATGCGCTCGACTTCTCGTAATAGTTTCTAAATGGCCCTAGACAGGGTTGGCCGGCCTTCGACCTCTAGTCACTCTAATACAATAGAAGGATGTGGATCTGGTTGGTATTCATAGCTTTAAATTGGGTAAGTTTGTAGGTTTGTAAGTGAGCATCGTTTGTTATTATGATGTACTAAAATTAGGTAGGGCCGTTCCGAAAGTTTATTTATTATAAAGTTAAAGGTAGTAATCATCGAAGTATAAAAATTGCAGTTATTTTTTAATAATACATTATTATCTTAGTAATGCATACGACACTATTGCTTAGTCGCAATTTCATTCTAGACATATATGTTTTAATTATTATCTTGACCCTGGTTAAAGTGACTACTGTGTGGAATTTGAAGCTTATAAGACGAGATGAGCTAGAATCTCCTAATGTAATTAGCGCCAAGGTGACCTCACACTACTGCGCCCAGTACTAATTTCCATTCGTCCAATCAGTCAGGTCTACAGGTACTATTACGGTATGTAATACGGTACGTTTCCTATATTATGAAAAGGTGCATTCTAGGTATTTCAGTTGCTTTATGAGTCTTTCTACATCCTCTGAAAAATCTCGATAGGCCAATTTCTTAATGCTTTCGCATGGTTTAGGATATGGACCACTGCACTGGTTGGAATGACTGGAAGCACGTAAGCCCTTCTTTGCTGAACTTCCCTGCAGGAATACAAAGATTATCTCCTCTTTCGTTCGTCTTCGTCGATGCGTCTATTCAAGAAACGATAAAAGTGAGCAAAACTGCTAGATCAGAGTTTGTCCTTAGTGGGTTCTCTGGTCAGGGCTGAGTTACTGATATTGGTACGTAAGTGCTGAACAAATAAGTCGTTCATTATCGGGTTCGTTGAGTCAGACGCTTATCGGTCGACTTTATCTCATTGCCAATATTTGTGGGAACTCCTAACGTCTTTAGAGATAACTGCCCATTTTGTATTTTTATTATTGGATATGGAGGGATGTACCAAGGATGTGCCCTTTACTTACTTTTTACCAGGTGTAATAATTTAGTATCGAACAATATTATAATTTAGTTCAGTGTGTATGAAAACATTTGGCGATTAAATACGAGTTATACCTACTCCACCTAATAAATTGTATTTTTTTTCTATAATACTATAATTATAATACTATGATCAAAATCAATATATTGATTTAATTCACTTTAATGAGCAACGCCTTGCTGCACCTAAGAAAATGTTTGTTTTTATCAATTTATTGACAAAAAGTAACCTCTGAGCTAATCTGACTATAAATCTTGCCATTATTTTTAATTCGACACGTCTGTCCACGTCATCGTCAAACATGGCAGGCGGATTGTGAACGAACCATCTTCTCCCATCGACACCTTGGCCAATGCGATTTACTGTGACGCCACTTCTCGTCCAAGTGTTCAACGCGAATCATCAATTTCATCACTTCTGTACTCAATCAATCTGTGATTTAAGACATCCTACCCAAAGACAAGAATGAGGATGGGTCAAGCATGGGTCTGCTGAATAGGATTATATCATTCTGTATTGCACTCAAACAAGCACAATGCAATGACAGGCAGAATTTATGTCGCTGTTAGATTTAACGATAACTATCTGCGAACGAATTCGTAAAATAAAAGAAATATTTACTGTTGTAAACATAGAATTTAATTTGTCCTAATTTAGCATAAATAATAGTAGGTACCTATCAGTGGCGAAGGGTGAAATTTTGACAAAGGTAAGCAACATGCGCGTGAGAAGGCAAATATGGAGCGCCAGAGACGGCAATTCACGAACTCGGTCGGTCGTGCGACTCGTGCGTGATCGAATATACATTGACGTGCCTGTAGAGCACCGTCCGCTTCGACTTGTATTAATAAAAGCAATGTATCTTGCGCTCGCGTGTACGCAAATTACTATCAGCATTAGAGGCTGTTGGAGCGAATTTTCGAAAGGTAAGCCGAGGGGGATCGGCTTGTATGGACCCTTCGCCACTGGTACTTATAACACTTCATATAGATAAATAAAGGCATTCTCGTTGGCCACGTTTTGGGCTAGTCGATGCCAACGTGGACATTGGGAATTTAATAAAATTACAACCTTCAAAACGAAGTTTTTATTCTTATTTTACGAGGTCTATATCAACAAGTAATAAGCATAAATTGTAACGAATATGAGTATATATAATATAGGTATAATTAAAAAGTTAATAATGTTTAAGTCGTTGAATTTCCGTGACAGTAGCATTTAATTTCATTGTTCGGGTTTCAGGTCCCTTCTTTCCCAGCAGCAGCAACTCGATCCCACGCACGTACCGTACCCATGGTCTGGTATTAATGGTATAAAAACATTAACTTAATTACATGTTCCTAGACCAAATTGCCCGCCTACTTTTCTTGAGTTAGTTCAATTTATTCGTGGTTGTGTTGGGTTACACACACACACACACACACACACTTTACTTAACTCATAGCTATTTATAACAAAAAATTATAAAATATCTAGATTCCCTTTATGAAACAATACTACATTTCCATAATCGAATGGAGAATAGCACCTGGTTGATTATTATAATAAATCGTCGTCGTAAATGATTGGTCCATAATTAAGTAGGGTAATATTCTTGTGATATTATGGATAATTCAGTACCTGTATTCTTTTGTTTACACACAATGATTGAAGCACCTCCTATTATAAAATTAATCAAGCTGTCCAAGGCGCAAAGAAACGTTGCAATAAACTCTGTCACAGTTTTATTGTTGTTCCTCACTAGGGGGACATGATTTACTGTCCCTTTGATTTGGCCACTAATAAACTTCAGCTATCGTGTCACACACTCCGTATTTTCTCTATCTAACCATTTCGTAATGCATAGCACGCAACAGAACTCTTCTGAAATAACCTAACATTCAAATTATAGTGAAAGATGTTTGTATTCTTTAAAAGTTCTTTTTACTAAAATTGCAATAATGTCAACAATTTAAAATTAAAATTGGAAAAATAAACAAGAAATTAGGTAGATTTATACTTTTATACCAATAACGTTAATTTTTGAGAGAGAATTTACAGTCGGCATTTTACTCAGCTCATAATATGCGCATAGACATCATTGTTGATTGAAGCACGCAATATGCATATTATGATGGGACTCTCATATATTATAACGACTGCCAACTGAGTGGTGACTGCTTTCATTTGGGATTAAAGTAATCTGATGCCAGAGATCAGCTCAGCTAGCTAAGTACCTATTTGATTTGATCAGACAATTTCCCGCTGCAATCCATTGCATTACTTATAAGACACAGGAATTCCTATTCCAGGTTAGTTACATATAGGCCAGTCATATCGTACAAATAAAAAGGCTGAAATAGACATAATTGCGGTAAACTTGCTCTTTTGGTATGTTGTTTGGGTCCACCTGGATAGTATTAATCCAGATTTGCAGCAATCTGAAATTCTCGCGCGCTGAGTAGTTGCTGAAAAACCACCAAAAACGACATTGGAAGGCTCTGACGATAAAGGTCACTACTACTTTTTTTAAAGTGTACAAAATTCCTGACAGTTTGAGCCCTTATTCAATTGTGTAGGTCTAATAGATCACACAATACAGGGTTCCCAATATTCACTATTTTCCCCAAAATGTTGGAAAATTGGAAATGTTAATTTGTGACCTATTAGACCTTCCCAATTGAATTAAGGCTCAAACTGTCAGGAATTTTGTACACTTTAAAAAAGTAGTAGTGAAGTGACCTTTGTCGTCAGAGCCTTCCAATGTAGTTTTTGGTGGTTTTTCAGCAACTACTCAGCGCGCGAGAATTTCAGATTGCTGCAAATCTGGATAAATACTATCTAGGTAGACCCAAACAACATACCAAAAGAGCAAGTTTACCGCAATTATGTCTATTTCAAATGTAACATATGACTGGCCTAATAATACTATATGAAATTCTTGAATAACTGAGGATAATGAAGCAAGATCGAGGAAAAGTAAAGAAGCAACGTAATCAAAACGAACAAATATATTTAGTAAAAATTTAAAGAATTAGCTGCTAATTCAAGAGGAATAAATGACACTCAAAGCAGTGACCAACTGTGACAAGATGACAGTGGTATGGTAGGCAACGCAACGGAGCGATGAGCGAGAGAAATTATCAAATACGATTAAAACAAAAACCTATAAGTAGTTGAAAAATGCACATTTGAATCCTCGTTTGTCGCACCGTTTTGCGTTGTTGCTCCTCTTTTCGCCCCACTGCTACTGCCATCCAGTTTGAGGTACATAATTTTTAAGGTCAAATTAGTCCATCGGCCAACCGCACTTACCTTTCTTACCTTCGGATCAGTCAGTGTGCATTTTCATGGAACACTCAGGCGCAGATTACGTATCGAATTGCAGCTGTAATCGGATCGGTCCGTACTTACATACCGGTGCGAGATGAGGGGTGGGGTATTTTGTACTTAGCTAAAACATACAGACCGCCCGCATCGTCGTCGGCGTCGTTGAGAAAAAAACCTTACTAATATTATAAATAAACGCGAAAGTTTGTAAGTATGGATGGATGGATGGATGAGTATGGATGGATGTTTATTACTCTTTCACGCAAAAACTACTGAACGGATTGATTGTTTGGAATAGAGATAGTTTGTACCCTGGCTGGATTAACACATAAAAAAGAAAAAAGTCTTATTCCCACGGGAATCTTACACAGAAAAATCGTAGCCGCGGGCGGACCTCTAGTAAAATCATAAATGTATTATGTGATGACGACGAAGACGTAACGTACCTAATTATTTTTTATTTTTTTATTTAAACATTTCAATTATTAGTTACCTGCCTATTCTAATAAAATCGTAACATTAATTTTCATCTCTCATGCTCTGAAAGTAGTCCAATAATGACCCCAAAGAAGGGATGTAAGTAACTTTGAATTTCGCACCTTTCTTTTTAATAATTGCATAGAAATTTGCACACTGTAAACGGCAAAGGAATAGACACGTATACAGTCTAGATAGAACTGCAATAATTACTTTTATTTCAATAATAATTAAAATATTTTGCATGAATATACTTAACTATGCAAGATGAATTATCATTTTAATAATCGTAAATAAACTATTATTTTTTATGTATGTATGGATTGAGGAGTCACTCCAAATTATAAAACGCAGCTTACACCCTCATTTAGTAGCGAAAACGCTGATTTTATAGGACAAATTCTGGATTTTGTAGTAAAATACATCAAAAGTTATGTAAATGCAAAGGTGGCTCCTCAATCTAAACATTAGAATTGAGGAGCCACCTGGAACTCGAATAGTAATAGATGAATGTTTTTGAAAATTTTGTACCATTTAGTAATAGATATGTACGGTACCTACCTAAAATCTGGGCCACATAGATGTGTTTCTACCTAGCGGGGCCCCTCGAGCTAGACTGAAAAAACTGGTGTCAATGCTTTGCTTTTTCAATGTACCTCACGAATTTATTAATTAGATCCAATGTACTTCAACCATTTTGATAGAAATTAGTATAATCGCCTCGTCCATCCAGCGGGGCCCTCGGCTGTTTTACGCACGAAATGCATAAAAATAATACAGATCGTAACTTGTCCCAATGTACCTCTCGATTCATGTTTAAATTTTAAGAAATATTTAATAGAACAGGAGAAATTCTGTAAGAAAGTTTTGTCTATCCAGCGGGGCCCTTTGTAGTTTTAATAAATACGTGAAGAAAATGCGCAGTATTGTTGAGTATTACCAATGTACCTCACAGTTCTTCACGTTTTATAAAAAAATCTTGTTTTTTTCTATACTTATTATACATACAAAATAACGATAATAGTTACCTACTATTATAGTTAGGGCGTTTGCGCACTCATCCGTATCCGATTCTCATTCGATTCTTATCCGTTTCTGATCCGGTTTGGTCATCCTAGTAATTGTACGGACGCTTACGCACCCATACGTATCCGGTTCGTTTTCGATTCGTAAATTCTCACTCCGGATCGGTTTTTTTACGGATCAAAACCGAGTCGAAGTAGCCGCCATACAAATTGTACGTACGCTTGCGCACTACACGATTTTTTTACGGATGAAGAGTGAGGTACGGGGAGGGGAAAGCTCGCGCTGCTAGTGATGTGCCAAATTGACAATTTCGGGACAAGTTACGATCTGTATTATTTTTATGCATTTCGTGCGTAAAACAGCCGAGGGCCCCGCTGGATGGACGAGGCGATTAATCCTAATTTCTATCAAAATGGTTGAAGTACATTGGATCTAATTAATAAATTCGTGAGGTACATTGAAAAAGCAAAGCATTGACACCAGTTTTTTCAGTCTAGCTCGAGGGGCCCCGCTAGGTAGAAACACATGCCACATAGTGCTGAAATTCAAGAAAATATAATATTTTAGCGTGGCTCCTCAATCCATACACAAGTGCTTGGATTTCCATGACTATGATCTGTCAATGTAGTGATCATTTAGTAGCAGGTGGATTCGATTTTGTAGTATTGTAAAGAAATAGAGAGACAGAATTAATTTTATGAATAAAATAATTTTATTTGGCTCCTCAATCCTGACGCGCTGCGTATAGATAATTTACTGCACCTACTTGAGATCGCAAGGGAATCAAAAGGAAAATACACTAACATTTAGTAGCAATGTTTACTAAAAATATATCTGTACAGTTCAATACTATGCATTCAGAATTAAAAATAAATAAATATTTTTCGTTTGTTCTTAGGAAATCGCTATGAGGTGATACATTATTTTTTTTGTCAAAAATGTTTGGCTAGCTGGCAGAAACGAAAACGAACAACTAAAAAAAGGCGGGAGAAAACTTTTGGTGAATAGCTGTTATTGTCTGTTATTTTAATCAATGTTTTGATAAATTATTTTATAATTTGTTTATTTTAACCGTGAAATAGTAAAAACTAAGTTGATTTAGGTTGTTTTTTTGTCATTTAGAAATTTCTAAGCTTGTGTGTCAAATAGGTGCGGTGCACTAAATATGGCGCGTGTGGTATGTAATGTAGCCTATGTATTTTTTTACAAACTGTTTTGTTTACTTTCCTCGCAAATCGAGATGAAAAGCAGAGTGTTCACCTCGAGGGAAACTGATCAATTCTATCCTCATATTATAAGCGCCCTCGCTACACTCGTGCGCCAAAATACTTCGGGTATAATTGATCACTTTCTTAAACAATCTTCAGTGTAAAAAATAAAGTAAGTATTGAATACCTACTCGTATAAGAAATAGGCATAAAGTGAAACTAATTAAAACAATAACTTCTAGCGATGTGGAGTACATTCAATCATGCAATCCAGGCCAGAGTATGTTAACATGTTTATTGCATCCTATATATAGTAAAATTTTATTTTTTTATAGATTTAGAGCACAAAATAGGTAGATACAAGAGGAGAAAGATCTAAAAGAATATTCCTTGATTATGTGACCAAATTAAACTATGACCAAATGATATACTTGAATTTTATGTACGGATTCGTATACATACTTACCTACTATAATGAAAGATAATGCAGCACAAGTAGCCTCCTCTCTTCCCGTGACAAGTGAAAAGTGAAATGTCGGCAAGATGAATGAGTCGGGTCGGGTTTTGGTCCTTATCAGCTGATTGGTGCTTCCGACACGACGCCGGAGTGCAACCATCGGCCAAACTGCCTTGATGGGGGCTTCCGGAGCTTATGTTTAACCAATCATTTGTCTACTGATGTAAAATGTGAGTACGAGTAGGAGTACCTAGACAATCCATAGTACATGCAAGCACGGTTTGTTTTTGGCTAAGGCTCTGATTCCTACAGAATTTAGTTTACCGTCCTATTAGCTATGTATAAAATAAAGGAACACGATGAGCTTTCAAAAAGCCAAAGACGCCTCGATTAAATACAACACAATTTTTAAGCTGGACGCAAATATTATGAATAGGGGATCGGACTACTTTTTTTAAATTTTATAAATCCAAACTCCTTAGTTTCTGCTATCGAACACTAAAATAATTGTTGCTCTATCTTTAAAATCGGCCGAGTTATAAAGGTTTGAAATTCAAGATTAGACAGAGAGGCACATACCCACTTGTGACGTCATTTTGTTAGTAACGCCATTATAATCTCCATACAAAAAATCGTTTTTGAAAGAGACAGGCATATTGAAACTTGAAAAAATCACTGTAAATTCGTTTTTCAACCGATTCTGTTTTTTTCTTCGCGAAACGTCTGCTACTAATATTTTAAAAATAATTCATAAAATATGGTGAACAGTCCGATCCCCTGTCGATGCAATACATCATTCGTTCATCCTCTACTCCTTCCATTTCTTGAAAAACTAAAAGGACAGTTAGATTTCATTTTTGTTTAGATTGGATAGATCTTCGGTTCATGACTCCATCCATGTTAAATTACATTAATTTAATTTGAAAATCTTTACATTTTTATTAAATGTAGTTAGTTACGCCAGTTTGTGATGGGAGAGCAGTGCAAGTGTTGTGTTTGTTTGCCGTACGGTGCGGTGGTGGTGGTGTGGCGCGCGTAATGCATAGTGAGTGAGTCTCGTTAACTTGGGCAAAGGTCACCGACCCAGCTTTCAGGTGCAGTGCAACATGCCTCTGCTTCTTGCCGGTTACATTTCTGAATCTTGTATGTGTGAATGTCCGTAATAGGAAAGAAATTCCGGTGCACGCTAGGTACAGTAGAGAACGGGGGCGGTAGCCAGATGGGCGCTAAGCTAATATATAGTGATTAAAACGATGTTTTGTGTTAAATCTAATGTTTTTTATATTATTTTCATGAAACTCTTTTTTAAATCAAAATATAGTACAGAACGGGGGCGGTAGCCAGATGGGCGCTAAGCTAATATACAGGGTTACAGGTTAAGTCGACCTAGATCCTTTATGGGGCTATAGTTTAGATAATTTCTGACTTATTCGCTTTGAAACACTATCCCAAAGTTAACGGTTTTTAAGATATTCCAATTTTAAGTATCTTTCATAAAAACGCCCTTTTTCTCGATCTTTTTTTTTTTTATTTGGTGCCTCTGCCTCTGTATGTTTATACGTTTTTTTTTTAGAAGATAGATTTCTTTATCCATTTTAACCAAAAAAATGCTGTTTGCAGTACAAACTGGGTCGTAGAAGGTGATTAATAGTTAATAAAAAATGATGGAATATTGAAAAAAAAACTATGTAAGTAAGTTTGCAGATGAGCTCAAAAACATTTCCATTTCATCAGCTATCCAAAAAGGTATAACAGTGTAGGTTAATGGTAGACCTCATAAAAAAAACTTAGATAATCGGCCCCCAAGTCGTACAACAACAACATCAGATAGGGGTAGAAAACAAAATAAAACAATACAAATAGTAAAATTTTAAAACCATTTATTAATTTTGCTTTATAATTCGTGTTCCACATCCACCCCTGTTTCGTACACATATCCTCATCCTTTTTCTCAGACCACTCTTCACTACACCAGTGGTTAGTGAGGATCGTATCTGATTTGCTGCGTTTATTATCTTTTGCCTTAACTCTTCTACATTATTAATTAGGTTTGGTTCATCGTAGACCAAACTCTTCATGTGTCCCTAAACATAAAAATCCATTGGAGTTAAATCGGGGCTTCTGGCTGGCCACGGTAAGGGTCCACCTCTTCCGATCCACTTGTTGGGGTACGTTGTATCCAGCCACTCACGTACAGTACTCCTATAATGTGCAGGACAACCGTCATGTTGGAACCACATGTCCTGAGTAACTATCTCGTTGAGTTGCTCGTCGTCGTCATCGTCATCAATAATATTAATACGTGGACATAGGTCTGTCCGTCGTCTTGAAACAGAACCCGTCTCTTTTAGTCGTCGGTAAACTCCGTTAAACACACTAACCTCCGGTGCTCGACGGTTGGGATGCCGTCTTATCAGCACGAGCTCTTGCGGATACATCATCGCAGTATCCATAACAAAATAAAATATCGGCATATTCCTCGTTCGTACAGACTCAGAAGCACAAAATCAAGTTCATAAAGCAAACACAGTCAGGTAACAGAAAGAAGGAACTTTTATTTTATGATGTCTACCATTCATTGCCCTATACTGTTATACCTTTTTGGATAGCTGATGAAATGGAGATGTTTTTAAGCTCATCTGCAAACTAACTCCCATTGATTTTTTTGTTCAATATTCCATAAAGAAAAACACTTTATATTTCTAATATTTTTTTTTAACTATTAATCACCTTCTACGACCCACTTTGTTCTTCAAACAGCATTTTTTTGGTTAAAATGGATAAAGCAATCTATCTTCTAATAAAAAAATGTATAAACATACATACCAGAAGCACAAAATGCAAAAAAAAGATAAAAGATAGAAAAAAAGGGCGCTTATTTAAAAAATACTTAAAATTGGAATATCTTTAAAACTGTTAAGTTTAGGATTGTGTTTCAAAGTCGAATCAGTCAGAAATGATCTAGACTATAGCCCCGCCCCATAAAGGATCTAGGTTGACTTAAACCTGTAACCCTGTATAGTGATTAAAACGATGTTTTGTGTTAAATCTAATGTTTTTTATATTATTTTAATGAAACTCTTTTTGAAATCAAAATATAGTCTACTCAGTAGCCCGTTGGCATCCCGAGTCAAAACAACAAAAAAGAACCATTCGATATTTCAAAATATTCGGCTTATGGGTCGATTCGGACGAAAAATTTCGGACGCTGTGGCCGAATCGCCACGTTCATTATTTTTAGCATTTTTGACGGGTGTTTCGGCCGCGGCCTTATTTTGAAGCAAAGTAACGTCAGCAACATCATTGAAAAATATTTTTATTTTTATGCCCGCTCATGGAAAAAATATTAATTAGTTTTAAATACAGTCAACATGAAAAGCCATAAGTTGGGTGATGTAAGTTAAGTTGTTTGAGTAAAAGTCAGGAAATTGTTGGAAAAAGATAAATTTTAATATAAAATAACAACAATCAACAGTAAACATGATTAATTATTATTCTCTTCTTGGATCGATAGTCCGCAAGCACGAAACTTTTGAATCTTTCTGGAACTAAAACACTTTTCACAGTATGAAATCTCAATTTTGTAGCACCCAACACTTTTTTTCTTTGATTATATAATTTTATCGAACTAAACGAACAGCCAGTCACCACAAAGGAGACCGCTCCTTACAGTACTTACTCACAGGGCGAAAAAAACTTCTTTAATGTTAATGTTAGCGTTATTATTATAATTTGCAAAACGGCACTAAAAATATTGCTTGCCTGAATCGTGAAACAAACGCGTCAACATTTTCTGTCTTAGTTATTTTAGTTTTATGATAACGATCAAAACGGACATGGTATTTTATTCCTAGTTACTTATACTTTCTGACAATGTTTTAGGTTTTCCTTTTTTGATTTGTACTGTATTGGGGCATTTCGAGGGCAGTAGAGTGGCAGCAGCCAAACGACCTACTTACCAATTTTCCACTAATCTCTCAAGCCGTTGACGTATGCAGGAACGGCGACGGCCGACATCACAGTTGGCTTATAATTTTATTTTAACGACACATTGTTCTGAAGTCAAAAGCCCTCGTTGCCATGGGCCGAGAGCAGAAACGAGAACAGTGCTAAAACAACCAAAATGAAAAAAGAAAACAATGTTTACTTAAGCTACTACATACTATTTGTTATGTGTTTACATTGAAACGAAGTGGTACGTAGATTGCGTACTCTATTTGTTAGGAATGGGACTCTTATGCTATGGACTTCGCGAGTGAACGCTAGCTAATACTCGTACAATATGTATGTATGATTTTTTATATTTTAATAGGCAAATATATACAACAACGTTTGCGTATAAAACTAAAAGCTAACACGCTTGTTTATGGCCAGATTTAAGAGTAAAGTTACAATTAAAGTAAGCACAAAAATTCTGTGAACATTAAAATAAAAAAAACGATGCCCTTAATTCTTGCAGCATAGCTCTAAACTCGAACCTACCAAGTGCTTGTCAGTCAGACCACACACAGTAAAGGTCTATACATTAGTCAGAATAGAAATTATTACTAAAAATAATAAGAGGGATGTATTTTTAAGCACTTTAACATTGAAAATGTAAAAAAAAAACATATCAAAGCAAATCTGTCTACCTAAAATAATGATATTATAGTACTATACATACCAACAACAAACGAGCTGCCTTTAAAAGTGACTATAAAAAATAAATTACCTACCTATACTACTTACCTACCTATTAATTATATACCTGCTTTACTGCTAATCCTAATTATGATAGGTGTGTGATTTTATTAATTTTGCTACACCCTAGCAGGGTTCATGTACGTCACTTATTCACATACGAACATCTCTTGTAAACTTACTATTTAAGTACATGATTGCAATAAATGAATTATGAATTATGTAAAATAGGCTTGTGTCAACTAACAATGAAATCAATGGATGAAAATTGTAGACGTAATTCTAGACGTAAATTGTAATATTAAACAGGGAAAACCGAAATAATTCCACATAAAAATTAATGATTATTGTTATTTTTATAAATTAAAATCAAATAAATACCCCCCCTGGCCCCTCCGCTGTGAACGTCAATCAGAACGTATTACGTCACATAGTGGTATGCCGCCATTGTTGTTTTGACGCTTGGTTAACTTTTTCATACAACAGCACAAGTGAACACAATCGTTTGCCACTATGTGACGTCATTCACGACGCCATGACACTTTCTTGTGTTTTTACGCCAGATTAAAAATATTTTCTTAAAACTTAAAATATGTGTTTTAAATATAATTTTTATTAGAATCCCTTCTGTTCGGAGATTGAGAGACCATGCGAAAAGCGGTTTTCAAGCTGGCTGGACACGTTTGCGTTCAATTATCTCGGGTTCTCTAGCGTCACATAAACTGAAATAAGCGTGATTAGCCGTCACCTAAAATTGTGTATTGACCTACTTAAACGAGGCTCATTTGGAAGAATTGTCCAGGCAGCCTGAGTCACATCATCCAGGGCTGGAATCTAGTGTCGCTGGATCCAGCTATTAGTTTGATGTAAATCGGTCATAAATTAGTCGCAGCCAGAATCGTACCCAGCGGGATGAGAACGCCGTTTGCGCTGCGGTCACCCTTATTTCTTTGCCGCTTAAAAAATGCGCGCTATGACATCCGCCGCGCATGCGCGTTAATACACATCCTGTGCTATGATTCTAATAATACTCGTACAGACCTACCAACTTATCTGAGAAATTAAAGATAGTGGCGAGTCATAAGAATGTTACTTGAACCAATCACAATAACAGTTCTGAAATTTTATATTTCAATAGTAATGACTATAGAGCAATTTCACAGATGCTGTGGCAGGTCTATACACTAATGTATCATGTATTAACTACCAATATAGTTTGACTATCCGGTTGAAGGTACGGTCTCCGTGGCGGAGTGGTAGTGCGTTCGGTTGTCATGACGGTGGCTAATTATGATAGACTGTACCCAGTTGGCGGAAGCACCTGAATGTCCGAAAAAGAGATGATTTCGTGCTTGTCAGATCTCAGGCCTGGAGAACGAAGGCCTGAGATCTGACAAGCACGAAATCATTGACCTATCCTCACAGAAAGTCTCTATGACATGGCTCCTTTGCACAGTTGCAACTTCCAACCACTGATTAACACGCCAGAAAAAACAGGAGTTTCCAATCTCAAAACTCAATCAAGAATACCAGGACAGTTAGTTCTTCCTGTCTCTCAGTTTGAGGGTAAAATACGTGGAGAACTTAGCGGAATTGATGCGTGACGGCGTGGCGTCGTGACTGGCCGTAATCGTGGTAGGTTGGAGGTGATTGACAGAACCCCTGACGGACCTTGAAGGTTTGAAGACCTCAATATGATCAGTTCTGATTCTCTACAACTAGCCGACTTCGCTAGCGTGATCAAAGTTTTATCACTGAGATGAACTTTTTTTAGCACAATAATGAAGACGAAGATAACTCGGTTTCTTGGTGGCGTATCAAGATGAAAAATACACCAGTTTTTAAGTTTGCCCTCCAGCAATACAACTTTGAACGCGCATTCAATTTTTAGACTAAGAGCGGGCCGTATGCAACCCTCATCGAGTAGCAAGATGCGACCTATCCAGGGTGATGCCTATTAAAAAGGTAAGTCTTAAAGTACAGGGTTGCCTGGGCCTAACCTGGAGCTTAAAGCTCGAAGATGAGGTAGGGTTGCATACGGCCCGCTCTTAGGCTATCTTTATCTTTTTTTATCTTTTATCTTTTATCAAAAAAAAGACCCTTCATATGATTTTCTTAGGCTAGTGTCAATTTTATCACCAATTCCTCGGGTAATGGTCATTGAGCTATTACATTATACTCCAATGGTGATAGTCAGCCATTTGTCACAGATATGTATCGGTGCTATTTCCATCAGGAATCTCAGGACGCATACGTAAAGCCCGTCACAGACGGAGCTATAATATATAGCACGAGGCAGCCAGCTCTCCCATCACCATTCGCTTTGTGTGCAAAGCGGGGGTCAAGCAGAATGATTGATTCGCCATTTTGTTTGACCCCCGCTTTGCGTGAAAGTGAATGGCGACGAGAGAGCTGGCTGCCTCGCGCTATAATATATATTATAGCTGCCGTGTGTGATGCCCTTAAGAAATCACATTAGCCACATGCCCACAATGGTCGCATACCTCTTGTACTAGCATAAAGATTAATCTTATCCATATCTATGAAATGGAAATCTGTGTACTTAGGGTAAAGTCTAGGGCCACCTTGAGTAATAACTGCCTACCAAATAGCCAGGCAAAAGCGACAGCTTATCTGATGATGAAAAATGATAATGGTTCTCGGACTGTACGAACAGAGATCGACTGCTGGACAACGCCCGCCCCAAGGATCTCCGCAATGACCGGTCCTGCTTGACGCACCTCCAGTGGTTTCCCTCGACCTCGCCAGATCACGCAATAAAAGTTAACATCAAACGAATATCCTCGAGATTTTTTTTTCTAACGATGCGGTTTCTTTACGTTGCCTTAAGTTTATTGTAGACGAAGTATCATTTTTTATTGCTCATCCTTCCCTAAGAGGTTTATTAGGAGCAGCTCCGTTATCCTGACACCAGGATTTTCGAGGTCGGTCGTTAAACTGTATGTTACTAAAAATTCCAGAGCTCCTTAAAAAGTCTCGATGAAAAGGTCTTGCCTCGCTCTTCAAATTCAATCCGCACGGATGTAAATACATATTTCAACAAAAATTTGGCTTAATATTATGAGAGAATGATGTTCTATTATTAATAAATCGTCTGAACAAACCGTGAAAACCCGGTTTCGGCGGTTCCCGTGTGATATCTATCGACGAAACGTTTTTTGGTTAAAATCTTCGACGGTCACGTCTTGCGTCTTGCTTGGGACCATTGACTCCTTACAATGCCAAGTTTTCCAAATTGTTACTCCAATGTTGTTATTTAGTTCCATAATTAAGTATGTTTTATTTTGAAACTGCAGAAATATTTTTCAAATCGTATGATACGCGTAATGGTTTTTAATTAACCCCCGACGCAAAAAAGAGGGGTGTTATAAGTTTGACCGCTCTGTGTCTGTGTGTCTGTCTGCGGCACCGTAGCTCTTAAACGGCTCAACCGATTTGGATGCGGTTTTTTTTATTTGAAAGCAGGTTTCTTAGCGATGGTTCTTAGATATGTTTCATCAAAATCGGTTCAGCCGTTTCAAGGTCATCAGCTCTTTTGTTAGCTGTGGTAGGGTTCTTAGACCCATAATGTGTCTTTACTTTTACTTTCAAACATACGTGTGACCTAAAATTTGAAACACCCATGTATGCTATATAACTTTGCATGATAATGGAATTATCGGTCTGATGCTGCAGCCAGGATATCCAGCATTTTAGTAAACTCTTGAAAAAATAATAGCAGATATGTCGTGTTTGGATTCGTTTTGATCAGTATTTGATTCTACATACAATGAAATGGTGGCTACACGATGAGCTGATGCTGTAGCCAGGATGGATATCACGCACACTAGTACTCTCTTAAATAAAAACAAAATTGAAAATTTTAAAAAACCCACGCCGGATGTTAAAACATATTCAAATAAAAACAAACAATTAAATATACATAATTTATTAGTATGCCTTTTTAAAACTAACTGGCGGTAATCAAAATGATGGATGTTGTTTGGATTTGGCAGAAATTTGGTATGTGCGATATTGAGACTACTAATTACTTAGTGTCCAAGCGGCCACCTATCCTCGCTGTTGCAGTATTTCTTTATAGTCTACCGCCATGCGCCATAAAACATGTCCAAGAACCTGATCTGTAAAGATACCGGTTCAGTAGTTTTGAAAACTCCTGTAATGCCAACTTATCTGGCTACTGCAGGGCTCCCTGGTGGTCTACCGCCTCAAAACATATCCAACAACCAGCTCCAAAATGAAGCCTTTTGAATGCAAAAAACCGCATCGAAATCGATTCAGTACTTTTTGAGAACTCCTGTAGTGCCAACTTATCTGGCTGCTGCAGCGCTCGTGGTCTACCTCCATAAAACGTATCTAAGAACCCGCTCCAAGATGAAGCCTTTTGAATGCAAAAAACCGCATCGAAATCGATTCAGTACTCTTTGAGAACTCCTGTAGTACCAACTTATCTGGCTGCTGCAGGGCTCCCTGGTGGTCTACCGCCCCAAATCATGTCTAACAACCAGCTCCAATATGAAGCCTTTTGAATGCAAAAAACTGCATCGAAATCGATTCGGTAGTTTTTGATAACTCCTGTGTTGCCAACTTATCTGGCTGCTGCAGCGCTCCCTGATGGTCTACCTACATAAAACATATCTAAGATCCTAAGTTGAAGTGATACCTTTTCAATGCAAAAAACCGGAACTAAATCGGTCCAGTGGTTTTCGAGATAGAAGGTAACAAACAAACAAACAAACAAACAAACAAACAAACAAACAAACAACCTCTTACCCCAAACGCATATACCGCCTCCGTTCCGTTCCGTCCGTCGTGGGTAAAAATACTCTCCAATTCGATAGTGATCCTTTTATAGATATAACTGTACTCATATATCATAATTTATTTGTAATAAAGTTTAAAAATTATGAAATAAAAATAAATTAAAAATTTAAAAAGTCAAAAATTAAACCTTTTGTTGAGCCATCAAATTCGATAAAGTAACACCTATATATTTTAATTTTATTATAGAAATTGATGGATGGCACGATTTGGTTTGCTCGTTGAAATGACGCTTTATTGTCACGTCGGGGTACCGCTAAGTTTTTACGTCCAATCTAGACGTGAAACCATTTAAAAAAAAAAAAAATATCGTATCAAAGCAAGTTGTTCGGATATGCTAGCAAATTAATAGATAGTGTAGCGTTACCAAAGAAAGCTAGCTAGCCTGTGGTTGACTACCCCGACGACGTGACATTATAGCGTCATTTCAACGAGCAAACCAAATCGTGCCATCCATCAATTTCTATAATAAAATTAAAATATATAGGTGTTACTTTATCGAATTTGATGGCTCAATAATAGGTTTAATTTTCAACAATAGGTTTTATTTATGACATTTTAAATTTTTGCTTTTTTTTGCTTCGGGGGTTTTTAAATTTTTATTGTCCGAGCGAGCGTCTCCGTTTGAGCTTGGCCAAAATTGCTTTTGTATGTCCATCTGTCCGTCTGTTCCACTCTACAGGTCGCGTTTCTCAACCGATTCTCGTGAAATTTTGTAAGCAGTTCGATAAATTAATCGTCAGTTTTTGGAAATTTTAAAAAATGACAGAGTTTATGAGGGTTAGAAACGTAAAAGAATCATAAATCAGCCATTTAAAAAATATATACTTGCAGAGCCACTAGTTTTTAATTATAATGGTTTTTTATACTCAAATTAATTTAAACTAGCGGTCCGCCCGCAGCTACATTCGCGTTATGTAAGATTTTCCCATGGGAATAAGACTTTTTCCCTTAAAAGTATCCTATGTGTTATTCCAGGTTACAAAGTATCTATCTACATTCCAAATTTAATCCAAATCCGTTGAGTACTTTAGGCGTGAAGGCGGAACAAACATCCAAATATGTATATTTTCATATTAATAATATTAGTGTGAAGTGTGATTTAATAATAATAATAATCTTTATTGATTAAGCCTAATTACATTTATCCATGATGTCTAAAGAGAAAAGTACAATAAGGCTAAGGTCGCATATCTGTGGTGTTCGCATATAAGTGTAACGAAGAGCTCCCAAGCTAGAATAATCTGTATTATGGGAGCCACAGGGAGTTAATGTTAAGGTACGTATCTAATCTACTTTCTACCTGTACCTACCTATATAATGATATAGTATATTATATATTAATTTTGTAATACATAGCAACGTAGCAAATAACAGTAGAAGTAAAATAAAGTTAAACAAAATAACCATCACGAAGAAAGAAAAAATTTTACGCGCCCGCCCTTCCGTCCTTTTTTATGGGAACCATAGTAAATGCCAAGAAGTGGGACTGGATCGTGACCAGTAGTAGAAGGAGAGGGAAGGCCTTTGCCCAGCAGTGGGACAAAATAGAGGCTATATAAAAAATACATAGCGATATTTAATTAAAATATTACCAAAGTAAATAACGCTGTGTGTACCTATTTTAATTTAAAATTCGGTACCATCATCATCGGTGGGAAATATTAGTTGACTTTCACTAAAATATTCCACTATTTAAATCTCGTCATAATCTAGTAATCGAACATGCACGTCGTCATGCCCATTATGAAAAAAAAATGTCCTGCTTTTTACAAGTTTATATTTTTAGATTCAGTGTTTGTAATAAAATCTTGTAAGTTATTGATCTACTTACCGATGAAATGCAAGTGTTCAGGTTCTGATGAATTGTCATCAGCATCACCACGGACAGCGCAGACTCGGTACTTTGAATATGCTTACATAAAACTTTGATAGCGAAACATAATCTGAGAGGGAACGGATAGTGACACCTCCGTGAGAGACACGAACCCGAAACTTTGTATTCAAGGTAGTCTGCTTACATCATCATCATCATCATCGTGTGGGTTGTAAGGTCGACAACCTGCTTACAAGAGTACTCCTTGTCCACTAAACAGCTTGTTTTTAAAAATAATTTTTAATTAAGCTTTGTATTAGTATTACCTATATCAATCATCTTTGGTGTAGAGTAGAAGGCACTAAAACTGTGTACTGCCAGTATAGCAAAGAAATTTTCCTACAGCACACCGAAAGACGCATTGTGCTTGCAATCTTGCATTCAAAGATATATTTAGCTCTTGTCAAATCAGTCACAATGTCACAAAGCGGCATTCAGTTGCATTATTCGCTCGATCGGCACTTCCAATTGTTGTGAGACTCACTTATTTAGGAACTAGGACATTGCAGTTGTCCGTCTATTCAGTCGGATACGTTGGCAAGCAAAGTCCGAAGGATACTTGCACGGTACAGTGAAGGCAGATAATAGATGTGACGCTTCATGCCAATTTAAAGGTTTGTATGAATTTGTGGTGTAGCACGGAGTGGGAGCGTCGACACGTGGTGTAGTAGCTAGGGCGGCTGCCTTCGTCCAGGAAACGCGGGTTCGATCCCCACCACGTAGCAAGCAATCAAGGTTTTCAAACGCTCTTACGGTAAAGGAAAACTTTGCGAGGAAACCAGACACTTCTGCGAAGAAGAACAATGGTCGTGTTTGAAGTTGATCGGCTCGCACTGGACCAGACAACGCACCATGGTCGACTAGAGACTGAATGAATGAATGAATGAATATTTATTTGCTCAAAACATGGTTTATACAGATCGCCCTACATCAGGGTGGCCCCTCGTTGTGGAGCTATCGATGATGACGTAATATTTCGTGCTGATTCCTAGCATTGCTTTATTCACTGTCGTATTCTTGTTTTTAAAACCACAAAACAATCTTAGTCGAGTATCGAATGTAAGTTAAGATATAAATGAGTAAAGTGACTCTCTGGCACAGATAAACCCTAGTTTGCGTGGTAGGAAAGGACAAATTGTAAAACACTGTTTATTAAATGTCAATCAAAAAAATATCGTTGTGGATTGTGGAAATCATTGTTCGGCTGTGACGGTGAATCCATGCGTACAGAGATATCCCTATGATGCGTGCAGAAATATACAGTGTAAATTAATGGCGAGTTAGGGTTCAACATTCCAATAAATTTTTTATTGTTTAATAATTTTATTGAACTGATCTCGACATAATAGGGGATCTGACTGTTCCTAAATTTACCATATATTATTAATTATTTTTAAAATATAGATTAGTAGCAGACGATTTGCGGAGAAAGGATTCGGTTGAAAAATAATGGCTCGATGTTGAAAAACGAATTTACAGTGATTTTTTAAAGTTTCAATATGTCTGTCTCTTTCAAAAACTATTTTTTGTATGGAGATTATATGGTGTTACTAACAAATGACGTCACAAGTGGGTATGTGCCTTTCTGTCTAATCTTGAATTTCAAACTTTTCTAACTCGGTCAATTTTAAAGATAGAGAAAACATTCTTTTAATGTTCGATACCAGAAACCAAGACAGCTGTCATACACGTACAATTTTTTTTTCTGTTTCTTTTGCACCCATTTGGTTTTCATATTTCCTGCCTGTTGTCAAGACGGCATTCTTACGATGCGAAAACTTTAAGTACCTACAGACATCAGCCCGTTACAATTGTATTATGTGTATAGATTTTTTTAAACCTACTTCAAAGTTATTACATTATTTGTTTTATCTTTTTCAGGTTACTCTCAAGAAAACATGGTGCAAAGCAACAACTTAAACAGGTAAGGCTAAGTATTTTCAGCTATAGAGCCCATCATACATAAACTAAAAGTTGTTTGAACAAATAAATATAATTATGTAGATTATAGGGATAGTTTCAACAAAACAGATACCTACAGACATAGTTTCATTTAAATTCATGAGGTCATCCAACAATTAGCTATGCATCACAGCGGAGCCGTCATCCTGTTGTTTGTTTTTGAAAGGATTTCTAAATAATGGCCAGTCTATTTGAAATCACAAACAAATAATGTCGCCGTGTCGTGTTGAAACAAAGGTACCGTGCTATATGCAGCCTTGTTCAAAAAGTTGTTTAATGTTCACACGAAACCAAGCTATAAGGGCGCTTAGAGACGAGCTACCAGCAGGCAGGATGATACGACGAGTACCGCCGACAACCTGCGACAGTAGCCGTCGCGGTCGGCTGTCATGTCACGCGATCGCCGACAACCACCGACGACCTGTAGCGGGCTTTTGTTGGTAGTATTGTCGTGGTAGTGCTCGTGTCGTCTGTAAGTGCCCAGTTTAATATTTTTCCATGAGGCCTAAAACTTGATGACAGTGGGTAGCGTAATAACGAAAGATGTCACGCTCGTGGCTGCCATGGGGCGCAGAAGTTTCAGTGAGATTTGATTTAGGCATAAACACTCTCATTCTACGGTATAAAGACGCTAAAATCAGTGTCTAGTCGCATGTGCTGGCTACTTTTCGCGAACACGTCCGTATGCGCCCTTATCCAGAAGATGCTATTTATCTTGCATTGAAAAGTGAACACATCAAGATTGTAGGATCCCAGGCCCAGGAGCTTCGATGCACTTTTGCCTTTACATTTCTAAATCTGTTAGCTAACGCACAACCTTGGCTGGCCATTAAACTTATCCGATTTTGTTTCACAACTTTTCATGTAAGTCGTACTTTTTTTTATACTTGGTCGGTCAGTTTTGATTTGTATGGTAGTTTATGTTTAGTCTAAATTGTAATGCTATGCGATATAATGCTAATCCCAAAGCGAATGTGCTTGGCGATAGACAAAAGTTCTATTAGGACTTGGGACTTTTTACGTAAACTCGGGAGTAGTCGATTTCTTGTAATGTTGTTCAGATAAGATGAGACTGAACAAAATCCTTATTCGTTGAATGCTTTTGAAAACCTGACTTATAAACAAGCTTCATACTTTATTTGTAACAGAAATGTATTTTGTTAGCGGCTAATTAGCTAAACGTCTTCGTCGGTAGTTTGTTGGCTAGAGCCGCTGCCTCCCGCCCGGGAGACGCGAGTAGTTCGATCCCCAACGCGTACTCAATGTGTTTTCGAATTCTACTACGAAATCGTGAGGAAACTTGCACACTTCTGCGAAGAATTCAAAGGTAGCTTGTGAAGTCACCCGCTCTGGGCCAGCGTGGTCGTATGGCCTGATTGCCTTTACCGGCCCACGTCCGATAATCGGTAACCTTGGTAACCGACTTTTTGTAGGATAAAAATGGAACGTACCCAAGGAACGTACTGATTGCAATAGTGCAGTGCAACGCACATGTCCTACAAAAAGTCGGTCAAATAGGAGGAAAAATTGTCCCGATTATCGATCCTACAAAAAGTCTGACGTGGGCGGGCATCCTTAGGGTAGGCTCGAGCCCCTCAGTGGGAACGTATATTGTACCCATAAAGAGTAGATTAGTTGAGAACGATGTTGTATCTATTTTGATGGTAAAATATTATTAGATGTAGAACTACATGGAATTGCAGTGTTTTTGGCACGATAGCCCAGCAGGTCGGGATCTGTTTCTGGTGCCACTTGACATTTAGGTCATGCCTCGACACTGGACCAAAGTTAGGTCGAATAATTTCTGGCCCAATTCCGCTAAAATGCTTATCATTATAAGCTCTCATAGTGCTTTTCATAGTGCTTCAGGCTCTCATAGTGCAAAAAGGTAACAAACAGTCTACAGTTATTTTTTTATATAAAATACTAGTTGCATTAGAACTTCATAAAGGTATAAAATTAGTACTAAAATCTAAGGAAAGCATTTACAGTTACACAGTTAGTTGAGGAAGCACGTGTAATATTTAAATTTCTGTAACTAAAATATCAGGATATGATATAAATACTCATAAGTGAGTAAATTCATTGCATCTCTTGGGTGAGTAAAGGAAAGTACACATCCTCAAGACAGCTCATCCGTAGATGTATTTCATGAGAATTAGGTCTAGATGCCTTGATGGACGCGGATGAGTAAACATAACACTACAGTGTGTTCCAAAACTCTAAGATTATTTCCACGATTTTTAATACCGTGTGACATTCCCGAAAAAAGAAAAAAAGAAGGCCAACTGCGTGCCACGAAAAGCGTCGGGTTTCGTTGTTTACTACAGTTAAAATTTTGTCACAGTATGTTTTTATTATATTTCTACCGATTTTCTTTTACATTTTATAACTTGCCTTGCTAACATGTAAAGGGCTCACTTTGATAATTTTCCGGTCAAATTAATTAATGTGCACAATTAATTATATAATTATATGGACACTTGGCTAGACGGAATGACGGCCGGTGGACCAAAGCAGTCACAGAGTGGTTGCCAAGGGGAACAACAAGGCCAGTGGGCAGACCACCAGCCCGATGGTCCGATGACATTGCAAAACTGGCAGGATCGGGCTGGATGCGGATGGCACAGGACCGTGAGGAGTGGCGCAGTCGAGAAGAGGCCTATACCCAGCAGTGGGTGGATGTGGGCTGCATAAGATGATGATGTGCACTACTTACTACCGTCACTTTTCACATTTCCAAATACCAAAAATTAGTAACAATTTGCACTCTAAATACTTATAACTGAAATGTACGCTAGAATCGATAACTTGAAATAAAATAAAAGATCTTTATCTCTTGCAGGCATTACCAACCACTTCACTTCTATAACACTGTTTAAAGAATGTCGAGGACTTATTTTCTTATTTCTTAAAAAGTGAAACTATAAACACATGAAATATAATATGTAGGGTTTCCTAAGTTCAAGTACAAAATCCTATAATTAAAGACGCACCATATGCTAGTCCTGCCTGCACACTCTGAATTTATATATTATAGGTATTTTCAGGCGCGGATTGACTCGACTCGGCGCGGCGCCCAGTCGCCGCTAGCGTCGCGACGCGCCGCCCGCGCGACGCTCATACAGCTTCTAATTCCATATTCAAAATTAGCGGGATAACTTTACGCATTCTAAATTTAAACAATCCAAGAACTAACGAATCGAATTAAGACTTGCCATCTCAATCGAAATATTAGTTTAGAATCGAAATGTTTAAACTTTTATAGTGTTGTTGAACTTGCGAACTTGAAAATGAAAGTGAAAAGTTAAGAGTGAGTGCTGAAAACCAGTGTGTAATTCATATCTCCTGATGAAGATGAAGAGAAGGATATTCACAGATGAAGTTCCTTTTTTGTTTATAGTACCATTTACTTTTTATTCTTAAATCCTCGTTCAGAAACTTATTCAGATTATTTAAACTCTACATTATCAACAAGCGACTTGCTATGAAAACAACAATTATTTTATATTAAAGCTATGTTTATATGGTACTCTACAATAGGGGATCGGACTACTGTTTTTATTTTATAAATCCATACTTCTTAGTTTCTGCTATCGAACACTAAAAGAATCTTTAAAATTTACCGAGTTATAAAGGTTTGAAATTCAAGATTAGACAGAGAGGCACATATCCACTTGTGACGTCATTTTTGTTAGTAATGCCATATAATCTCCATACAAAAAATCGTTTTTGAAAGAGACAGACATATTGAAACTTTAAAAAATTACTGTAAATTCGTTTTTCGACCGATTCTGTTTTTTTTCTTCGCGAACCGTCTGCTACTAATCTATATTTTAAAAATAATTCATAACATATGGTAAATTCATAAAATATGGTGAACAGTCCGATCCCCGATTATCTGGAGTTATTAACCTTTTTCATATAATTTTAACGATATAGCACATGCGTTATATATATATACATCATCAAAGGCCCGTTACAGTCCACTGCTGGACTATATATATATATATATCATGAACAGCTTATATACGTCCCCACTGAGGGGTGGTATATTATATTATATACTATATTAAATACTATTATTATAAAGAGAGAAGTCCGTACTGATTGACTGAGTCATCAACGCACAGCCGAAACTACCCGTGCGAAGCCGAGGTTGGCCCCTAGTATATTGTATAATTCGCTCGCGTGCGTGTGTAAACAAAAAGAGCATTTTATCAGAGTGTTTTATCATTATTCTAATTGGATCGCAGATGATAGCGAAAGTAGGAAAAAAACTCGAGTACCAACATTTATGTACCTATTAATAAACACAATAAGTGCGATGACCCTTGTTTTAGATCGGATCTGAAAACATTCATGGTATTTGGCAAGTAAAATAAAACTCTCGTGAAGTTTGAGCTAATTTGCGCTTTACATGTAGAGGATAAGCGCCACATTGTCACGGATCAACAGGGCTTTTCTAGTTTTCTTTCAAATTATTCAAAGAGTAATAATAATGTTTTGTTAGCCGAATTAAGTAGTATACCTGTATATATAGGTACTTACAGTATGATATATTTATTCATAAAATCTAGAACAGAATAGAAAAGCATACAGGATTATTTTATACATTATTTATCTATATAATTTTTCTAATAATCTGATTACTTTCTAGAACAATTTCAGCTGTAATTTGCAGCCTATTTAAGCAGCCCGCATATATACGTAATATATTTATTTTACATAACATTCAAATAATAAAGAATAAGAAGACATTTAGAAAAACGACACAACAGGAAATATCTTCCAGCTTCCACTTGCCAGTTGCCGTTTTATCCAGTGCATCCAAACCCAAAGAGTTTGTGTTGTACGCAGTTAGTACTACTCATAATGTAACTGTGACACTTACGAGTTAATTCCTGGGATTTTTGGTAATTGGCCTATATACCGTTTTGTTTAAGCTACCAGGGGAAAAGACATTGCGGCAGAAGATGGTCAACAAGATATTTCTATTCTAGTTCGTGGAATATTTAATTCGACGGCTCCGTAGCCCAGGTGGTAGTGTATCTGCCTCCGACGCACAGGGTCGCGGGTTCGAATCCCGCCCAGGGCAAACATTTGTGTGATGAGCACTTGTGTTTGCCTTGTGTCTGGTAGTTGTTTATCTATATAAGTATGTATTTATCTATTTGTGTAATGTATATCAGCTGTCTGGTACCCATAGTACAAGCTCTGCTTAGTTTGGGATCAGATGGCCGTGTGTGAAGATGTCCCCACATATTTATTATTATTATTTATTATTAATCACTTAACAAATTAGAACGGACACGATATACCGCATAGAGTGCACGCACTCTGTAAACAGTCTTTTTTCATCCGGAATTTTAAAGGCGCAGGGTCGTGGTAGGGAAGAATGTGTCCCCCTTTATGATAGTTTTTCGATCGATAACCAGCTCTTCCGAGATGGTTAAAACTATAGCTCTTAGGGGAAAAGTAATTGTTAATATGAAAACAAAGCTTGAGGTAGGTACTAAACTGAAATCCAATTGAAAATACAATTGAATGCGTAGTTATGGAGGGCTTAGCTGGATCGAGAATTTAGAAAATTTCTTATTTACTCAAAATTTGTTGGGGTACAAATGATTTGAATAATTATACTTTTAATAAACTTGGAAGAGGGTACTAACTATATACATACACCAACCATATTCGTCTAGGGCGAGGGGCCCTGCAAGCTATATACATCGGGTTTTCCATCTCAAAAGGTTGACTGCGATTTCTGGTGATTCACCTTTTTTTCACAAACATATTGCCTTACCCATAGATAAATTAGAACTCTGAATAAAACAAAGTTTTTCAATCTTTTTAAATACCCGACCCCTTAGAGGTTGAAAAATTCTCGCGACCACCTTAGGCCATAGACAGACAGACAAAAAGCTAGTAATTTAAAAGACTACGTTTATGATTTTTTCCATTTCATTTCTTTAGTACCTATATTCATTATTAAGACCTACACTGCAAGAAGCTGCGAGAGTTATGAAAGTAAGTTGTGTAAAGCAACCAGTTGCTCAAAAACAAAGTTATAATGCTTCAAAGTTGATGGTTAAGAGGTCCGACGTGACATGTGACGTCATATGTCACGCGGGCCATACATCCGCCATAGAAAATTTGGGACAGATTTTGATTCTGTTTTGACCTAGGTTTTGACTGTCAGTATTCTATTTTTGTATACTTTCAGATCAACTATGAAAAAAGCCTTTCATTTATCTAAGAAAAAAACTAATATATTTTTATGCATATTACCTATTAGAGGTTTAATCAAACGAATAGCCTATCAGCCGGCCGATTGCCGTTATCATACAAAATCGGGCGCTTTACTTCGTGGTATTCGGAAAGCACAGCCTCTCCTAACCTTACTATACTTACCCAAGGTAGATACAAAGTCTAAGTGTAGTGTTGTGGTAGCTAGTATATAAATTTCAAGAACATCTTCACCAACGGCACCGTCTACTGCTATCCCAGCTAACTACATTCATTTACCAGTCACTTATCTAATCAGTCTTATGAGGAATGAATAAACCGCGGCTCCCGTGAGCGCGATCGTGCAGCCCTTGCAATGGCAATCTTGTCCTTGGTTAGTTTAGTTATGCTGTTTACTGAAACGGAACTTGAATTCAACCTATTGTACCTGCGTTCGTCTGTATCTACCTACGAATAATTCGTAGGTATCTACTCACTCACATCGAATTATCTATATATCTGTCTAATAGGTATCAGCCTATTGCAGTCCACTGTTGGACGTAGGCCTCCCCAAGGGCACGCCAAAGCGCACGATCACCCGCTTTCCTCATCCAGCCACCACCAGCGACCTTCCTCAGGTCATCAGTCCACCTGGCAGGGGGGCGTCCCACACTACGTTTCCCGAGACGTAGTCTCCATTCGAGAACCCGTCTGCTCCAGCGCTCATCGGTTCTACGACAGACGTGGCCAGCCCACTGCCACTTCAGCGTGCTACACTATTAATTTATATCCACTAAAAACTCCATATTATTTAAATAATATACTTACATGTAGGTACTATTTTACTGAGCATTTTGCATGCATGCATGAAAAAGGCACTAGCTTTACCAACACTTGCATGAGGTCCACTACAAGAGCCAATCTGCAGAAATAGTCTAAACCTTGATTTGGCTCTGACCTTCGCCCGTTTAATAACTCCGACACCGGTCGATCATTGACCGTACCCATACTATAAGAAGAATATTACGAGCCCTGTTGCCGATTTCGTTGGTTTAGTTAAGTGGCATAGCAAGTTAGTAGGGCAGACTGTCCTGTCCCGGCGCCCACGCCGCGCCATCGGATCTATATCCGTCCGAGTTGACAAGTAGCGTATGGTCACAGTCACAGACAGACAGACATATAACATATTATTATATAAGGTGAAAAGATGCGTTAGACGACAACTTGACAAAAAATATTTCCAGTTTAACAGGAAATAGTTCTGTGCTTGTCTTGTTCGTTTTCTTTTGAGTTTAGAATTCGTTAACTGACTGTTTGCTTTGGCAGGAAAGTTCTTGAATGGCTAACTGGCAGATGCATCATAATTGGTCCCTGATCTGGTGAAGATTGCATGCGCAAGACCAGTCATGTAGAGATCTTTAGGAGAGGCCTTTGTCCAGCAATAGACGTTTTTCGGTTGAGTTGTTGAACTGAATATCTAATAGTTATGAAATGAAATTATTCCCATCTCTTGCAAGTCGAAAAAGTTTTTTAACGCTGGCAATTCCTGTCCACTTCCTCACATTCCCCATGTTCCTTCTCACTTCTTTACTATAACCCGAGCAGATAAAGAATAGATCTGAAAAAGGCGTCCGCTCGCATGCTAACTCGCTCACAATCTATCGCTGTCTATACACACACAGTGAAGTACACGTTGCAAAAAAATTATTATAATAATCAGGGGTTGGATTTAGAAACAATTGGAATCGATCGGAGGAAACTGAGCATGTGGAGAGGTTCAGAGGGCTTAACTGAATCCCGCTACTTCAACTTAACCTTCAGGAGGCTTCAAAAATAAATTAATGAAAATATAAATTTCATATCACACAAGCGGTTTATAAAACCATTTCTCTCCTCCTGAAGCAATTTAAACACAAATAAATAATAAAGACAAATTAAATAATCCAGTGTTATATTTACCCTTGTACATATTTATTATTGCTCCTTATTTATTTTATTAATATTTTTGTCATTATTATTAGTATCATTAATTAATAATAATAATAAACCCGTCCCGTCCCGTTTTAAATCATAATAATAAAACATAACATATTTATAACAAAAAAAGTCAGTAGGAAAAATTAAAATCGTTTTTTGAGAACTTGTTTTGCCAACTGTACCTTAAGTACCCGCCGCCATTTTCAGATCTATTCTTTATCTGCATGGCTTATATATATTATTTCTATCATTATAATTTGAAATTTAGGTGGTATCGAACGTGCCACAAAAACGGATCTTTGTCAAAAAAAATCACAAGTTTTGTTGACGTGTCTCAGTTATCTCAGTACCTCCTCATTTATTATGACTCTATGGATCCAGCTAATTGAATATCAGAGAAACAAAAGAATTTAATATTGCGTCACGCATCACATCGTATTATATAAACATCTATGAATTGAGTAAAGTAGAGTAGGGTATACGAGTTAAATAGGTTAAAATCCCTATAGCTCAATTAGTCACAAATAGAGATGGGCGGTGGGTTAAAACCCAAACCACCTGACCAGGTAAAAACCCGGTGATTTGGGTTTTAACCCGGTTTTTACCCATAACAACCCATTTTTGTGGGTGTTTATTATAATAATTGATGATAAAATAAAAATAAAAACTTTATTGTATATCTTGATGAAAATACCCTGTTTATATGCAATATGCGCAACTTCAATAATGTGGAAAGCCCAAAGTAGCAGCCAATTATTTTGTTTATGAGACAATTTCTATGAAACTTTGTTTAGAATTTGTTTGTATTTGTATATTCTAGCGTAAAGCATTTTACTAAGTTTAAGAAAACCTACATGCGTAAAAGATATTGATGTATATCAGCGCTCCAGCCGCTTGACTCACATCGACTCAAATAAGTTCAACCAAATAAACATTTTTAAAATAAAACAGTAGAAATCTGTAAAATGTCGCCATCTTTTAATGCTCAAGGTGCATGAAAGGAGCCTCCCCGAGCGACGTACCGCTACCGCTACTCGGTAGTACGTCTGGCGCACCCTGGGCAACAGTCTAGCGAATTTTATTTCTAGCTGACTGGCGAATCCTTTCCCCACGATGGCGAATCAAAATCAACCATACAGTCCAGTGTTAAAGCCGGCACTGTATGTAGTCTCGATTAACATCGAGGGTTTCTCGAAAGACAAATCAGAACTCTTATCTGAACTCTGTCGCAAGACACACTGCGATGTACTGTGTGTACAAGAAACCCATCGAGATGAAACACAATGCCGACCACACGTAGCTGGACTCACTCTTATCTCTGAGACTTAACACCCGAAACACGGTAACGCAGTGTTTGTTACTCCCGGAGTAAGAGTAAAATCCTCTGAATGTTCGACCCAGAATGGCATCGAGGTGATTACCTTGGACCTCGACCACTGCTCTGTTACCTCTGTTTATAAGCCCCCCGGGACGCCTTTCCGGTTCTCCCCTCTCTCAAACTTTGACGATCAGCAACGGGTGAAAATTGTAATCGGTGATTTTAACAGTCATAATCCACTCTGGGGCTACAATGACCTTGACGACTGTGGTCAAGCGGTCGAGACATGGGCTGAATCTAACAATTTGACTTTTGTTCATGACCCAAAACAACCGGCTTCCTTTAATAGTGGCCGATGGAAGAGGAGATACAACCCAGATCTAATCTTCACCAGTTCAGACATAAGTTCTCAGTGCGTTAAGACCGTATGCCCACCTATTCCTCGCACTCAACATAGGCCCATTATGTGCGAGATTAGCCCAGTCGTCCGTCCTCTACAGGTCCCCCTTAAACGCCGATTTAATTACTCCAAGGCAAATTGGGAGCAGTACGCAAAGTCAGTCGACGACGCCCTCTTGAATGTACCACCATCCCCTCGAGAATATGATCGGTTTGCTGACATAGTCTCTGAGGTGTCTCGTCACTGTATCCCCAGAGGATGCCGTACCTCCTACATCCCAGGATTATCGAAGGAGTCGGGGGAACTGTTGATGGGATACGAGACTTTGTATTGCGGTGATCCCTTTTCCGAGGAGACTACACGAGTCGGGGAAGAGTTACTGTCGCGGATTGATGAAAGTCAGCGGGACAGGTGGATTGATACTGTAAACAACATCAACATGACGCATAATAGTAAAAGGGCATGGAAAACAAGGGCATGGAAAACAAGGGCATGGTGACATCATCACCGCCATTAAATCCCTTAAGTGCGGGAAAGCCTCCGGAGTTGACAACATCTCTATGGAGCAAATTAAACACCTTGGCCCCGTCGCATTATCATGGCTGCTACAAATGTTCAACAAGTGTCTGGAATCTGCCCTAATACCAAGACTCTGGAGAAAATCGAAGGTCACAGCTATACCAAAGCCAGGAAAACCAGCAGATAACCCCAAAAATTTTCGGCCCATTTCACTCCTGTGCCATACTTATAAATTATTTGAGCGGTTGCTGCTGGTACGCCTCACTAGCTTTGTTGACCCGAAATTGATATACCAACGACCAGCCGTCCAGTCCAAATACCTCCCGCTTTGTGTATGCTGATGATCTTGCTCTCACTTCTCAAGCGACCAGTTTCGAAGAGGTTGAGGCCAATCTGACGGTAGCTCTCAAGAACCTGAGTTGCTACTACGCAGAGAATTCCCTTAAGCCCAATCCGTCTAAAACTGAGTCATGCGTATTTCACCTTCGCAATGCACAGGCGGGTCGAAAGCTCAAAATCACGTGGCGTGGGGTGCCTATTTCCCACAATAACTCCCCCAAATACCTCGGCGTGCTGTTGGATAGGTCTCTTACCTTCCGAAAGAACTGTGAGAGTGTGAAAAGGAAGGTGCATGCTCGAAACAATCTAGTGCGGCGCCTTACCACCACTAAATGGGGAGCCACACCACAAGTTCTGCGGACTACTGGTTTGGCGCTTGCTTTTTCAGCTGGCGAATTTGCATGCCCAGTATGGGACCGCTCTGCTCATGCCAAGCTAGTGGACACAGCCTTAAACGAAACTTGCCGGATCATTACTGATTGCCTGAAACCGACGCCGGTTAAGTTGCTGTTTCCATTAGCTGGCATAGCGCCTCCAGATGTCCGCAGAGCAGTTGCAAGCTCCCTTGATAGGCGTAAAATGGACGACGACACTCGGCACCCACTGAGTGGCTATAAACCAGTGCCACAACGGCTGAAAAGCCGAAAAAGTTTTATAAAGAGCGTCGAACCACTGACCAACGACCCGCCACAAGCAAAATGCAACCTCTGGCGCCGCGGAGTCTCCCTTCCTAGCCCCTTTGTCACGCCATCTGAGAATCTCCCACCCGGACATCAGTTGTCGTGGCCGATCTGGAAGTCTTTAAATAGACTTCGGACTCAGATCGGCCGGAGTAAAGATAACATGTCTAGGTGGGGATTTTCCGATAATACTGACATAAACTGTGTGTGCGGAGAAGTACAGACGATGGCCCACCTGACATCATGTCCTGCGTGCCCTGCCACCTGCACGCAGCAAGATTTGATGGACGCCACACAACCCGCCGTCCAAGTGGCCACATTCTGGGCTACAACATTATAAAATTCGACTTGCCATCGACTCGCTAAGAAGAAGAATGCTCAAGTTCTAACGGGATGATCAAAAGAAGTTGTAATTACAGTTAGCTAGCACTACACTCACTCATACCTACACTGCATGCGAACGTGGCAAGTACAAAGGTAGGAGCTAGCGCGCACGGGCGACAAAAGTCACGGTGACAGTATACTAAATGATGGAAGCTGCCTGATATTACGATTGGCCTAGGACACATGGTCAACTTCGATTAAACTATACACAGTGTTATAACATTATAACACTGTGTATAGTTTAATCGAAGTTGACCCAAGAAACGAAAACGTTTGCTGCCATCTCGGATATTGATATTTTAAACATAATTGGTACTGTTGTTTCTCTCGTTTCTAAACATAGTACCCTAAACCATGGTTCATGACTTACGAACAATAATTTTATCGCCATCTTTTTTTTTATGTTTCTTATTCAAATACCGAGATTTGCCCTTAAAAACAATATTTCCTCCAGATTTTGTGCTTTACGCCGTTTTATCCATTGCTTTGTTGGTATCTTGCTAAAATAGATGTTCTAAGCCCCTGCATTTACTGGCAAATAAGTGAAAAAATGTCACATATAATGTGCATACGCAAAATCTAATGATATATGGATACCTATATAAATTTTGTTGTAAAAATAATAAACACCCGAATTTTCACCCAGTGGGTGGGAATAAATGGGTGTTTATCGGGTAAAAACCCAGCGGTAGGTTTTAACCCGGTGGTTTGCCCATCTCTAGTCACAAAGGTGTTATCACAATGTTATAAAGATTTCTTTTTGAGTGTCATTAGAAACGCTGATCTGCATCTAATTAAACATTATAATCAGAAGTGGGTTGCTGACGGACGCTTTTTATTATTTGTCCAATTGACAATTGCAGTAGTGAAGTGACTAGTTTTCCTCACTCCTTAGATTGTCATCGCGTGGTGTCGAGACAAGCTACAGGCGACTATTCCCATTTTAAAGGATAGGGCCGTTCTCGCCGCATTGGATTATTCTTGAGAAGCTTTTTAACTAATAGGTAAAAGTCTACCTTGGTATTTTAATTTTCATACACTACATCAAAAAAGGGTTGTCTGGAAGAGACCGCACTTTCTTTTTTTATGTTTTTCTTACATGTACGTACACAATAGGATATAATGCAATAAGTCGTATTTTATGCACGGCGAACTATTTAGCTCCAAATAAGCTTTTATAGGTATAGTGATTTCGAATTCGTATGTACGTTTAATCGACGCTCTTACGTTGAAGGAAAACATCGAGATGAAACCTGCACACTCCTGCGAAGAAATTCAAAGGTTGTGTGTAAAGTCGACCAACCCGCACTGGGCCAGCGTGGCCGACTAAGGCCTAATCGCCCTAACTCAGGGTAGGCTTGGGCTCAGGGTGGGGACGTATTGAGCTGTTGATGAAGCTTGGTGCAGTGTAAAATTATATTTAGCTGACCTTCTCTACTTTACCACCCTAGTTTTATAATGGAGTTCTTTGCTACTTCTGTTATTGACAGATTTATTGCCTGTGACAAGCTACAAGCGGCAGGCCGCGTTGCCGTCGTCATTAGGGTGCGTCCACATCTGACAAAAGCGCCGTTCGCGAGCCGCCCGCGAGCTGCGCGCGTGCTTTTCGAGACCGCAGGCCACTCGCGCGCCGCTCGCGCGCTTGCTCCGCTAAAGAGACGCACCAAACGATTGCAGTAACTGCACGCGTGCAGTTCACTAGCGGCTAACAAGCACGCATTTGCCAGATCTGGACGCACCCTTAGAAAATTCGTACAATTTTAACTCGGAAATAATTCTACTCGGCGTTCCCTTTCATTATTGTAGTAGATTTACGCTCTAAATATTATTATAAAATCTTAAGGTCGGGCCACACTGATCGACGGCGATCGATGGTTTGCCTATCCGTTGGCCGCGTGTCGCGTCGATGCGAAAGGATTTCCATACTTTGCGCGTGTTTTGTATAGGCAAACCGTCGATTGCCGTCGATCAGTGTGGCCCGACCCTTACACATTAAGTGGAAGTTGTTTCATGGGCTGACCTACCACCCGAGGGGTTTTGCGTAACTTTGCTAATACGTTGTATAAACACAAGACGAGGGCATAATGTCGTAGCTAGCTATTGTTTCCTAAGAAATCCTTTGAACGTCTTCTATCCTACTTTACCCTAGACTTAAATATTATCTGTGCTCTAGACCCTAGGATTTTTTAACTGCTTACTTATTGTTTACTACAAGGATTGCTTTTTGGACGGACAACTTAGTCACACTAGTCTTTTTGAGACACTTTAGGGCAGACACTTTTTAGGGCTCGTCAATAAAACCGTGTGGTCCAGATCCAGACATTTTTAACACACTGGTCTTACTTCTTGTACTAGATAGCGCATCGTGCCTCTTTGAATGGAATATAAAGATTACAATGGCATCCAAGTCGACCGTCTTATTTAGTACATAGCTAGCATCCAACATCTAGGGCTTTAGGGTCTTAGCAGTTGCTTCAAAGGTCGAACTGTTACGCATGTCATGCTGGCTGGCGTCTTGTAGCATTCATCATCTACTCAAGCGGCGACAGAGCCCTCTGCCAGTCAGATTTGTTATCTAAATGAGAGGGGGCGGTGGGAACTATAGTAGCTATAGCACAGAACATAAATAATAGTAACTATAGTTCATGGGAACAACGCGTCTTGATTGGCCGAAATGTAAAGAAGTATAATGATCATGTCGTGGAAGAAATGATCACGGGGTCATAGTTATTTTCGATAGTTCGTTATTACTAGTAATTTGAGAATTTCGACATGATTTATCATTTACGTTTTATTCTGCGTTCGATTTTACAGCTAAAGTACATTTTAAAGGTCTCATTTTTTAAATTTATGTTTACTACACTTTACAAACATTGCAAAACAGATTTAACTTTAGAGTTCTCGTACTAATAATGTTTTTTTCTTGTAATGTTATTTAATGTATACAGTAAATGAAAAATAAAAAAAAACTAATTAATTATCTTAATCTTATCTTAATTATCCTTTAAAATAAATTAAATCAGCAGCCTTCGAAAGACACGGAAAATGCTAGCGATCATCTCTCATACATAGCAATAGGCCACACCAATACTATCGATATTTGCAAACTATAAGCGATAGTTCAAAACAAAATGAAACTCTATAAAAATGTCCTACTTGAACAGTGGATACCTACTACCAAAAAACCATAGATAGTCCTGCAATCTAAGAACAAGTACTAATAATACATCTACTACTTATATTGAGTTGTTACCCTAGCATCGATTTCTTGTTGCGTCGCTTTCCCTCTGCAATGACTCCCTTTGCATTTACTTGCACTGCGGTGAATTGCTGTACGAGTACCATCACCGCCTTATAAATTATCGATTTATCGAGATCTATCCGCTCGCTGCTACGCGTCGCGTTGTTAGCAATTTTTCTCGTGGAAATAATGTTTTTCCCGTAGTAAATATTAATATGTTAGTTTTTTTCTTAGGTGCTTAACTATCTTTGTATCCAATTGTTTTTTTTATTTCTATGTATTATTATGACCAAAATATACTACTTCCCTTCTTTTGATAAGTACAGTATGTAAAGTAAATTGCGGTTTGTGCCTTTTATATATCTTCTGTTCAAAATATACACGTTAATATACAAAGTACCTGTCTAATTTATTGTCTGCACAAAAAATTAAAAATAAGAACGGGTGTGGTCCATCTATGGTTCCTTTCTACGTATCTAGTCTAGCTATTTAAAGACATAACCTTGTCATAAATCCTAAAATTACTTGTTCTTAGCCTGCAATCGGTTGACTTTTGACAGCTGCTTGGGATGGTACTGGTACGAGTAGTCTATCGATAGACATTCGATATCGATCGGCAACACTACCTATACAATGGACAAATTCAACGGATGGTTGTTATTGTAAGTGAAATCAATTGAAAATATATTCGAGGGTCTGAAGATGCGGGTCCCATGTTACGATAGAATTTGATTGGGGTTGCCTGCATTGCTCAGTTTTTGTAATACGTCCACTACTTATATTATAAATTATCGATTTATCGAAGATCTATCTGCTCGCTGCTACGCGTCGCGTTGTTAGCAATTTTTCTCGTGGAAATAATGTTTTTCCCGTAGTAAATATTAATATGTTAGTTTTTTTCTTAGGTGTTTAACAATCAAATCAACGGCCCGTTACAGTCCACTGCTGGACTATGAGCCTCCTCCACTTAAGTGGAGGGTTTTGCCATAATCTCCACGCTTGGCAGGCGGGTTGGCTTGGAGATCGCAGATTAAAATGTTACTGTATCAGAGAGCGCTGCTGCCCGTTCCCTGTTCAATGTGTAGTCCCTAAGTCGCCTCTTACGACACCCACGGGAAGAGTAGAGGTTGGTGACAAATGTATTCTACTCTGCCGTCACCACACGGCTTTTAACTATCTTTGTATCTAATTGTTTTTTTTTAATTTCTATATATTATTATGACCGAAATATACTAATTCCCTCCTTTTGATAAGTACAGTATGTAAAGTAAATTGCGGTTTGTACCTTTTATATATCTTCTGTTCAAAATTTACACGTTAATATACAAAGTACCTGTCAATTTATTGTCTGCACAAAAAAATCATAGATAAATAAATATTGCCTTTCTACGGATCTAGCTAGTATTTAATTTAAAGACATAACTTTGTCATAAATCCTAAAAAAAATATTTACTTGCTTATAAAAAAACAATTGGTTGTACAAGTAGGAGAGTGGCATTTTTAGGATATGTTGCGCTTGGGCAGACAGCGACGTCCAAAAATAACGACGAATTGTCACTGAAGCTGAAGAAAGCTAAAATTAGCGCTACCTAGCAGTGACTAATAAAAAATTGTAGCTAGTAGGAGATTAGGGACGGGAAACTTCATTTTCTTCTTTTATCCACTTAGAAATAAATAAGCCAGTTATCTAGTTAATTAGTTACAAGAAAGTATGGCAAATTTTGTAACAATATTATTTGAGCTTTCTGTCTAACGTCCGCCTGTTACTCGCAAATAAATAGCGAAATGTTCAGGCGTTTGTTTACTGTTAATATTTTTGTGTTTTATTTTTCTCTTCAGAGAGCATCTAGGGTCGTAGTAATAATTTTCCTTGTTCCTTCGTTGTCATAGGGACCATAATAGTTATTGGTGGGACCAATTATTATTACTATGTTATTGTGACATTTTAAAATAATTATTTAAGGTCTACCTATTATGACTCGCAAGCTCGCAACCTCAGTGATTTTTTGTTAATTATAAATCTTTAAAAATAGCCCTACTCTTGCATTTCCGACCAAGCGTATGAAGGGTCTTTCATAATTATCCGACTGCGCAAAGTAAAAAGTGCCATAATACTAGCCACTTACAATTTATTAAGTGTGCTGTGACCGGACAAGGAGCAACATGAACCAAAGTAGCGCGCAGAGAGGTCTGAAGATGTCTCCATGTTACTGGATCTCAAAGGAATGAACGCGTACTTATTTGTAGTCGCCTGTAGTCTGTATTTTGCAGCTCTGCTATTACGTAATGAGTCGGAGGAGCCACAGTTTTTACGTGTAAGTTGTCTTTTGTTCTTTATTCTGGTTTTTTGGCACTATATGTAAACTAGTATTCACAAACACATTAATTTCTTACTTATAATTATAACTGTACTCTAACATACAGAACTTTGATAAAAATCTGAGATTACTTTTAAGAAAGCGTGATAACTTTACTTCTTAAATCCTTGAAATCCTTCTTACCTTTGGACAAACCTTGTCAAATGAAAATAATCTTACAGACCTACCAGAGTAGCTGTGAAACTCGAACCGAATAACTTAGTCTTATTATACATTTTTTAAAGATTATATTGTCAAAAAATATTAAAACATACATATGCACAGTGTTAGTCAAAATACCTCCCCGGGTCATACCCGCCGCAAAGGTGCCCATGACACTCGCTGCGTTGCCACGTTGAATGGCAATGGACAACCTGTGACAAGCTCTGAAATGGTCAAAATGGGAACTACAGCCTTCATGGAAATAGCCAGGGGCCGGACTACCCGTTGAAAAACCCCTTCAGTCGATTTACAGAATGATAATACAAATAAATATATGTTTATCAGATTCCTTGATAGGGTTACCCTGTTGGATTTGCAAACGTTATAATTATAGCATAATAAGAGTACGAGATATCGTTGATCAAAATCGTAAGGGTTCCAGTCCCTGGAAATAATAAAATATCAACATTCAGAACTGAAGCGTTTAGTTGAAAATTTGAAATACGATTTCTAGCGCTGCTGCCTTTAATTTCACAAGACAAGTAATAGGGGATCGGACTGTTCCTAAATTTACCATATTTTATGAATTATTTTTAAAATATAGATTAGTAGCAGACGATTCGCGAAGAAAAAAACAGAATCGGTTGAAAAACGAATTTATAGTGATTTTTTCAAGTTTCAATATGTCTGTCTCTTTCAAAAACAATTTTTTGTATGGAGATTATAATGGCGTTACTAACAAAATGACGTCACAAGTGGGTATGTGCCTCTCTGTCTAATCTTGAATTTCAAACCTTTATAACTCGGTCAATTTTAAAGAGCAAAAATTCTTTTAGTTTTCGATAGCAGAAACTAAGAAGTTTGGATTTATAAAATAAAAAATAAGTAGTCCGATCCCCTATTGTTAAATCTGTAAACTGCATTTTTAAGAGTAGTGGGGAAGCAACAGAATATTGCTTGTTAAACATTATACAAGTTTGACAGTTGAATGACCAAGGCAAACCGTACCACAATAAGTACACATATCACCATACGTTAGAGTAGCAGACATGAGTTGCAAACATAAAACGTGCATATACCATTCGTACAGAATTAAGAACCATACACACGCACATGCAAGTTCTTCCTGGCAAAGGCCAAGGCTAAGGCTTATTATACAACGTTAACGCTTTCGAAGATAGTTCATTCAGTCCATGAAACTGAACTTTTGTTTCATTCTTTTTCTAAATCTCTTTAATAATTGGTCTCTCTTTTTTTTTTTTTTTTAATAATTTCGTCTCCTTCGTATCCACGGTTCAGAAGTTCCACAAAATATCAAAAATTGTAGAATAAAAGTTGTACAGTTTCATGGGCTGACCTGCCCGAAAGGTTTTGCGTTATTTTATTTTGCTAACACGTTGAAGATAGTCTTTTGCCAATATTTAGCCCCTGCCACAGCGTTTTCTGTGGCAGCGCAAGCCACTACTAGAGTGCAGCTTTTGGGACAAGCTGCATGGACAGGCACAAGGAAGTACTTTTTTTTTCTTATTTGTCTCCGTGGACAGGCAAGAAGCTGACGCATATTTTGTGGGTCATCTCCGTCGGTCTTTTCAATATAGCCTAAGTTACTCATATTGAGCTCACCGTAACCACAGAAGAAATAATAGTACCGTAACCTGCTTGTGCATCATCAATCATCCGGCAGAGGACCAAGGTAGTTGATATCGTCCAGAAGTGTAGCAAGCTGAAGTGGCAGTGGGCTGGCCACGTCTGTCGCAGAACCGATGAGCGTTGGAGCAGACAGGTTCTCGAATGGAGACCACGTCTCGGGAAACGTAGTGTGGGACGCCCCCTGCCAGGTGGACTGATGACCTGAGGAAGGTCGCTGGTGGTGGCTGGATGAGGAAAGCCGGTGATCGTGCGCTTTGGCGTGCTCTTGGGGAGGCAGCAGTCCAGCAGTGGACTGATATTTTTTTCTCTATCTTTAAAATTGACCGAGTTATAAATTCAAGATTAGACAGAGAGGTCACAAGCAAGTAGCGCCATACGATCTATACAAAGATACAAAAAATAGTTTTAGAAAGAGACAGAAATATTGAAACATTAAAAAATCACTGCTAATTCATTTTTCAACCGATTCAGTTTTTACTTTGCGAATCGTCTGCTACTAATCTATATTTTTAAATAAATTCATAAAATATGGTATATTTAGGAACAGTCAAACACCCCATTGGATACGCTATTGGATATTATCTTTAATCCCTATTTGTCTTGAAAAAGACGTAGTAAAGGATTGAATAGACCAAATTTTTGTTTAGCTGTGGCCACTTGCAAACAGACTATGTAGTGTGCAGGTACCCTAACATCGATCAGTTGCCAAAGCATGAGTGCTCAGAGTCAACGGTCGATGATTCATCTGTTTGTGGAGTCACTAAGGCCCGATTTCCACCAAAGCGCAGAGGAGAGAAGATGTGTTTGAATAACCAATCAGATTTTGTTATTTCCACATCTCCTCTCCTCTCCGCTTTGGTGGAAATCGGGCCTTAGTAGCGGTAGAGCGTCCTACTCTCAATGCGAAGCTCGTGGGTTCGAATCCCGTTGGAACAATGACAAAATAATAAATAAATATGTGGGGACATCTCACACACGGCCATCTGATTCCATACTAAGCAAAGTACTATGGGTATCAGACAGTTGATATACTTAACTTAAATAGATAAATACGTACATATATAGATAACTGTGCTTCGTAGGCAAGCGACTACCAACTAGGCTACGGGGGCGTCTCATACATATTTATTTAATGCTTACATTAATGTAAGCCTCTGACATGGCTTATGTAAGCGACGCAACAAGAAATTAGAGTTGACAAACGACCTCAACTTCGGCGCAACCATCGAGTCCAAGGCTCAAACTGCAGCTAGGAAGCTTGGCATCCTGAATAAGGTGAGGCGATACTTCACGCCTGGACAGCTTCTAACACTTTACAAAGCCCAGGTCCGATCTTGCATGGAGTATTGCTGTTTGTCACCTTTGGGACGGCTCGGCCAAATACCAACTTGCTGCACTGGACTCGGTGGAACGCAGAGCCAAGAGAATCATAGGTGACAGAAAACTGGTTGGCTGCTTATCAGTTTTTTACAGGATGTACTTCGGGGAGTTTGCTCAAGAGTTGCATAAACTCATTCCGCCTTCCCCCTTCTTCCATCGGACGTCCAGACGCACGGCAGGTTACCATCCTTTCTTGGTGACTATTCCTCGCTTGCGCACCAAACGCTTCTCAACATCTTTTATAATGCGCACCGCAAAGGAGTGGAATCTCCTGCCGGCGTCTGTATTTCCGAGCTCATATAATCCGACTCTCTTTAAAGCCAGAGTGAATAGGCTCCTTCTGGGTAAGCTCGCTACATCGTAGATCCCATCCCTGCTCTCGGGCTGGATCGGGGTCAAGAGCAAACCCATACAACGTAAAAAAAAAAAATATTGATGCTAGGGTAACAACTCATGTAAAGATTTCTTTCTTACAAGTTCGCGGTCGCTTTATTACCACTTTGACAGAAATAGCGATTAGGTTAAAAAGAGCTATCTTTGGATATGAGCCGGCACCACCGGCTTGACGTGCTTTCCGAAGCACGGAATTAATTTTCAGACAATCAAGACGATTCAGCCTGTAATGTTCTAACCGAACCAGGGAAACTCTCAAAAGATAAAGATAATTTATCTGATGGATTCTGGTAAATAAGACTAGATATAAAATTTACGATAATTTTTTTGTTTTTCAAAGTATATTCCCTCGCAATTGTTGCATTTTTGCATTCGTTGAAACCACTGACAAAGCAGTTGGATCAGTCTTCCTTGGGAACCTCTTCAATGGCTTCATGGAACGCATTCACCGCCGATTCAGGGCTCGTAAAACGTGTGCCACTAAGTTTGTCTTTAATGTTTGGAAACAAAAAGAAGTCGCAGGGTGCGTGGTCCGGGCTGTAAGGCGGATACGTCATCAGATCCACATTTGAAGCCTTCAAATAGGCTTCTGTTACATTAGCGGAATGTGATGATGCGTTATCGTGGTGAAGGAGGACATTGCTTCGAGGACGCTTAAGACTCTGGGCAAACAAGTGTTGACGTACCAATCTGCAGTCACTATCCTTTGATCTTCAAGCGATACTGTTGTGTAATGTTCTGATTTGCCGAAAAAAGAAGCAACCATTTTTTTTACCAATGCTTCGACTTTTCTTAACTTTCGTCGGCAAATCTTTAAAACACATTCACTCTGCTCGCTTTTACTCACTCTGCCGACTACCTTTTTCTTTCGGGTTCAAAGCAGTACACCCAGGTTTGGCACCTATCACGATATCGAACTTTGGTTTCGAATGTGGCCGAAGGGATTATAGACAGCTAATGACTGTCCTCCGTTATTTTTTTTTATCATTTTACGGCACCACTGGACACGCAGTCATTTCTGGTCCTCTGTTAAGCCATGCGGTATCCATCGAGTGCAAAGCTTCCGATGAGCCATGAGCCAAACATGTATGTAAAATGTTTTGCACTTGGCTCATTCCAATGCCTAACAAAGAACGAATTTGCTGGCAAGTAATGTTTTTGTCAGTTTCAATAAGTTGCCGTACGGTGTCAATATTAGAGTCTGTACCCAACCGCAGTCGCCAGCCGACCTTCACGTATCTCGTCATGGAGATGATCACCTCCACGTCTGAATTCTCCAAACCACGAATACACAGAGCTGGGACAAGGTGCTTCTTCACCAAATGCCAATTGAAGTCTCTGGCAACTCTCTTGTTGACTTAAGCCACGACGAAAATCATAAAAAAACATTTTGTTATAGTGAAATTAATTTTGATAGCGACACACAATCTTCGAAAGGACGTCACAATGAAAAAAGAAATGACAGTCTCGCAAATTAAAAAGTAACATGTTCCCAAAGAGTTCCATTTTCGAATTCAATAATTGTTTTTTCATTTATTTATTGTAAGTGGCCAGATCCAGAGACTTTCAGTATATCCACGTAGCTGAATAGCAATATCATGGTTGAGCCATTACTATACTAGGTCATCAGCTAGACCACGAAGGTAGTTCCTTCAGAAATTTCAATGTTACGGAATAATGACGTTTGTAGGTCAAAACTGGTTTGCTCGCCGCCGTGCTATTGACAGTACAAGCGTAGCGAACATGTGTAAAGATCTCCGACTCCATCCCACGTTAAAACTGACCTTGAGTGTTTTGAATGTATTAGTCATTCACGATGTCAATTATCCTAAGGTAACAAAAAAATCGCCTCGAGTAGGTAGCTATTTGTACTAGCGACGAACCGTGTGGAAATTATAATAAAGGTAATGATTGACCATTTATAAACAAGTTGTTAGATGAATAGCGCAAATCCTCGCGGGTGGTAATTTGCCCCTGAACACATTTTATTCTATAACTTTTCAAAGACAATAAAAAATACATTTTTAACAGTTTGTATGAAAGTGAAAATTAATTTTACATATTATGGTGTTTCACGGACTGTACTAAATACTATTCGAGAGGTACCTAATAGTTTTATTGACTAAACACATTATTGTATAGAATCAACTGTTAGCAGAACTACTACCATTTTCGCCAAAGCAGCGACGCGCAAACAAAATTAAGGTCCAAATTAGACCTAGCTCTTTGTGTAAATAGAGAATAATTGTACGAATGCATTTATTTAGTACGGATGGCGACGCTTTCATCGCATACAAATCTAGTTACAAATAGTACAACAAAGTCGTGTGTAAACCGGAAAAAACTTGGTTATTTCCTTTGTAAATGGAATTTAAAGTGCCGTGTACACAACATATTTGTAAAATCGTCTCTTGCTGACGCCCACGCCCCTCACCCATCTGGAGAGCGGTAATTTTGGACCCCACACAGACTCTCGTTCTATACGTTCATAAACCCTACTCGGATATCGATATGTAAAAACTAGGGTCAAACTATCGATTACAAAATCTGTATTTATGTAATTTGGAATTTGAAATAAAAAAATATAATTTCCTGAACTTATCTGTCTGTTTTACTTTGCATATAATTTATATAAATAAAAAAACACGTTGCAGATGTTTGTTTAGGTAATCCACGTGATTGATAGACAACTGTGAGGCGCGTTTCCATTGTGCAAGTGCTTGCATGCAAGTATGACGTCACACTTGCGTACAGTTACTTGAATTGTAAACTTTAAGCCGCGTTTCCATTATGTAAGTAGCCTGCATGCAAGTTGCATGCAGCTTGAGTAATGGAAACGTAAACTTGCATGCAGGCTGCAAATTGCATGCAGATAGTTTTGAACTTGTAAACATAATGCGCAACTGACGCTTGTCTGCGCAAGTGATATGCAACTTGCATGCGAGGTTCAAGTTCTATAAATTAAAGTTTACAATTCAAGTAACTCGTACGCAAGTGTGACGTCATACTTGCATACAAGCACTTGCACAATGGAAACGCGCCTTTAATTTATAGAACTTGAACCTCGCATGCAAGTTGCATATCACTTGCGCAGACAAGCGTCAGTTGCGCGTTATGTTTACAAGTTCAAAACTACCTGCATGCAAGTTTACGTTTCAATTACTCAAGCTGCATGCAACTTGTAACTTGCATGCGGGCTACTTGCATAATGGAAACGCGGCTAAAGGTCTCGTTACCGGTCCATAAAAAAAAGCCGGCCAAGTGCGAGTCCGACTCCACATTGAGGGTTACGTACCTTACGTAGTTTTGTTTGTAAACAGGTTAATTTCGCCGATTTCAAGTTTTATTTAACAAATAGCGTAGACAACTTTGATCTAAAGGTCTCATTGCCGGACCATAAAAAACATGACGGCCAAGTGCGAGTCCGACTTAGCACTGAGGGTTACGTACCTTACTTAGTTTTGTTTGTAAACATGTTAATTTCACCGATTTCTAGTTTTATTTAACAAGTGGCGGCATCTCTTTACAACTTTGCACATTTACAATAAAAATACAGACCTACCACAGAATCTGTAAAATGGCCAATATTCTATGGCGATTAAATGGAAATATCATATTTTAGAACTGTCGTGATTGGTTGAATTGAAATACAAATATCCTCATGATCCTCGATCTCTTAAGAAACTAGAAAGATTAAGAAGTCTTTGGAATTCCGAAATATAATCCTGTATACTTATTTACTTAAAACTATTTCTTTTTGAAAATAATCCCACAAAAAAATAATTCAAATAAAAAATAAGTTTAAAAACTAAAACCCGGCTACGGAAAAAACGAGCTCTAAAAGGCATGAAACAAGAAAACATCTTCAAATTCTTACCTATCTATTAATTAATTATCCAGTTATTTATTTAATATCTATTATGTAAACAACTTATATATATATGTTTCAATTTAACGCATAGATATAGTGATGTTCAGAGAATAGCCGTGGTCGCATGCCACCTACCCTAAAATGTATAGTTTAATGAGCAACCCTTAAGGCAGGGGTATATTTTGATCAAATGTTCTTTTAGAAAAACTGACAATTTTTTTTTTATATGTTTTAAGATTTTCATGGTTGTTCACTACACTAACATTCTCACAATTCGCGGGTTTGTTACCGAACAATCAACGTGAGGGTCCGAAGGAGGGTAGACAGATATGTCTGTCCTTAGATGCAGTCCACTCACCACCAGTCTACTCGTGACCATGGAGCGTGTAACCGTTCCGAAATATCGAGGTAACAATATCAAATATTACCGTGGTAACAAACCCGCGAATTGTGAGAATGTTAGTGTAAAAAAAATTTTGTTTCGTCAACCTTAAGGGGCACAGCGCCACTTCGGTAAAAAACACAATGGCCTCGATTCGGGATGTCATGCTCTAATAAGGGCATAGCTGTCAGTTTAAAAGATTTTTATTAAGTCGCATGTTTTAAGTGCTCTCTAAAATTGTGCAATCGACACGGCCACAAGGTTCAAATTCGATGTTTGACAGCTCTAATATTAGGATGGCGATCTCCTGTCCCTTTTCAATCTTTAAAAGGTAAAAAGGACGGACTAACTTAAATTAAGGAGTAGCGTGTGATACCAAAAATGTGGAAGATTAATTTAAAGTGTACAATGTACAGCATTTTTAGAAATAACTAATTTTATGAAATCTAATATGACATTTATAGAATCGAATCGATCGAATAGAATAAAAAACGGCCGTTTAACACTTTCGCTATCTGTAACTACAATTAACCATAGATAGTTTACTGGATTATCAATTCGAAAAATACAGGACTTGGAAAACAATTTGATCGTTCATTCGTGTTTTCACTATGTTATGATTTTTTATCGATGTGGCGCTAGTGTTCACGTAGGTAGCCCCTCAAGATGCTTTTTTGATGCTTGACATGATACAGCAGGAAGTGAAATAGACGTGGACAACTGGACAGGGCACTTGAAATGCTTACAATGCATATCAACCATTCAAACTGGACGGCTCAGCTTGACAAGACGTGTCGCACATATTAAGCGACATCTTAATACCTAAAATACTTGTAAGCTTATAATCGCGTACAAGTTTTGTTAGTTTAAACGTAGGTATACAAATTTGTAGAACAGGGGATCGGACTGTTCCTAAATTTACCATATTTTATGAATTATTTTTAAAATATAGATCAGTAGCAGACGATTCGCGAATAAAAAGACAGGCAGAATCGTTTGAAAAATGAATTTACAGTGATTTTTTAAAGTTTCAATATTATGTCTCTTTCAAAAACGATTTTTCGTATGGAGATTTAATTAATGGCGTTACTAACAAATGACGTCACAAGTGTGCCTCTCTGTCTAATCTTGAACTTCAAACCTTTCTCGGTCAATTTTAAAGATAGAACAAAAATTCTTTTGGTGTTCGATAGCAGAAACTAAGGAGTTTGGATAAATCCAATAAAATAAAATAAAAGTAGTCCGATCCCCTATTGATACCTTGACCACATAGGTCAGACGAAGGGTCCTGGCATACAGACATGATTATAATCACAAGATAGATTTAGGCCTGTTCATTTTAACTGTTCACTTTAACTGCTATCTACACCATACTCCCTCGCGATCCCTAAGGGAATTGTTTAAAGAGATTGATATCCTCAAAGTATCTTCACAGTACATATTTTAAAACATCTTGTATGTCCGGAAGAAAATAATGCTATTTCCTGATATACATAGAATTCTGATATACATAATATAAATACTAGAAATAAAAATAAAATAGCACCCAAAGTTTAGACTTCATAAGGTAAACTCATTCATGGGGAACTGTATTCGCTTCTATAATAAAATACCAGATGATATTGTAAATCTGTCCGATAGCCAATTTAAAACTAAAATTAAAACTATTTTATGTTCTAAGGCCTATTATACGATAAATGATTACTTAGATGATAAAAACGTCTGGTCAACTGTTGTTCCAAATCAGCGGAGTACATTATAATTATGACTCATGTATTATTCTTTATATATCAAAAGATACAATTCCTGTGGAGTTTTTTGTGGCCGTTCTTCTCCACAGAGGGCGTACACTGGTAGTGAACGTGCCATCCATGATAGCTTTGACGTCGAAAAATGATTTGTAAAAATCTTAATTCGAATAAAAAATTTTGACTGAACTACAAAGATACGAGTAAATCAAGGGGTTTAGGACTTCAATATGTCTGTAAAAATCAATGGTAAAAATATACACATTATAGCTGTCGTGTGTGGTATCCTGACAATTTCTATGGAAAGTTGTAATGAGATGTATCGTGCTAAAATGTACATCTTTACATCATAGCTGCCGCGTGTGAAGCCCTTTATTTTATACAGTATAGGTACTCCGCCACCCGTATCGCGACATCATCATTTAAAAAGGTGTTATAAATAAGATTTTATTTAAATTTAATAATTAAATTATCTATTATTTAATTCATTGATGACATGTCTGATACTCGTAATCATTTGATAAATATTGAATTCTTGGCCAAATAAAAGTTTTTTTGGTTCGATAGCTGCTCAAAAATAACGTGCAATGTGGGCAAACCACGGTGGGTAAACATCCTATAAATCGTCTAGGGAAACGAAATCATCTCTACTAGTTATTTTGCTTAAAAAAGCTAATGTTCATTCATAATTACTTCATAGGCAAGCCAGCCGGCGCGGGCGGCGCTTTGTGATATGATGTGACTCACCACACCACCACCAGTAAGAAAAAAGTGAATAAAAAATGTTGGGATGGAATGTGCTGCGTTCCTTCACGTCCCGAACGAATGGAGGGACGCGGTCGTCATTCGTGTACAATAATACCCAGATTTTTAAAAAGCACGTTTGCTGCTGGTTAAACCGTTTTGCATACTATATACCTACTCGAGGTGATGTATGGCGGCCGAAGGGGATGTGCTGTAAGTAACATACTCGTAGAGCAAAACACCAGGTGATTGGTTGCAAAGAATCAGATACTTAATTGATTGATTTGACTCTTCTTAATAGAGAGTTTTTGTAGGTATTAAAAGTTATAAATAATTCCAATAAATAACATACAAATTACATACAATAAAACAGTCAATACTAATTAAAAAAGAAGCAAATCCTCGAGTACGTCCCCACGAGACATAGTTCCCAGCATACTGGCAGCATTTCCTCAACCCGCACTCTAGTAAACTTAACGAGAGAGGCATACTGTCGCCGCGACAAAAGTCGCTAGTGCGCGCATAGGATAAGATAGACAAATAGTTAGGTCAATAATATTATTAATAGGTATCAAGGTATTAAAAGCATTGTATATTAATAATATTATGTATAGTAAGTGTTTATTTATTTGAATCATTATAGTATTTTATTTTAGAATGTAGTTATTTTATTTTATATAGCCAATCAGTTAGGTCAGTATATAAGCATTTTGTGTACAGTGCCTGCCGCTCACATTTTCCTCCTGGATGCTCAAAGGTTGACTGGAAGAGATCCCTCACGGGATAAGTCCGCCTTTGCATAGTAAACTTTTCTTGTGACTTCTTATTGTAATCTTACTTTTATTGTGCAATATGCATATTTTTATGGATATTTTTATTTGTGCTTTAGCTAGGATCAAAGGCAATTCTTTGAATAAAGAAATCCGAGAATGATTACGAAAAAACAGTCCTTTTTACTTCTTTTTACACATCTTCTCTTATATTCCAGCCCTTTAGTTCTTTGCCATCGTTCTAGGATTTTCAGATTTCACGATTATCTACGTCACTTACGTACACTTTTTTAGGCCAATGAAGAATTCTAGACGTAGCGCTTTTCTATTCTATACTAGTATATAAATAGGTATATTTTTATTTTAGTATAATATGTAACGCTCTATGTATTTTACTGCTATTTGTATGTAGTTTATTATAGGAAACCAGCCACCCGCTCTGCTCTTTCTCTTTTTTACCGGTTTTTCTTGCTTGGGTAAAACCTTTGGAGGTTTTCTGGACGAGTAGAGAGAGGACCTTAGCAATGAGGCCGCCTAATTGACTCAACCAGTTGTAAAAAATAAATTATTGTAAATTGTCAATAAATAATATTTGTATTGTCAAAAAGTCAAAGTCAAAGTAAAAATATTTTATTCGAATTAAGATTTTTACAAATCATTTTTCGACGTCAAAGCTATTATACTTATATATATTGTATATGAAAGTTCCAATCCAACCAACCCACACTGGGCCAGCTTGGTCGACTAAGGCCTAATCGCCCTAATTCAGGGTAGGCTCGAGCCCCCTGGTGGGGACGTATATGAGCTGTTGATGATGTGAAAGTTCAGAAGTACGACAGATCATGGGTGCATTAAGACCATTGAGCGTTGCAGATTAAAAAGAGTCTATCTAAGGCTGACAACACGATCGAGATAACAATTTTATTTCGCCGCGACGTATTTTTTGTCTTATCCCTAGAAATGATCTTCGACGGGATCCCTACTATGGCATGCACGGATTTTAGACGTAACAAGAAACTTGCGAGGATTCGATAAGCAGTCAGCGTCGCTAATCATTGGTCAAATACGATATAGCTAAATTTTATTTCTTCATCGATTCAAAAAGAAGAAGTACAAATTAGCAAGTGGTATAAAGAGTTGCGTGGTCACACTGCTGGTCAGAACTGTAACTGTAACCCTATGCGCGCACTAGCGACATTTTGTCGCGGCCTCTCTTTCGCACTCAAACTTGACGAGAGAGGCATACTGTCGCCGCGACAAAAGTCGCTAGTGCGCGCATAGGGTAAAATAGACAAATAGTTAGGTCAATAATATTATTAATATAGGTACCAAGGCATGAGGATTTACTTACTTTTTTTATCTACAAGTGCTAGATCAAACAAAAGTAAGTCTTATCTTTTCATATCGTTTATTGAATTTAATTGCCGGAAACGCACCCGAATTTCATATCTGACTGGGCTCATTATTTGTTTACACAAAAATTGTTTTTCCAAACAAGTCATTTCGTTGAAATTATCAGAAGTGAGAGCATGTGATTCTATAATTCGTCGTGAAATAACCGAAAATACTAACAGTGTTAAACGATTTTGTTAGCATATCAGTGCAATCAAGTTTTCCACTTTTAAATTAGGGACTGAGGTGAGAAATAACTTCAGCTAAACTGAATGACGTAAAGAAAAGAAATGGAAAGTTTCTTAGAATATTCATTCTCTAAATTGGATACATGATGAACCATACAGAACAAGGAATGAACTCAAATTGGAACCTGAAGAAAGAAATAAGAATTGCTACTTTTTTAACCGTATAGTAAATTATATACAATGGCAATGGACTACGATCCGTTCAGCCAGCCGGAGTGGAGTGACTCCAGTGAGTCCACGGGGCCAGCGCCCCTTCCTCAACTAGGCTACTTCGTGCCGGTGAGGTGCCGATGCGACCGCAGCAGGACCAGCCACCAAGGGTGTCGGAGAAACAAAAGGTAAACGTAGACCTAAGAAGATGGACACTATATAAAGATCCTTCCTAATACAGACTAAGCCTTTTCCTCGTTTCAAAACGATATCGTGTTGATAAGAGGGTGACTCCCAATGCAAATTAATAGAGACGGACACTTTTATAAAGGACCGAATTGTGCCCATTACGCCGCTTCCCATGATGCCGCTCTTGTAGATTAGTGTTCTCATAATACTCAAGATTGTAAGGGAGACACCACACTCTCTGTGACCCTTTACTGTGAGCCTTACTGCGGAATTACAGGGATTCTTATTGAAATCGCTGCAGTTATACTTTGCTGAGAACAGTTCTATTTGCTAGCTTTCACGTCGAAAAAATATTTTGTAAAATCTTAATTCGAATAAAAATATTTTATTTGATTTGAGTATCGTTTGTTCGCAGAGAATCTCCCCGTTCGCGGCGGTCCGTGTCGCAATGTTCGTGCAACAGCATCTCGCGGCGCTCCATGGCCGCGTCGCCGGCGCCTGCGCAGCTACCCCCGCTCAACAACACCGTCGAGATGTACGTCGAACCCGTCGTCGAAAATGTAAGTGCTCATACACATTAAACTCCAGGCTAAACGCTCAACGAAATCTTTATAATATGAAGATCATTATTAAGCGAGCCGCGATTAGGCCTCGATTTATTTCCGTACTAGCTGTCGGTCCGCGGCTAAGCTCGCGTTATGCAAGATTTTCCCGTGGGAATAAGACTCTTTCCCGTAAATAGTGTCCTATGTATTAATCCAGGGTACAAACTATTCCCATTCCAAATTTCAACCAAACCCGTTCAGTAGTTCAGGCGTGAAAATGGAACAAACATCCGCATCTAAACACCAAATATATTTGTGAAAATCGGGGGTCAAAAGTCTTCGCTAAAAGACTGGGTAGGAGCCACTTGACGAAGCTCGAAAACTCGGAAGGCAGAATCGTCACATCAGTTCCGGAAATCCTCGCCGAGGTTGAAAACTTTATGGCCGTCTATATGCCTCGCATGCCCCAAAGCCTCCGCCTGACGCGAACGACCCAAGAGCCACACTGACACGCCACTTCACTGAAGATCTCCTGGACGTAGACGAAGATGAAATTTAGAGGGCTTTCAAACAGCTTAAAAATGGGAAGGCTCCTGGCGAAGATGGAATCACTTCCGAGATTCTCAGAACAGGAGGTACTCCAGTACTGAGAAAGTTAAAGGAGCTATTTAATTCCGTCATAGCCAATGGAACTACCCCGAAGGCGTGGAGTGAGAGCGTGGTGGCGCTGTTTTTCAAGAAAGGAGATAAAACCCTCCTGAAAAACTTCAGACCAATCGCGCTCTTAAGCCACGTCTATAAGCTGTTTTCGAGAGTCCTCACAAACCGTCTCGCCGCAAGATTTGACGCCTTCCAGCCTCCGGAGCAGGCTGGGTTTCGAAAAGGTTTCAGTACTGTAGACCACATCCACACAGTGAGACAGGTTATACAGAAGTCGCAAGAAGCCGCTGTGTCTAGCATTTGTGGACTACGAGAAAGACTTCGACTCCATCGAGACCTGGGCTGTTCTGGAATCTTTGCAGCGATGCCAAGTCGATTGGCGGTACGTGGAGGTACTGAGAAGCCTGTACAGTATGGCGTCGATGTCCGTCCAAGTACAGAATCATAAGACAAAGCCCATCCAGTTGCTCAGAGGAGTGAGACAGGGGGATGTCATCTCTCCGAAACTGTTCTCCAACGCACTGGAGGATGTCTTCAAAACCCTAGACTAGAACGGATTGGGCATCAACATTAATGGCGAATATCTCAGCCACCTCCGCTTTGCCGACGACATAGTCATAATGGCTGAATCGTTGCAGGATCTGCAAAAAATGCTGCACAGTCTCAACGCTGCCTCACTGTCAGTCGGTCTCCGGATGAACTTGGACAAGACTAAGGTCATGTTCAACGAACTAATCACTCCGGTACCGATCTCGATCAATGGCGAAGTGCTCGAAGTTGTCCAAGAATATGTCTACCTCGGGCCGACATTGCAGTTGGGTAGAGACAACTTTGAGCGTGAAATCGCAAGAAGAGTACAGTTGGGCTGGGCAGCATTCGGAAAACTGCGTCATATCTTCTCGTCGCTGCTACCGCAATGCCTGAAAAGCAGGGTTTATAACCAGTGTGTCCTACCCGTTTTGACATACGGAGCCGAGACGTGGAACATGACGGTGAAGCTGGCCCACCGGCTACATGTCACTCAGCGAGCTATGGAAAGATCTATGTTTGCCAAGGTTGCCAAGGTGGACTGTTGACCTGAAGGTCGCTGGTGGTGGCTGGATGAGGAAAGCGGGTGATCGTGCGCTTTGGCGTACCCTTAGGGAGGCCTACGCCCAGCAGTGGACTGCAATAGGCTGATTGATTGATTGATCGATTGTTATTAAGTGTGGTGTGATGTGGCAGCCGCGACCAGCAATGGCTAAAAGTGCCTTCCGAAGTAAGACAGACTTGTTGCGGGCCCACCGTACCCCTGGCCATACCCCTGGGGTCAGACTGACACTAAACCAACGAAATCGTTGATTGTGTGATTGCAAGATGCACTGGCTGGTGAGTCATCATTCATCAATCAGCCTATTGCAGTCCACTGCTGGACTTAGGCCTCCCCAAGGGCAAGTCAAAGCGCTCGATCACCCGCTTTCTTCATTCAGCCACCACCAGCGACCTTCCTCATGTCATCAGTCTACCTGGCAGGGGGGCGTCCCACACTACGTTTCCCGAGACGTGGTCTCCATGCGACAGACGTGGTCAGCCCATTGCCACTTCAGCTTGCTACACTTCTGGACGATATCAACTACCTTGGTCCTCTGCCGGATGATTTCGTTTCAGATTTTATCCCGTAGCGAAATACCAAGCATAGAGCATAGATCTTTCCATGGCTCGCTGAGTGACATGTAGCCGATGGGCCAGCTTCACCGTCATGTTCGACGTCTCGGCTCCGTATGTCAATGCGGGTAGGACACACTGATTATACACTCTGCTCTTCAGGCATTGCGGTAGTGGCGACGAAAAGATATGACGCAGTTTCCCAAATGCTGCCCAGCCCAACTGTGCTCTTCTTGCGATTTCACGCTCGAAGTAGTCTCTACCCAACTGCAATGTCTGCCCGAGGTAGACATATTCTTGGACAGCTTCGAGCACTTCGCCATTGATCGAGATCGGTTCCGGAATGATTAGTTTGTTGAACATGACCTTAGTCCTGAATTGAACATGACCTAGACCTGAGTCATCATTATTACTGCCCAAATAAAGGACTGTAATGTGTTTAGGGTTAATAATGTGTTTAGGGTTCATGTATGTATATATGTATGTATGTAAGTGAGTTTCTTTATTCCACTATAACTTCTAAATGCCTAAACAGATTTGGATGTGTGGGGTATCGTTAGAATGACACTGGCTATATATTTTTGCCACGGCATGGCAGTCGTGTTTTTAATTTTCGATCTTATTTCACTCTAATATGTCTTAAGGGGTACGAGCCTTCTGCTCCCCCGCAAGTCCGCGCCCCCTATTACCACTCTGGTAGAAATAGCGATTAGGTCCATTAAAAAAAAATCTAATGCGTAATATTTAAACAACCCGCGTTATTTACGAATGTATATTAAGAGTTTCAGTTGTTTGACTCGTCACCAAACAATAATTTTACTGTTTTCTTTTATCCTTCGGTTTTTCTTTGTTCCCTTCCTGCAACAAATTTCTTAGTCATCTCTCTTATCCTCTTCTATCTACTCAAAATTGAAGCTTTTGGTGGTAGACTAGTTTAAAACTTCGTGTCATACATCGAATCTCTCTTGCTTGTACTTGTCAAGTGCTTTTTTCATTGACCTTGCTATTTGCTCTGGTTTGCTGTAAAAATATTTGTGTTGATTGCTCCCTTCTTCATTCACAATGGTACTATCTATACGGCCAGTCGGAGAGATGAATAAAATCCTGCAAAAACACCATAATATAGATATGTTTATATTCTTTCAAAGTTTAGAAAAGTTAAGGTAACTAAAGAGCGTTGGTTGGTGTAGTGGCAGGACCACCGGGAGATGCTGTCTGTGAAGTCCTCTCCCGTTGAGGCCCTCGTAAGAGTTGTCATAGTGTAGCTGTATTTTATACTTTTTGTCAAATACAAACCGCTTCTTCTTCACAAATCGCCTCCAGCATAAGTATTATCGCGCTTCGAGAATACTTGTGTGTGGAACCGTGTTTGGCCTCCAGACCACCGCCGTGGCAACCTACTGTTTGATGAACAGATGCAAAGGCAGTAGAACTAACATGGCCTCCAAGGCCGCAGTGGGGGCCGTTCTCATGCAGCCGGTGACCGCCATGCATGCTAGTCTCTGGAACTTCTGCAGTTTGTTGACGTGTCGACCTTTTGGGTGTGATACACCGCGATAGCTTACCTAGGAATATACTCCCCATCGGGTGCGTAAACACTGCTTTTAGGCTCTTCATCGTCGACCAAGTTCACCATAACGAAGTGTCGGCTCAACTCCTGGATCTCTCGGGATCCCGCGAACTTCGGTTTCAAATTCTTGCACGCCCGACACCAAGATTTATGGATTATGACCATAACAGGCTTCTGGTGGTTCGTTGCTATCTGAATGCCTGATTCTAGGGACCCAGCCCATACGTAGTTGTTGCCAAATCCATTGTCCCTTCCGGACGGGGTCTTTGCGCAATAGACCGTGCTCACAAACAGGCTAAACAGTGATTTTGTCAAGCTACCAACGGGCATGGTGTATGGTGGGGACCGAGAAAATAATAAAGGTAAAGTATTGAAATGTGTTGGTAGCCTGGTTTAATATTTTAAGGTGAGTCCTTTCGTAATTTAGCCATTTCTTAAATTTTGATGATTTTGAATCAAGGAATTTTTGAATCAAGTAATTTTTGAATTCTCAGGCCAGAAACATAATCGTGAAGGTTACGTTTGTCAGTGTCAGAAAAAAAAAGTGTCGTCTTTCAATGCCACAGACAGCATTATTTTTTTATAATAAACCTCAGACACTTAAGTTTATTTCTTCTCCAAGCTATTTATTTATTCATCTAGCTCTCCGAGAGAGATCTAGCTATACGTCAATGTTGAAAAGATTGTGCAAAACACACGAATTAAACGCCATCTAGTGTAAACACAAAGCACGACGACATTTCCCACCATGACTTGGTCGAGGACTTGGTTGATACCTCGGGCTCTTGTGTTATAGACTCGTGCCGTTAGATGGCGAGACTTGTCTAAAATTTCCAATTTAAAGCTTTCTAATTCCCAACCGAGCATGCGGCACTGCATCACATCGGCCAATCATCATTTATTTGTACCACAAGACGTGCGAGTTATATTACTGTCATAGGTACAACTTTACTGGTCTGGCGGCACGAAATCTGCACTATGTGTTACAAAATGTCTAGGGTGGCAGTTCAGTCCAAGAAACATCATAGTTCTTCGACACTTGAATGTTTTCTTGACTTTAAAATTTTCTCGATTAGCTGTGCAGTTTGCATGATTTAGATTAATTTATTTCAGTGATTGGATTATACACACATGCGATTATAGTCAAGCATGACATGAGATTCAAAACAACATTATGTAATTTTGGAAGTTCAAATAACAAAAGTTGGTTAGTACTTACATAGTTTTACGAACTGAACACCCTTCGAGAGACTTTGCGTTATTTAGTTGACTTTCAGTTAGCCATTACTTGTATGTAAACAATCTTTTTTGTTATGACCACGAAATATTAAACAGGCATCCCAAGTTCATGGGTTATATTATGGTTACGATATGACTGAAATAAAACCAGCATAAAAAGTCGCACAAACGAGTAAATTATTACGAGTAATTAATAATTAAAAAATCACGAATACACAAAAAATTAAGTCCCCTCCAACAGAACTCTTAGATGTATGTGATAATCCCAAATCATCAGTAAACCTAGTCTGCAGGTTTTTTACAGACAATGGCATACAACTGGCAAACAAATTTATTAATCTCATCAAATGAGCGACAACAAAATAAATCTACTGTGGAACAACTGAGCTAAGTAGTGGGAATAAATGCTCCAAACGATCTGAGCAGTCAACCACTGTGTAATTCGTTTGCCTTTTTGAACACTGACGATGGGAAGGTTGAAAGGATTATTCTAGAAATTCGAAATGATAGTGCAACAGGTTGGGAAGGCATCTCATCATCCATTTTAAAAAACGGTAGAAGTATTTTAGTACATGTAATTACCTACCCTGCAATATTTCAATCAATACCGGTATTTTTCCAGATGCCTTCAAGGTAGTAGTAATGCAAGGTGGAAGTAGAGACTGTATTAACCACAGAGAAATTCTCTGTGGTATTAACAAAATATTCGTTGTCAAAAATCTTAGAAATAAATCTTAATACTCGACTTAGAAACTTTTTAGAAACTCACAATCTCATTTCCAGAAATCAATATGGTTTTCGTCCAGGAATATCTACTGAAGACACTGTAATAAATCTGATCAAAGATGTACCTACTAAAAGTTTGGATAGTAAAAAGAAATGCTTGGGGATATTCCTGGACCTATCGGAAACTTTCGACACAGTCTCTATTTCCATATTTATCCATAAACTTGTAGTCGTGGAGTCGCATCTTACAAACAGACGACATTTTGTCAAAATTGCGATGATGACCAGGTAACCTGTGGAGTACCGCAGGGATGTGTTTTGGGACCCGCCTTATTCCAAATTTATTCCTGCATGGAGTGATAGTTAGAACTTGCCCAAATACTGCCCAGTATTGAAGGTCATATCAAAAAAGCCAATTAGATTTCCAACAGCGCAGTTGCATCAGATATAAGGTTCCTTCGGTTAAAAAATTTTTTATTCTATTAGCTGTCTTGAGAAAGCACCGTAACATTCCCCCACCAGATCTCCGGAAGCGCAGAAATGATCCGGTCGTACATCACACAATACAGTTTTTGCCAAACATTAGTTTGTAGCTCTCAGCACATATATATGATTATACAAAAAACTAAACTCACATTTAAAACTATCAAGCCTGAACAAGTTCGAATTGAAAACAAAGTGGTATATGTGCGAAAATTACTACCCACTAGTTCTGTTAAGTAGTGTGTACAGAATACTACCTGCGTATCTACTTTTTATTCATTTGTTTTCATCATCATCAACAGTTCATATCCGTCCCCACCGACGCTTGACCCTACCCAGAATCAGGTCAAGGTATCTTGTTTGCAGTATTTATTAATATTTATATATCTTATTTTTTGCCTTTGCATCTGTTCTTTTTAACTTTAAATTGCGCTCATAAAATAGAATAAATTCACCTTTTTACCATTAATCTTCACGTGTGACTTTGCCATCTATCAGAATTGTACCCCCAGGGGTATGGCCAGGGGTACGGTGGGTCCGTCATGAAGTTGCCTTCCTCAAAAATATCTCAGCTAATCACTGTTTCCTAAGATACACAATTTCTTTTCTTAGTTTAGGAAACAGGGTCGTACCCGTACCTTTTGTTGTTTAGTGTATAATATTATCTGTCACTCTTATGTAAAATTTTGCGAAATGAAGTATTTATTTATGTATTTATTTAATTAGTATACTTACGCTCTATAATAAATTGGCATAGTGAAATGATTTCGTTATCAGACCATTTAAAACACCTATCGTTCAGTTCTACGAAAATAAATTAAATTTTCCTACGAGCTAAAAACTGAAAGAATGTTGGATTAGACGGAATCTTCGAATTCATCCATTTGTGCCAACCTTCAAATCTCCTAGATTTATCTTATAGTGATTGTTTGCTAATCACTATTAAGAAGATTTTCCTCTTATCAACAAGGAAATACTAGAAAAGAGTTTGTTATCTCTCACATTACAAGTTACATTACTAACTAACACTGATTGTTATCAATTTGTTTTGTTATGATGCCGGCGACAGTCCGTAATCTAATATTTTGAGAATACATATAATTCCTATATTATACCAAATCATGCATGGTCACAACCATAAGTCAATATAGAAAAGTTACCTGTCAATAATAGTTCAATCCATCGATAAGTCGCTGTAAACAAGATGCAATGACAACTTTTCAAAGTCATTGATGTGGATCGGCGCGCGATCTGCGTGCGCGCTGGTTTTTCTCTCAATCTCATATCGACACCAACAACCTGCCTTTGTATGTCTGTACGAATGTCTCTGCACGTTCGTTGGAGGAATAATGAGTTTAGCTAAAATTAAAAGTTTTCAAAGGCACGCGGCCAGGAAAGATGATATTTTAGAACGTTTGTGAATTATGTAGAGTTTTTAGGATCACAATTTTATCAGCCCACGAATAAACGGCATAAAAATCAGTCAATTGTAATAAACCTTGTTGCAATATAAATAAGCGAAGTGAAGCCGCGGTGTTTTCCTAGTATAGAGGTATGTCGATACGTCGCGCTCCACGTATCCCATTGAAAAAAGTAGATAAACTATGATAATTAGATGTAATGTGTACATGATTGTCTCTACATCATGAGCGCACGCATTCCGCGCTGTATCGCCGCGCACTGTTCAAACGCGCATCTCCACAAACGCCGGCGCATTACATCCAGAAGCAACAATCACGCGCACAAAGGTTTTAACCCAAAAACGAGGTGCTAAGGATTAAGATATTACTAAATATTTATCTTTTAGAAACCTCGTCACAGAATGTCTGCATACCTAAAGTAAAATAATTCTCGCAGTGTCTTATTTTTATTTAAAAATAAGTTCGACTTAACAACAGTTAGTGAAATCGGAAACTTGTGCTTCAATTTTCCTTGCCGCGTTCGTATGCATGTAGTTTTCAACGTTTGCCAGTGATTCGGTGAAATGATGAGCGTATACGGGACCCAGGGCCGTAAGAAGAACCTGTACGGCACGGTGCGGTCGCTAATGCCGCCTAGGGCTACGCCCCTCGGCCCTCGCGTCGACGACATCATGTTCCCTGCGCCTTATTTCTACCATATACCTCCACCGCAGCCCTTGAACACATATCCAGGACGAAAACGCCGGAAAAGGGTATGTCAGTTTTGATTTTAGCATGCTTCTAGAGATTTTAGCAAGGCGAAAAGGCCGTAATTTTTCTTCTTCAGCATGAACCGTCTCGTCATCACCATCCGAACTTGTTGATCACATAATTCATTATTTTGTATGAAATGTAGAAAGAACTAGAGAAAATAAATACATTTATGGCTAGTCTAGTTCTTCGCACTCGTTTGTCATCCATTTTGTTGGCTAACTTTTCCTCTGGCTATCACAAGGTATTTGTTAGATCTTCATAATAAATAATCATATTCAGTATTATATTTTGTGTGCTTGAAGAGTACCTGCCAAACTCAATAAAATCTTCTTTAAATGAAAGCGTCCTTACGCGTAGTCCCGAAACTCCGAGTCCCGAAACGTTCACTGGATATAACAAACCTGTTTTTACAGATAGACACGTTTACATTTCTACATTTTACCTTAGAAACCGCTTCACTTCAATAAAATTATAATTCAATTCAATTTTAAAACAAAATTATAAACACGTCAATAAACTAAAAACACGTCCGCCATTGTCAGATGCTGTCAAAAGACCTCTGCCAAAAGTTCAAAATGCACATAATGTGCGTACAAACCACTGACCTCTATAGATACTGCGGTACTATATTTTTTTTTTGTGGCTTTTGTGTATTCACAATTCCGCCAATGTCACGTGTCGGAGAGGATACAGGATGGGGATAGGAAACCTTTTCCTTGTAGGTACAAACAATACGAGTAATCTCCGTCACAGTTTGACAGTTTCAAAGACGTTATTTATCCGTCAGTTTTCCCCAAAGAGGTCTGATCGCGTCGCTTTGGTGACGCGCTTCAGAAATCCATTCCGGACCTAGAAACAAGGACACTGTTCCTAGTTCCGGACCCAAGGCTGGGGGTTCACGGGAACTTTATGATTTTCCATGTACCTTTTTTTTGCATCAGGTGATTTTTCGCCAGCATCAGTACCAAATAAGTAAAAAGTAATAATTAAATCCTTTTTAAACAAGCTTTTAAAGCCGTGGAGTGGAGTATCCTTGTTAAGACAAATCCAACGAGCCCAAACACGACAAGGTTGTGGTGTGTATTTAAGGAGTTCCTATGGCCACCTTCCGGCTCCATCATGAGACCCTGAAAATCACGCATGACTAAAGATCTTGTTAATACAAATCCAACGAGCCCAAACACGACTAGGTTGTGTTGTGTATTACAGGAGTTCCTATGGCCACCTTCCGTCTCCATCATCAAACCAGCTCCATGGTACCATAATATTGCATTGTCATCGCGGTTACATAAGTGTACCAAATTTCAGCAAATTCCAATCGCAGCAAGTGGTTTAAATTTGAGTTGCAAGATTTCGTCCGAACATAACCACAAACCCACCCACATACAGTGCAAGCTAAATAAAAGCTTGTAAAAAATAAATAAATAAAGACAAAAGCTGTAGGTTCACTTATGTAGGCTGTACATTAAAAAGCTGCAGGTTCACTTATGTAGGCCGTACATTAAAAAGTTGTAGGTTCACTTATGTAGGCTGTACATTAAAAAGCTGTAGGTTCACTTATGTAGGCTGTACATTAAAAAGTTGTAGGTTCACTTATGTAGGCTGTACATTAAAAAGCTGTAGGTTCACTTAGGTAGGCTGTACCTTAAAATGCTGTAGGTTCACTTAGGTAGGCTGTACATTAAAAAGCTGTAGGTTCACTTAGGTAGGCTGTACATTAAAAAGTTGTAGGTTCACTTAGGTAGGCTGTACATTAAAAAGTTGTAGGTTCACTTAGGTAGGCTGTATATTAAAAAGCTGTAGATTCACTTAGGTAGGCTGTACATTAAAAAGCTGTAGGTTCACTTAGGTAGGCTGTACATTAAAAAGCTGTAGGTTCACTTAGGTAGGCTGTACATTAAAAAGTTGTAAGTTCACTTAGGTAGGCTGTACATTAAAAAGTTGTAGGTTCACTTAGGTAGGCTGTACATTAAAAAGCTGTAGGTTCACTTATGTAGGCTGTACATTAAAAAGCTGTAGGTTCACTTAGGTAGGCTGTACATTAAAATGCTGTAGGTTCACTTAGGTAGGCTGTACATTAAAAAGCTGTAGGTTCACTTAGGTAGGCTGTACATTAAAAAGTTGTAGGTTCACTTAGGTAGGCTGTACATTAAAAAGTTGTAGGTTCACTTAGGTAGGCTGTATATTAAAAAGCTGTAGGTTCACTTAGGTAGGCTGTACATTAAAAAGCTGTAGGTTCACTTAGGTAGGCTGTACATTAAAAAGCTGTAGGTTCACTTAGGTAGGCTGTACATTAAAAAGCTGTAGGTTCACTTAGGTAGGCTGTACATTAAAATGCTGTAAGTTCACTTATGTAGGCTGTACATTAAAAAGCTGTAGGTTCACTTAGGTAGGCTGTACATTAAAAAGCTGTAGGTTCACTTAGGTAGGCTGTACATTAAAAAGTTGTAGGTTCACTTAGGTAGGCTGTACATTAAAAAGTTGTAGGTTCACTTAGGTAGGCTGTATATTAAAAACTGTAGGTTCACTTAGGTAGGCTGTACATTAAAAAGCTGTAGGTTCACTTAGGTAGGCTGTACATTAAAAAGCTGTAGGTTCACTTAGGTAGGCTGTACATTAAAATGCTGTAGGTTCACTTAGGTAGGCTGTACATTAAAAATCTGTAGGTTCACTTAGGTAGGCTGTACATTAAAAAGTTGTAGGTTCACTTAGGTAGGCTGTACATAAAAAAGTTGTAGGTTCACTTAGGTAGGCTGTACATTAAAAAGCTGTAGGTTCACTTAGGTAGGCTGTACATTAAAAAGCTGTAGGTTCACTTAGGTAGGCTGTACATTTGGGGCTTAAGTTTTACGCCAGGGCGTGGCAGGGCTTTGACCATGTTGTAGGAGAAATACGGTAATTAGAAACATAGATATTAGTTCCAAAGACACCATCCTACACCAGGCGCGCATTCAAATTACTTTTAGTATATAGATTGCTTAGCTCGGAGGTCATATTTCTATGCTGTCTAAGTATAAAATAAGTTTCGTGTTTTGAAAATGGTTCTGCCACAAAGAAGGAACACTTTTCAGCAGATCCACAATAAAATCGTTTAGGAGCATAATGGGAATTTCTCGAAAAGGGGAGTTAGTAGACTCTCATAATGAGGAGTTCGCAAAATGGGCAGTTAGAATAAAAAAATCTTTGATTATATTAGTACTCTTAGAAAAAATGCTAAATAAAATCAATACTTTAATACAATTTCAAATAGATGATTTGTATTTTATTTTTGCCTAAAGATAGTCTTCCCTTTTTCAATAAAGATTTCACGTTTCTTTACGTAAGTGCGTGCAAAATGTGGAATTCCCCTGCAGTCACACCAAACACACCGGTATTACCTTGTGAAATTTCTTGTTGTGGTTATATCAAAATCAGCGGGCCATTTAAATAGTAAATAGACATGTTATGTAAATGAAACACTTAGTTTTAAAATAAATAAATAAAAAGACATTTATTCATCCACACATGGTTAAAAATCATCAAATGAAAAAACTGTTACAGTGTTACAGTTATGAAATCTTTATTGCATAAACAAATTTTGCTCTATATTTCTTCTTTAGAAAAAAAAATTACTGGCTCCCCCAGTGTACTTCGTGGAAATAGGTTCTAACCTATTAAATGTATTCAGATAGTAACTTGTAAAATTTATTTATAATCATGCACGATGCCACTAACACCTGTAAACTGAGAAAAATCCTAAATAACGGATGTTGCCGGCGACATCCTTCGGCCCTCAAGTCGATGCATCATGTTTCTTCTTTCTTTCTCCAACTTAAACACCCCCACCCAACATCTTGCCCCCTTCCCCCCGTCTACCCTTCAACATTTATCCTGGACCGTGACGGACTCACCGTACCACCACCGGCCATACCATTATATCACGTCCTTTAGTACCGTTCCGCAAGCAATTGCATGATTGACAAGTACCTGGTTTCCTGGTTAGATTGAAGTTATGGTAAGGTTAGGTTATAATAACCTATATATAGGTTGAACATTGTACCACCGTCGTTACCGGCTTGACTTAAACTTGCCCGACACAAATTTTATTATTGTGTATGATATGTAGGAGGAACAAGCGAATAAAACAATGTCAACAAACAATGTCCTTTCCTTATTATCGGTTGCTGATTTTCCTTTGGTTATCTTTTCTTCTGTCATCACTTTTAATTTTTTTTTACCGACAAAAAAAGAACAAAACCAAACGAAGGAGGTTCTCGATTCATGTCATGCGCTGCAGCCCGGACACTACCTTACAAGTAGTGCTGATAAAGGTGACCTAGACGTGCGGTTTATTTTTCAATATTTTACAGGGTAGTGTAGTGTTTTGATGATTCTTTTTTTAGAGTTCTGTAGTCAAAAGGGAACCCTTATCTAATTCGAGTTGCAAGATTTCGTCCGAACATAACCACAAACCCACCCACATACAGTGCAAGCTAAATAAAAGCTTGTAAAAAATAAATAAATAAAGACAAAAGCTGTAGGTTCACTTCCTATATACTTATAGTTTTGCTATGTCCGTCTGTTCATCCGTCCGCGGCTTAGCTCTTCTGTAATTAGGCATGTAATTAATCATGCCGACAAAGCTGAAGAATAAAATCAAACACGGCTGGCATTGACTACAAAAAGTGTAGATAAATTGTAGAACGAAGGTGGAGGTGGTCTTTTAAACTGCCAGCTTATTCGTCAACTAGCTTAGTTACGTTAAACTAGCAGATTATTCGTCAGGTTCATAAATTAAAAACTCCTCCTCTACAAACGCAGCAATATGGGCCCCGCGCCACTTTGTGGCTGTTCTGTGAAAGGTTCTGTGCATGGGGTTGGAAGGGCATTTTATTTACAAATAAAATAAATATTGGTTTATATGTTTATATACGTATAATTAATTAATTCCAAAAGCTTTTTAACAAAAAACAACCAACGAAAAAGTGACTAAAAAGTGAACAATAAAATAAACTTTCTCTTAATTTAATATACAACATTGAAATTAAAGAATCCGGTCACCTAAACTTCCCATGATAATGGCCTATATTTTGCAATTAAATCACTATTAATTATTTACAATTTGTTAGGTATGTGTACAATATACCTATACCTCTTTGTCTCTTTGGCTGTTGCTGGCCGTAAATTAATTAAATTTTAAAGGACAAAAAGTGCGCTAAGTATAATGTAAATAAATAGACCTGCTTGAATATAAATATTATAAAACAATACATAATATAGATATATAACAAAATCCAAACATACAAACACATAATATATACATACTATAAGTTACATACTTAGATATGAAGTGCTCTTTTGAAGAGCACGCAAAGGAAACGCAAAAGATGCGACGACTGTGGAGTTTCTTCGGTGAGCTTTCGCCACAGATTCCGCCATTGTGTTAGTGAACTCACCCAAAAAAATGTAATGACGGATCTAAGTGATGTAATAACATCCTTTTGACTATTTAATCTCTTTTTAAAAAGGTGTATAGAGGTGCTTTCAGCTTTGAGAAGTCTATTCCACAACAGTACAGCTTGCACGGAAAAGGATTTAAATAAAAAAGTTGGAGTTTGCACGGGGACAATGCAATGTACTGGTGATGCGCAGTCTCGCCTGGAGCGCGGGTCAGGAGGAAGGCGTTGAAAATAGGAGCGAAGATAGTTAGGAGAGGCAGGATTGTTAAGAATATTGAAAAGAAAGGACGGGATGTGCACATTACGACGAAAGCGGATGGGGAGGCAAAGTTGAGCGCGAAATTCTGAGACATGATCATATTTGCGAAGTCCAAAAATAAATCTTATTGCTAGATTTTGTAAGCGCTCAAGCTTATTAAGCAGTTCCTCTATCACATCCAAATACTGTATCTCCGAACTTCTCCTGGTCATGCTATAACTTGAGAACTGCTTTACCGATTTCATTCATCTTTTTTTTTATTTATTTTTTCTAATACATCGTAGAAGGTTCTTACATAAAAAAAAGAAAAAAAATGCGCAGGGTAGGTGTAGGCAAAAATGGCAGGACAACATCTGCCGGGTCAGCTAGTGGTATATAAATCCTCCGAGTAAAACTTTTATAACTCGGTCAATTTTAAAAATAGAGCAAAAATTCTTTTAGTGTTCGATAGCAGAAACTAAGAAGTTTGGATTTATAAAATAAAAAAATAATTTAAAAAATGATTATATAAATAATTAGGGGATCGGACTATTAGGGTTCCGTAGTCCGACAAGGAACCCTTATAAGATCGTTCAGTCCCGTCTGTCTGTCCGTCCCAGTCTGTCACAGCACAATATCTTCTACGTTTATGAACCGATTTACATGTAACTTGGTTCGACGATACTTTGGATATAGATCTCAATTTTAAAAATACAAAAAATTAAAATTACCCCTTTTTAAGGGTACCTCCCCATACATGTAAAGTGGGGGTAAATTATTTTTTTTGAACACACCCCCTTGTGTGGGGTATCGTTGAAATTGTCTTTAAAAATGAAGTTCGGTTTCCGTACAACATTTTTTTATCAGCTTTACCATATGTGAGATATAGCACGCCAAAGTCGTTAACACGGTGTGTGTCCCCCTGTAATTTCTAAAGTCTTGGACCTATAAACTTCAAATCACTCACGTAAATAAACTGGCGCGGAAACTCTCAATTAAAATTGTTTCGGGTATCTTGTGATGAATACTTTTGAAATTATAAATAAAATAAAAATATATACTTTTTTTTCAAAAGAACAGTAACTATAAAGTTTTTTTACATTCTTTACTGTTAGGACTGAATGTAGATTAATCATTTAAAATAATATCCAGGGAAGAATAAATAAATCACCTACTAAGAACTAGAAAGAAACTCGCGCGGCGACAGATAAAATGAAATGGGCGCGGCCGAGGTGCGCGGTGCGGTGCGGTGCGGAGGGGGAGGTACTCGAGTGTAGAACCCGCGAAAACGGGCAGACGCTTGAGCACTGAACACTCGCTTGAGGGCCTCAGATTAGTTTTTATATATATTTGAGGCAAGACGTAAAGTCGGCCATTAAATTCCATTTATGTAGATACAATTTTTGAGCAGAGACATTAGTAACTTAGTTTTCCATATAAATATATCGCAAATGTATGGCATTACAAAGTTATTTTTGCGGTCGGTTGCATGCGAAACAGCGCGGTGTCAAAAATGACTACGGAACCCTACTTTATGCGTGGTTCGACACGCACTTGGCCGGTTTTTTATTTTATAAATCCAAACTTCTTAGTTTCTGCTATCGAACACTAAAAGAATTTTTGCTCTATTTTTAAAATTGACCGAGTTATAAAAGTTTGAAATTCAAGATTAGAGGCATATACCCACTTGTGACGTCATTTGTTAGTAACGCCATATAATCTCCATACAAAAAATCGTTTTTGAAAGAGACAGACATATTGAAACTTTAAAAAATCACTGTGGATTCGTTTTACAACCGATTCTGTTTTTTTCTTCGCAAATCGTCTGCTACTAATCTATATTTTAAAAATAATTCATAAAATATCGAAATAAAATGTGGTAAATTCATAAAATATGGTGAACAGTCCGATCCCCTATTGCTGAAGTTATTTCTATGTCACTGTCTAACGCCACTGTGCGCAGATAAAACACGCTCTATACGGTCCAGCGTTCTTTTTACACGACTGCCCAAAAAAGGAGTGTAATAATAATAATAAATAATAATAATAATAGTTTATTTATTTGATTCTCCACATAGTCATAAATATACATTAAGAGAGGTGTTCAGGGAGGTAAGCACTTGTGGAGACTGGTGCCAGAAATAGGCAAGGCCTGTGCTTCAGGGTCACCAGAGCCCAGTTGTTGCTGTTGCTGTTGTTGTAATGTTGTTAGTGTGGAGTGTAATGTATGTTTGTGAGTTTCTTTGTTCCACCTCTAAATGCCTGAACAGATTTAGATGTGTGAGGTATTGTTAAAATCCTTACATCACCCCAAAAGACACTAGCTATTTTTTTTGTCACGTCTGTCGTGTTTTTTATTTTAGATGATTACAGTGAGTATACATTAACGGATCTGTACCTGCTTTCATGGTTCTTGACTGAATTGGCCAAAGTTACGTTGAAAATAAGGGATGAGAGGTTTCAAAAATTCGAACAAATGAGGCTTTCATTAAAACATCTTTATTGCAAAGTCTTTAGATGACAGAAATATTTAATCCTATAAGGTCACAGTAATTAAAATTAAAAACATCTTGATTATGTAACTACAACAACGCAGATGTGGAACTTATTTCCCTAACGGACTATAAGCTGTATGCTATTATAGAAACGATACCGATTTTTATACCGGTGCCCGAATGTTTTTACCGGTAGACCGTTATTTATAATCGATATCCTTCTTATCATACAGTTAAACATTTTCACGATTAGGTCTAAGCAATATTTCTATAAAGACGATCTCGTCATCTATAATTGTTTCATTTAGGCATCAGGAGGCATCGTGAAGTTTGGTCCTAGAGGGTTGACCAGTGACCACATCACAAACAATTGTAGAGGTTCGCTGCTTCTCTAGTCAAGAAACTCTGCAGCATCAGTATTTTCTTGTGATATTTGCGTTTTTCTGAAGAGCTGTATTCTTTCTTTATTTCTTTTCTCTGTGATAGATTCCCTTACATGTCTATAATCTTCGCTTCGAAAAGTGGGAAACATCCACATTCCAAAGGAATATTTAATAAAAGTACCCATCGTCAGAACCAGTATAACGAATTTAAATTGTTCCCTTTTGTCCATGTTTGCTTATTAAGTACGGATGGTAAACGATTCTTACAAATTATAAACTAAAAGTATAATTAGATATTAATTTTCCGTAATTTGATCAGTTTTTACATGTCAGAAATTTATCAAATGACAATGTTTTGTCAATGTCCATAGACGGGATACTCTTCGTCAGTTTTCCAAAAAGTAGGAAGTAATAGCATGTATACTTATTTATTATGCACCATGTAATGATAAGCTGCTACCACTGCTGCAGCCACCACGGCAGATTTTATCAGCCATTCCATATTAACAGGCACGCTCAAATAACTGAACTGCTATTTCGGTATTATAGACTTGCAATAAATCGCGTTAGCTGTAAAATCTATGCGGTCAGCCATGGTGAAGTCCTTCTCGTGGTAAGTGCTACGAATATTACTAATTCGTAGGGCAATTCGTAGGGTGAGTACCCGAACTAATCTGTATACCCAGCGAATTCCTCGCTCAGGTGCGAGCAATACTCTCCCTCGAAATAGCGCGTTCCCCACGATCTGGTCTTGTATCGAGTATATATGCATTGCTGATATCAATTCAGTAAATAATTTCAGCGCATGCGCTTATCAGCTCGTTACGATTCTATGGTCAGAATTCTAGGGTTCGTAATCTTCCGCTCGCTGATCAAAATGCAATCTAGTGCATTATCGACCTCTCACTTTTTATTGCGCGCTGCGCTTCGATCTACGTAGGTAGTGCATTTCTTTAATTTTGACAATCGATCGCTATGCTAAGGCTTCAATTAAGTTGTCTTTTTAGAATTAGAATGTATCTCTCGCAAAAACACATTCATATTACACAAGCAAACACAAAACATTGTACAAAATTACACGAGACGACAAACTCATTTTATATTAGTTTCAAATCCCCAGATTCCACAACATTCTGCTGGGGTATTTTCATATAACTAATAAAGACAGAGTCTAATATACGTCTTAAACACAAGTGACATTATACGAAAGGAACATTTGCGAAAGAGACATTCCGCGAATGAGATATTTTTCTAAAGATGCGAAAGAGACGGGGGACATTTTGCGTCTTAATAAACATTCTCTTCTCGTCTAAGAGCAGTCGCCACTCGCCACCAGCATCTTTAGGCCACCTAATAAAACTAGTTTTTATCTGCATTCGCCATCTTGGCCTAGGGCCGGGCCATCCAGGTCTGCCCCAAAAAGAAATTCTAAATTTGCTGGTGTAAATACTAAATACACCTATTACGTGCAGGTATTTCTGTCGAAGACAACAATCATTTTATGTCAGCAGTAGCAAACATTTTGTGTGATCAATCTTTTTGCACGTTACTTTTGCCTACCTATATGAATGAATTATGTTGGATACAACTGATAACAATGGCGACCATACCGTAAGTACCCGGTTCTAATTAGTGCAGTGTTTCCGCGTCTTAAACTAGGCCGCCAACTAATGAAGAAGAAGTGAGCAGTGAAGTTGTTAGGTCTTGCACCTTTCAGGAACGTTGCACTTATTTGGGAGATTCGACGGCGGCGGTGGACCTGCACAAGATAGATAGCTGATTAATAATTACAATAATACTGAAATTGCTTCAAATCTGTCAAATCTGACCAACAGCTGACGTAGTTTGATACTATAAATTATTTCTTCCAGATGGACGAAATAGAAATTAGCAGTGAGCGTATGCATATCATTCGCTCTTCGTATAAACCCTAAGGGTTTCTAGAAGGGTGTCTTAGTTTATACTTATAATAACGATTGGTGATGTAAATAAATAAATAAAAAAAAAAAAAAATTTAACTATCACCAGCAATGTTCAAGCTACTTTTACCGGTTGTGACCACATATTACCCTGTCCACTGTACCCTTACACTGAGGGTGTCGCCCTTGACGGATACGCCTGTGAGGACATTATCTTCATCATCATCATCATCATCTCCTATACTAAGAGGTATCACCAATGTCTCTCAACAAAATCTCCGTGGTAATACATACTACATACATCTACAAAAACTACCATTTAACTGTAAGTAATAGCTCTCTCGAATAGTTGTTCCTGTGTGTAGATTTTCCTCAAGATGTACGTTTATCAGACATAGTTCAATGTAAATACATAAGACACGCCTTTACCCTGAGGGTTAGGCAGAGACACACCTCTCACCTGCTACGATCCAAACATTCTTTCGCTTCATTCACTAGTACCAATTTTTTCGTTGTATGCTTGTTAATTTCAGTATTTGATAAAAAAAAATATTTGTATTTCGATTTTACCGTGTTTATGCTGTTACGTTTGCCCTAATTTACGTTTTACTTAGATATTCTTTCATTCCATTTTTCACGGAAACTCCATTCAAAATTGTTACAATTTCCTGCAACTCTTGAGCCGAAGAACATCAGCACAGAGAAGTTTACGAGTAACTCATTAAATTAGTCCGTTATTTTTCAGCTATTCATCTTAAGAAAAGGAGCTGATTTGTACATCCTATTCGCTTTCTAAATTCCGCTTGAACACACCATCTTTTTTCTCGTTCATTTCTTTCATAACTCTTAATCTTCTTAATACTTTCGCGTACAGTTTTCTACGTCGTCGCGACGACGCTGAGAAGGTTAATTCTATGTATGTTCTTGCTGTCCTGCGTAAGTTGAAAAGGCGGCACAACTGACTAGTTTTCAGTATTTCAAATGATATCCTACTCTGCAATCTTACGTAATTTAAATCTTTTAACCCTTTCACAATTTTTAGCTCACCTGTATTCGCTTTTAGTTAAACTAACTTGCTTTTTCTGACAAGGATCCGGCACCTTTTAGACACACTTAAAATACTCCTGACTAACTAACACTTATATAAGACACTCTTCTATTTTTTATGATTCTTCCACACTGGCTTCTAATTAGCATATCTCAAAAGTTTGCAGTTTTGCCTCTTATCTCACGCACTTTATTGAAATCAGCAAAGCTTTTGAAATAAAAAAAAACCCTTATTTACTTTTTCATCTGGCAAACTTTCCTCTTTCACATAATAAATAGTTTGAAGAAAAAAGAAATGGTACGCCGCACAATATGTCTTCGCTCTACATAAGTTTGGGTACGACATTTAAGATCTGAATGGTTAGTAGTAGTAAAATAGAATACCAAAAAAGAGATTGCTAAGCTAGAAACAGTTCAATTTAATAATGTCTGATGAATAATCTACTATTTTTCACATATTTTATTAGGTTTCTTCTTACGCTTTTTTTCTTCTTTGCACTCCTCATGTTTTTCATATTCGGGTATCTCGCACGGGCACCTCGGTATTGCCGGTGATTCTCTAGGACATGGCTTTGGCGGTGGTGGGGGAGGTGGCTTTTGACAATAGGGCACCGGTCCTATAAATAGTTTTTTGTACTTCTCTGCATCGATTCGTCCAAATGCGTAAGCGGTGGCAAATACAGAAGGAACCACGATTCCGTAAATCAACAACATCTGGTATCTTGATCTTTGCGGATGCCTGAATGCCCTGGTACTCTTAATTATGCTTTTGAAATGTTGTAGTCCTGTATGATGCCAAAGACGAGTTGGTTTAATTCCATTATCAAAGCCCTTTCCGGGTGGTTTCATAGACGCCATTTTGATAGCTAGTTTATTTTAGTCAGATTGTTAATAAGTATCGGTTTTGGTATCAGTTTTAGTAGTGGATCCTAATTTATTAATTTTCCATTATTGTGTTATAAAGGGTAAATGTTGTATGATTGCTAGGAATGTGGTCTTAAATATTTGTATTGTCATTATCACAGTGCGCTATTGTTTTGGCCATTTTTGGGGATCCGGGGATGTTCAGACATTTAGGTTTGATTTTGGATGCTCAGCCTGAAAAACAAAATCTTGATTTAGTAACTGTTTTACTTTCGTGAGAGTATCAGTGGTGTAGCTGTAAAGGACGCTACCTCTTGTTTACGACTTCGGGAGTTTGCGGTTCGAATATAATCTAACCAAAAATAAATGTGTTATCAAATTTTAATTACTGTACAAATCAAATGGAGAAAAATAGTACTCCTTTGGCAAATAGTACTCCTTTGGTGCGCTCGCTAAGTGTTAGGGGATCCTACTTCTGCTCGACTATAACTTTCCTAAGTTATATACCACAATTATCAATGCGGACTCGGCTTACTCGGAAAACGTGAGGATACATTATGCTTGAGATGAAATTCAAAGGTTGCGTGTGAAGTCGACCAATCCGCAGTGTCCCTGCGTGGTATTAAAATGGGTAGGCTCTCGAGCCCTTCAGGAATATAATTATTTCCTCTGGGTTTGGGATATCAGGAACTTTTTCAGAAACACTCAATGAGCCTGAAATAAAATATTATGAAGCAAGTCCTCCCTTGGTTTTGTCTCTTACTTACTTTGAAATTCTACCAGTGTTTGTGATTTGGGTTGGTCTGAATCCATGATTAATGCGACCCGCGACCACCTGGATTCAATATTGTTGCTATGCAGGAGAAAACTGCAGATATAACAACAATATACAAAAAATCGTGTTTGTTCATGGCAAGTGCAAAATTATTAGTGACAATTTAATCACAATGACATTCCAAATGATGACATTGAGGACATGTTTTTGTTTCTGAATCGCCAATAATTTTGTATGCTTGTTTTGAAAAGATTCGTTATGCTAGTAAAAAAATATAGAGATGCTTTCCTAGCTTTAGGTTCCAAGCTGTAGATCAATATTTTTTTTCTGTAGAGCAGGAACACGGACCATAATCATAATATAAGGTCGTGTGGGTTGTATACTTACAGGCATTAAAGAATGTTTCTTTCCGGCATGGTTCATGTGACATATCACAATATTCGTTGGTCTTTAATTTAACCATGGTATAATAATTAATTTAACTAAACCTCTGGGCGGTTTAGAAACTCTCGACAATAGATGGCGCCAGCCGTCACACGAAGAAAGAAAGAACTACCAACTTTTGTTTTATAGATTATTTTTGTTACAGATTATGCCTGTTTTTTTATTTTATTTATTCGTATTATAAATATTAGTATTTTGTAAGTTTTATTCCTGATCGGTTGCAGAGAACATAGCTCAGGAAGGAAAGTGGGCGGAGGGCCATGTGGTGTTGTGGTGTTTTCTCTTATCAGTCTGTCTGTAGTCTCTATTCATGTATAATAGTAGACTTGTACAATCATATACCTATGCCTTGTAAGTCTTAAAACCAGCTAGAATAAAGCTCTCTAAATTCTCAAGTCTCAAGTCGCCTCTGGGGTGGCAATTGATTTGGCTTGGCCTCAACAAGAGGTGTCTTTGGAAATACCGGAGTTGCTTTACTTATTTATTTTCTGAGTAGCTATACTTAACTTACTTGCTGTAAGTTTGTTATTCTTCAAAAAGAGTAGACCACCTGCGTGCTCGCTCGTCTATTTTAACTTACGTGACAAAAGCAACAGCAAAACACAAGTCGTATTTATAGATAGCACGTTATGAAAAAAACACCAATTACGATAGCATCACATAGACCAGGTAAGATTCTGCCCTGTCTGTCAGTGTGCGTGTGTGTGGATAGCGTCCGCTCTGCAGGGTTACCCATGCTTTTCGTAGATGTCGGTTAAAACTACAATAGAATGAGTTTTGGATGGATGAAGGTACGCGTCTTTTTTTTTTATTAAGTACAGTCTACCTGTTGGCGCACACAGCTTTCTGGTAAACAAATGTAAATACTTAATCAAAAACTAAAACTGCGATGATTGTGCCGACCATCGCAAGTATATTATCTAGCACACATTATTATCAATAATACTCTTCATTCTTAATGTGTCTGTGTTATTGATCCATACTCTTAAGCTTGAGCTTTCTGTTAGTGAAATCGTAAAACAGTTAAAAATAAATCTTGGTGAAGCAACCCTGTCGCGACTTGTTAGTGTATTTATTGGTCCTTCTGAAGGTGTGCGTGGGTCCCTGCGCAGGAGTGGTGAGATCTCGCGGCCTTCGCCAGAGATGCACTGGGCCCGGACCGGTTTGATTTATCGATCAGATCAATAGCCCCTACTACCGCTCTTAGATTTAAAATGCAGTGGATTTTCTCATCTTAGTCAAAGTTAACGTCAAAGTTTAATGTTTTATTACTTAGCACTATTATGTATTTTAAAAATTGTGTGGCATTTAATAGCCTTGAGAAGCTTCAATGTGTTGTGCACAGTTTTCTAGAAACTGCGAGATTTGCTTAACAATGTGATTGTCGTGGGCGTAGGACAACCGGCGGCGCGGCGGCGGCGGCGCAGTCGCACAGAGCTTACTAAGTTTGAACTAATACTACTTTCAAGCTCTGAGCCTCCGACTCGAGTCCGCGTCTGTCTCCTTGTAGTGGGAGAGCAAAACCTGTAGATACTGTTCGCCTACTTCGGGACGGAGTACCTGCCTCGCACGGCATCCCTTTCACTCGCGCCGCAGTGTCCGCCCGGACAAGGTTCTCTATTTCATTGAACCACTCTGGTATGCAAAGATTGATAGCTTATATGACCATTTGGTTTTGAAAGCACCCAGAAATCACGCACGGTTAACTTTTCGCCGCCTGGCGTCCTCGGGACCGGCCAGACGTTGCGCTGTACAACTTGTAGCATACAGCCTGTCTTAGTTTTATGTTCAAACTTTTGTGGTGTGAATCGTAATGTCACTGTTGCGGTTTATCGATTCGAGGCATAGTACTGTAACTCGTTTGTTTAAAGTAAGTCAGTGAGAAGCCGTACTCCGGAGGATCGAGCGGTGGTGTGCAGTGTTTATTTTCCTATGTGGGTCAAGGGCCTTGTTCCAATGTTTCCGGATAGATTGAAATTTCACCTTTTACGGATCGTTCGACTGCTTTACCAAAAAGAGTCCTAAGTGTTTTACAACTGTACCCTATCATTTGAAACGATCTTAAATGTGGTATTTTGTGGTGGCAACTCTAAAGTCTCTCAGACTTTCGTTATGGATTCAATTTAAGTTTGAAACTGTGGAACCAAGTGTGGAATTGAAACTGGACTAGAACATCTTGATAATAGTGTATCAACGTTGATTATCGAAAAATGGACCCAATGGCAGCAGAGAGCGGATTAGTGGTGAATAATTTGAACCACGTTCGAAGTGACTCGCAGGTAAGCTCGACCGGCCCGTAGCCACCTATCGATGAGGCAAAACACGTTTGCCGTTGCATACCTACCTATGAATAACTAAATGTACAATGACTTCTCTATTATTTTCACCTACGCTTTTCAATAAACTAATAACGTAATCTACATGAATTTGGCTGTCCATATTATATTGACTCACAGGATTCGAAAAGTTTCCAAGCGAGAAAGATAATATCCGCACACTATTCTTGATATAGGCGACGACCGTTGATAAATGAACAAACTTAGTTTCTAGACTGTTTCAAAATTTTTTACTCCTTTATAAATATAAACAACACACATACATACATATTTCGTCATTAAAAGTATATTGTAGCTTAAAATTCAAACCATTGTCATCATCAGATTGCTTAAATTACAATACAACCTTTAATTTACTTGTACCTATACTTACGAGTATAAATATTATACCTAAGTAAGTACTATTTTGCATTGGGCTGGACCACCACCTGTTGCCTTATTACCAAAACGGACCGTCCAACAAGCCGAAATTAGTAAGGAAAGGACCCGTCAAATCGAATGGACCTTTGAGTGCCTCTGAGATAAAAGAGACCTTAGTTTTTTGTCTCGGTAACATCCAAAATCGGCAGGCGCATGTCAGGTTGACGTCATTGTTCCCGCCAACAAAACCTGTTTGGCGCCAATTTGCAGCTGTTGAAGGCGAGTGGATGGGTCGCCAATATTATTTTTTTGCTTTGTTTTCGTCAGCCTCAGGTCCTTCGTCCATTCGGCCATCCTAAGATATACCGTTAAATTCCTTACTTATAAACTTTCGTTTAAATCTTCAAACAAATTATAGAGAATGGTAAATAATTATCTTTAAGAACTTTATACATGTATTTAATGTTTCACGGTTTTTACCTGAAAAAGACAATAGACAGAGCGTCTCAAAAAAAAAATACATTACAGTAGGTACTTTTAGAAAATTGCTTTTCCTGATCAGGACTACTGAAAAACTTTGATTTTCATCTAACCAGCTTTCAAATTAAATAAAAGAATAACAGCGCAGTGGCACTGTGCTAAGCGTGTCACTGCAACATGCTGAGTTAGGGCCGTTTTGTGGATGTGGTACACTCGCTTAAGTCTTACGTTATATTTAATGTTTTTAGCATGCTACAAAAACTGTGTATTGCATTTACAAATAAACGATTTATCTATCCATCTATCTATCTAAAAGCGCTTTGATCAGTCCATCTATTCGAACCATAAAACGCTTAATACTTACTTATTGTACCCCCGAGGGGGTTAAAAATACAAAACGGAAACGATAGGGCAGGGAATTTATTTCAGACATAAACTGCGGCTCGGTTTGCGGTCATTTGCGTAAGCGCAGGTCCTATTCATAAGTAGCTTAGCAAAAATGCAGCGTGGTGCGGCTTGCGGTGCGACAATCCACAAGAATGAGTCATATAGTTAGGGCTCAAAATATCGCTGTAACCATAAAGTAGTTGTATTGTTATGGGCTTCGGATTGCCCGGTCTGCGGTATAAATCACGGTTTTCCTTTGATATTCTTAAGAATTGTTAATATTTATTTAACGTTAAAGGTAGTTTTTGTGCAAGCTAAATATAGTGGCGGGTTTTCTTCATGGAGGTTCCGGGTTCGAATTCCGGTGGGACATTAAACAAAAATCTGTTTGTGAGTCTGTCTCCAGTTTGGTTAGGTTTGGTTAGCTGAACCACCTGGTTGTCCGAAAGTATAGGATGAATCGATGCTTCGGACGTAAAGGACGTTAATAGTCGTTGTATGAGCCATTTCAAAGAGTTTCAGCGGGTCCATCTTCTGCTCAGCTCACCCCTTTAGGTAAGAAAGCGTGACTTTGTGTATCTTTAATCGTCATGACGAAGCAAAGCCCGAAGGACACGAATTAGGTCGCGAGACGTGGTTGAAATTGCAACTTCCCTCTTCCCAAAATAGCTGAACTGAGTTGCAAAACAACCAATGCAAGCATCCTTGCTGAATATCATATTCACGCGTCGGTGGTCTAGTGCTAGCACAAAAGTCCTTAGTACTGACAGTAAAACATGACTTCTGAGTCCTTCATTGTGTAAGTTTATAGAGTCGCCACCAAATGCATTCCGAAGCATGAGTTAATCTGTCTTTTTAGGCAATCAGGTAATTCAGCTTGCAATGTCCTAAGTCCTAACCAAATCGGGGAAAGTCTCACAAATACATTATTTGTTTAACAGTGGGGACAACCGGGATACGAGCACGGAATCTCGGTACCATTGAGGCAGATCACTTACAAAAAGACTAAGGCTGTTTAGATTTTTTTATAAAAAGCAAAAACAAATGTAAATGAAAAGTTATTACATACGAGTATAAAACAAAACATTACGTGGGGCATAAAAGTCTCTGGATCTGGCCACTTACAATAAAATAATAAAAAAACAATTATGGAATTCGAAACTGGAACTCTTTGGGAATATGTTACTTTTTAGTTTGCGAGACTGTCATTTGTTTTTCATTGTGACGTCGTCCATTAGAAAATTGTGTGTCGCTATCAAAATGAATCTCGTGAAAAATTTCGTTCAATGATTTTTTATCCTTTAAAACTCAACAAGAGAGTTGCCAGAGACTTCAATTGGCATTTGGTGATGAGGCACCATGCCGCAGCTCTGTGTATTCGTGGTTTAGAGAATTTAGACGTGGATGATGTGATCATCTCCATGAGGAGGAACGTGAAAGTTGGCCGGCGACTGCGGTTACAGACTCTAATATGACACCGTACGACAACATATTGAAACTGACAAAAAAAATACTTACCAGCAAATTCGTGCTTTGTTAGGCATTGGAATGAGCCAAGCGCAAAACGTTTAACATGTGCATCTGAAGGTTCGGAAACTTTGCACTCGATGGATACCGCATGACTTGATTGGATTTGATTTGATTTGAACAGAAACGACTGCGTGTCCAGTGGTGCCGTAAAATGATAAAAAAAAGTTTAACGGAGGACAGTCATTGGCTGTCTATAATATCAGGTGTACTGCTTTGAACCCGTAAAAAAAAGGTTGCTTCTTTTTTTTTTGGCGAATCAGGACATTACTCTGTAATGCTCTACAGTATCGCTTGAATATCAAAGGATAATGACTGCAGATTGGTACGTCAACACTTGCTTGCCCAGAGTCTTAGAAAAAGTTCGCAAAAAGCTCGAAGCAATGTCCTCCTTCACCACGATAACGCATCCTCAAATTCCGCTAAGCTAACAGAAGCCTATTTGAATGCTTCAAATGTGGAACTGATGACGCATCCACCTTACAATCCGGACCTCGCACCCTGCGACTTCTTTTTGTTTCCAAAAATTAAAGACGAACTTGGAGTTTTACGAGCTTTGAATCGGCGGTAAATGCGTTCCATGAAGTCATAGAGGAGGTCCCTGAGGAAGACTGATCCAACTGCTTTGTACAGTGGTTTCAGCGAATGCAAAAATGCATTAATTGCGAGGGAATATACTTTAAAATACAATAAATGTATCTAGTCTTATTTATCAGAATTTAGAAACGTTCAGTATGCTCTAAGTACCAGGTAATAATTATTGGTTAAACCTAAACTGCTTATAAATACATCATGATTCTCACTCTCTCAGCCCACATCCACCTACTGATAGATTTTCTAACCATGGATTAATTATAAGTTAGTTAGCTATTTTGTAGTCTTAACTGTGTACTTAATTTACGTACCTATAGCTGGAAACATTGTACATATGCAGTAATTGCAGCTTTACGATTACAATATCATCGGCCGTTGAATGAACGAAGCTGAAAATATATTTGGTATTAAACCAACTATCGTCGCTTTAGAGTGAAAACCTCGTAAGTGTGTAAGAATCTTTTTTTCAAGAGGAATAAAAAAACAGCGTCGTGTAAGATAATTGGACCAATGTTTAAAAAAAGTCGTATTATTAATTTATTATAGAATGCTATTAGAATATTGGATGATATCATAAGAAAAAAAATTAGGGCTTGATTTTGTGAGTTCTTCTCTCCAAAAACAAAAGAAATAAATTTTGACCGAAATCAGTTTCCGAGGTTTTCACTCTAAGGCGACGCTATATAGATTTGAAAAAAAGAACGAAATATACACTCAGTTGGGTTGTTACAGGACAAATGGATAGAATCTAGATTTACTATAAAATTGTTCTTTTTATGTTTTGTACCCAAAAAATTAAACAGTATTAGCACTAAACATTTATATAATACTATGTACGTACATTCGCATCAAATGTACCTGTATTATAGGTATACTAAATAAATACTCGCTACCTACGAGTATCTTTCTAAACTACAAACTTTTATTTTATTTATTTATTTATTTATTTATTATTAGTGATACTTCACAGCACATAAACACATCTTAAATAAGTGACATTAAAATTATACATAGCCAATAACGAAGATCACATATTATATTTTATCAAGGGTAGGGAGAAAGATTTTTTTTTTATTCGATACAAAGAAAGAAAAGAAAAAAGTGATTCTATATAAAATTCATAGTTATAAAAGTTCAAAAATAGTACAGTACCTATATGTGCTTCGAGAAAGAAGATACTTCTGGGTTATTTTATAAAAGTCCTGACCAAATACGCCATAACGTAGCGCTACGGTTTTCAAGTCGGTTTTTATCATGGACATAGACATACATACGTACATACCGGCACTTATTTTCTCAGGATCCGCGACTGAGTCGCAAAGGTCGGCTTTCTTGACCGGTTGGCTATGTAAGCTGGCTGAGAGAGCTAGATCTAGATAGCCATCGGAATCCAGCGAGACACTTATGGTGCGTTCGGAAAAAACTCTACTCTCTGTTTTTTCCCTTCTAATTAATGTAATGAGCAATTTATTTTATAGCTTAATAATAGCAAAATGTTAGCAATTGGCGTGTTCATCATAAGGCCTTCTGCATCTTGTCAGATGATTTCAGTGCAGAACAAGAGCCGAAGTGAAAAAGTGCTAGTTAAAGTGCTAGTGAACAAAGTTTAGTGAAAGTGATAATTTCAGTTCAGTGTTACTTGTGCGCGATCAAGTGCTTATTGTGACGTTGTTTGTGTACTAAACGTGAGTAATAAAAGACCTATTTCTCGTAAACAAATTTTTCTATCCCCGAACCCCACCTCGCTCGTAACATCACAAACATTACATCACACTAATCATCCTACTAATATTATAAATGCGAAAGTTTGGATGTTTGTTACTCAATCACGCTTCAACCACTGGATAGATCGGGATGAAATTTGGCATAAACTAATGTAGTGACACAATGCCTAGTCAGTATTTTGGGTGAAACGGCGAGTGGCCGTCCTGCGACGTTCGAGTCGCCGTGCTCTCTACTGTAGTTACCTTGCGCGCGCTGCGTCATTACGTCATACGTTAATTATTATATTTTTATAATGTGCGAACAGTATAATCAGTGAACTTATTTTGGACTTTAATTTCATATACCAGCAGTTAGAACACTTACCCTTTAGTCAACAAGCATACTAGAGTCAGATCTATTACAAATCCATCTAAATCATACACACATAGATTTTTCTCTTACAACACTAGGTTTCTGCCCGCGGTTTCACCCGCGTCAAATGAGTTTTCCCGTGGGAACGAAGCGTTTTACCGCGGTAAAAAGAGCCTATGTCCTATTCCAGAACATAATCTATATGTGTGCCAAATTTCATCCCGATCTGTCCAGTGGTTGAAGCGTGATTGAGTAACAAACATCCAAACTTTCGCATTTATAATATTTTATTAATCGTATCGTATGGTACCATACGATACGATTAGTACGATGTGAAAATATATTTGGATGTTTGTTCCACCTTCACGCTTGAAGCACTCAACGGATTTGGATGAAATTTGGAATGGAGATAGTTTGTAACCTAGATTAACATATAGGATACTTATTACGGGGAAAAGTCTTATTCCCACGGGAAAATCTTACATAACGCGAGCTTAGCCGCGGGTGGAACGCTAGTTTGTAATAAAAATAAGAAACATTGTGTTAGGTAGGTAGTTAGGTAAAGCTCACTGCTGTGTCTCAGTTAAATTCGTACCCGCCACGCAGCAAAGTGTTTTCGAATTTCGAAATAATTCGTTCACGACTCTCTTACAATAGTCATCATCATAATCGTGTGGGTTGTAAGGTCGATAACCGACCCTACAAGTCCTAGTGTCAGAATAATATAGAGCTGCAGCCTATCTTATTTATCATATTTGAAGCAATAATACTGAAATTGCTTCAAATCTGTCAAATCTGACCAACAGCAGACGAAGTTTGATATTATAAATTATTTCTTCCAGATGGACGAAATAGAAGTTAGTAGTGAGCGTATGCATAACATTCGCTCTTCGTATAAACCCTAGGGGTTTCTAGAAAGAAGAAGGGTGTCTTAGTTTTTACCTTATAATAACGATTGGTGATGTTGAATAAATAAATAAAAAAACATGACTCAATCATGTAACGACTAGGTATTTTTGTAGATTTACTCGCGCGAATCAACATCAACGCCACCAAGCACAGGACAAATACCACCTCGATTTATTGGCTCTAAACCTAAATCAAGGATATTACAAGAAAAAATGCAACAGAATCACTTTGCGGTTATTTGGTATTTGTTATTTATTACGATAATTAAAAATAAATAATTAGGTTTGATTTATATTTTGTATAAAGTCCTGATGAAGACACAAGATAATACAAAAAAAGTTATTTTAAGGTTAGATGGTTGGTTTTAAGGTTAGATATGTGTATTATTCATATTTTAATAACCAAATCTCGTGCTCTATTAAGGGTCGAAGCACGGAATCATCTCACTTTTCAGACAAGCACATGAGATTTAGCCTCAGATGTCGTAACCAAATTAGGGACAGTCTTACGAAGTAATTTTTGTTTTACTTCAGTGTTCCCATCGTTATTGGAACCTAAAATATTTCTGAGAGCCGAACGTTGCCCTTACAACAGTCCAGAATCTAGATAGAAAAGGTTGTGGTTATAGCAAACATCGCGAGGAAACCTATAAAGTTTACATGCGGAGACGACCAATCATCACTGGGCCCGATCGTCCTATTAATCAAAGGGCCCGAGCCTCATACTAGATTCATAATATTCATGAAGTACGTTATAGAAATAAGTATATAAAAATAAACAAAGGCTTATTTTTGGGATTGTAGACGCTCGCGTAGCACCCCGTAGAGTCCTGTAGCACTTCGTAGAGCTCTGTAGCACTCCCGTAGCACCCCCTTTCGACTACCAGTTTTGTGTGGGTCTTATTTTTTTTAGAATTGAATTTTGATCCATTCATCAGCATCCCCTTCAAACTCATCTGGAAACTCATCCCAGAGCGGGTTGGTCAACTTCACCACCTTAGAATTTCTTGGCAGATGTTTTCCTTCACACAAAAGTCGAATATGAATTAGAAATAAAATTTAAAAACACATTGGTCAGTCAGCATGGGAGATAGGTATACAGGGCCGCTCCAAACCGATGAAATTTTTCCAAACCGATGAAATTTTCTCGTACGGGGATCGAACCCGCGTCTATCGCAAGGCTTTGGTGACAAATGAAAGGGTGTTTATAAATGGGTCATCGTGTCCTGTGAGAGATTTCACTCTAGTTACAAGGTGCTATAAGTGCTAACAATATGGACATGCAGCCAAATCATGTCGAGAGGAGTCCAACACCTGCGGGCATTGCGGCGAAGTAGGACATGAAATAAAAGAGTGTACCAAGAAGGCAGAACCACCAAAATGTGCTACATGCTTGCTTTTTAAAAAGCCGTGTAATCATAAAACTGGTGTAGATGATTGCCCCGCTAAAAAACTAGCCGAAAAACGGTACATTAACTCTATAGATTATGACTGACGTCGCCTAAGAGCGCCATAAATGTAAACAAACTTGAAGAGGATTTGTGCAATATTGACTTTGACCGAGTTTATGAATGTGCTGACGCGGATGTTTGCATGTCATACTTTATTTTGTGCCTATTGCCATTTTATTTTAATTTATTTATATTTAGCATGTAATTGTTTATATTTATATAGGTAGTAATAATATTTAAGTACTGTTTATAGCCTGAGATACAGGATTTTCCTAGTTCAGGCTCGTGTTGTTATTTCCTTTTGTATTTATTTAGTCTGTAGTAGTTTTATTGTACATATTACTCAATAAATTTATTCTTATTCTTATTCTATCGAACTGGAGTCGGGGCGGCTACACAACCGGCGGGCGACGCTGGAGATAGTTGAATCATCATCATGAACAGCTCGTATACGTCCCCACCGAGATAGTTGAATACTCATTTGTAAATTACCGTTCCTCGAACAGAATCCTAATCTAATGTTTATTGTACTGTACCTAATCTAAAAAACCGGTTTTTCAAGTAAGAAAACAAAAAACAATAATAAGCATCCTTCACGAGCTATCAAAATCGTGACATTACAAACCAAATAAATAACAAATAATTCGTTGAAATGCGAAACTAAATAAATAGGTAACAAATACAAGTAAAGATACTACCATCACAGAGTACTAATAATACTGGCGCTACCATGTTGAAAGTCCATCACCGGAACCGGAAGAGTGCTCGCAGTGGTGGACTTATGTAAGGGTGGTGGATATTCGCACGCCTGTTATTAGGTAGCTAAGCTAGCATCAAAGATTTCTGAAGCGCCTCGCCTCAGCGATCGTCTTTTGTTCCTCTGAGCTACTAGGGCGCATTCCGAATCAGACTTTCAGCACTGTCAGCGATCAGAAAAGCAAAAAAACGTATGACTTTTGCCTGCTGACTGTAACTCGGAACGCGATTACGGGTGCTTTAATAGATTTCAGCGCTTCTCGGAACGCAGGGCTAGATAGAATGAATGAGAGAGAGTAAGTTCTGTCACATTCGAGGCACTTCAAGGTCAGCGCTCAAAACGCGTTGTACTACTCTCATGTGATCTAATAAAAATGAAAGTTTATGAATGTGGAAGAGTTCTTTAGTTCAAATCTAATTAAACCACCTATATAAAGAACTATATTTGTGCTTTTAAAACTTAAGAATAAATTAATCAATTTGGAGAGGGAGGGAGGGCGGCGAACGATTCCTTGCTCTATGAGGGGAGGAATAATTTACCTTTATAACGTACTACTGTCTTTTTTTATATTTATTTTTTTCAAATATTTAATTTTAAAACATACAATAAAACAGTCAATAGTCAAATTCAAATCAGTCAACAGTCAAATTAAAAAAGAAGCAGATCCTCGAGTACGTCCCCACGAGACATAGTTCCCAGCATACTGGCAGCATTTCCTCTTTGGATAGTCAAGCTAATACGCTGGGCGAGGAAGCTGCCAGCCCTGCGATCGCCAGTAGTCTCGCAGAGACGCGACGAGAGATCTGCTATAAACTTTTTAGCTTCAGGACCCCATGGGCCCATCGTCTCAAACCCTATTGGAGCCCTTGGAACCCTATTGGACGTACTACTTACATAAATACAAAACACATTTTTTGTAAAACTGTAAACTAAGTAAGCACCTATACAAGGTAAGTAACTATGTGAGGAAAATATTATATCGTACGACGCGGCTCAAAATAAAAATACCAAAACACAGTGGGCGTACATAACTCTACGAATTATTTATTTATTCGTGCTTGAAATTAGAACTGAACGGTTAAGAGTCTTCAAAATCTTACTTATTTAATTTATTATTTTGCGTAAAATGGATTTCAGAACGCTCTATCTCTCTGCATGTGAACATACGCTAAGTTGAAATACATTGATGTTATTAACAGTAAAAACAATAATATACGTTGAGAATAACCATCAATGCATAGCGTTTTTACTTAGTTCGGACGCGAGCAGACGCGAGTGAGTAAGAAAGAATGACGAATCACGAAATCAATGATTTCACGCGAGCGCGCTGTGCACCTTGTAGCGTCAATGTTACCAACATGACGAGCGACACTTTGACCAATCACATCGGTCGATCCTCCACATTCCGTGCCAACTTCAACAAGTTGCTTACATGCATCGTTGTGTTGGCAAGATTGCGTTCATGTCGTCCATTTTGACAAACATCACGTTGTTGTGCACGGTGAATGTTCTACGAGTTTTTGTAATGTTTGTGATGCAAAATAAATCATGTCTATGTTAGCCGGACCTCGAAGAAAACAGAAAGTTATAAATTTGCGTGCAAAGAACAATGCTTGGAGCAATGACTCGACCAAGTTCGGTCAGCGTATGTTGGAGAAAATGGGTTGGAGTTCTGGCAAGGGGTTAGGAGCTAAGGAAAACGGCATTGTAGAACACGTTGTTGCCAGGTACAAGAACGACGAAAAGGGCCTGGGCTTCGAGGATAAAAGCGATCAGTGGACAAAACACGAGGACGACTTCAACGCTTTACTAGCGAACTTGTCTAACGGTAAGTTATGCCGCACATAACCTGCAACATTATTTGTTTTGGCTTGTTACTTATCTTTTCTATAAGCTGGGTTATTATAGGATGAGTTCTGACAGCTTCAGAATTCTTCATACGACGTTAACAACTTTTTTATAATATTCAGTTTAAAAACCATAATAGCTAATAATTAAAAATAAATAAATTTCGCCTCTTATATTTATTATTAAACAGTATGTGATTTTACTTGATAAATAAATAAACGAAATAATATTAAAAAGTTTTTAAAATTTTAATCTGTCAGAGCTACACTACAGTAACCCATAGGTTGTTTATTTTTGGTTGCATCTTAGTCAATGCATTGCGACTTTTGTATTGAATGGGAACTTATTCTTCATTACTTGAGTGTTATTTCTTGTTTATTATAATATATAAAATCTCTGTTTATGTTTGCTATTTAAGTGTTTAATATTATGAATTAAGGTAAGCTAGTTATTTGTTTGGGCTGGATTTGGAAATAGTTTACCTTGATCGGAGGAAACTGAGCATGTGGGGAGGTTCAGAGGGCTTAACTGAATCCCGCTACAACAACTTAACCTTTAGGATACTTCGAAAACAAATTAATGAAAATATCAATTTCCTAACCTAAATCACATGAATTATTCACAAAAATGAATACTTACTTTTTTTATTCTTTTTTTATTAGTTTATGATTTAGTAACTAGAATTTTGAGCCAAATGTTCAGCTGTATATATTTTGTGCTCTTACATACTAGACAGGACATAACACAAAGGGGGGGCCCCCCATTCCGGGGGGCTCTGGGGGTTGCCCCTCGCTAAGAAAAAAATAAATTGTACCCAGAAGTCGGAACAGTTGGTTAGGTTAGGTTAGACTGGTGTCAACAACAGGCGGAGGGAGCCAAGCAAGCGAAGCAAGCGTACCCCGGCAGGGGTCGGCGACCGCAGGTTAGGTCTAACCGGTTTTTAGTTCAAAGATTTTTGTAAAAATTGGTAGAAAATAAACCAGTCGCCGAATCAAAGACTACTGAAAAAAAAAACTGTTGTTTATGTGTACAAATCGTGTGATTTAGGTTAGAAAATTGAGATTTTCTTTATTTATTTTAGTTTATATTAACTTGTCTGCTGAAGGTAAAATCGATATGGCGGGATTCATTTAAGCTCTCTGACTGAACCTCCTTACATTCTCAGTTTCCTCCAATCGAGGTGAATTATTTTTTGTTTTTCGGTATACTGCTTTGTACTTTGGTATATTATACCAAATTCTCAATTAAACTTTTGTGTTGGATATTTATTTCCAGGTGCCCACACTGGGGACAACACAGAAGTGAAACTACACAGTGGTGTCTCTTTGGAAGATAAGTCCAAAAAGAGTAGAGCCCGAATCCATTATCACAAATTCACACGAGGCAAAGACGTGACCCGCTACAGCGAAAAAGACTTAGCAAATATTTTTGGCAAAAAGAGTTTTAAAAAGGAGGAAAAAATTGAAAACCCCATTGAAAACATACAGACTGCAGAACAGGTCTTTACAGAAAAGGGCAGTATGGAAGATTACTTCAAAAGCAAAATGGAAGCATTTAAGTCTAAGAACCAACTATCTTGCCTTGCCAATCAGGACTCGCTAGATAGTCGAGACATTGAATTCGGGTTCAGAGGATTTCCAGGCCCTAATGATAATGAGGAAACAGAACAAATCCATTTAGGATTCGGATTTCAATCATTTGCCAATAATAGCCATAATGATAATAAAAACATAGATGCAGAGCCTGAGCATAACGAAGAAGAAAAATCTTCTAAAAAGAGCAAGAAGAAGAAAAAGTCAAAAAACAAGGTCAAAGAAACTATTGAAGATGATGAAATATCACATTCTGTCACAGATACTGACTTTAATAATGCTGTACTAGAACTGGAAAAGGATTTGCTTACAAAAAATATTAAAAAATCTAAAAGAAAGTCTGCACAGAAAGAACTTACTCAGCCTGAGAGCAATGTAGTTGAAATTGAACCACCAGTTGCGGAAAAGAAAAATAAAGAAAAAAGAGATACTCAGGATGCTCCTGAGCATGATGCTGATGGAGACACTAATAATGCACCGTCCAAGAAGAAAAAGAAGAAGAAGAAAAATAAGAGGCATGAAGATTAAAACAATGAGCTTTCTATTAAATTGATATTTAAACTCTCTTATTTAACTTTTTTTTTTACAAAACTATGAAGTGATTAATGTCTGATATTCAATATTAAAATGTTTAATTAGTGAACCAGTATAACAAGGTTAATAAAACTTGTGAAGCTCTGAAGAGGACACTATAATGTGCCATTGAACAGAAAGACGAATTTTGATGATGAAATAAAATTTTATTTAAGAAATTCTCAAATTGTATTCCTACATGTTCAAATAACTGTATAAGCTGATTTAAGATGAACTTAATAAATGTAATCATACATGTGTCTGATCTTATCTTTGGTTTAATTAAATTTTATTCCAGTTTCATTCAAATAGATAATTATTATTCTGAGTGGTTAGTTAGAACCATAGATAAAGGTTAAACCTCAGAGGAATTTGCTCCTCGGGTTAAACCTTCTTTAATAGTATTTTATAAAAAAGGTGCCATACATACAAAGCATACATATGTTTTTCCATGTGATTTTCTATAGGTCTTATTTACATTTTTGTGTTAAACCTGTCCGTTTAGGTGTGTAATCAAATTTAAACTTTGTTTTATATATTTATTTTATTTTAATTTTGATCTCTTAATCCACAAACACTTCTTAAATAAATTTTAGCCAAGAAAATATAAAATAACAGGTAAACTTTCTACTCTATGCGACTTCTTTGCCAACAGTTGTAGCCTATTTTTGAAATGTTTATTTACCTATAGTTTTAGATGAAAAGACCCTATCAAGACTGTTTGTATGTAGGGTACCATATAAAACAACAGACAATTTTGAAGTACCTGGCTGCAGAATCGACAAACTTTTCATACATCCTTCTAATCTCAACATTTCCCGTGGATTTCTCTGCCTTCGGCTCTAGACCAGCCACACTCAAACTGCGGCCCGCCAGGCTTTTGAAAGTGGCCCGCCCGTTGTAGCTCCAAATTCTATTAACGAAAGTCATATATTTTAAATTCCGCGGTATTATTAGGTCTAGAGAATGGACAGACGGACTACAGAAAAAAAAATGGTAAAAGCGGGTCACTATCCGTAACTCTACGACTGGCTCCTATTTTGCGTAAGACGGACTACAATCTAACTGCCAAATTCCATTCCGATGAATTTTGTATGCAGTTAGCGCGACTGCAATGAAAATTCATGCCCAATGCCCGCTACCTGCGCACCAACTGCAATCAAACTTCACGTTTGCAGTCGGATTGCAGACCGTCTGTCTAAGGCCTTAGCCTTGTTCCATTTTTTCTCATGTTTCATACAAACTACTAACCCCAATTTCAAAAATACTTATTACACTGCAACTAAAGGACTTTTTCAGTCTAAATCCAAAGTTCTAACTAACTTTAATTTAACTTAGAAATGGTAGACTTTCATCCAAACTTTTATCCTCCATTTACATTCCTTTGTTCGCAGTCGGTCAACTAAGCAAAAAGTCTGTTATAAAACGTGATGCTCTGCAGCAGAGCCACCATAATCGAATGTGATCAATTATATATTAATAAAAATAAGCTTAATTAAAAATCCTTTTTAAACACAAGCTTTTAAAGCCGTGGAGTGGAGTATCCTTGTAAGCAGACGACCTTTCAGAGTGACGTTACTTTATTTTTTTGGGATATTCTCAGCAAGCCCTTTCATTTGATACCCATATTGTAGGAAAGCATGACGAGGTTATGTTGTGTATTTGAGGAGGCCCTATGGCCACCTCCTGGCTCCATCATGAGATCCTGAACATCACGTATGACTAAAGATCTTGTCAAGACAAATGCAACTAGCTCTCACACGACGAGGAGGTTATGTTGTGTATTTTAGGAGTTCCTATGGCCACCTTTCGGCTCCATCATGAGTCCCTGGACATCACGTATGACTTAGTCAAGACAAATCTAACAAGCCCAAACACGACTAGGTTATGTTGTGTATTTGAGGAGTTCCTGTGGCCATCTTCCGGCTCCATCATGAGACCCCAAATACGACTAGGTCGTGTTGTGTATTAGAGGAGTTCCTATGGCCACCTCCCGTCTACATCATCAGACCAGCTCCATGGTACCATAATATTGCATTGTCATCGCGGTTACATAAGTGTACCAAATTTCAGCAAAATCGAATGGCACTAAGTGCTACAAAATTGAGTTGCATGATTCCACCCGAACATATATACATACAGTGCAAGTTAAATAAAAGCTTGTAAAATGGTGTACGTCACACGTACATAGTGTACGTAAACCTAAAATAGCTGTACGTGCTATAGGTAATGATTAAATAGACATTGATTGTGGCTCTGCTGCAGAGCATACTCTCTGGCAGAGCCACTAAAAACTATAAAGTAGAAAAAGTTAATTATACAACTATTTCTTGGAATAGTTTCTTGCGAATTAACATTAATTTGTTTATCCATGCCAAATTACAGCCTTCTAGCACTAATAGCCTCTGAGCTAAGCCGCGGACGGACAGACAGACAGACAGACGGACATGGCGAAACTATAAGGGTTCCTTTTTGACTACGGAACCCCTTAAAAGGTGACGCCATTTTTAGTTCGCCACAAACCAATGCATGATGGAGGCATCACCATTACTGACGACCGCAATAAGCGATGCTACTGTGCAAGTACAACTGAACAGCCAGCGCATGCGGGTAGACACTGGCCTTTAAGAGCGCCTTTATCCCGTTGTAGCAGGCGTGATATTCCTAGTGCAAGTGTCCAGTTGCATGTGCTGATTTCTGTTCATCATACGAACCTAACAAGAATGTCCATTGTACTGTTTCTTTTGCCATACCAATTTGCATACGCCTGTCATGTGTTATTCAGCTCTGAACCTTGGTGTGTGCAGTTAAGAGTCTGTTTAACACAGGTGTGTATAATTTAAACTTTGTTCTGGTGGGCTTTGTATCTCAATTCTCAATATTTGCACGGGCACATGTCCGTAAACTGAATGTTGATGTTAAGGCATCCTACTGCTTGTTACTAGTGCTGTTGCTTACCGCGAAATGTCGATTCGTGAGACAATGTAGGTAAGTATGTAGAATTCGATGTGGCTCGTTTATTATGTAGATGATATGCTGTTCACGTTGGCGCAGCAAGCAAATTATAAACCTAATGATACGTGTAGCTAGCTAGAGTCTAGAACTGAGACATAAGTCTCGAAAAAAACTTATACAGTCGGAGAGTCACGTCAGGTAATAAAACTTAGCAGTCCTCGTAGCTTCTTATCATTGCTGCTTATAATTTCATTTTCATTATATTTTACCATTGCATTTATTTATTTATCATTATTAACTTTATTTATTTCTTAAAAACTGTCTCCGTGGCCTAGCGTTTGAATGTTTGTCTCTTGATCCCAAGGTTTTGGGTTCTAATCCGTTGGGGTACAATTAAACATACTCGTAAATCTATTTGTTGTTCGAAAAGTAAGTTGATTGTGTGCTTCGGAAGGCTCGTTTAGCCGTTGTTGGCCCTGCCTTATTTATCTATAAAAGTAGTCGTCACAGTGCGAATTATTTTATTGTCGGTTGAATGGTATTATTTGTCTATTGAGATCATCCACAGAGTATACAACAGTACAGAGGTACCTATAGTTTGGCAACTCCCTGGGAAATGCCTGCTTTAATAACCTATCACCACAAGGTTTGTTTGGACTTTACAACACGCAATGTTGATGATGATCACCATAAAGAAAAAGGCCCATTGTCTGCTTATCTCGGCTGCTGTCAAAAAAGCTGATAATTCGTGTCGATGACATGTCAATTTTAGATTATCTAATATGCCACCTTGATTGCTCTTTCCGATGCACCCTTGAGCTCGTCCAGCGAGCAAAAGTCAGCAAGCAGGACGCGATATTAGGTGGGGTCTGTGGAGGCCCATTGCACTCCAACTAAAAATCCATTTCGTCTGAGAAACCCCATCTAAAACAGTTTTCTTTATTCCAACCTGTATAAAGAAGTCTATTTAGAAATAATAATTTAAGCTTGTAGCAAATAACATAACTTCTGCTTCTGCAAAGGCTTAGAGAAATCCCAAAATCGGCGCAATACTCGTAATATCGGTAAGTTTTTCATATTTTAAGAAGGAACTTTAGTCTTATAAGCGCTCCTTATATAAACGAGTTCCTGTACCTAGTTCCTTACAATAAAAAAATAGCCAATTAAATAAAAAGAAAATACGATTAATGATAGTATAATATATCGTTTCCATTTTTTCACAAACATTTTTGTAGATATTTTGATGTAAATTGTGTACCTATATTGAATATGTACACACTTGGGTACACAGAAGCTTGAAATACCTAATTTTAGAGCTATGAACCGCTGCTTTTTACAGCTGTTTGGTCAATACTTTCTTCGTCACCAAGCGTTTCGTGGCATCCCGCTATCTTTCACTAACTACTGAGTAAACAGCACGTTTGAATAGGCTGTAGTTACGTACGTACAGTCAGCTCTTACAATGACGTACTTGGTAATCTGTTTTGTGTTCTTCATAAAGGCCATAGTTGAACCGTGAAGTTGGGATTGTGTGCTATGTGCTGTACAATGTACATACTACACTCGTAAACTGTGTTCCATACTTGTATGTTTAATGAGGTTTACGCTACCGATTTGAGAAAACGAATGTTATGCTTGAGAAATGAATGCGTTGTGTGCTTTTCAAGTTAAGAGGCTTTGAACAAAGCGGTCGCATAATCTCGTATAGCGTGAGACGGCGACCCCGATGACCCCGTGGACGCAGTGAAATAAAGCAAACTAAGTTCAAACTTAGGTACTTATTGTATGTTTAGTGAACTGATTTAGCCATCTTCAAGATGAAACTGGATAATTTCGGATTTGAGAAACTTCAGGTCTGTACATGATTAGAAAAAAAAATTATAATTGCAAAATTATTATAGTGCCATGCTTGAGCGCGTTTAAGAAATATGAAGCAATAAATAATAAGAGAATTATTCTCTCATCTTAAATTAGGCGAAGTACCTACCTACCTCAATATATACTGTAGGTAATTATATGTTTTAAAATAGTAGAATCCCACCTATTCGTTTTGCGTTACTTAATTAAACTTTATGTCAACAGTCAAACAAAAATGATCATCATTATCATCGCGTGGGTGTCCCCACCGGGAATCGAACCCGAAACCTCCATAATGGGCGTCGAAATATCGACCACTCGGCCACGGACGCTGCTACAAAAATGCTTGTTGAGTTAGATAGTTGCTACTTACCATATTTTATTATTGACTGGAATATACGAATTATGCTCCATGTGTATACTACTTGTATCTACCTAAGTTGATATAAAGGGGGATGAGTTTGTAATATGACATAGTATAGGCCCAAATCCTACCAATTAGAAAATCTGTTATGGATTAAAAGAAAAATTAAAAACTGTTCCATTTTTACTATAAAAGATTTAATATTAAATAAATATAATCTTAAGTCATATCATAAGTATCTTTGTAGAATAGATAATGATTACATTAAGCACTTTGTATGAGAAATTTAAACTATAATATTACTACTTTTCTAACGTAACATCTTTGTTAATAATGATCTATCTACGTAAAGGCATATGTTTTTATTATGACATGGTCATAAGAACACTTAGTTAATCATCACAAGAACTCTTCATAAATAAATATGAAAATCTTATCTAAGCTAAACTCTAAGCTCAGAGAACGACTGGAACAAACAGCCCTTTTAAAAAAAAATGAAGTCCGAGAAGAGAAAAAATAAGATTTATCCCACGCGAAAAAAAATTAGATCACCCGAGCGTTGTCGTGGACCACATAAAAGACTAAGTACATAATTTTTCCGTTCATTCCTGAAAATAAAATGATTTCCAGATTCAGAAAGACCGAGCAGAGGAAAAAAAGAACAAACCATCTTACAAAAGACGTCCCTCCTGTGGAGTAACAACATCTGTTTATTTAAAAAGTTAACGAATCTTAAACGTTATCGTGCGAATGAATGAATGAATGAATCCACAATCATAACAATTTACAATTGCTTATGCAACGCAACAATAACAATGTTTATGTAACATCTCATTCTCGCCTCGATTCGACTCTTAATTATGTGTTAATACAGTTAGTTGGTTCGTAATTCGCGACATTGAATAATTCACCATACTACTGAGTATAATAGAAACTGTGGAGAAAGTACATGCATAGTTACATGAGGCGGGCTGAGGAATGCGCGTCTACGTTCGTTTCATTAGTAGAACTGATTACTATACAATGACTAATTACTTCGGTTGCTCTCCTATCAAACAAATTTTTTTTTTAGTTGTAATCTATCATAGACTAACATTTTGTGTCGGTGTCGGCCTTTGAGTAGTGTCGGAAGAATTTACAAATTTAGTTTCTCACCTTTTCCAAAATTGAAATACTAACAGTAGGTAATCATCGGTCAGTATATTTCAGGCGACTTTATTGACTTTAAAATGGAAACACAAACATTCGAATAACCATAAATTGCTATCGGTTAATTGACCAAGCGTTCCTGTACGTGTATTTTTGCAGCGACGTCGACGCCTACAAAGTGGTCTTGAAATATTCAAAGTTACATATCGGTTACACATTGCCATATAAATTATTGTGAAATGTGATGTTGATGGTCCTAAATCACACTAATATTATAAATGTGAAAATATATTTATATTGGAGAAAACTGATAGTAAATAATGAAAATGAAATGGTTAAGAAAGGTGGGTACCTACCTACAAAAGCTACGGTACTAACAGGTAATATTTTTCATGTAAAAGTTGTAAAAACTAACCTTTATTATATCACGCGCAGTTTTAGTTGCTGTACTATTCAGATTTACCATATCAACACTTGATCGATCACTAATAAAACAACAATTAATGTAACACAAACGAAAATTTTACAAAGTTAATGAGCCGCCAATCTCGAAACATTTTTAGTTTTCTTTTTTTATAAAAGGCTTTTCGCGAACATTCAGCCTCGATTCGTTAAAATCGAGGTAATTTAATTTTTATTATTAAAATATTACTGGTTGATAATATTTTTGAAATAAAAAAAATATAAAGTACTTTTCTCTTTGTAAGAGTCGATTTATTTTTATTACAATGGTCCTGGCTGAATAAAAATTATGGAGACCGTAGAAAAGTGTGGTAAAACGCATTTACCGCACATTCGTTAGTAAATGTTCGGGAAGGTGGATTAACAAAATATTTAAATATCACAATTATTTTAAAATAATTCTCGTCTTGTTCTTCGCAAGTCCGCGCCAGGTATTTTACCACTGTAGTATATTAAATAGGTCAGTATGGGTAAAAAACAGTCTCGTTCCTGTAATCCTTGAATTTTAAATTGTTTACAGAATAACATATAAGTTGGTTTCTGAGAGAATGCCGTGATTGCATAGTTTTAGTTTACATCTCGTTACTCACTGCAATGGGACAGTTTTCCTTCGTTACATAATAACGATTTGACGTGGGAAGCGTCTACGTTTCAGCTTGGCCAAAATTGCTTTTGTATGTCTATTTGTCCATCTGTCTGTTTGTTCTCACCTACAGGTCGCGTTTCCCAACCGAATCGTGAAATTTTGTGAGCAGATTCGATAAATTAAGCGAAATTTTTTGTTGAGACAGTTTTTGGACGGAGTTATGAGGGTTAAAATCGTAAAAAAATCATTAATCGGCCATTTAAAAAAAAGTATACTCGCGAGGTCTACAGCTCACAGAGCCACTAGTTATAGAGTTATCAGAATAGCCTGGCTACGTTTTTCGTGATGTAGATAGACCTGTAGCTCTGCATTTCTTCCTACAATTTTTCAGCAATGATTCCATATATAGTGATTTAATTTACCTAAAAGTACCTTTACCCACATCCATCCCTATCCTTCTGTCATATAATAATCACTCTATTTATAAAACCTTACCTTCTTTCATTATTTCTAATAATATCCGTATCTAATTAATTTTATATCTATACCTTCTATTTTCCTTCCTAATAAATTCCTGTTCATTAAACCAATCCGAATTCCGTTTTTCCTAATACTTTAAATCGCGTTACGTTTCCTCACTTTGTATGTGGCAATGTGCAAATAGCATTATGCCAAAACGAAAAAAAAAAAAAAGTATGACATAAAAGGTAACCTAGTTTAACAGGTTGTCTCACATGACAGGCATGTTTATTGAGTATGATTGGTTGTAATCGGATGAGTCAGCGGCGTCACTGCTATCAATGAAACCTTAGAACTTGATACATCTGCTAATATTACCTATATAGGTTGCATAGTGATGTGGGCGGATATCGAAATACGGCCATAGAACAAGTAACATAGTCTGCGTATAGATATACACCACTTGATCCGTATTATAATTTTATAAATGCGATAGTAACTCTATCAGTCTGTTACGTTTTCAGGCGTAAACCACTGAACCGATTTTGATGCAATTTAGTACAGAGATAGACTACAGCCTGGAAAAGGACATAGGCTACCTTTTATCGCGAAAAAAGGCTTGGAGGGGTTGAAATAAGGGATGAAAGTTGGTATAGAAGTTCGTCATTATCGAAGATGACACCATGAAACTTTGTATTTAGGCACTTGAGCCTTACTCCTTACTAATATTATAATCGCGAAAGTTTGTAAAAAAACAGTGCACAATACATTTTTATATATTACATAGGTACAAAAAAGGTAAATAATTGTGGCACCAACAACATTAATCACGAATTTTTGGTTACGTTGCAAGTATTGGGTTATCTATTAATCAGTGCGCAATAAATATGGTATTTCACCTTCATATACAATAACTTCTTCCCAAGGAACTCGAACAAAAAATCAACCTCTTATAGAAATGACAAATGACCATGTTTCCCGAGAAAAGGGAAAAGTGGTTGTGAAATGTACCTACTTACTCGTACTATATAAGTATTATGTTTTATTTAACATGCGCAGCGCACTGATTAATATCTATGTACTATTGTGTTGTTTAGGTTAATTCTAACTTTAATTTCATTTTTATATTCTGTGCACTTTCTTTTGTTTACTCTGCGATCTCATTTTCCACCACTGTGAAGGTTGGCTACATTCATTTTTTATCCTGTGTATGTTTAATTGTGCAATAAAGTGTTAATAATTCAAATACTTAATTTATTACTTACTCCGCTGGCTCAGCGATCTAAAGTGGATCTTGGCCATCCATTTCGATCTTGTGCAGTGGGTTGGCCTGCAACTCACGAAGATCGGCATTCACCAAGTCGCGCCATCTGTATCTCGGGCGCCCGACCGAGGGGCGTCGTCGGCCCGTACCCTCTCTTGACGGCTCGATCCTCTCCCACCCTTACTAGATGGCCAAGCCAGCGAAGTTGGTGTGATTTAGTTTCACCGATGATGTTCAGAGCGGCCAGAAGTTTTGAGCACTGATTAAATAATCATCTAAAATTATAAACACGACTGCGCTTTCATAAATTGTATAGCTAGTGGCACTCGGGCTTATGTAAGGAATCTAACGATATTCCATATATCCAAATCTGTTCAGCTATTTAGAAGTTATGGTACATACATACATACTTACATAGAACCCTGAACACATTACACTCCGTTTCTTGGAAAATCGTGTAAAAAAAACCCCATTTCACAATTTTTGTATTTATATTCCTAATCAAGCTACAGATTGTTAATGGTTAAGCTTGCCTAAGCACTGAGGAGTGGCGGCGGCCGCTCCCTTTGATCGAATAATCTAGACTCCTAACATTAGGTCACCACAAATGGGTTCATAATTTATTACATACTTACAGATATTATTATCTCTGTGCTTAATCATTTATAGATTCGTCTATTGTTTATTAGGTAATAAAAATAAATATTTTAAGGCGGGGTCGGATCCCGGATACATTTTTAGAGGGGTTGATAAGGGTTCATTTTGTCGTTATATTTCAGTTGAATTAGAATAATTTCTTACTATTTCACAAGTCTTAATGAATAAGATTATAAACCAGTAGTGCAACTTTACTAGGAGGTAATTAGATAAACAAACGTGCCTAATACCTACTAAACTAGGCAAAAGTAAACGATTTTTAATGTTTTGGAGGGAGGATTTATGCACGACCACCCACCCACCTGGATCTGCTAGTGTTTATAGATATACTTGTACCTATAGCCATCAGCAGCTCATATACGTTCCCACCGAAGGGCTCGAGCCTACCCTGAATTAGGGCGATTAGGCCTTAGTCGACCACGCTGGCCCAGTGCGGGTTGGTCGACTTCACACACAGCCTTTGAATAAACACATTGGTACATGGTGAGGATCGAACCCGCGTCTCCCGGACGGGAGACAGCGGCCCTAACCACTAGATTCACTCACGACATACGAGTACGAGCAAAAAAACCACACAATTTTTTTATAGCTTTTCTGACCAATGTTCCTTGGATAAAGTTGTTGGTTAGATGGTCTTAATACCATGTTTAAATGTTGGTGATTGTTTACATGGTGTCCATGTTGAAGCTATTGATCAACAAAGAATGCATAAGTAAAATCGTACAAATGCAAGGGTGGCGTAATACTGGATGACGTCATAATCTTGTCACGATGTCATCGTTACTACACCACTACTACCTATGCTGACACTCCTTAAACAAGCCTTAAACACACAAGGCAAAGAGCTTGAATTCAAAACTAAGGTAAAATAGGTACCTACTTATACATACCTATTAAAGTTAGCAAGTTTTTGTATTCAAGTTTTTACTGTTATTCTGAAAGAATAATAATAATCAAAATAAATAGAAATCTGAAAAGTATTTCTATTTTCTATATCTTTTGGTAGGAAAATATTTTTAAATTTTGATCTAGAATAATAAAAAGGTGTTTCTTGTTCTATAGTAATTCGTTGAAGCCTAGTAGGGTGATGGGAATGGGTCCATGAAAAATAGCATGTTAAAATATCTATTCTAAAACAGAGTTCCGAGCGAAGATTCATAATGTACTGCCTCGTAACATATCTCGTTGTGATCGATATAAAAAAGCTTCTAACTAAACTCCTTTATTTTTCCAGACGGCAGAACGCAACAGTGGGTGGGAGACACACCGGGTGCGGCTGAACCGGGTGCCCGGATATGGGTTCGGCATTGCCGTGTCTGGAGGCCGTGACAACCCTCACTTTGCCAGCGGCGACCCGTCCATCGCCGTATCTGACGTCATTCGCGGCGGACCGGCCGAAGATAAGCTCCAGTATGTATCGTACCTAAAATATGTTTTCAAGAAATACTGCACATAAAGCTGTTTTGACCTTTTTCTACACGCACATGAGCACGGCTAATACTTAAATGCGCGTGTTTACGATTTGGCTACTAGGACTTCAGCCATTTTGTTGGGTGTCAACATTTGCAGGTGAATCTTAAAATGTGTAAACTTGAAATCAATACGTGGGGCATATTGAAAGTCTCTGGATCTGGCCATTTACAATAAAAGAATGAAAAATCAATTACCTATGGAATTCGAAAATGGAACTCTTTGTTGCACATGTTACTTATTAATTTGCGAGACTGTCATTTTTTTCTTCATTGTGTATTAATCCAGGTTACAATCTATCTACATTCCAAATTTCGTCCAAATCTGTCCAGTAGTTTAGGCGTGAAAGCGGAACAAACATCCAAACATCTAAACATCCAAATATATTTTCATATTTATAATATTAGTGTGATTTTCATAAGTTTTTACGTGGTTTGCTAGTCTCTACCAGCATTGTGATTTTCCGCGGTCCATCACCTGGATGAACCTTGGGAAGATATTGTCTAAAAAAACGAAAAGTGGTAGTAAAGCGAATTGAAAAAAATTGCTTATGCGAATTAGCTAGTACGAGTATCAGCGATGCGAATATAAACATAATTGTTGCTTTCTCCACACTCCTCAAATAAAAAAATCTGTTTTAATTTTTTATTTACAAATACCTTATCGCCAATTTATCCGTTCTATATAGATTGCTTACGTGCTGATTGTAAAATTTCATCATTGATTTCTTCTAAGCTGCCATAGCCTGCGAGCGAGTGAATCATGCGATATCGCCTCAGTTGCACCGCGCACTGTCAACAGACTTTTGATAGTGTAGGATCCTGCGAATAGGGGATCGGACTGTTCACCATATTTTATGAATTTACCATATTTTATGAATTATTTTTAAAATATAGATTAGTAGCAGACGATTCGCGAAGAAAAAACCAGAATCGGTTGAAAAACGAGTTTACAGTGATTTTTTTAAGTTTCTATATGTCTATCTTTTGCAAAAACGATTTTTTGTATGGAGATTATGTGGCGTTACTAACAAATGACGTCACAACTGGGTATGTGTGCCTCTCTGTCTAATCTTGAATTTCAAACCTTTATAACTCGGTCAATTTTAAAGATAGAGCAAAAATTCTTTTAGTGTTCGATAGCAGAAACTGAGAAGTTTGGATTTATAAAATAAAATAAAAATAGTCCGATCCCCTATTTTGTAGTTCGATTGATCGTGAGATGGAAAATAGCAGGCATTTACGGATCAATTGAAATTTCTTAGAAAATGACAAGATACAATTTGAACTGTGTTTCATATATGATCGTCAATTTAAACCTGCTGTTCACACCTGTTCAAAACATTCAATGTCAGAAAAATCTATTGGTTTCTAACAAAATCTTTTTAACAGTGTGCGGTGTCGTTTATTCTGCTGTTCCCTTGTACGGTCTCTGCGGCTTAGAGGCAGAGAGAGAGGTCTAGTTTCTGAGTTCGAATCCCAATGGAAATTGTCAAACAAAAACTACTTTGTGAGCTGTCTCCAGTTTAGTCAGAATTACCTGAAGAATGCACGCCAAGTCGTTGTTCTAGGCTAATATCTACGAAAATAATCGTTACACGATTATATGTAACGGTTACACAAATCATGTCAGAGACTTTTGGCGACTGATTGACCTCACAAACCCCTAGTGTCAGAGTTATGGAGCAGCCTGATAATGACGACGACGTTGTAATGCAACTGGACAGTTGTAAATTATTCGTACTAACTGGTACTGTGTCTATGCTTAACAACCTGAAATTCAAAATTTAAACTGTACATTAGTACAGAAACAAGCACACCACGGTGTGACGTCACGCCTTGCTATTTGCTTTGATTTTTCATACACCTTTCATAGAAAAAATCTGTTGACCATTAAAAGTTACATTCCACCGACAGGGTGAACGACCGGATTTTGTCGGTGAACGGCGTGCCCCTGGAGAATGTGGAGTACGCTCGTGCAGTGCAAGTGCTCCGGGACTCGGGCGCCGCCGTATCGCTGGTGGTGCGCCGCAGGGCTCCGGCGCCGCCCCCCACCGCCCCCACCACCATCAAGGTCACGCTTGCCAGGAACGGGAAGAAAGAAGGTCGGTAGTTCTTTTTTATTTGGCCTAATGATGGTGTCGTAAAATCGACGAAGCGTGAACTGTTTAAGACAACGTGTCTAAAGGAAGGAAAATCTCCTGGATGGGTAGCTCACTCGGACCAACCACCCACTAGACACCGCATTCTGGAACAAACTAATTACGAAGAAAGTTGCGGTGCGGGGGAGCGGGGAACACGTCGTGATTGGTTCATCTCGCTTTGACAGGTCTCATAAGGGAAACCTTCATGACCGCCCCTGGTTTTGTACGCCACGTTTTTAATGTACATAGTTTACAACGAATACGCATTCATTCAATACGAGGATGCCTAAAAAGTTGCATCCAAAAACAGGTCTGTACAAAAAGTGTTCGTGCAGTTTTGAACGCAACTGGTTTGGTACGCCACGTTTTTCTTAGCCACTGATTACATGTCAAAATAATGGGTTGACTTTAGTAATGTGTTTTTTTGCTGTTTTTTACTGGGCAGCACCCGAAGGGGGGGCTTGGGGGGCGCAGCCCCCCGCTTTAAAAATAAAACCACCCAAAAAGAATACACTTCGGTTAGGTTAGGTTAGACTGTTGTCAACAACAGGCGGAGGGAGACGAGCGAGCGGAACGAGCGTGCCGCGGCATCGGCCGGCGACCGCAGGAGATTACTTCTCAAAAAAGGTAATGCTTGAAAAATTCAAGTGCGCAAAACGTAGACGAAAAAAAAATGGCTGCAGAAAACGGGTCGGTCATAATCTGCTCGCACAGTTTTTCCCGTCCAAGGCAAGCATGTAGTACACAAAAAACTGTCTGTACAAAACGGTAACACGAAAAACGGTCTGTACAAAACGGAAACAAGCATGAACCCCACTCTCTCATAATTGGTCGAAACTGAAGTGAGCCGCGAGATATTGGCCGCCCAGAGATATTTATATGTGCACGTATGCGTTTCGGAAAGTTGCGCCCTGACATGTGGTGTCCAGTGGGTGGTTGGTCCGAGGTAGGTCAGCTATGAATTTGGACAATAGTTCAAATATTTTGAAGTCTCATACTCGTACAAACTGATCAGCTGACCGAGTTAAGCGTGAAAATTCAATTTTATTTTTCGCATATTTCCAAAAGTTGTTCAGTTTCATGAGCTTAGCTACCTTGCGTTATTAAAGTAACACTGTATAGTTTGTGATGATCCCTATATGAAACTTTGATACTTATTTGCAATCGCCTAGTTTAAACGATACTCACAGGGATTTTAACCCGGCTTAAGCCCGTCACAGACATAATATGTTATAGTACGAGGCAGCCAACTCTCTCGTCGCCATTCACATTATAGGCAAAGCGGTGGTCAAACAAAATGGCGAATCAATCAGTGACCGGCCATTCTGCTTGACCCTTGATTTGCATAAACACACCCAGTAAACAACTCTTCATTCCAGACTTTGGCATCGTATTGGGATGCAAACTGTACGTGAAAGAGCTGACGCTGCGAGCGAGGGAGCAGCTCAACCAAGCCGGTCAGGGTTTGTGCGAGGGAGACGTCGTGTCTCGCATCAACAACACTCCTGTCAACGACAATATCACGCTCAAGGAAGCTAGGAAGCTGATAGAGTCGTGCAAGGAGCGGCTGAACCTCACCGTCACTAGGGAGTTGATTAGAGAGGAGACTGTGACCAATGGGAACTATCAGAATAATTACAGTAGCTTGGGTAAGAAAATTTGTATTTTTGGTCATCTCTATGCAAATAAAATTAGGTTTTTTGTATCAGCAATACGCGTATTGATACTGTAGTATATTGAATGAATGAATATAAGTTACTTTGTTGCAGTATTGTACGATTCCACTATAGCAGGGGTTCCCAACCTTTTACCGTATGCGCCTCACCCAATGTTTTGCAAAAATACTACGCCCCCCTAGAGGCCGAAATGGGGAGCGGAAATAAGAAAATTAAACAAACAATAAAAATATTAAATCGATGTGTTTATTTTTATTCAAATGACAAGTAGGTAAATTTAGTGAAAGCACTGTGGCTGAATTTTATTAATCAATTGGTGAATCCTGGGCTTCATAGTAGTCAGTGCATAGCGGAGATCATTTTCAACATGCAGTCAGTAGCAAACAGCTGAAGCCGCCGCGCCCCCCCTTAAATCATTTTACGCCCCCCAAGTGGGGCGCGCCGCACTGGTTGGGAATATAGTAGTATATGAGTCTGTTTTTAGCACGATATAAGAAAAAAAAAATCTTAATCGTCAACAACAACAAGCTTAAAGAAGATACGAAGCTAAAAAGTCTCATTTGACTGAAGCTAATGATAGAGATGTCCTGGAATGATTGGTTTGGTGGAGTTGTTTCGTGCAAGTTAATAAAGTCGGCGAGATCTTGGGACACCCACCTTGTCCCATTTATTCATAACACATAAAATAAATAATAAAACTGAAATGAAGCACTTAGAAATTTACAATAACAACTACATATAACAGTAATATATTTACAGAAGCGTCATCAAACAACGTGTACTCCGGGTCGGAATCCAACATGGCGTCGGTTTACGCGGGGAGCGGTCAGAATCTGTACGTGGCGGCTCCGGTGAGGGGGGGTCCGAACGAGGGTCGTCGCGCCCCCCCGACTCTAGACCATGAACAACCGCCGCGCCCCCCACCCCCGCAACACGAGGGTAAGTAACGGGGCTAACGGGGGTAACGGGGACAACAACTTAGCTATTGTCTTGAATAACGAAAATTTACAATATGTAAATGAAACAGTTTTCTTGGGGATCACTATCGACGCAAGGTTACAATGGGACCCTCATTTAAATGCGTTATCCGCAAGGCTCAGCTCGGCGGCATACGCAGTCAGAAAGATTCGACAACTGACTGACGTTGCTACTGCCAGACTTGTATATTTCAGCTATTTTCACAGCATTATGTCCTACGGAATTTTATTCTGGGGTCAAGCTGCTAACATAAATAACATCTTTGTGTTACAGAAGAGGGCGATACGTTCCATATATGAATTGCGTGGTCGCGATTCCCTAAGGGAATTGTTTAAAGAAATTGATATCCTCACAGTATCCTCACAGTACATATTTGAAAACATCTTGTATGTCCGGAACAACACAATGCTATTTCCTAAGAATTCTGATATACATAATATAAATACTAGAAATAAAAATAAAATAGCGCACCCAAAGTTTAGACTGTGTACAGTTAATAATTCATTCATGGGGAACTGTATTCGCTTCTATAATAAAATACCAGATGATATTGTAAATCTGTCCGATAGCCAATTTAAAGCTAAAATCAAAACTATTTTATGTTCTAAGGCCTATTATACGATAAATGATTACTTAGATGATAAAAACGTCTGGTCAACTGTTGTTCCAAATCAACGGAGTAGATTGTAATTATGACTCATGTATGATTCTTGATATATTTAAAAGAAAAGTACAAAAGATACAATTCCTGTGGAGTTTCTTCTGGCCGTTCTTCTCCACAGAGGGCGTACACTGGTAGTGAACGTGCCATCCATGATAGCTTTGACGTCGAAAAATGATTTGTAAAAATCTTAATTCGAATAAAAAAAATTTGACTTTGACTTTGGCTATTAAGGGGATTTAAAATGAAAGAAAGAAACATCATAACTTAACGGTCTCCGACTCGCTTTTCGCCCTGGCAACGTTCTGGGCCGAGGTCCGTGCCCGTGAGAGGGCGCCCCTAGGCTGTCATTAAGGGGTTTTAGGGGTCCAGAGCCTTCTGCTCCTCGCAAGTCCGCGTCTACTCTAGCGAACGCGCAGAATCAACTGAAAACGAATTTACAGTGATTTTTTAAAGTTTCAATATGTCTGTCTCTTTCAAAAACGATTTTTGTATGGAGATAATATGGCCTTACTAACATGTGCCTCTCTGTCTAATCTTGAATTTCAAACCTTTATAACTCGGCCAATTTTAAAGATAGAGCAAAAATTATTTTAGTGTTCGATAGCAGAAACTAAGAAGTTTGGATTTATAAAATAAAAATAAAGTAGTCCGATCCCCTATTAATGACACCGATTGTGTATCAATGCGTGTAAATGAAGTTAAAAAACTTTAGCTGGAACTCAAATTCTGTCAGATTTGTCCAGAGATGTGTCGTGTACCATATTTATTATAAACTCTCATATTAGAGTTAAAATAAATGTTGATTAATATTTCTCAGCATTAATTGTTCTATATACAGATTACTACAGTAGAAGACAGCTTTTTGAAGAGGAAGCCTTGGGGAATCAAAGAATTAAACCACCGTAAGTAAATTGTTACTCATATGCAATTTTTTTAATTGATCATGTATAATAGTTATTAACCAAACCACGGAACATGTTTATTATGCTTTGACTAAACTCTGTTATAGATTGTACTTATTATTATGCACTCCGAGCATTAAAAAATTAAAAAGCAGTGTCAAATTTCGTCGACCTTGGAGAGCGCGTGGTGGCATAATTGCCTGTTTCTGGCCCGGATAGCCAAGGAGATCCAGTTTCGAGTCCTGTCCAAGATCGACAAAATTTTTCATTTTCTGTCTTAAAATTATTAATAATCTGTTGTGAAAACATAAACAACGTATTTGTTAAATAACTCAAAACCATTCAGGTGGTAACTCAGCCATGAAATCGAACTAAGATAATGTGTCCCACAATATTTTAGCATTTGCGAAAGAAAAAATCTTTCATACAAACCGTTCAAGTAACACGTAAGAGTTTGAAAGGAATATGCCGTTTCTAATGTGGATGATGGATGACTAATCAAATTATTTTATTATGTGTCAAAGACTCGAAGGGTTAACGGGTCACGTCTAAGTTTAAATTTGTGATAATAAATCAAATAATGCGTAAAGTCAGATGCAAAGTCGACTTTTCGAAATGAATTAGGTAGGGTGGTTTATTTCCTGTATCATCAACAGCTCATATATGTCGCCACCGAGAGGCTCGTGCCTACCCTGAATTAGGGTGATCAGGCCTTAGTCGACCACACACAACCTTTGAATTTCTTCGCAGGAGCGTGCAGGTTTAATCACGAATCTTAATAAATTTTTTTTTTTATACAGTCATCTAACTAATATTTCATTGCGGCAGAATTTCATTAGTTGGTTGTTATGACACAGTGAACTGGGGTTGGCTGTTTAGTGGTACTAGATGATGTTTAAGTCTGTGTTTGTTTTAAAAATGTGTTTAATTAACAACTTGTTTATTGTCCTATAGGAGCGAACCGCGCCTGATCAGCTTCCAAAAAGAGGGTTCCGTGGGATTGCGTTTGTGTGGCGGGAACAGATCGGGAGTGTTCGTATCGGGGGTTCAGCCTACCAGCCCCGCCGCGCTTCAAGGCTTGCAACCCGCAGACAAGATCATCAAGGTACAGTAGAAAACCCAAAAAAAACTAGCGGTTTCCAGAGCCAATAGATTTGGCTTTTGCTTTATTTACTTTACAAGAATGAAAAGGGAGCTTATAAATGATATACCTTTCATTATTACAAGCTTATATTTAACTAAGTATGTTCGGGTCAAATCTTGTAACTGAATTGGGTATTTGACTACTTCTTTTTTGTTTTATAAATCCAAACTTGTTAGTTTCTGCTAAAATTGATCGAGTTATAAAGGTTTGAAATTCAAGATCAGACAGAGAGGCACATACTTGCTTGTAACGCCATAGAATCTCCATACAAAAATCGAAAGAGACAGACATATTGAATAAATCACTGTAAATTCGTTTACCAACCGATTCTGTTTTTTTCTTCACGAATACTAATCAGATTACACACACACACACACACAGAGAATCAGTCAAATATCCTACGTTAAATTTTTATATCTAACCCCTTGTATGCGGGTGTCAAGACGTACTTGACAGACAAAAACATCCCGTCGTCTGCGGGTGTCAAGACTGTTTTGACGCAGTACCATAGATGACTATTGGCCTTTTTTTTTCTAGAATTATGAGTGATTTGACTGTGGAACCAATCAGGAATGGTAGCATAGGACGAACTAAAAAAAAAAAAAAAAAACCAACCAGTGAAAGTCAGTCAAGTATTGCGAACTCGTTCATTTTTGAAGACTTTTTTTTTAGTTCGCTCTTACAGCAACTCGCTTTCGTGCAGCTACTTCGTTACTTTGAAAGGTTTGTTATAATGAATATATCTTAGAATTGTTATCAATATTATTACTGTTATAATAAGAAAATATGTCGAAGTTTTTGATAAGTAAATAAAACACGCCAATGTGATGAATATTTCTTTATTATATCAGTTTTATGACAAGAGGTCTCCATTTTTGTATGGCCCTTTATATATAAGCATGATTACTAAATTTAACATCACTCTCGTGTACAATATTTACATTATTAGCAAGTATAAACATCTGGCTACAATAAAAACAAAACCCGAGAACAATCCATTGAGTTTTGGTATACAAAAAACGAGTTATCGTAAAACTCGGCGCCGAGCAGTGTCAGGTTTCAAAAAGCGCCGCAGGCGAAGGGATATTGCAGAGTCGCGAGCGCCGCATACGAAGGGCTAAACATGGTCCTTATCATGCTCTGGTGCTGCCGCCAGAATTGTCTTCCTTAACGATTGTTGGCACCACGGAATATCTTGTTTTATTTTCCGTGGTTGGCACGCACTCGAAACTTTGAATTTATTATTTTTTTATTTTATTTAATGATCACAATTTGGTACATAAAAATAGGTAGACACTACAATCTCGCCAAACTGTAATAGTCTGATGGCGAGTGAAACGCTCATAATATTAATACTTATGTACCTATCCTATAACTAAGTCACCTACCACCTACACAATCACATAACCTAAACATGCGCATGCACACATTATTTTATTGACTAAGTACATAAACAAGCAAGACACAACAGGAGCTCCTTATTTTTTTTTTATAATTTAATGTAGTGTGCTTACAAGTATACTTCTCAGCAGTTTAAAAGCTTGTGTTTAAAAAAGATTTTTAATTAAAACTTATTAAATAAAATGATGAGAGCATCGGTGGTCTAGTGGCTAGGACCGTTGTCTTCCATCCGGAGACGCGGGTTTGATCCCCACCACGTACCAACGTGTTTTCGCATTTAGAATTCATATGCACGTTTATTCAACGGTGAAGGGAAACATCGCGATGAAACCTGAACACTCCTGCGAAGAAATGTATTGTGTGTAAACATTTTAAAGACTACTTCACGGGTCCAAAGTCCTAAACGTGTGTAAAGTCGACCAACCCGCACTGAGCCAGCGTGGTCGACTAAGGCCTAACTAATCGCCCTAATTGAAGGTAGGCTCGAGCCTCTCGGTGGGGATGTAAATGAGCTGTTGATAATGATGATATAAAACAAACTGACGACGACGATGATTTTATGCAGGTGAACGACATGGAGATGAAAGGAGTGACGCGCGAGGAAGCAGTTCTCTTCCTGCTGAGTCTCCAAGAACGCATCAACCTGATCGTCCAGCATTCGCCAGAAGAATACAATGACGTAGCCAGCGGTGCCGTGCGTAAGTATTCTAAAGCTAAAATACAGGGCGTAATCGTATAATTAAAATATCTGGGCGACCGAGCTTCGCTCGTGCCATCTGTTGGAAAACTTTCGGACCACGAAAAAATACATCTTATAAGAAATTTTTATTTCCTCAGTTTTGTATTTAAATAAATAGTTGAAAGAACAGAACAGAATAGTTGATAGTTGAAGTAAATAACAAATAAAAAAAGAAACATTGAATTCGTTCAAAAAAGTATCTGGCGAGATTCCAACTCAAGACTCAAAAATGAAAAGAGACGTTGCAAACTCCCGGTATCCCGACTGAGCTATTGTGACGTTGTAAGTAAACGGTGGCAAAATTACCTGTCTGATATGGCGTACCAATTCTTTTAAGCCTGAAAACACGGGAACCTAGCTAGATCGATTAATCGCCCCCGAAACCCCCTATATGCTAAATTTCATCGAAATTGTTGCAATTGTTTCCGAGATTCTTATTATATAGATGTTATAGTCAAAACTCGAAGCTCCGGCGCTTCTAGGCTTGACTAGTCAATCCTCAGGTCTGACTTGAAGTCATAGTCAAAGCCCAAACAAATGAAGTTTTTCGGCCTCTGACTAAACAATTTTCGTCAAACCTAGGAGAAACTAATTTGTTCAGGCAAACGTCAAAACTCAATTTAATGAAATTTCGACCTTTGACTGAAAAGTTAGGAACTTCTAGGTTTGACTAAAAATACTTTAGTCAAAGGCCGAAATTGGAATTTATTTCGGGGTTAGCCCGAAAGCTTTGGTCAACTAGTCATTCCGCGAAGAGACTGCATATCGACCTTTGACTATGACATAGATATATCAACATCATCATCAACGGCTCGTTACAGTCCACTGCTGGACTATGAGCCTCCTCCACTTGTTTTGTCATAATCTCCACGCTTGGCAGGCGGGTTGGAGATCGCAGATTAAAAGGTTACTGTATCAGAGAGCGCTGCTGCCCGTTCCCTGTTCAATGTGTAGTCCCTAAGTCGCCTCTTACGACACCCACGGGAAGAGTAGGGGATGGTGACAAATGTATTCTACTCTGCCGTCACCACACGGCAACTCTTGTATACATAGATATACCGTGAAATTTACATCGTTTTGATCCCGCCGTGTAGTGATAGTACTCGTCAAACTGAACAACTTTTCACGATAAAAAAAATCCCTGCGACAAAAAAAGTTTTGGTCTCTCCATACAAAGTGAGACTCCCGACCGACCCATTTTGTATGGAGAGACCAAATTTTTTTTTTGTCACAGGAATTTATTTTTTCGTGAAAAGTTGTTCAGTTTGACGGGTACTATCACTACACGGCGGGAACAAAACGATGTAAATTTCATGCTGTATATAGAAGAATTGCTTAAAGTATAAGATTAAAATTTATTTATTGCGTTTCCATAATTAATTAGGCACTTAGATATACTTAGATTCTCATCTAATTGAAGCATGTATATCAGCTGCCTGATACCCATACTACAGTCAGCAAAAGACATAGTACAGTCAGCTGACGAATTAGCTGACCCCCCCCGCTCGAAACCGATGAAGTTTTCTTGGGTAATTGTTTTTGCTTTATCATGAAATTTCGTATAATTGTGTAGGATAATAAACTGTATGAGTATATAAAATGTTATGTAAAAATATAAATAATCACCTGAGAAAATCTCATCGGTTTCGAGCGGGGGGGTCAACTAATTCGTCAGCTGACTGTACAGGGCCCGTTTAAATCGATTAAATTTTCTCTGGTAATTGTTAATATTTTGTGCTTTGTCATGAAACTTCGTATAATTGTAATTAATTGTAGAGGAGGCTCATAGTCCAGCAGTGGACTGTAACGGGCCGTTGTTTTTTTTTTTGTAGTAATTGTAGTTGTAGTAATTGTAGTTGTAGTAATTGTAATTGTTGTGTTGTTGTATTGTATTACTAACATTGCTATGGACCTAAGAATACTGAAATAAAGTTTTTTTTTTTCAATTGTGTAATAAAATTACGTGTAAAAATATATTATAAAAAATATCCTGAGTAAACTTTGTCGGTTTCAAGTGACCTGCATGACTATCTCCTTTGCTGACTGTACCAAGCCTCTGCTCTGCTTAGTTTGGGATCAGATGGCCGTGTGTGAGATGTCCTCACTAATTTTAATGTTTTTTCCAGCGGGCGACTCGTTCCATATAAAGACGCATTTCCACTACACGGAGCCGACGGACGGCGAGATGTCGTTCCGTTGCGGAGACGTGTTTCATGTGGTCGATACTCTGCACAACGGCACCGTCGGCGCCTGGCAAGTCTACAGGATAGGTGAGTGTTATTTATCATGCTGAAAGACGTCCACTGCTGGAAAAGACCAAGGATATCTACATTAACCAGTCCTTCTTAACAGCCTCCGTAGGCGAGTGGTCGAGATTTCGCAGCTCATTACGAAGGTTCCGGGTTCGATTCCCGGTGAGGACACTGTCAAGCAAAAATCTCTTTGTGAGACTTTTCCCAGTTTGGTTAGGACATTGCAGGCTGCATCGCCTGATTGTCCGAAAAGAAAGATGATTCCGTGCTTCGGAAGGCACGTTAAGCCGTTGGTCCCGGCTACTATCTAGTCGTTACACGTGCCATGTTAGTGGCCTTTGGCGGCTCTATAACACTCACACTAAGGTTTGTGAAGTCGGTTGTCGACCTTACAACCCACACGATGAAGAAGAAGTAGTCCTTTTTGGCTAGTATCCAGCAGCAAACCGCGACTTTCACCAGATCGTCGGTCCACTCAGAATTCTACTCAGCTCAGAATTCAAAATAGCGCTCTCATCTGTTGCCTATTGAAAATCTCTGTGTCTTTATTGACCTTGCAACAAATGCTGAGTCGGTCCCGATTCCATGTACTTCTTTGTATTTTTGCTTTATTTGTATCTCTTTCTACGTGTTTTGTAGTTCACAGGGAATAATTTGTCTCCTTTATTCCTTCCCTCGCATTAAAATTATAACTTTGCGCCCTTGTGATATAATCCACTATTTATATGCAATTTGGGCATTTCAACTGCAGTAATAAGTTTGTAAAACTTTGTTTTGTTTCATATTGATAGCGAAAAATCTCTGTTTTGTTGAGTAGGTCGCAACAATCAGGAAGTGCAGAAGGGCACTATACCCAACAAGGCTCGGGCCGAGGAGCTGGCCACTGCGCAGTTCAACGCGACGAAGAAGGAGATGTCGGGCAATGACGGGAAGCACAACTTCTTCAGACGCCGTCGATCCACGCACCGCAGGAGCAAGAGCCTTGGCAAGGTAAGTGCGGGTTAACCCTAGGGCAAGAAGAACATTATTCCTACATTATGTTTCGTGTTGCAAACGTTTAGTATGATAACTATTCCCACAAAATGTCTTGTGGGGTATTTTTTGAATAGCTGAAAATATCTAAAAGTTTGCTACTACCTATATACAGCTCTGGGGTGAAATAGTTCTTTAAACAGAGCAGGTCACCCGTCTGCGCTCTGTCGCAGGCGTCCCCCATCAGACATACATATATACAGTTCTACATATATATGTACCCATGTTGCCATTCTTGTCCCGAAACTTCAGACCCACGTAGTTTTGCCATGCCCTATTAAGGGACAAGGTGGGTTGAATTGATAACGTTTTAAATTCACAAAGGTACAAAAATTTAAAAAGCTATTTGACAATTTGGTCCACTCCACTAAATTAAGAGATATTTGCAAATAACCTAAAAGTAACTAAAAGGCGGATTAGGATTTTGAGCGACAAATGTCTTTGCTTTTATGGTTTATTTTTAATTTCTGACCGACATGACTTTATTTAGTGATTGTTTAATGTTCATGAGCATTAATGCTATAAATCCTAAGATGTACTTACGTCGTTTTAGAATTAACATGTTTTTAAAATAATAATTTATATGCATAGACTTGAAATTAATGAAAATAAACACGTGTAGTGGGATAACGCTGACACCAGGGTTTGTATCTTGCGATGATAAAGAAACAGAAGATTAAAGAAGTGTTTTTGACAATATGATCGTAATTATATACTCATCGGCACATCTAACCGCCCATCTTTGCTTATTTCGAGTTAATTTTAAACTACGCTTATTGTTATACATTACAACAGATTTATTGATAATTTTACGATAAATTAAACACACTTAAGTAAACGTTAAATTAACTACTTTTTAACTAACATCAGCTGTAACTAATAGAGTTATAAAGAATCACGAACATTCCCTGAAATGAAGGGTGGGCGGTTAGATGTGCCGGTAAGTGTATATGAAAAATGATTTTTGTATATTAATTGTAAGAGGAATAATTATTATAGCAGCTAAAACTAATAGAGCTCAAATTCCTTTTAGATCTTAGATTAAAAAAAAATGCAGTGATGTTCAATCTGTTTTGTGTTATTTGTTAACTTTCAAGGATGTAAATCTTTATTACAGTACATCTAAAAAGGTACTAAAAATTTTAGCTTACGGATGTAATGGCGATTTTATACAGAGCTCAACCAATCAGTGCCAATTCTTGTGGCCATGCTACCAACATTTGCTTCCATCGATTATTTATTTATGCTCTTTTCCAACATTTTATAAAAATCTATTTTTAATTTTACTCTCTTCCCCAGTGTTTTATACTTATACATTTGAATTTTTAACCACCGTCTTGATTCCGTACCATCATCATCAACAGCTCATATACGGAACTCGAGCCTATCCTTGTTTAAGATGCCCAGTGTGAGTCTGTGAGTTGGTCGAATTCACACACAACCTTCGATTTTTTTCGTAGGAGTACGATGTTTTCCTTCACCGTACCATATATCGAACTTTGCTTAACCACCGCTCTCAATCTTCAACATCCGTATTCCAGGAGCACTGGGACGAGGTGGTTCTGTCGGACAGTATCAGCAAGTTCCCGGCGTACGAGCGCGTTGTGCTGAGCAAGCCCGGCTTCGTGCGCCCGGTGATAGTGCTGGGAGCCGTCGCGGACATCGCGAGGGAAAGACTGCTCACTGAGGGACCCGAGAAGTTCGCCTCGCCAAGTAAGTGTTTGCAGACTAGCTGTCCACCAGGGGGCCGTTTCACGAAGCTACAAGTTACAAATTACAAGTACAATTTAACGTACCTTGCGTAGACGATTAGAGAAAACGATAAGGGTTTACAGTTTAGGCGAATTGGCTACGCAATGCATATCAAATTGTAACTTGTTACTAGTAACTTGTTGCTTCGTGAAACGGAGCCCTGCTATCGTCGTTGATACTGCAATATGTCACATGTCAAAAAAATACCATTTTTTTTTAGTGTATCCAAATTCTGATTTGCTATTACAAATACAACTACCTAATATAACTAACTAATTTGATTAAAAAGTTCATAAAGCTACACATCACACTTAATTTATAAATGTTGAAATTTGGTCTAAAGTTTGGCTTTAGTAACCGAACCATATAACTTAAAAAAAAAAATTGCTACTGGCGAAGTTTCGCATGTCTGCTATTAGCGCATTGTCGCCTACAAAAAAAAAGCAATCTGTCTAGTTGCTCTAACAAACGTCAAATCTTGATGGCGCGCACGGACGAGTTGTTTTGTGTTTCTGTTTTCTGTTTTTTCTTCCTCCTGAAAAGTGGACCCTGTCTGACATGTGACATGTCGCAGTATCAGCGACGCTATGCCCGTATTCAACAAATAGTGTTAGCAAAATAACGCAAAACCTTTTGGGTGTTTTTTTTTTTCCACCGAAGGTTATCCGCCCTTAGTGGGTGTTTATTTGTAAGATAGATAAGGACCAAGGGGCCGTTTCACGTAGCTACAAGTTACAAATTACAAGTACAATTCTACGTATACACTGCGTAGACAATGAGATAAAATGGTATGAGCTAACAGTTTAAGCGAATTGGCTACGCAATGAATATCAAATGGTAACTTGTTACTTGTAAATTATTGCTTCGTGAAACGGGGCCCAGTTCAGATCCTCGCTATTTGATACGGGCGATCTGACCCGGCTTTGGACAAGTGTCTTAAAGTTATTTGTTATAATTCAATTAGATACTACGGTAACAATTTAAGTAGGTGCTGCAATTCACAATTGATGGATAGGACAACTTATTGCGCTAGTGTTCACATAGGGTAGTCCCTTAGCAACGGTTTACGATTATTCGTTGTTCGGCGAAAGGGGTAGGGAATATCTACCTCAGAAAACTATCCGCCACTTGCCAAAAGGCCGAGTCTGCGACACATACTTCGGAGGCTCCGGGATCAGATCCCGGTGGCGACATTATCGAAACAAAAATTTTTTGTTAGTCTTTTTCCGGCTTGGCAAAAATTTCTTGATGAAATCCTCCTCATACAAGCAACATTTTTAGCTTAAATGGAAACTCCGACCTCAGTTTATTGTTCACTAGGATTAAGTTACCGAAATAAATAATTTGAATTTGAATTAAATAGAAATACTCGTACTAAAGAGGTTTTATGGTTTATATTTTCGTAATTTTAACGGAAATAAGTTGAAGATTACATTTAAGAAAACCAATGACTTATTTGACCTTTGTGACGTCATCTTATTAACAAATCAAAGTTTTTACAAAAACCTTGTACAAAGTAAGCTTTGTATATGTTTTAGGATTTGAAATTAGAAAGGGTGATATCCAATTGATTGACGACAATTAATATTTCGTATTAATTGTCGTCATTCAAATCTACGAGTAAAGTTGTTTATCTAATCTAATACTATAAACAAGCAATTCTTATAAGTATTTACCTATGTAATAATAAATATGTGGGAACATCTTCACACACGGTCATCTGATCCTAAACTAAGCAGAGCTTTGGTACCAGATAGCTGATGTACATTACATAAATAGATAAATACATAGAGCAAATAAAAAATTCTAAGTCTATGGATAAATACATAATTTCAACAACATTTTTGATATTTTAGGTACTTTTTATTATTTGTCACTGCAAATACGTCACTATGACATGCTTTCTTATATGGACGTAGTTACACGAAAAGGATCCAATCCACACAAAGTTACTTTTCAGATATTGAAGGTATTTGTTTCAAGATAATTTTACGTGTTATGTTTTGTGAGAAACATTAAAACATTTTTATTGTTAATAGTATATTTATGGGACGATTGGTATTATTTGCGGTCAGTTTTGTGTACTAAAGTCATTTTTGACAATGTTGTGGATTGGATCCTTTTCGTGTAACTACGTCCATATAATCTGTACTTTACCCAGCTAGTACATCAATTTCACAGCTTTTACAAAAATATATCGTGGCTGTATAAACAGACAGGTAGAACAATAAAAGTTTAGTGCAAAGGTAAGAACAAAAACAAGAAAAAGTAGAGAAAAAGCCCTCTTAATTTTGGTGGTCTGCTCTGTACAGTACAGATCCGCTGGATGTTACCCGCAGGACTGATAGACTTGTGGGTGGAAGTCGAATTGAGACAACTAGGTTGCTGTGGAATATAGTTTCAGCTGTAAGGGAAAGGGATGACAAACAAATCACAGCCACAACTCATAAAAATAATGGACATCATTTAACTGCTATGTCGAACTCGAACTACGATTACTGCGTTTAAGGTTGAGTTTTCACAAACAGTGTGATACTTTATACGGCTTTTCCAGTTCTTGTATGTTTTAGGAGACTGGAGAAGATGGAGGGGTAAAGGGTGCTGTTTTGCCAATGAAAGAAAGAGACCAAATCAATCCTTCACTTATCGTACCACTACTCCGATCAATCTTAGGGTTGCAAACGCTTTATCAAAATATCAACGCTTGATCAAAATATTACAAATGTTTAAACAGATCAACCAAACCTAGGACAATACATGAACACCGTAAAATTCAATTCGTTTGAAACGTTCAAAGTCAGTGAACTCTCCATTAAGCTGAACAAGTGTTTCCAAGGAACACTTAATGTCAAATAAGAAGAGCATCTCCCGTAATAAATAGATCAGTTGGCAACGCAGCTTTTCCTTGATTTTTAAAGAATATCGTCCTTTTTGATGAAGTGAACGCTCTGATAATGTTTCAAAGTATATAATGTTTTGTTTTGTATTAATTTAGATTATCATAACAAACTATAAAAATATTTACCCCTGTTATAAAAATATTTTGTTTTCCCGTAGATTGTGCATTGTTGTCCAAAGCAAGGCACATTTTCCTTCTTGCCCTCCCCTGCACCAAAATATATTAATCACCGTGGAAAAGTACAGATGCCGAATATTTTCAATTTAATTTGTTTCATTGATATAAGAGAAGAATTCTCAATAAAATTATGGGTTTGCAGCATTAAAATTATGAAACACTCGCTGCCACGTAGCATGACCTCTAGTTACGGTAAAGATTTTGCAATATCAGCTTTATTCTCTATAGAATAAAAGTTACAGCTTAAGTGTACTGCTATTTAGCGGTGTCTTGCTCTGGTCTACGTTTCGACTCGTACTCTCTCTTAAAGTTATGAGCTCCTGGTGCTTTGGGGCGCAAAAGGCCGCGCGTATTCGTAAATTCCGATAGAAATTACCAGGAATGCATACGGTTGTAAAAGTAAGTTTGCAATCGTAACTGGCTCCAACTTTTATTAGAACTCACGAACACCGTTTCACGAAGCAACAAGTTACAAATTACAGGTACAATTCGATGTACATTGTGTAGACAATGAGATAAAACGATAAGGGCTTCCGGTTTAGGCGAATTGGCTACGCAATGAATATCAAATTGGAACTTGTTGCTAATAGGCAAATTGTAGCCCCCAACTTTGTAGGGGAGTTTGTGAAAAGGGAAACCCTCAGGAAGGGAACCTACACTACCAGAACGGCAAATCTCAATAACCAAGTCAGATAGATGGAGCTGATTTACGTGGTGCCAAACTTATAATAAGAATAATTTAGAATTTTAGTGTTTTTTTTTTTTATTGGCATTTTTTTTGGTTTGCACATCGCCACAGTCATTTTGTTAAAAAGGAGGAAACGTATAATGTATTATAAATATTGAATTAGGATCGGAATTTGGATAGGTTTCAGAAGGGATTATTATAGGAAAATAAACAGTAGGTAAAAGAGGAAATATTATACATAAGATTTAGATAGATAAACAGAAGTTGATGTTTATTGTAGGAGCGCGTAGTAGTAGCGAAATGCTTGCCTGCCAGCATTAAAAAACAATCACCGAACAGTATGAATATACGGCATCTTTACTAAAATGTCATTGATTGCAAATCTTTATAATATAAAAAAATACAATAACAAGCGCAATTTGTATGGTTGGACACATTGGCCTTGAGCGCCTTTTTTTCCGTAGCAAGTATCTGCCTACTGTACCTATGTTTTTAATTTAATTATTTTCGAATGTATCTACTTTATCCTTTATCACTTAAGTTATTAATTATGGTAGTCCGTACTGAAATGTATGGTAGCATAACCACATCTGTATATTTCCTATGAAATCAAATTACGCTAGATGTGACAGTTACATTATTCTTAAGAAAATAAAGTGGATACGTGTATGTCGAGCCTGCATCAATAAAATGAGACATCTAGATTGCAATGTGATATAGTATCAGCTATGAAGGAAGGAGATGAAAAATAAATCACAATCACAACTCGTAACTAATACACACGTAACTGAACTGCCACGCAATTAAAAACTGCAAGCTTTGCGTTTAAGGTTGAATTCAGTGTAAATTCACGTTAGACCATTTCAGTTCTAGTATATTATAGAAGTGTGAAAAAAATAGCGATTAGAAAGAGAGAAAGATTGCACTATTTGTCTACGAAAAAAAGAGACAAAATCAGTTTCACTTTCGCTTGCCACGCCTTCCAGTGTTATCAACTGCTTGTGTCTAGTGTTTTCCATAAAGTAGCCAAATTGTTTTTTAGGTCTTCCTATTAAAATAATAGCTAGAAGAAACTAGCTAGAAACCTGACATTGGCACAAAGTAAAACTAGTGCCATAACAAAACAAAAAAAACTAGCTAGAATTAGGGTACATACAGAAACTAATAATAAATTATTATCTTATTTTAAGTTGATGGATAGTAAAACATACTTTCTTTTTTTTTCTTTCATAACGAGACAAAAAAAAAGAAAAAAATTGACGATTTCATTTAGACATATTTTTCATTTAATTTTAGTTTTGTTGATTTGGTTTTTGACATAAAGTTGTTGATTTATATATCGCAGTTGTATATTATACCTAAGTTTAAAATTATGTTCCGTACTTTTTAGCATAATAAATTAATTGGTAGTGCTATCTATTATTGTTATCAAGGTCGTGGCTTTTGTCATCAGCATTTTAAAACGCCATGTTATATTTTTTTATGAAATATAATATCGGTTTATGCTCATAATAAAGAAAAAATCTCTGATTAATTTGTAAGTAAGGAAGATATCAATGACTAAGATTGTAAAGATATTAAACGATATGAGTTGGCAGCACTGATGAGTGACGCCCTCGTTTTACTTTAATTTTCCACGCCCATTTAGTACTGCACACTCTACTTCATCCAAATCTAACAAGTTTTTGGACAACCCATGTCTTATCTTGTCAATTTAAATTTGCAATAACGAGAATCAATTATTGTGTTGTTATTATTTGTTTTTAGAAGTATACATATGTAAAAACTGCATTTTCCAAATATTTTAATTTTATTTTCTGTGGAACTTTTAAGCAAGGCACAGCACATTTGCTTTCTTATCGATTGTGCCTTCCCACCCCTGTACTAAAGATCTTAATAACCGTAATCAATAACTGGGCGAGACAATTCCGTATTTGGGTTTTATTCATCGTATTTATAGCAGAAGGCTTTTAAAAGTCAGGGGTTTGCAACACTAAAAACAGTAAAACACTCAGCCGCCACCTAGCGTTGACCTCTTTGTACAGCAGTGATTTTGCAATATCAGCTTTATTGTCTATACCATAAAAGTCTCAAGTCATGAGCACGTCTATTCTGAGGGGTCTTTTGTCTGGTTCTCGTTTTCGCACTCTCTTGCACCTATGAGGCCCTGGTACTCCGGGAGCGCGAAACGGTGTTCGGCTCCGGTGTACCAGGACATTATGAAACGAAGAAGCAATTTCACATAGAAACTAGCTCCATCTTACATTTGACATCCGAATCACAAGGACTTGTTGTTAGCAAGTGAGCCTAAAATATTGGAACCAACAATCACGCCGTCGCTCGTTGTCGGACTAAAAAGTTCAAGTGATGCGTTTCGGTGCACCGTGTTGGTGCGTTGTTCACTATAATAATTATAGTAAAGTTCCGCTAGATGTCACAAGGTGGGGATGTTCTATCTACAGTCGAACCAGGATCTTTTGGCGCGTGGATGACATTGACAGAGGGGCGTTGGTGGTGAATAACAAATGGCGAATGTATGACGAATGTCGTTAGTTCCGATTTTCGCCACGTGCCAAAAGATCCTGGTTCGACTGTATAACTTTCGACACGGAACGTAGCTTGGTTACCAAATTTAATCTTATAACTCTGTGTACTAAGAAATAAGGTTTGATTTGAAGTAGCACTACTAGTCTATATAAACTATTGTAAACTGTAGCTACTGGGGGAGGCTGGATCAAATAAAGGTGAAATGGGATGCAATTTTAACTAGTTGGAAGGGCGGGGTAACAAATCAATCACAGTTACAACAATGTCTCTGTGATCACAACTCACACAATATATTGTACGTAGCGCTACTATCAATGTGTTAACTACTTGTTTTGGGACTGTAAACCCATATATTTTTTGACTAAACTATCTAATTGAATTACAATAAAATTAAATAAAATCCTTCAAATTTTAAATTTTTGTTCGAAAGCCTAATATTTAAGTAATTAAAATATGATCACTTCTGCATTTACCTGTACAAAAGATTATAGAACGGGAATTGTTCAGTTTTGACGTAGCCGAGAGAATGTAGGTACATTTGGCTCTCGTTAGGGAGGTTCTGGGTTAGAATCCCGGTGGGGACACTGTCGAACAAACATTTATTTTTGAGACTATCCCCAGTTTAGTCAGGACAAAGCAGGCTGTATCACCCATTAAAAAGAAGAAAAAAAAGATGTTTCGAAACTGTACACTGAGAGTCTGTTGTAGTACCTACGCTCGATCTCTTGGAAATAAAAACAATTAAAGAAACACATTTATTCAATAATAAATTAAAGAAATATCTTATAAACAAGTGCTTTTATACTTTGCAGGAGTTTTTCGACTGCAAATAGATAAATAATTTTATAGCGTATAATTTTCATATTACTAGTTTGTTTTTAAGTATAATAAGTTATATTTTGTTATTTTGAATTTTTCAGTGCCCTTACAGGGTCATGTGTGCACTATTTTTTATATTTTACACCCATGTATAATACCACATGAAGCAATAAATGATATGATATGATAGGTATACGGAAGCTGTTCAAATCATGTTTAGCTATTAAAATTACACGCATGTACAAAGTTTCGTGTCGTACTACTAACCGTTGAAGAGTTCCTTCGTGAACAGACAATCATGACCGCACTGTTACGTTATTTTTATCATTTTAGTGTATATTATCATTAGAACGGAACTGAACAAGCATGCAACATTTCCACTTGCAAGATTTAACCCGGACACAAAATATAAAAGCTTGTAAAAAATATTACCTACCAGCGGTCAGCCCGCGGCTGCGCTCGCGCTGTGTAAGATTTTCCCGTGGAAATAGGACTTTTTCCCGTAAAAAGTAACCTATGTGTTAATCCAGGGTATGTATGTATGTATAAGGGGGACGTCTGCGAGGAGCGCAGACGGGTGACCTGCTCTATATATGAGAACTATTTCACCCTTAATCCCAGTTTTGATGGATGCTCCTTTCATGATAGCGCCGCATCAGCTCAGCCGTATCGCGTGATACTCACGGTAGGTGAGTTGTGTTAGGTCTATCCCTTGTTCTCTCCGCTTCTGGCATGGGGTGATCCAATGGCCCCCGCGACTACCCAAGAAGAGCCAGCTTGGCAACGGCTATTGCTACTACCAGCCAGCCCCCCCGAGCACCGCGTGAGTCCCAGTGCCCCCCCACGCCTTAAGCTTCGAAAATTCTGGGTTCCCCCACACGGTTGTTCTCCCCCCGTGAGATCGCAATCGGCCGGGCCTGCCATCGCCCACCCTCGGAGCACCCATCGAAGGAGTAATCCAGGGTACAAACTATCTCTATTCCAAACATTCTAATCCGTTCAGTAGTTTTTGCATGAAAGAGTAACAAACATCCATACATACACATACAAACTTTCGCGTTTATTATATTAGTTAGGATTTAATATTATTATTGATTGTTTAAAAACACATGTTAAGTTATACAAAATATAATGGTTAAAAAGTTATTTTTAAGAAATTAAATTAAACTTACAGAAATGGACAGCACGCTTGAAGAGAGTAGCAAGGCCAAGTCGCCGGGCATCATCCGGCTGTCCAGCATCAGAACCATCATGGAGAGAGGCAGACACGCTTTGCTCGACATCACACCCAACGCTGTGGACCGACTCAACTACGCCCAGTTCTACCCTATCGTCATATTCCTCAAGGCGGACAACAAGCATATCATAAAGCAGCTCAGAGCGGGCCTGCCCAAGTAAGTGCTCTTATAAATAATAATATATGCGGAGACGACTCGCACACGGCCAACTGATCCCAAACTAGGCAAAGCCAGCTGCTGAGAGTTCAAGATAGTCGCCCACGGTTGGCTTTTTTGTCTCTTTATGACGAGACGCTTTAATTCGCGTAGTAACGCCCTAAAACTAAAACTAAATTTGAGTCCGTCCGTAAAAAAAAGTTAAGATAATAGTCTTATTTTTGAAGCTGTCAAACATTGAATTAAGACCTTAAGGAGGCTTAATCCAAAAACATCAGACTTAAAAATCCAAAATTAACTGTAACGTATTTTATTTAAAATATTTTTAAAATATCATTCGCGCATCTCCTATCCTTTTTATTTTCCAGAAGAACGGAAAGGACCGATGGTCTTCCGCTATTATTGTTAAATCAAGACCATAGTCACGGTAGCAAAAAGTCACTCGTGCGCTCCTGGTCTTAGATATAATCTACATTATTCAAGATATAGATAACACGATTGTTATGAGCACAGTACAAAAGGATGCTTGAAATAACAAAATTACCATACCAAAGTACAGTTTACCACATACATCCAATGACCTCCCTCCATAGGCTTGTTCCAACTCAGGATTATGCTGTGAATCAATTGGAATGAAAGATAGAACAAAAAGGAATAATATATAGCTAAGCAACCATATTATTCATTGCAAATTCTTCCAGACAACCAACCTATTTTGTGTTATTAAGTCAAGCTATAGAATATTATTTCTGCGTTTTATGTCAATGTCGATTCAATCAGACGTGCTATATTATGGTGGCCATTATCTAATCTACTCTATATGAAGCAAGGCAGCCAGGTTAAGACTGAGGACAAACACAAAAGTTTATTTGCGTAAACAGTCATACGATACATAACCATGCAAAATCAATACAAGTAAAAAACAATCAGAATAAATTTGATATAATGCATTTCGTATAGCTTACTCGTAGTTGCATCAGTCGTGGAAGCATCTCTTTCCTCTTTGGCATAGTCTGTTTCTTTGTCGTCAATTTATATGCAAGTAACGGCTAACCAAGACGGGCCGTAATAGGGGATCGGACTGTTCACCATATTTTATGAATTTACCATATTTTATAAATTATTATTAAAATATAGATTAGTAGCAGACGATTCGCGAAGAAAAAAAATAGAATCGCTTGAAAAACGAATTTACAGTGATTTTTCAAAGTTTCAATATGTCTGTCTCTTTCAAAAACGATTTTTTGTATGGAGATTATATGGCGTTACAAATGACGTCACAAGTGGGTATGTGCCTCTCTGTCTAATCTTGAATTTCAAACCTTTATAACTCGGTCAATTTTAAAGATAGAGCAGAAATTATTTTAGTGTTCGATAGCAGAAACTAAGAAGTTTGGATTTATAATAAAAAAAGTAGCCCGATCCCCTATTAGCTATTTCGCTTGACCCCTGTCTGCACACATATTGTTATTGTAGCGACGAAAGCTCAGGGGCCTATTTAATAAAACTAACAATTACAATTCGAAGTACATTGCGTAGCCAATCAACCAAAATTATAAACCTTTATCTGTTTGGTATATCGGCTACGCAATGTACTTCGAATTGTAATTGTTAGTTTTATTAAATAGGCCCCTGGTTACACCTTAATATTACAGATGTTTTTACTGTATATGACAGGTTTAATAGTGATTTTATTTAAAACCTTCGTTTCCATCCAGATCAGCGCACAAGTCATCAAAGAAGCTTCTAGAGCAATGCCAGCACATGGAAAGGGTTTGGGGCCACGTTTTTACTCACACGATCACACTGAGCGAGGCCAATCAGAACACTTGGTTCAGCAAGCTCACTGACCTCATTCAGAGGACGCAGCAACAGGAACTTTGGGTCTCCGAGACCAAGGTAAGACCCAGCAACTTCTGTCGTACTAATTATGCTATTATAATAGCACTATTAATAAAAAATGGCGACCTCAAATCGCGCCATTTCTTTTTTAACATTTTGGCGTTGATAGCTATACAGATATAGTGAGCGTTCACGGAACTAATATTTACAAAATATGAGAGTATTGTAGTTCCTAAGACGCTGAAAGAGAACGCGATGGATCGGTTCAACATATTCTGGTTTTGACGATTTTTAAACGAATGTTGAACTACCTGTTCATATTGTGGAGGTCGTTCTAAATATCCAACTACATTTATTTGTATGAGTAGGTAGTAGGTACTGTAACGATTTAACGCTATCTCTTATCTTACAATTAAGGTAAATTTTCATAATCACCCATATAGATTTAAAGATATTATGGTATGTATATAACATTGTCCAGCTTTAGGCAAAAACCTGAACATATATGATCTAGATATGAATAACCACATCGTTATAGTTATTTATCTAAGTACAATTTTATGAAAATAATACTTATGCTTCAAGGTGACTGCTTGGTGCAACCATTAGGTTACCTACTTATGGTCCGGTGCAAGGTGCAAGGGATTGCTTTGTTTTGATAACAAGATTCATATCTACCTACTATGTAGTTTATGTTATAATATTATGTAACAAAAAATATCCATACTCTATTCCATTTATCTTCCATGGTATGTTCGTCCACCGGTTCCCTAGGGCCACTCGAAACCGATAAAGTTTTCTTAAATAACACTGGAAAACAGCATGTCTGTTGCATGAAATTTTTAACATGAATCTGAATAGTTTTTCCACGCTGATTTCAAAAATATATGCCGTTTTTATGTAGCAGCTCTAGTTTTGCAGTTATGAAGTGACAGGATTTTTCACTGAAAATGCTCATAGTTGAAGTTTTAAAAATTTATCAATATACGAGTATTTATACTGAATAAAATTTCCTTTTTTTAATTTTCTAGCGTGAGATGTGTTAGGAGTACTATTTTGAATGCTCCAACAATAATTATTTTACGTTTTCTATAAACTAATGATTGCCTCAGAAAACTTTATAGATCTTGAGTGACCCTGGATACATTATGAAGGGGAATCGAACATTATATAAAATCTTAATACAAAAAGATACTTATGGATATTTTTCTGGTGTATGGGCGTAAATGTATTAACCTATTCGTTTCTGTTCTGTCTTGCGGCGGTGTAGCACGTTGAAATGGTGTCGGACATATACTTCCCAATCCCCCCTTCGCCCTATCCTGCCTTCTACCCGATCTCTTATCCCCTGAACTTCTACCCGCAATCCCGGCCCGTCAGTTCGCCTCATAACATGCTTGTGCACACTAGTGCCCCCAAGCGGCATGAACACGTGTATGATGCTAATAGAAACCACGTTGTTCCCTACTACTATTCAGAGACACTAAGCCCTTGCATGCCTCGAGACATTTACAGCATCCCTCACGCGTACAGAAACAGACATACCGTGGCTAACTACGCGTATGATGAAAGACAAAATATTTATCAGAGAAGCCGAGTCAGCCCTCGGCAGCTAACCAGAATGAGCAGCCCTACCAGCCCGGACTCGAGCCGCATTTACGGAAAGAGTAACGTTCAACAGCCTCAGGCTTTCAGACCTTACAGTGTCTTGGAGATGACCACCAAATCGCCGGTACCGAACAAACAAAGGCCGTCATCAGTTGTCCCAATATCAGAGCAATTTCGGCCCGCCTCGGCCTTCTTCCAAAAGCATATGGAAGAGACCAATTACATCCCAGAATGGAAAGCGAGGCTTCAGAAAGAGATGCCCGACTCGGTTACCAGGACATTCGATAGGCCTTTCAGACGGATATGTCGCATCCCAAACTGTAAATGCAGTGAGAAGCCGGCCGTAGATCCGGACAGGTTCAGTCAGGCGAGGACTCTTCCCACTGTTTCTGAAAGCTCTCTGAACAAAATAAAAAATTTGTCTTTGCCCACTCTGAAATTGGACGACAAGGATGAAGATATTGACAACACAAAAGCAGAAAGAGATGTCAATACTGCGCTCAGTAAACCTGTTTCGGAGCAACATCTCGGTTATGTCTAGTTCTGTCCACAGCTTTTATTTTTGACAAGTTACCAGTAGATTAAGCACAATGATATTAGATATTTATTATTTAATACACCCTATTAGTGGCTCATATATAATTTTATTTTGTCTGTATATTTTGCTGCATGTTACTAATTAATCTGCTTGTTATAACTACGCTTCTTACCTAATGTATTAAACGCATTTATTAAGGTTACACTTACATTTTTCTTATTTGTGATTTATCTTGCCAATGTGTGATTTTGTAATTATTACCATGACATGAATATCAGTGTAAAAAGCCACATCTATCTAATGAGTAATCAACGTTCAAACATCAATTTATTATTGTTTACCTTAAATTGTCACAGTACATCATAATACTTGAATGTTGATTCCTCAAGACCCAGAGCCATTAATCATCAGACGCTAAATCAAATTAGTTTCTGTAACGAGTGGATTGTGCGATCATTCATTAGTCTTGTCTTGTCACCCCATTCCATACACCCACCCTACCGGACGCCGCTGCATCTACAAAATGGCTGACACTCAAAATGGCGGACACGCACAAAATGGCGGAATAGAGGCCCGAGCCGTTATCAGACGACTTTTTGTTCTCAATGTCGTCGAGTACGGAAAACAGGCTGTCGTACGCTTCGAGTCCGGAGAGTGACTTGGAAGTTAGCCCGCCGCCCGCGCCGCGACTCGTGAAGTCTTCATCGGACCCTTCGATAGCTACGACTCAGGACAACATGGACCGCGATGACGACATGAATCATATGGGCGACGCCGTCCCGCCGCCATACACGGTTGGTATCAATATTTTCATATTAAATGCGTCAGTTCGGATGAAAAGGAGGTGGAACTAATTTTATACACCATCGATCAAGCCACCAAGTTCCGCTGTTAAAGATATTAAGATTATAATAGACAGCTACGTATTAGCTTATATACAAATTTGTTTTTCTAAAGATGCAGTTGATTACTGAATTACTGATTACAGTTATTACAACTCGTAATCTTGTAATTTACAAGATAATTTCAGTGGCTGTATCTCTTCCATAAACCACAGTTGACCGGTCGAGACCTTTCCTGCATCCAGGCACTATTATCGGAGCAGAGGCAGCCGTTTCATACTGCCACTGAATTATAAATAGAAGCTATCGATCGATCTCACTCACGTTCATATTAGCATAGTTTCGTCCTAATAATTTATCATAATGTCATTGTATGTCAAAATGGTGGATCGGATTGGGTCTATTCATCCGTTTACGTTTTATCTCAAGAATCGAGTGACCGTTTTTGAACTAGAACCTATGGTAGGTTTCTGATCACTATAGCGGGCTCTGTACTTTATGTATGCTGTTATCATGCGCAACGACCACTTATCATCAGGTGTACAGTAAAAGTGGGGGGCAGTAGCCAGATGGGCGCTAGCCAATCTAAGTGAAAATCGTATAATTAACGTATATGAATTTATTTCATGTTTTTTCCACTCTAGAACAAAAAACCCGTCAACTCGGTAACACGGTGACGTCCCGAGTAAAAACAACAAAAAAGAACCATTCGTATTTCAAAATCTTTAAATTCAATCGAACTAAACGAACAGCCAGTCCGCTCAAAGGAGGCCGCTCCTTACAGTACCCTGTTCTTATTTGCTTTGTCTATTACTCTTTTATTTACAAAGTATTTTAACAACATCTCATTTTTTATTATTTTAATTTGCTTTGTGGTAATCCATACGTTTAATCCAGCAGGGAGGCTATGGCGACAGTAAGTATGGCTTCTCGTCCAACACTAATGGATCCGGGCCGAACGTTCCCAACCACGGGGGCCAGGGGTCACTCAGCATTGGCCAGCCGACCAACGACGCGCCTCCCTACCAATCAAACCTGATGACGCATTCGCCACCACAGTCGCCTCTGTATGGAACTGGTGAGACTTCACTCTGCTTTCATGATTAAAACTTACGTGTTCTTGTTCATGTTCTTTAAATCTTAAAAGTGTTCTTTAGATTTTGGTCCTCTGAATATGAAATTGACAACTTATTTCTAAACATTCCAGTCTCCATGATCTTTAAGTTATATGCAGAAGACAGGAAAGGAAAAATATATTGTGTTTGCAGAACATTTGTGCCTCGAAAAATATTGTTCAGTTTCATGATCAGAATACTAATCCATTTTTTCATCTAAATTAAGTTTTATATAAAAATTATAACTATGTACTCGTTTTGTGTTTTGAATGACTTGTCTGTGTATGGTCTGGACCATTTTTCTCTTAGGAGTAGAATGAACGAATGATGAATGAAAAGATTGAATATAGTTAATATTTTTAATCATGCTAACGTGAACAGTATTCTCGATTTTTACACCATTATATATTTTTAGTAGTCTGCTAAGCGAAAATGAGCTCTATGTGTAAATTAAATATTTTCTTATCTCTATTTCACGTATGGACTCTTCATCACTTTTTAACTTATTATGTACTATCAGCAACAGTATGGGTGGTAAGAAAATCCAGACTAGCTCATATTGATGTAGAGATCGATGTTAGCGAACAGCAAAAGATTTTGTATTTATTTTGCTAGTCTAAGTATTCTATACTGGGAAAATCTGATTACTACCTTGTTATTGACAGTACATAAAAAAAACTCTAACTTACTAATACAATAACACTAACTTAAGGTTGCCTGAAAGAAATTGCTACCTTAGCAATAAGGCCGCCTATCTGTACACCCCTTCATTTATCTTTTGTACATTCAAGCTATATCCTTGTGTGCAATAAATAAAGTATATTCTATTCTAACTCGACGGGCTTGTGCGAACTTTCATCGAATCTCGTATGGTTTCACTATGTTCTTTTCTGTAGCCATTACGTCAATGGCAGATAAAACACACAGTCACACCCATTTGTCTCCGTGGTCACACCATATGAGTTTTAGCTGGCCATACAAAATTTGAATGAGGTTCGCACTGTGATCGAAGGTTCGCACAACCCCTTCAAATTGTTATTTTATTTGCATTGTACTTTCATCTTACATCTCTCGAAAACTCTTCTCATGTTTATTGAGGTCAGTCCTATCGCACGTCATCAGTCGGGTTAATTAGCGTTTGTAGGCAAAATAAAACTTGGCATACACAATGTAAACCACCAATATGCAAACAAGCTTGTCGCGTAATATAAAAAAAGCTTGTCACGCGAACAACTGCGTTGCTCAAACTGACACGACTTGTCGCTCACTCGCGGTACTTTTACAGTGCCAAATAATATAGTAATAAAAATAAAATAATTAGAACTCCGTGCAGCGCCCTAATTTTTTTATACTTTTGTTTTACCTTTTACATTGTATATCTCGCGTTTTACTTTATCGATTGTTACCTCGGCTCTCTTGCAGCCTAAGCGAATAATAATTCTCTACTTGTGTTTTTTACGATCGCGTACATTGCCGCGTCGGTTCCGTGTCTTAGATAGACGCGTGGTGTCCAGTTTGCAATGTGCATGCGTTTGTGGTTGTCTTGCAGTTCCGGAGCTGCCGCCGCGCGGGACGGTGTCACGGCCGCCCGGCGGAGTGTTGCTGCCGGCGCCACCGCCTAACAGACCGGCCTTCAATCTGAGACATAACATGCCGGTGAGTAAAATCAGGAATGACCATCAATCGGGAGAAATGGCGTGAAGACATATGGCGAGCAACATCAATGTCTGACAGTACTGGAAGTTGAGCACGACCGCTCTGCCAAGAGTGTTACAACTGAGAAAAAAAAGTCAATCAATCAATCAGCCTATTGCAGTCTACTGCTGGACGTAGGCCTCCCCAAGGGCACGCCAAAGCGCACGATCACCCGCTTTCCTCATCCAGCCACCACCAGCGACCTTCCTCATGTCATCTGTCCACCTGGCAGGGGGGGCATCCCACACTACGTTTCCTGAGTAAAAGAAGTAAAAGCAAGTAAAAGTTGACAGTTGTTTCACGAAGAAGTCAAAGTCAAAGTCAAAGTCAAAATAATTTATTTCCATAGGATGTTATTACATCACTTAGATCCGTCATTACATTTTTTTTGGGTGAGTTCACTAACACTAACACGCGTCAGAAGCGTGTAAGAAGCGTCCCAGCTTTCAAACCATGACAAAACAGTTTAGTTTAGTTTCATTTACTAACTCGATTTGCCAATTAAAATACGTTTTACATTTCTTAAAACTATAAAAAATTCGCAAAGAGCACGTCAAAAAGTATAAAAAAGTAATATATAATATTTTTGTACTCATTTACTGAGTACAATGGGTTATCCAATAAGAGGTGTTTCAGTCGACGGCCAAATGCTTCGTCAGATATTTCATTATTAATTTCAGTGGGTAGTTCCTCCGATTGATTCCATACCGGTGAGTGACAAGAGTCGGCGGTAAATTAACGAAGAGGCGTCGGTGTCGTAACTGAGTATTATTTAACTATTTTTTGTCAGTTCACGGAGTTAATAAGATAACATTTTCTTCGAAATGTAAAAGCCTTAGAAATCTGCAAGTATGCTTCACTACAAGAAAAATTCTGTGACTAAATTTGACCCAAAAAACAGGGCAAGCTAAATAATAGCGTTAAAACCTGTAATATAAGTGATTTCACCGACGAGGTAATTATCATCGTCAATGGTGTACTTAGGGTCAAAATGGAAGGTGATTCCTTGACTTGAAAGGCACGTTAAACCTTTGGTCCCAGCTGTTATCTACGGAAACAATGTTTCTGCACTCTGACTGCATTTAAACCACCATTTTGAAGCTAAAATGCATCCCAAATGCTGTCCGTCTGTGTAAACTCTATATCATCATCATTTACAGCTCATAACAGCTCGTTCCCACCGAGGGGAACGAGCTGATTGGGCCTTAGTCGACCACGCGTGCGCAGTGCGGGTTGGTCAACTTCATACACAACCTTTGAATTTCTTCACAGGAATGTCCAGGTTTCATTATAGACTGGGATACAAATTCAGAATTGTGACTGTGAGAAGCAAATGATGTAACAAGTTGCTAAGAAACCTTTTCCGGAGTTTTACACATCGCTGAATCTAAAAATCCCTATTAGCATTACTCCTTGTGTCTGAAATACAAGATGGCCGCCAAAAAAAAAATGCATACCATGTGGGGTATCAAATGAAAGTGCGTCTTGAGTAAATTACAAATATATAACATGTTGCCATATCAGCACAGCACTCACTAGTCAAGCATCTTTTTAAAAAACATTAAAAAATAAAGTTTAGGAGTTGATTTAGCATTGCCGTAAATTAAAAACGACTAAATTAATTTCTGTGAAACCTTTTAATAATCACTTGGGATATCCTCTAAATTAACACCAGCAAAGAATTAACTAGGTATATTTAAAAAAATAACAGATTCTACAATTTTTCTTGGGTTAGTTATAAGATAAAAAGTTTAAATTGTTGAGAATCTGTTATTTTTTAATATATCTGGTTAAATCTTTGCTCGTGTTAATTTAGAGGATATTCCAAGTGATTATTAAAAGGTTTCGCAGAAATTAATTTAGTAGTTTTTAATTTACGGCAATGCAAAATCAACTCCTAAACTTGATATTTTCAATGTCTTTTAAAAAAATGCTTTACCAGTGAGGCAACATGTTATATAAGGTGCCCCGTAATTAGTGTCAAATATTTTCAGGGCTGAAAGTAATAGTCATATTAGTCACGTAAGAAAAATATTTCGAAAATCTACACGTTAGTTAAAAAGTTTTTTTTTCTAACAAAAAAATCATCATTAAATATGACAAAAAGAGATCACCCTCTGCATGTATACTCACATTAATCTAGATACATGTAAACACGCATCAAACGCGTGTGTGCGTGCATGAATGCAAATGTAGTAGTGATCAGCTGGTTGAGGGTGATGTTTTTTATGATTAGATAGCCAAGTTGTTTGGCTTAATTACTTGAAAACTAACGTGTAAATTGATCTCATTTTTTTATGAAGTGAGGATCAGGACTTCTTCTTTCAGCCCTAAAAATATTTCACACTAATAACGGGGCACCTTATATATTTGTAATCTACTCAAGACGCACTTTCATTTGATACCCCACATGTTATTTTTTTTGCGGCCATCTTGGATTTCAGGCACAAGGAGTAATATGTCGAAGTGCTAATAGGGATTTTTAGATTCAGCGATGTGCAAAAGGTCTCTTAGCAACTTGTTACATCTTTAGCTTCCCACCATGAAAAATAGAAGGAATTCTGAATTCGTATCTCAGTATATTACGATGTTTTTTACGACCGTCGAATATACGCACATACGAATTTGAAATTCGAAAATATTGGAACGAGGTGGAGATCGAATCCGCGTCTCCCGAATGAAAGACAGAGACCCTAGACACTACACCACCGTCGCTCCTAAACCCTTCATCATCAACAGCTCATATACGTCCTCACCGAGGGGCTCGAGCCTACCTGAATTAGAGCGATTAGGCCTTAGTCGACCACGCTGGCCCAGTGCATGGTCAGGTCCTAAACCCTTATTTTTTAATAATTTCAGAACTACCGCCAACCTAGTGCCCAAGAGCGACTGTTCGGCCCACCAAAGGAAGCAGGAACCGAAGACGCGTCGTCGTACAACGCCAGACCCACTAGCATGATCATTCCACCGACTCAGAGCCAGGGCTCGTTGGACAGACACCGCCATGCATCCAACCCGGTAAATCACACTATTTCGAACTGTGTGTGACGCTTTCAATGGGGGGGTACAATCAGTTTCAAATGCCACTAATACGTGAAACCTATCATCATCAATAGCTTATACAAGTCCCCACCACGAGGGGTCGAGCCAATCCTGATTAGGGTATCGACGCGGCGAAAGGATTTCCATACTTTGCGCGCGTTTTGTTTAGGCAAACCGTCGATCGCCGTCGATCAGCGTGGGCCGACCTTTATGAAGGTCTTGCATGGTGCAGGAAACCAGCATTTATCATATAACAAGACATCAAGTACACTATAGTTTGCGAGACTTCTTAATAACGACCGTATCTCCAGCAGGGTTCATACGACATGTCGTCGTACGACTACAGCAGTGCGTCCAACAGCACGACGCACGCGTCGCGACTGCCGCCGAACGCTCCCGATGACCTCAAGGTTTCACCGCCGTCCATGTGAGTATCTTCTTCGCCCAACTGAACTAACATCATCATAATGATCGTGTCACTTGTCAGGCTCAATTCACATTGGCGCAGAGTCGAAGCGCAGCGACTCGTCATGTTTTTAAAATTGAAAGAATATTGATATTTATAGGTAAGGCCATGACTCATGGCTTGAAATAATTTCTATAGTGTACAAAGTGCGGTTTTCTACTCCATTATTCGATCGACGCGACGTTTTGCCTATACAAAACGCGCGGAAAGTATGGAAATCCTTTTGCCGTGTCGATGCGAAAGGATTTCCATACTTTGCGCGCGTTTTATATAGGCAAACCGTCGATCGCCGTCGTTCAGTGTGGCCTGACCCTCATTCAATTCATTTTTGCGATACGACAATGATGAGTTCTAATTTTCATTGTTTTGTTTAGCAAAATGGAGCCGGGAGCGGTGCAAGCGCCGACGGCTACACCGATGGCTGCGCAGAGTCCGCAGCGCAACTCTAACTCGCATGAACACAGCTCGCTCGACTACAGGATTTCAGACAACTCGTACAAGTGAGTCTCGCCGTCATTAACATGCATCTCACAGCACTATTTAGAAAGTATACACCACTGGCACAAAATTAACATAGTGCCATAAAAACAAAAAGTATACACCAAAAGTAAACAAAAAACACTCGACTAAACACTACTTTACCATATCTGTAAGTTCTACGTTAACGCCAGTTTGACAAACAAAAACATTTATCGTAAAATTTAATTACTTTGAATCTCTTTGAAAGTCTACACAACTAAACAAAATACCGTAAGGAACATAAGTTGTCAGATAAAATTACATTTCTGATACATTGGATTTCCCATATTGGATCTAAAAATTTATTTCCATGGGGATAGTTGTTCAATTTTATGGTCTGAACACGTTCGTAAAGAGATTAAAATGAATTTACTTCAATTTCTTTAACACGCTTTTATTAGCTTCACGTAAGAAAATCTTGGAATCTTAATTTGACCCACTTCCCGGTCTTCGATTAGGATGAAATTTTGCACACGCTCTGAGTTCTGATTACAATACATGACTAGCTAAGAAACGTCATTACAAATCCAATATGGCGGCCTCCCCAAGATGACGGACTGGCTGTTTGAAATCCACCCCCATGATATGGGTATCAAATGAAAGGGTTTGTTGTCAGGAAAACGAAAAAAGAAATAGTCACGTGACTTAAATTCAATATGGCGGACGTCCAAGAAGGCGGACAGGCTATTTGAAATGCACCCCCATGATATGGGTATCAGATGAAAGGGTTTGCTGTCAGGAATACGAAAAAAATTGTCACGCGACTTAAATCCAACATGGCGGACATCCAGGATGGCGGATTGTATTAAATGAAAGGGTTTGCTGAATGGTATACGATAAAAAAGACACGTGACCTAAATCCAACATGGCGGCCGTCCCAAGGTGGCGGATTGGCTATTTGAAATGGTAATTTTGAGTGCGTGCTAAAAGCGTGTTTTTTAGTTTTTTAAACTATTATTATTATGTATAATGAGGTATAATGCCACGTTATTAATCCTAAAAGAGGTCAAAGAATATGAAATGCACAAAGGTTGAATTGGCTTATAAGAAACATTAAAACCATGACGTACATGTTGGGTCATGTAGCCATTTGAACACAGTCACTCATCACAGTCACGACGATCTTCGAGTTTTTTAGTGCACCTAGTGTCAGCCTGAGTGATTATTACTGAAAATGTGTTTTACTATCCCTCAGGTCATCGGATCCTTACCGCAGTCCGCAGCAAGCTAGCAGGCCTCCGCCCCTCAACGGGAACAGTCCTCACAACGCCCCGATGCACGCGAGAGGACCATCACTTCCGAACGTACCCACCAATGACCACGCTAAATATAGGTAACTACTTCTGATCGTGTGGGTCGTAAGGTCGACAACCGACCTAACAAACCCTGGTGTTGGGGTAATTGAGCCGCTGACATGGCTCATATAACGACTGTTTTCCGTAGATAATAGCCATGACCAACAGCTTAACAGGTGTCTTCCGAAGCACGGAATCATTATTTTGGACAGCCACCGTGGTCGAGATTTCTTCCGGGTTCGAGTCTCGGTGGGGATACTGTCAAGCAAAAAATTTTTTATGAGACTTTCCCCCGTTTGGTTAGGACATTGAATCACCTGATTGTCCGAAAAGAAAGATGATTCCGTGCTTCGGAAGGCATGTTAAGCCGTTGGTCCCGGCTACTATCTAGTCGTTACATGAGCCAAGTCAGTGGCCTTTGGTGGCTCTATAACACTGACACCAGGGTTTGTGAGGTTGGTTATCGACCTTACACTTACAACCCACACGATGATGATGACTAAAACCTAAAAAAAAAACACTTTTTACAAACTGGACGAATCGAGTCAATTTGTATGAAAGTTCAAAAATACATTTGCGAGTTTTAAAGAGTTATGGACAGAAGTTGTTCAGTTTCATGGGCTGACCACCTGAGAGGTTTTGCGTTATTTTGTTAACTCGTTGTATAATGATTAATGATATAAACCATTGTGTAATACAATAACATTGTAATGTATTGGACTTAAAGCATGTTGTTGCTCTGCTGCCTTCGATCAACAATTACATCTAGATATATTTTGCGATTTTATTACTTGGCATTAGGGTTGTTATTAGGTTATGTAGCTGTATACGTATTATTTTGACGCAGACAGCATTTAGTTTTGATTTTGTATGCGACCCGTTATCTAGTTGTAATAGGGTGTTTGACTGTTCCTAAATTTACCATATTTTATGAATTAATTTTAAAATATAGATTAGTAGCAGACGATTCGCGAAGAAATAAACAGAATCGGTTGGAAAATGAATTTACAGTGATTTTTTAAAGCTTCAATATGTCTGTCTCTTTCAAAAACGACTTTTTATATGTAGATTGTATGGCGTTACTAGCAAGTGACGTCACATGCTAGTAAGTGCCTCTCTGTCTAATCTTGAATTTCAAACCTTTATAACTCGGTCAATTTTAAAGATAGAGCAAAAATTCTTTTAGTGTTCGATAGCAGAAACTAACAAGTTTGGATTTATAAAATTTAAAAAAAGTAGTCAAAATCGAATTCTGCTGCACCTTAAAATAACATTGTATCTTGTTCAACAGTGCTAGAACGAACTCGGCGTCCCAAGCCGACTACGGCGGTCGCGGTGGCGCGCCCGTACCTCCCTACAAGCCGGTGCCGCCGCCCAAGCCGAAACACTACCGCCCACCTGACAGCCACCATCCTAGAAACGGGGTACGTTTAAAGGGGTAAACAGGGCATTACATAAGTCTTTTTGAGGCAAGATTAAATAGGCGTTTTCTAGGCTCCACTATCGGTCGCATGTGGCCAACAGTAAGCCCAATTTGAAATAAAAAAAGCACTCACTAAAAGCACTTTTGGCAACATTGTTGAGTAGCGTATAGTGCTACTACCGCCTTACAGACTACCATCATGCTAGAAACGGGTATGTATGTATGGCCCGTGTGTCATATGACGTCACATGACACATCAGAACTCTGTCTAACTGTCAACTTTGTAGCCTTATAACTTTGTTTCTGAGCAAGATATTTGAAAAAATATTTTTTGTGTGTTTATCTGGAACTTGAAATATTTCGATTAATGAATAAAAAAAATGTGCATATTCCCTATTGACATTGAAGTCTCGCGCAGAGCATGGAGCCGGCGTCGGCGGCGGCTGCGCAGACGCCGCGCGCGCCCGCGCCTCCCTACCCGCACTACTCGCACCAACACTCGCACTCGCAACCGCACCGCCCCCCGCCGGCGTACCACCAGGTAAAGTTCACTTAAAATATTATTCTAATTAATTATACCAATGTGATCGTCCGTGTATTTATTTATTTTTCATACAAGCAAATAATACAGTACAACATTTTACCGTCCAACTAAACGCATCTAAAGTAAACCAACCTAGCGATTATGAAAAGCGTCGTTACAAGTAACGCTGACAGAAAAATAGTCAGACGAATGATATAAATTAAGATTTATTATTACAAACCAAACAAAAAACAGCACAGAAACGGCCAGACGTCACATTTTGAAACCTACCCCTCAAAAAAGCTACCCCTTAGTTATTTTTGTGTTGCAAAGCTCAAAGCTTTTGTTTATTTGGTGATCCAAGTGATTATTTTATTTATTTTATTATTTTATTCGGTTTATTTAATTAACGATTATGTAAACTATTTAGCAACAGAACATGTACGGGGGTCAGATGCCGCCGCAGTCGCCGCCGTACTCCGGGCCGCCTTCACACCATCGCGCGATCAACCTACCGCACAACCCACATCTAATAGGTGAGTGAACTCTCTCCCTTGTTAAGTTCTTATACAAGTCATCATCACCGAGGGGCTCGAGCCTACCTTGAATTAGCGCGATAAGGCCTTAGTTGACCACGCTGGCCAGTGCGGGTTTGTCGACTTCACACACAACCTTGGAATTTCTTCGCAGGAGTGTGCAGGTTTCATCACGACGTTTTCCTTCACCGTAAGAGCGCCAAATAAATGTACATATGTATTCGAAATTCGAAAACACATTGGTACGTGGTGGGGATCGAACCCGCGTCTCCCGGACGGAAGACAGCGGCCCTAGCCACTACACATACAGGTACCAAAGTGGTAATAAAGCGAAACCTCCCCGACGCGTTTTCACCATTATATACGTCCCCACTCAGGCATAACCAGTATAGATTGGTCAACTTCACACACAACCTTTGAATTTATTAGCAGGTGTGTGCAGGTTTCCTCACCATGTTTTTCACAGAGACATTTTCACAGATTGCGGAAGCCAAGCTCTAATTCTTAAAGTCAATCTATCATTTCCGTGTCCACGAGTAATTAAAGAAAGAAGGAAATGAACGAATGTTATTTTGAATGAATGATAACCAAAAATAAGCTTCGCAAATTGAGAAAATTTTAAGCCCGATGTCTTAACATTCGCTCTTAAAACTGTTCGTTCGACTTGTCTATAAGGTACCAAGTCGCTGATTGACAGCTTTAATATGAGGATGTTTATCTCTTGTTTCTTTTATATCTTTAACAAGCGAAAAGAACGGACGTAGCTTGAATAGAAAGAAAGAAGAAACGTTTATTAGTGTTAGTAATACACACACATACAGAGTTCAGTAAACAACTAAGTTACAAGTCTATATTACCTATATATTACCTAAAGCAATCCAACAAGATATGTCTGTGTACCGCAACACAAAACAGGTCCTAACTCGGCATTATGCTGGTCCCGATAGCGTGCTACAGCGCTGTTATTCTGTTAGTACCTACCTTCTTAGTGAGGTGCGCGATCAAGTGGAAGTTTATTTAAAATTTAAAAATTTACTCCGTTTTATAATAAAATTATAAGTAGGTAACGTTAATTGTAAGACTTACAAAATTATTTTTAATATGAATAATTAGTAAGGTGTCACATAAACATGAGTTACATGGTGTTACTCTATTAATCCTGATTAATATGTTTAAATAGTTTTAACCAACTGTCCCAGAACTAACATAACTTAAAGGTATAGATAGTCATTTCTTTGAATTAGTCTTATATTTATTACTAGCGGTCCCTCGGTAAGATTTTCCCGTAGGAATAAAACTTAAAAAGTCCTATGTGTTAATCCAGGGTACAAACTATCTCCATTCCTTTCATCCAAATCCGTTCAGTAGTTAAGGCGTGAAAGCGTAACAAACATCCAAACATCTAAACATCAATAGTACATTGTTATACGAGGGGTAAAAGTAACTTATCCAGCGCCGAGACGGGGTTTGGGGCCTGAGCGTAGCGAGGGCCCTAATAGTTCGGGGCACTAAATAAGTCTTTAACCAGAGGTAAACACTGTGCTGTTTTCATTACGAATAAAGTAAACAAAAAAAACACGAATTATCTAAAGAAAAAATGAGTGACTTCCATTGAATCAGATGAACTCATTGTAAACAAAACCCTACAACTCGAGAAACAAATGATAATGTTGCTTTCCCGCCTATTTTTTGCTGTGGCCGTGCCGGTCAGCTTTTGAGCCATTATTTTTCATTTCCATCATTGAAATATGTTAAATATGTTGCCCAATTCTATTTTATTTTAAAGAAATAGTTGAAAGTCAATTATATTAAAGTCATTTAAAAAATATATATTTTTTAATTAACATTTAACTTTGTGTTATTTCAATTTAACATTGCGCTGTAATTGAGTAGCTGTATAGAAAGACGGAACATAGTTCAATAGAAATGTGAAATTAGAACCAGTTTTTTTTTCATAATTTGACAGCTGTCAGTTGAAAGTGATTCTACCTCGGGCTGAAAAGTATTACCTTCAATCCACTCCTCAGGCAACTTCCGACCTATTTTCCAATTATGAGTAATGAAAAATATATTTTCACACGAGTGTTAGTGTTATTAATTTTAGCGTTATATTCCAGACTTAGCGGGGAGCAGAGAGCAGCGCGGCTCAGCGTTCGAGTTGTATAGGAAGCCTCAACACATGCACAATCTCAGGTGAGCCCATGCCCTGCCCACACCGCTACGGATTGACCACTATACTTGCCGTGACGAACTATGAGCGTTGACCTTGAACGCGCCTATGTATTTCTCCGTAAAAGAGGTTTTAGGACAGTGTTCATAATTCGTCAAGGCTCTTATACTTCTGGACAGAATATGCTATTCGAAATTAAAGTTGATTTTCTTAAAACAGCATCCTTGGAAATTAAGCGTTCGTTCAAAATATTAGTTCCGTGAACGCTCACTGTTATTTATATAGCCATCAGCGCCAAAATGGCGGTAGTGTAATGGCTTTTTGAGGTTGTCTATATTCAGTCCAGCAGCGTATGAGCACGAAGATATCAGTGACTACTTTATGCACCTACTTGTTACATCTCTTCAGGGACGCTAATAAAATAAAATAAATTCAAATAAAATGGATTCGAGAATACTGAAGCATAGTCATATGCGATTGGGAGGGAGATTACAAAGATAAAATTGGACCTATTTCGAACAGTAATGGTGTCGATTCCCGCAGCGAAACTAAATTTAAATTTTATCTTAGTCTTGTCACTTTCTGACCCACGACGATGAAAAAAGACAGGAGATTGTCAACCATTGTGAGCGCCAAATTTTATAGCGCAAATGTCAAGTTTTGACGTGTGCAATGTAATTTTAAACGGCTTGTTTTAGAATCCTGCTTAAAATTTACGTTTTTGACATAAAATTTGACGTTCAAAAGAGCCGACAATCTCCCGTCCTTTTTCATGGTCGTGGGTCAGAAAGTGACAAGACTAAGATAAAATTTAAATTTAGTTTCGCTGCGGAAATTGACACCAATGCCTGTTGATTTTTGTATTAAAAATATCTCCCTTTCTATCAACTGTGTTTAGTTTCGGATCGAATTCGCAGCGATGGATAATTGTGAACCGAGGTTCCAACCACATATAAAACGAGCCCCAACACACAAACGTCAGTTATAAGAATGTTCCAGTGTAACTGTTTTTGTTTTACTAGAGCCCCACGGTGGGGATGCGTCTTCCTCGTAGAAACTGATATAATAAGCGGTTAGACAAACTGGTGTAAGATAAATTTTTCGTGAGGTAGTAAGAGAGTATTTTAGACGCCAGCCCCCGCTGCATGACGACCGTACATAAAATAAACCGCGCGACATAAAACTTAACCGCCAATAGTAACGTAGTTCTTATCTTCGCGCGATGTAAACTTGGATACTATTGGCGGTCACTTTATATGTCGCGCGGTTTATTTTATCGACAGTGGTCATGCAGCGGGGGCAGGTTTCCTGCAGGCAGTCTTGCTACGGCACGATAAAACCAAATCCATTGCAGCAAAAAACGTTAAAAAAAAGAATCTTCGTAACAAAAAAAAAGAAAGTCATTCAGTCGAAAGTTGTCGTTTAGGGTGTTATTGGTAATAAACTACATTTGCTTTCTTTCTTTTCATCTGTCTTTAGGCCGATTTACAATCTTAGTCTTTAGGAGAGGCCTTTAGTTGAGAAAATAGAATCTTAAAACAAGTAATACTAATCACTGCCTCTGCCTCCCATCCGGGAGACGCAGGTACGATCCCCACCGCATACCAATGTGTTTTCGAATTTCGAATTCATATGTACGTTTATTCGACTCTCTGTGAAGAAAAACATCGCGTTGAAACCTGCACACTCCTGCGAAGAAATTAAAAGATTGTGTGTGAAGTCGACCAACCTACACTGGGCCAGCGTGGTCGACTAAGGTCTAATCGCCCTAATTCAGGGTAGGCTCGAGCGCCTCGGTGGGGACGCACATGAGCTGTTGATGATGACTAATCACTAAAAGCTTCGTTTCGCATTTCTTTGTTTATTTAGTCTGTAAGTCTTTCCTTCAAAGATATGTAAGTTCCAAGTATAGATAGAAATTTTGATACAAATCTTGATAAAAATAATTAGATCACATACGAACACACTTCAAAATAAAAATATTAGGTAAGAAAGGATTCTGCTGAAAAATGTCGTAGTAAAAAGGACCGTGAAGTGAAACAAACAGTTGTATTTGGCTTGTATACGCAACTTACTGTTGTCTTGGGGCTCGAATAATTCGTCAGTATGTTTTGTGTTTATCAAATCAGTCACAATAAAAGTCATCTTTTCAAAAACCTCTTTCCAAACTATTTGCATGCTCCCATTAGATATTATCCGAAAGATATCTTTTGCCGTTTCGTCTCTCATAAGCCCCTGTACAATTTGCTCTAACATGCAAACACCGATCGCTTCACAAACCACTAACAATGTCTTGTCGGGGTATTAGTCATGGTTTTGTATGTGGTTATAAACAATTGTATGTATTTTGTAACATATATCTATCGGGGCGTAAGTCTGTAAATTGTAATATTGAAATAACATTTTGTAATCTATTACCTAAAGTATTTAGAGTTGTTTGCAAATAAACAACAATTGGCAGTGTGTCTGCATTTTAGTGCAACTTGATGATTTCTTATGAAAGCATATTGAACTAAGTTGTCGAGGTCAAAATTAAAACCATTCTCTATACTTTACTGTCACTTCTGACTTTCTCTATCTATTCATTTTCTCATCCTAATATTTTAACTACCATTCATAAATTGCCGAAATATAATAAAGCTTACACATTTTATCTTCTTCTATATTTCGTGGCATTTATTTCAATATGCTTTTTTACAGAATCACAAAATTCGTCTCTAGAAATTTGACATTTTCATTGGGACATTTCAGACTCTTCAATATGTTCTTTTATTTATTTATTTATTTATTAACATCGGTAGCGAATATTGACGATCTGAGGTGTCCATTGTCCGTCATCAATTACTAAGTGGGTGTTTGGTTGTGGGTTTCCGCAGCTCCTCAGACAACATGAACTCCAGTATAGAGCGCGACGAGACGTTCTCGCCAAAAACTAAAAAGAAATTGTCTAAAAAGCCGTCGTTCATAAAAAACGCCGTCCTCGATTTGTTCCGTTCGAAAACGAAAACGCAGAAAGTGTCGCGGCAGAAGTCGCTGTGTGAGAGCGACCTGCAGCAGCGGCAGTTGCCGCATGCGCCGGCTTTGCGCCGCGAGAAGTCCGACCTCGGGGACATGAGCGTGCACTCGCGCAACCTCCACATCCGCAACCAAATGCTGCAGCGCAGCAATTCCTCCTGCGAGAAACCCGTCCTCAAACCCATCCTCAAACGACAGAGCTCCTTCTGCGACGACAAAAGCGGCGTCGTCTGCACCGTTAGGGATTACGACGCGAAACCCGTCCTCAAAAGCTTGAGACGGCAAAACTCCATGTGCGAGATCGAAACAGAACCTAAGGTTACCCCGCTGTTACGTAGACAGAACTCTCTTATAGAATACCATAGAAGAGGTATCTACGGACAGACGTCCAGCTTTAATATGATTACCAAAATAGATCCCATCTACCAAAGACAGCACCAGCTAAAGCATGAACCATTCCACCCGACGCAACCGCTACCTCCAGAACCACTGTACCAAAGTAAAGAGCATATAGTTTATGACCCCATACCTAAGCCGAGAAGAACATACGCTTCATTGTACGATACCTCTAGTGAGAATGCCTATGCGAGTAGGTCTGAAGTGTCCAATCAGAGCTTCGAAAATCCGTATGAAAATCGCCAGTCTGTTGGGATGCCTCCTTCGGACCCGCCTTACGCTACTAGAGCTGAATGTGTAAGAGAAAATCCGTATGCCATAAGGGCCGAATGTGCGAGGGAGAACCCGTACGCGACCAGAGGTGAATGTATGAGGGAGAGCCCATATGCTGTAAGAGCTGAATGCACAAGCGAGAACCCCTACGCCACCAGAAACGAAACTATGCGGGAAAACCCTTATGGAACTAGGTCCGAATGTGCCAAGGAGAATCCGTACGCCACAAGAAACGAGCTAATGACTGAGAGTCCTTATGGAACTAAACAAGATGCAAACAAACATTCTGACTCACTGTACAGCGAATCACCCTACTCGAGCAAGGAACACATGTTGAGGCAGAGAATGACATCGGAAAGTCCATACGCGACTAAGGAGGATATGCTGCGGCAGAGATTCTCTGAATCACCGTACACGACAAAAGAGGAGATGCTTAAACAAAGAATGGAGGGCTCATTTAGCAAAGAACTAATATATGGTAAAAGAACGTATGAGCCACCTCCTAGTTCTTCATGGACTGAAAATCAATACGGGATTCGACCCGAAAGGAGGCTTCAGACGCCAGTTAACTTCCCGGGCAGAATCTCGCCCATGAGCAAATGTATGAGTGAGCCACCTTATGCTACTAGAACAGAGATGTTGTCGAGAGTTGGACTAACTGAATCTCCGTACGCCACCAGGGCAGAAGTCCAGTCAAGTTGCTCGGAAACCAACTACGGATTTTGCTCAGACATGTCCGAGTTCAGACCCGAAGCTCGCCCTGCCTCGGCCGAGTGCACTTACGTGACAAGACAAGAGATATTGTCACAGAAAGCGGCTTTGCAAGCGAGCAGGGAGTCTTACACTGTAAAATTGGAAGAAAAACTTGAAATAATTAAGCAAAGAAATCAAGCTAAGAAAGAGATGATTTATCAAACTCGTAAAGAAGCTAATGAAAGTGATTCTATGAAGATCAGGGAACCGCTTTATGTTTCGAAGAGAGATCTAAAAGAAAGCGTTATCTATGAGTCACATCAGGAGAACAAAGAGCCAGCAGCGCAACCGGCGCCCACGCCTGACATCAGTAATAGAAGCAGTCCCTACGAACTCAGCGATGCCAATCATTTGTCCCGTCGGGAACCTTTATATCAAGGTAAATCGGAATCCGAGAAGAGTGTTTCGCCCGACACTTTCCAAGAAATCGATTTCTCCAAACTCAGATTGACGGAATCGAAAACAGATGCGGAAAAAGAAAAGTCTATGAATTTAGAGACAAATATACTGAAAGGAGAGCCGGTTTATGCGCCTCGCCTTCACGGCAAGGCCGATCACATATCGAATGCACTTAAAGTTACCTCTTCACCTATTCCTTATGAGTCCACTACATCTATGGAAACCCATTACGCATCGGAATGCAGCATGAACTTTGAAAACAAGCCTCAAAGCACTCCTTACGCATCACAAAATTTAGATGAAAGGCCCGGCAAACCGAACAGGACTGTAACTTTCTGTGAGAAGATTGTTGAAAGGAGTCCAGAGACCAGCCAGGATAATTCAGAAAACATGTCAGTGAGTCAAAATGAGACGACAGTGATTAGCAATCAGACGACAGTAGTACAAGCGTCGAGCTCTGAAGGAGACGAATCTGGTAGCAAGGCGGAGGAGGTTGCGCCAGAAGGCCCTCACACAACTTGGGGAATATTCGATAGCGAGGGTGGCGTGTTGGAGGACAGGCAGTGGGGCGTTTCGTTGATCATACCGCCGAAAGCGATCGCCCCGGGCATCAAGCAAAAGATCTACTTTACTGTGTCGGATCCGCGGCTCAGCCAGCGAGTGGGGGGCCCGCCGATCGATATGGACAACGGTAATCGCTTTTGTAACGACGCACGCGGCACCCCTGTAGTAGCCTAAACAGCACTTACTAAAAGCCATCCAACGACTATTGAGAACGAAACAATAGAATTTGAGACATTACTGGTGAATAATTTATGTGGAATATTTTCTATTCCATCGCTTGTTTGAAAAGTTTTTTAATTCTCGTCGGATGCGCTGAAAACAGCAATTAACGTTTGCGAATGGAAAAAATGCATATTGGGAATCGTTATCGTTCGATTGTTTGCAATAGCAACTGGATGTTCAGACATAAAATAAAAATGTCACTGTTTAAAAAAGTATCTATTGCACGAAAATGCATAAAGCATGCGGGTATTCGGAAGAGCTATTTTAAATGACATCGTTGTATAAACTTGATCAAATTATACCATGTTCCTTCAGACAAATCTCTTCATTCATCACTATACCTAATCATTAATATCATTATCATTAAGATAATTGTATAATTTCGGCATGTCACAGTTCACTTTTTCACAGTATTTTAAGATGTACCGGTGCATCGATGTACAGTCACCGTGCACACTGTTATACAGTTTAATAACATGACTAAAAATCGTGTATTTTTTTAGTTTCTACCACACAATACACTCGTACCTAGAAATCGAGGAGAGGCGGCGTCGGCGACTCTGCTACGTCCGGCCAACTATAACATCGTATGTCTATGACGCAGATATTTTAGTGCACTGTACATTTATGTGCAAAACTGTTTAGTTTCTTGTGTTGTTGTATTCGTACTCTGATCCGACACCTCGTGAACTGTGCGTAGTGTTTTATTTTCGGCTTTGTTTTTACCTTTACCAAATGCAGCGTGATACGATACGGTGGTGGGGTAATTAGTTTAAAAATAAGCCAGGGTGTATAGAATATCATGGGACTGTATTTTTTTTAATATCTTTGAAACTTAGCACTTGCATTGAGCTAATTATAGCATTTGATATTATTTCGCGTTTTGTGCCTCTATGTATGTATGATGAATGACATTTCGGAATTCGCTATTGATACTTTGTATGCACGTAGAGTCTTTTCTATTTCAAATATGCAAACTTAAATACGTGTCTACTATAAGGGGGTACATAATAGGAGTCTCCGTAGTAGCTGTAAAGAATAATGGGTACTTTTATTATATATTTTCTTTATCTTTATATTATTAAAAATATTATGTACTCGTCTAATAGTCGTCAAATTAAAATTGGCTCTACAAAAAAAAAAAAGAAGAAATCAGGCTAAATCCAGATTTGTTTTAGCTCTTCTATTTCTTTCTCGGGGCCGCCACTTGGCAAAGCTTTCAACCTAGTTCTGCTTGGCTTCGCTTGCTTGATACAATGCATTAATGTTGCGATTCGTGTTTGTGTCTTTGTTTAAATATTATCCCTTATCCCTGTATAAAAAATACCTCTTTAATAAAATAATACCTATACCTAAACTGTGTCTAAAGGTCTAAACTAAACTATGGTTGATGAGAAGTAACAGCCACGAAAGTTGGTTATTTCATATTAAAGATACTGGCCAGCATAGAAATGGATGTGAACTGTAGCTAAAATTTATTGAAATCTATCTTCTTCTAATTTTGAATGAAGAAAAATGATAAAAGATCACAAAAAGAAATAACCCGACTTCGTTGTTACTATAATATAAAATCGCTCACACAAATAGCCGTAGGTACTTTTAAACCAATATATAATTAATACATAGTTTTCCTTATTAAACTCTTTGACACAACTGAGCACCGAAGTATAGACCCTGAATGTTAATACACGTAGCAAATAATTAAATATTTTTCATATAGAAAGAGCTAATCATAAACAAACAAATATATTATTTGACACACAAAAGAAAACATATTAAATGTTTCTCTTTCTACGTGATACAACCAGATTAATTCCAAATACTTGTGTTTTGAAATCGAATTAAAACAGTTAAAAAATACTTACCTTTAAATCTATTTCTTATTTAGTTTCTCACTTAAATCTTAATATTTATGTGAAATAATAATTTAATTCACTTTACTTTATTTGTAACATCAATTACATCGGATTATTCAATTACTCACTAACGTACTTGGAATGAATTTGTTAACCCTGCATTTTATAAGCGCTGACCTTGAATGCACCATTATCTTCACTCTCTAAGTACGCAAATGTTTAGCAAAGAGAGAGAGAGGCAAATAAGTTCATTCAAGGTAATAGGGAATAAAACTGGAACTTATGGGGGATTTTCCGACAGCCAATTAAAAACAAAAATAGTTCATAAAACTTCGATAGATGGCGGTGACGATTCGTGGATGCGAAGAAATCCGGCGAATCACCCAGGGCTATAAAAGGATAAAAAAAAAGAATGCACGAAGTACACCTGGCGCCATCTATCGTCTTAATTAGAACTATTTTTTTAAAGAGCTGTCAGAAAATCCCCCATTGCTCCAGATAACCATGTACTTAAACGACGTTTATTGGTTCAACAAACGTCAGATGGATTTTGATGCTTTGTCATCCAATAGCGCTCATTTATTATATATACTCTTCTGGCGCCTTAGTTCCAGTTGCATTCCCTATTCGCGGCACCTACCGTCTCGTCTTTCGCGCACTATATCTGTTTGTTGGCGTCAGGTGAAGCGATGCTGTCCCCACTAGTGATGTGCGGGCCCCAGGGCCTGGTGTTCCTGCGGCCGGTGACCCTGCGATTGCCGCACTGCGCCAACGCCGTGCCTTCCCTGGGCCTCACCATCAAAGCCACGGATACCGAAGCCCACCTTAGCACCGACTGGGACCAAATCCACCTACCCGCCACCACCACTCTCAACACCGTAGCAGTTAAGGTCGACCATTTTTAATGTAAGACTGCCTTTTGCTGACTAACTCCAACGTGAGGAGAAAATGGCGCTGCAATCGACTGAACCGATCTCACCCAATTAATTTTCATGACGTTTTTTACTATCAAATGGGGGCTTTTCTTTTAGTTCTACAAAAGCCTGCTATGTGGCGCTGGGCTCCACTTTAGCAAAACTTGAACAACCTTCCTCTCCAATAGGGTAAATAAACACATTAAACATTTTTTTTTTCAAATTTTTTTAATCAATATATAATTAATAAAGTTTAGTAGTAAATGTAATAAAAAAATATATTTTTTAATAGCTTATGTCACGTGTCATGAAGAAAAACCAACAGAGTTTATTTGACTTTAAATTTTGTGTCGCGGCAACAATCTAAATCCAGAGCCATAAAAAATACTCCAATTTGACAACTAAATTAAAACACACTATTTCTAAATAAAAGAGCCATCTAGTGGAAAAGAGAGAACCAAATTTTAAAAAAAGAAAAGAAAAACGCTAATTGCGCATATTTGGTTACAATCTGCTTCTTTTTATGGTGTGGGTTGTAAAGTCGACCACCGTCCTCACAAATCCTGTCTAACAAACAGTCTATTGCAGTGCCATTTAGTTTTAGTTTTCCCACACATTCCTTCCTCACACTTACTCGTATTACAAGAAATTGTAGCGTATCTTATCACAAACTTATGTGTATCAGTCCTCTATTCAAACATTTTATTATTAATCAATCAATATTTTTGTATTTTTACATCTCTGTCTAAGTATATAGGTATCTTTGCATTATACCTAAACAAGATATCGCGTTTAGTAAATGAAGTATTGAATTAAGGAGGTATCTACTTGAACTGTCGTGAAATGCCCACAAATGTTCACTATGTGTTTCGTGCTCGACTTTGACAACCATAAGTCATGAAAAAGCTGAAGCTACACAGTTATAAAAATTCTGTAGAAGAAATTTTCTTGACATGGAAACTTTTGGTACTAGCAAAAACTTGCACCACTAGCATACCCAGTTACAGATACAGTTACAATACACCACTAGGGATTTCAAAGGCACAGTATGATATGAATATACGTAGAAATAATGGACGTTGTGAAATTATAGCTAAAATAGCGCGATGTCTTTCTAATTATCATGTAGGTTTGTAGTTGCAAAAATGTGTAACTGTGAAGATTGGTGCAGTAAAGAGGGATATATCTAGCAGTGGGCGAGGGCGTAAGTAAAAATGATAAAACTTGCTACGGCTGCAATGTACTGAGATAAAATATGAAATAATACATAGAATACGCGTTTGACGGACGTCCCGCATTATTGGCTACATCTTGTCTGTAATGTAAAAATAAAAAAAGAAAGGCTATATTCTTCTAACATTATATCATATCATTAAGACATGCCCTTTTACCACTTAGAATATATTGATGTAATTGTAGTTTAACATTCTCATATTATAATATTATTATTTAATATTCAGTCGTGTATTTAGTTATAAATAAATGTATTCGAATGTTACATTTTGAAAGAAATATCAAAATTAAACTATGTCATATTTTGGCTTCCGTAGTTATGAAATTGAATTGAATTTAGAAATTAGCTTGTAGTAGTTATTAATGAATTAAAATTATGTTAATGTTATTTTACATGTTACGCGTTTAGATTCGTGACCAGAGTCATCTACGATGTATACTCTCATTTTTGTGTATTTACTTGTTATTTTATTAGTCATACATCATTTGAGTTTACCTTAGACTCAAAAATAAAGTTTTTATATCTACAGAACTAGCCCTTTCTTCTTTAACTCCCTTTTCCCATACATTTTGGTACTTGCATTGATAAGATTTAATAATCATAAATGCGATAATTTTAACGTAGATATTCGCTATATACTTTTAGATGACACCATTAAGTCTCGTTTTATTTCAAAAATAAAATAATTCTAGTATAACTAAGCATACAGAAAATAATAAATATGTTGCATTGTAATGCTCAGTACAAATAGCTTTCAGTTCAGTAACCAATCGTGTTTCATATTATGTGTTACGCAAAACTTGTCGGTTAGCTCGACCCATAAACAATTTTTGTTTCAGAACATTACAATAATTGCAAAAAGGTCTAAGTGTATTTTTGTAAATTTTTGGTTGTTGTAGAACATATTTTGACGGATTGTACCGCCTGTGAGATTTTGCGTTATTACAATAAAAAACTTGACACTGGCACAAAGTCATTCTAGTGCCATAAAAAAAATTTTAATAGTAGCCTTGTTATTGTAATCCTAATATAAGGTATATTTTTAATTGAATCGAAACATATAGAGTGTGGTTTGATTGTAAGAATAATTTTAGAATAAATTTAGACTTTCTCGTCAGTATAAAATATTTGTTCCGTGTTCGATGGTATTCCTAATATATTCGACGTGCCGTAAAAAACCTCATTTTCGCAACAATCTACAAGTTGAACTGTTTCAATGTAGACAGACGAAACACATTTTAGACATAGTGCTATGTATGAGATCAAATGAGCGGAGACTAAAAGAGTTATAGACAAAGATTTATTTCAAATGATTAACCTACGGAATGTAATATCTGCCTCTAAGTTTGTAGGTCATCATCGTCAGTTTGAAATCATGACAATTTACAACCTAAGCACTTTATTCTCATATAATCATCCATCCAATATAGAAAGCGGTATGGGCGTAACTGTTAATAGAAAAAAAATGCCCCTCAGTGTTAGGGCCGATATCCATTTACCTGTTAATAAAACCGCCTCTTGTCTTATGTTTCTAGAACAGCTTCACTCAGCGCGTATCTTTTAAATTGTGATTGAATTGAAATACCTATTGACTTCAAATTAAATTAAAAACAATTAAATAGGTATACATCCTGAGACATGTCTAGCGTTTCAAAAACTATAGAGACGAACTTTCAAGATTATTCAGCCGTCTTTTTTGTCGTACTTCTATGACGTCAATAGTGCCAAGATTATCAACAAAATGTGCACTTCCAAGAACGGGCAAAAACTCAACAAGGATCGCTCAGGGACGTATTGCCAGATGGAGCTAAACCCTAACGATGACTAGGAAATCAGTCAAAAATTTCAAGATTGTTAACTAATTATTTTAGAGAAGATCTTTTGTTTAACTATCTGCCTGATAAGGACAGCCTCGAGAAACTTTGCTCAGTCGGATGGAATTAGATTAATCGCATAGATTGATAAACCGCCTACTGACTGATATCTTGCTATTGTTATTTTTTTTCGCTATAAGTAGGATGTACATTAATTAACATCAAAATATATTTGGTTGTGATCTTATTTTAGACCCGATGAATAGACGTAAGCTCTAATCTAAATTCTCTCAAAAGTAATTCCTTCGTTTCTACTTGTCAGATCTTAATTTTTCGAATTCGTGTCGTATAAGACTTACTTATGTATGTCACAAGATGCGCTTAGAAACATGAAGTGTATATATCTATGCTTACAAGAAAACAGGTGAACTCCACCTTCCTATCATACGTTTATAATTTTATTGCAATTAGCCGAATAACTTCCCGTGAAACCCTCATTTATTTTAGTATGTAAAGTTTCCTAACGAAGCGAAGAGGTCGATCTCCGTACTGTCTACATTGAACAGCAATTACTTAACGTTATTTAATAGGTCATTTTCTAACATATAATTACATTGGATCTCACGCATTGTTCGTATAAGTATATTATTAAAAGTGTGAGGAATCAATGTTGTTTCACGCAAAGGTCGTTTGGCTCGGCTCGAGTAAGTTTTCTTCGTGTAAGTAGCTTAATTAGATTGGACTTATACTAACTTACCTATTTAGGTAGGTGTGCCTATCGACCAACTTTCTGTCTTGGACTTTTTTGACATTCGCTGAATGCGTAGGTATAATAACTTGATTCGCGCGTTTTCTGTCTAACATTGTAGAATGTTCTTAATTCGCGGTACTCGTAGGTGGCGGACACAAAGACGAAACTTCTTTTGAATGCCTGTAGCTCTATCTATGAATTACTTATAGTACGTAGGTACACTATATTGCACTAAGTTTGCTGCAATCTACCAATCACTAGCGTGTTTAATATAATAAGTTAGATAAGTAATTTGATTACTATGGGGCAGAGGTCAAACTATTTGTTGTGTTAAAATGAGTCCACCTGCTTTCCTGTGATGCGTACGTGACAGGATGATTGCTAGAGTTTTGTAAGTATGTTATTGCATGTAGCTTCTTTATCGTGTGGGTCGTAAGGTCGACCACCGACCACACAAACCCTGGTGTCAGAACTATTAAGCTGCCCTTGGGTTCGGACATGGCGTGTAACGACTATTTCAGTAGATTATAGCCGGGATTGGGTGCTTTCCAAAGCACGGAATCGTTATACACTTTTTGCTCTTTTTGGGCAATCAGGTGATTTAGCCTGCAATGTCTTAACTAAACTGGGAAACTTCTCATAAAGAGGTTTTTGTTGGGCCGTGTCACAGACTCGCTTCAAACCTGGAGCCTCCGTAACGAGGAGCCGAACGCTGGACCGCCTGGCCTGGCTGTTAAGCTATAATTTTTCATTGTATATTTTAAACAAAAATAATGCTGAACTTAAATGGTGGACACGCAATGAAAGTAGGCAGGGCAGATATAGTTGTTGTGGAGATCTTTGAAGGGGAAACCTTTGTCTAGCATTGGACGTATTTTAGCTGAGATGATGATGAACGCTAGATGGTCCTACCATGTTCATAGTTCTTTCCTTCCCACAGGCTCAGATGAAAGTGTCCACAGAGCCACCTTTAGCAAGAAGGTGCGGGCATATCTTATTGCCACATTGACCGCACATCAGAGCTAAAACAAATATCAATAAAACAAATAGATATAGCTCTTGAAGTCTTGACTACTTGTGGTTTAGTGCAATCTTCATTTTACTGTTCTTGTAATGTAAACAATCTATGACAGTACAACCGTGTGGGCTTCTAGAAAATTCAATAACAGCTAGGCTAAAGTACAGTCCATCTTGAATTCCAGCACAATGTACCAAACGGTTTATTGTGATTCCAGCGTGACTCTCCCCATACACAATATTCGAATTCCATAGCATTGTGCAACCCACACGGTGGTGATGATGATGATTGTGCATGGCCAAATCCTTAAGATGCCCTTTTCCCAAACAAATAAACAAAGGAACCATTGATTTTGAAAATCTCCCGGGTGTTAAACTCGATTACTTTTACTTTTCTGCCATTTTCTAATCGTGTAGTTATACCGACTATCGACCATTATTACTTAGTCTTTGAAAATAAATATTTGGATAACTGTTAGGTACTATAAGTATATCAGCCCGCGAGATGGACTGACGATCTGACGCGAGTTGCAGGGAGAGACTGGATGCGGAAAGCACATGACCGCACAATGTGGAAAAATATGGAAGAGACCTATACTCAGCATTGGGTAGACGAAGGTTGAAGAAGAAGAAGAAGATATGTATCTGAATCATTGATTTATCCAGCCTTGACTTAAACTTTATCATTAATTTGTTCTCATTGTTCTCCACTCTTCTTCATTTTGATTCATATTTTATTAAAGTTGCTTGTTTTTTATTCGAGAAGCAACTCTCTGACATTCACATCACCAACAGCTCATATACGTCCATACGAAGGGGCTCGAGCCTACCCTGAATTATGGCGATAGATCTGAGGTTAGTTTGGATAAAATTGGACCGAAAAATTGCTGTGACAGCACATTTCAACCGCCACAAAGTGATTCCATGTCAGATCGCAATATTACACGTATTAAAAATACATTGCAACGTGAAATCGGTAATTTAATTATGTAAGCAATCTTACAAGTACCAAATGATACTTTAATACGATATTTCCTTCGTCTGTCCGTCCATCTGCCTGGTGTCATAGGTGAGGAATGAACGTGCGCGCATATACTATAATACAGGGTGTCCCATGAGTATGTCACTTGATGGGAAACTTCTTCAAATATTGGAAATAGGAGAATTTACTAAAGAAGACTTCACTTTGAATTTTATAATAACTTGATCTATTTCAAGGGTTTAAAAAAAATTGCCTGTAAAAAAATATTATATGATATTCTTTTATTTTTTTGGAAGACAATAAATACGTTTCGGGTTTCTATGTTCAGATACAGTTTAGGCCTGCCTAAATTGTATTTTCCTTAATGTAATTCCAATACATCAAAGTGTAATCTTCTTTCAGTAAAATCTGCTATCTACAGTACTAGTACTAGGCGATAAATATTGCACATCGGGTGTTCTAGTTTTGTAGAGCGTCGTCTCTCTCGCACGTAGCACTAACAGATTACTCTCTTTCCAATGCCCGATGTGCAACATTTATCGCCTGGTACTCTACAATATTTAGTTTCCCTTCATGTGGCATATTCGTGGGACATCATCCTGTATATTATACTCTTATCTATGCTTTTGTGCCGCGCAACTTTCCGTGCAGGTAATTTTTAACAATTTGACTTTTTCTGTGCTTTTTTTATTCCGTCGCATAATAAAAACCTAAGTTAATTATGCTATCGTAATATCATGTGAGTGTTAAGATCGACAATTTGATATCAAAATTTATAAACCGCCAATAGACTTTAATATGGCCTAATAATATCCTTCTTTTCGCACAATAACCTTATCCTTCTTTTGTCATCCTGAACTGGGGACAATCTCGCTAAGTAATTTTCTTTGGACCAGTGTCTCCACCGGGATTGAACCTAAAACCTCCGTAATGAGAACGCTGTACTCGGCTGCTGAGGCTGTACAGGCTGTGGAGTCAATGCACACGGGTACAATATTCGAGTTCTTGCACACTCCCCACGAGGGTATGTTACCGTGTAGTTACGTTGAGCGTTAGTTATTGTTGTCGCATTATCTAAGCACACGGTCAGCATTTAATCCTGAGAATGTCTTTTTGTACCACCAGCAATAAGTACCTAATTATCTGGGTATGATCTGGGTACTGAAGTGAAATAAAAATTGTGTGAACTGCAATCGTTGTCACGATAGCCGTTGATAGCCAGTTTCATTTTGATGTCTGATTATCTTCACTGAGGAGTTCGAGATTATCGAGCAAGACATTGATTACAAAAAATATATTATGATCCGTTTTCGTAAAAAAAAAAACATACCATCATTGAAGTACTGAATTTGAATTGAGTTTGGTCGCTAGCATGAGAGCCATCGGTTGGTGACCGCATAGATTTGTACCTATTATATATTAGTATATTTTTATTTTACTTTTATTTATTTTAATTTGGGTTATTTACAGCCAGTAATAACAATGCGTAAAAACTAAACTAAACTATGCCAATTATAAATCTCCACCGATTATAGTTCCAGTCCTGCTATATTACCATTTTGATATTCGTATCAGTAGGCCAGTTAGGCAAAATAAGAAGAATTTTATTAAATTTAAAACAGCCATGATCCACACTGTAAAGTATCGACAATTTTAACTAAACTAAACGATTTAATTTATAGCGGATTCTGCGCTGAGATTTACAATAAGTTAAAATATTATTGTAAGTATTTCATGTATTAAATAAGAATATTTCCTACAAAGATGCATAGATGCGTTTTGTCCATCGCATCGTAGCGAAATCATAGCACTTCGCTACGGAGCCTACGTCTGCTACGATGTAGCAAACATCCATGCGTGAAACAACTCACCAGGTAAAGTGTTAAGCAAGTATTTTATTATAATAAAAAAACACGCCGCAGCATGTGCCATTGATCATTGAATGAATAGTTATTGAGAGAATGCGACAAAAAGCTGATACCACACCAGATATCCATCTATTGTTCAATTGTTGTATCACTATGCCTACACTTTAAGATGGTTTAAGAATTATTACGGCTTAATTTGACTTGAATAAGGTTGTTAGATAACTGATATTGTACCGTTTTTCCATTTCCATATCTTATTCAACATATAAATATAGTTTATGTTTTATTACAAGCTTTGTGTGGGCGAGAGTCGTCACGCAGTGGACTCCTCAAGACGGGAACCGACGTCGAGGCAGGCCCCGAAAAAGATGGCGAGACGAGTTAAACGCCTATCGACTGGACTGGTGGGAGCTTGCCCAGGACCGGGAGGAATGGCGGAACAATGGGGAGGCCTTTGCCCAGCAGTGGGACATTACAGGCTGATTATTATAATATAATAATAATACAAGCTTTATTTAACTTCACGTGTGGGTTGGGTGAGGTGTATGTTTAGGTCAGATCCAGCCAGTAAGTAAATCAAAGATAACATACCACTAACTACGTTGACTGACTTAGGGAGTCACTACACTTTTTTCTTCAGTAGCAAGTACTAATTTTCGAAAAAGTTTTGCCGTGGTTCAGTTTTGTTGGTTGCTTCGTTTGCATAACGTTAATCTCATAATGCAAGCTGAATTTGGCTACAACGTGGTTCGTTAGAAGATTCTTTAATTAAGCTGACTTATCTCGTCCTCAGCACGTATATCGTTATACGTGGAATACTAACTTGATTTTGGTGAAGGTGATTTTGGTCCAATTTCATGTAAAAATAATAATAATAATGTAGTTCTTATTTCACTGTTTTATTTCCTTCTTGTCTGCAAAGTGTTCAGTCTACTTACCTAAGTATAGGATGATTTATCTGAACAAGACCCACATTTTATAGGCCAATCAAATCAAAAATATTCTATTCTATTTAAGATTTTTACAAATCATTTCTCGACGTCAAATCTAATAATGGATGGCACGTTCACTACCAGTGTACGCCCTCTGTGGAGAAAACTGCACAGGAATTGTATCTTTTGTACTTTTCTTTTAAATATATAAAGAATAATGAGTCACAATTACGATCTACTCCGCTGATTTGGAACAACGTTTTTATAGGTTTAAAGAAGCTTTATTCTCACTAAAGACCTACGGTCACTTACATGAGAAAAGAACTTAAATAACATTTTTTCGTTCGAATTGCCGTTCACATTTTACAATTATTCTTTTTATCATCTAAGTAATCATTTATTAAGTCCTTTGTCAACTCATTTGTCAACTTTAAAAAGGCTTTTGTAATAGTATATGAAAATGTTTAATATTAGTCTTCATTTATTTGCGTTGACTAGTTATTTATTTGCAAAGTTAACTAGTGACATATTTTTAACTAATGCATATTTTTCATCAGTTAGCTTCTTGTATTTTATTTATTAACGTTATTAAAAAGGTACGAATTGTAGTGCCTGCTTACGCGTCTCTCGCTTTTATAAAACAGTTTTTTCAAACATCCGGATTTTAGTCGCTTTCTTCCTTAGGTTTATAAAAATATTTATAAGTAACACTTTAATCCAAGTTCAGGAGCCAAGAGAACTTATCACGTATTAACAAAATACATCAGCTAGACGAAGAGGTCACACGCACAATTAAAGGTAATTTAGTTCATGTGATGCGACCAGTAAGTACTTCGTACAGTCCCACAACCTTGACCTCAGCGAGCTATTAGGCAAACCTTCTCAATTTCCTACAAGCAATAGATAGTAGATTGCATTTAAAATTGTCCCGTGGGAGTTCGATATTTTCCTGTGGTGAAGGATATATAGATAGGTACGTGCTACTTATACTTTTGGGTACCTATTATTAAACAACGCTCGTGATTTTTATACAAATAAAAATCAGTAAAACTATTCAGTTGATGTAAACAAAAAAATATATATTTCTCTTTTCAGCCTATAAATAATGTGTGTCAATATTCTGTTTGTGTATTACATAAAAAAATTAATTTATCGACCGTAAAACCCACACGATGAAGGAGAAGAATTTGAACCTTTGGCGATTGTTCAAAAAAGTACAATCGATAGGTACTTATATTCAAATGATTTAGTAATTAATAATCGAATGTCTATGATTCGAATAAATTTTTGGTATTCGTAAATTTTCTATTCGAATGACGAAACAAACTTTTCAATTTAGCAAGACTACTGAACTTATTCATATTTCATAGAATAGCAATAGTATTTTTTTTATTCTGTATGCCATTTTGTCAAGCTATGTACTCTCATGATGATACTCTACCTAATATATGACGGACACGTAATCTTTCATTGTGCTGAAATTAATAAAGAATCCACAAATGTGGAAATAAAATGCTTGATTTTATTTTATTTTAGTTTATTCGGAAAACTTACAGCTAAATAATACAAACAGAGGATATAAAAGTAGATTTATGTGTTCGCCAATCTAGATAGATTACCTACCTTATATAGTCATTGTTTAACAAAATTGTTTGTTATACAAATATACCTTGTTGCATTATAATAAACTTATAAAACAAACAACAACTACAGTAAAAGGCAATAGGCGGCCTTATCGCTTTTAGCGATTTCTTCCAGGAAACCATTGGGCGAGAAAAGATAAATAGTTGTAATTCGCAATATAGTTTTCTTTTTCGCATGTCTTTGAAAAGTTGATTTCAACAATCGAATTATTCGAATAGCAAGATCATTCGAATGAATAATTCCAGTTCGCTCATCTATACGTTCTACCCCCGTGCATAGTTAGCCCTAGCGGTCATTGAAGTAGAAACTAGTTATGGCCATTTTTGCTACCGGTTCGCGGAAGGCAATGAATTATTATAATCATTACTTGAACTGAACTTCCCCTAGGTATCATCTTGTGTAATTTTTCAACGCAATCACTTATTTTGATTAAACACTTATTGTGAAGTGCCGGCGGCTACGTGGCGGTTATTGAAGTGGCTCCTACTTGCACTGGATAGATTCTAGCATTCGTCGACCTTTCACGAAAATACAGGTTCGAACCGTGTCCAAGATTGACACATATTTTCATTTAGTGCTTTATAGGTATTTGCTATTCGCTGATTCTTTGGGTTCATTTAAATTGTTTGTACTTCCACGATGCGCTAGTCTCTAATTTAATTTAATTACAGTTAAACGTAGGTGTATCGAAAAAAATTACCTTTAGTGTGCTGTTCTTTCCTGTTTATTATTAACTAATTAATATTTTTCTGAATTTATATATAACTTTAATTTACATTTATATATAACTTTAATCTAATTATTATTAAGCAATTACAACATAGATTTTAGTGATGTATATGAGTATATATATATGTGTGTGTTTTTCTTCTGTTTGCTTACATCGTGCATCTCGTCGTTACCTGTAACTGGAGTAGCATTTAGCTTTTCAATTGCGTTATAGTTTATGTGGTATTTAATGTATACTCTATTGGTAACCTAATAAATAAAATAAAAATAAAATAGTGAACTTTTTTTATTTCAAATAGAATAGAGCATTGCGTCCCTCGGAGCGTAATGATATGTTTGGAGAATCCGCCGCCGCACCGCATTGCGACTATGAGAAGGCCTCCGGCATGCAGTTAAGGAAAATTGCTCTTGTAAAAGACACATTGACCAAAGGACAAATAGTCAAGTTGCTGTTTTAACTATATTTTTTTCTTTTATGTAAATATTAATGAATAAAAGGTAAGTACGCCCTATACAAGACAAAAGAAACCTCTGTCTCTCGCTCATATTTAGCAAACGCTTAAAAAAAAATCTGTGCAAATAACGTATCTACAGAAATTCCAAGTTGACAAAATCCATCGCAAAACAAGGATTCGCCCCTAGGCTGCCCTGCAACCATTTTGGTTATTTTATTATTTTTCCATTACTTGGGTTTAGTAGCACAACCTGTAACTTTTATTTGTACTTAGACTTAAAATATTCTTGAATAAGATCTGATTTAGTTGTTCAGTAATATCGTGACACTTTGTTGCTAAACTACCTACAATGTGCATGACATATTGTATTGAAGTTTCATTTTCAAAAATAATAGTCAATTACGCGTTAGTGTTATTGCATTCTCAACCCTAACCACTAGCCTCAGTGGTTTCCGATGCAATCGTCGAGTCCATTCTATTATGGAATACGTCGACCACGCATCCCTTTGCGCGGGTGGTGGCTGCGCAGCTTTAGTTTTAAAAGCGTGCGCGCGCGCCGCTCCGTGCAGTCCGCGCAGCCGCGCTAGCAATCCGTACGCACACGGTGAGTCGCCATTTTGAAATTAACGGCTTTTCTCGCCACGATATAACAAAAACATATAACGAGATTCATTCGCTAAAATTTAGCAATGTGCCCTTTTAAAGTGATCGATATTTATAATACGGATTTCCCAAACTGTAATATTAATATTACGGTTACCCTGAATATTTTATCTTTTAAAGGGAAGGGAGGTTATGAAGCTTAAATTATTTTTATGTATTTTATTTATTTATGTGATAATTGTAAACTTCTACGGTTTCCAAAATCCGTTTTATTTGGAACCTAAACTTTAAGTGCATTTATTGGTGTACAAAAAGCTTACTTCGGAAACTACATAAATTGTGATGGGCCGATGACGGTATACAAGTGAATCAATTAGTGTTAACGATTGGCGTTACAAAATTAGGTCTAAGCGATATTTTTATTACGAAAATCTTAAGGTTTATTTAGTAAACTTAAAGACGTAGTAAAAAATTGTATATTTTGCTTGTTCTTTTAGACTTGTTCCCAGGGCGGCGGCGTAGCTTCAATTTAGTTTCTGTTCCGCCCGCTACGACGCGTCGTAGCACTCGGCGCTACGCTTTGCGAATATTTCGGACATTTTAAAAGTTTCACCACACGTTGCACGTGGTTTGGTCAAGTTTGATCTTCAGATTTTTTTTACAATCTGTTTATATATAATATATATTATATTATCTAGTTTTTTCCCCTAACTAACCTAATTTCTATGTATACTAAAATGGTAATATTATATTAAAATCTACAGACTTACTGATGATATAATGTGCATAAAAATAATTTTCCTAGCACTTAATAGCTATTGGAAATGTATATTTTGTCACATTACTTTATTGTATAGTTCATAACGTCGAGCGAATCTGGCATCGAGATAAACCTACAATGGTTTAATGATGCTTTTTGTTTGAATTGTATGTATTTCTTGTATGATAAATAAATAATTAAAAAAAGCCTAAGCTACCCAATCCACGAAAGTTGGTTGATGGAGAAGGTTTTTATGCGATGTACGTGATCTTAAAATAATCAACAGGGACAGCTAGTTTTCTTTTATAGAACGGACTAATCACCATTTCTACCAGGGTGGATAGCGGGCACGGACTTGGGGGACAGTTAGTTCTTTCTTACATGATTTTTTATTTCTTTTTTCTTTAAAGGTGTTAAATTTTTTAAAGTTACATTTCGTTGTACTATGGCGTCATACTAATAAATAGCACTTGTATTCCAGTGGAATAAAATCTATACATCTATGCATATAATAAAATTGTAACTTAGAAGATATCTGGTAAAAAATATACAAGGGCAACAGAAGCCGAAACAATAGTTTTTAGAATTTTTGTCTGTCTGTATGTTTGTTCGCTCGCGCTTTTTTTTTTTTTTTTGACGGACCTAATCACTATTTATACCAGAGTGGTAATATAGTGGGCGCGGACTTGATGTTCGCTCGCGCATCACGCAAAAACTACTGCACGGAATTGGATGCGGTTTTCAAATTTGTATTGCTGGCAACTTAAAAATTGGTGCATGTTTTATCTTGATACGTAGCGTCACCCAGAAGCAAACATCTCTTCCTTTTAATGCTAAAAATGTTTATCTTGGAGGTACAACTTTTGAACACGCAAGCGAAGTTGCGAGCAGAGCGCTGCGCTAGTGGCAATAAAATAGAGAAATTTTAGCAGATAATACTTAATTATTTATTTATTATACAAGAAATACATACATTTCAAACAAAAAACATCATTAGACCATTGTAGGGTTGTCTTGATGCCAGATTCGCTCGACGTTGTCAACTATAAAATTACATTTCCCAATAGCTAAAATTATTTTTACGCCCATTATATCAGTAAGTCTGTAGATTTTAACGCTTTTTTACACAAAGATGTGTTAATTTTGAACAAATTGGTGGAGCTGTCAGCCCTGTACTCCAGGTGTGAGTTTGTTACACTTTATTTACATTTTGCAACGTAGGATGAAACACACTTGTGGTTGCGGAAACGCGGGGTCGCAGGTTCAAATTCCTGCCGACCACAAATTTGTAAAAATTGTCGCGGTGAGGTTAGCGCTTAGGCTTCACCGCGACCCATTGCGTATGGATGTGAACAACAAATAATTATAGGATTTAGAATACCATGTAATGTATAAAAATTGTAATAATACTGTGGTGCAGTAGGTTAAGACCATTACCTACCTTAGTAGCGAAGTTTTTGAAGGTTACAACGTCGTTATATGTGTATTCCAATTTCAAAAAGTTATTTCCTTTTCATTGAGAATTTCTTTGAAATCTATCGAATACGAACCAGCTTTTTCATAACTTATAATATTCTTGCAAATATGATTATGTCGCCTTTGCTACAGCTATTAATAATATAATTTCTGTATAGTGTACTGTTGCAAAAGAATAACATACCGGACCGGTGCAATAATGTAATTTGTGATTGTATTGAATACCACAATATACGGAGATGAGATCGTGGAACTACCATACCAGAATATTACCTTAAACCATTACATCACACTTAAGTAAATCAACAATGATCCGTATTCCGCGCATGTGGTTTTCGAACGACCATTATTGGTTACATACAATACAAAATAGTGTACCACTCTGTCTATTCACTCGGTTTCCCTTATTGCCTACACTAAAGCCTAGCTACTACCACGAGAACTCACTCGATTACCGAAAGCACACTAGGTCTTATTACATTACTCACAGAAAATGCTGAAACTCGAACATAAGCTGAAATATAAGGTTAATTGTTCCTATATCTGAGGCCCAGGATTGCGCGAGATGGTTGGCAAAAGCGATGGGAGGCTTTGCTCGAATAGGGTCGCGATAGAAGCTATGTAGAAAAAAAACTAGAATATAACACTAGACTACAAATGATTGACCATAGTCTGTGTCATCTGCCCTGGGTAAAAATTTACTTCACTAGTAGCACCGTCCGGTACTCTCTATGTAATAAGGCATTTGAAGCATGCATTTCCTGGTATTAACGTAGCGTTTATTTAGTTAAATTGTCGAGTAATATTCGAAAATCAACATCGAAGCCAAGCCGTAAAGGGCCCCGGAGACGGTCAAACGGTTTGACTCAAACCTTACGTGTTTGATCAAACCGTTTGAGGTCGGTTTGGACGGTTTGTCAAACGGCTCTGCGCAGTCTGATTCTGTACGCTGTCGTAATTACACTTCTGACGCGTCAAACACAACAAAAATATTAAATTGTATCAAACATGCTTCAAACACGCAAATGTTTGACTACCTTTCACACCGTTCACACTACCTTTGTAAACGATCAAAATGGTTTGAGTCAAACCATACTTTACGTGTTTGAATCCAACCGTTTGACCGTCTCCGGGGCCCTTAAGGTTCGCGTCAACTTCTCGGATTGCTGCATTAGACAATTTTAGATATTTACTAACTAGTGATCGGTATCATACAATTGTAGCACTCCACTTATCAAATTGCAAATAGTTCAAAATTAACTGGCAAAATGTTACTAATATGAAGACATCGAATCGTAAATGATCCTAAATTAGATATTGACCTATGACGTAAATCAGGTGAGAACTGGAAGTACTGCATAGCCTCCAGTAATATGTTGGTCACGCTTTCCCGACAAGCTAGAGCTGTTCCTGACATTTCAGATTGCTTTTGCTATGTAAATACGAGTAAGATGTCCCGGGGCGCGTCATTGTGGACTGTATGTACCACTCGATGCTAATAACTTTGTCCTACTTGCACACCAATATTGCTTGGTGATTTCCACTCCGCTGCATTTTTACGAAACCCTATAGGGTTGTTTTTATTATTATACGGGTTGTAAACCTGTCATTGTGAACATCTTTGGGGAAAATAAAGCAAAACCTCTCGGGTGGTAGGTCAGCCCATGAAACTGAACAACTTTTGTTTTTTCTTCGAGCCCTATGTCCCTGATGAGGGATTACAGGATTACATCATCATCATCAAGGACCCATCAGCCGTCTTTTTAATACTTCTTCTTGTGGGGTTGTAAGGTCGACAACCGACCTCACGTCTTTTCACTGGAGATGAAGATGACGTTTTTTTTTTTTGTTTCAGATTTAGTTTTAGGCCCACCAAGCAGCACCAACACCATGCTCCGTTTGTTAACGTTGTCGAGTGAGTTAAACTAATTATTAATTTTATTATGTCCTTTTTTTGCTATTGACACGAAGAAGATTATTATTTAAACCCTTGAAATTCCAGTTGGACAATTTTACTTCAAAATATTTAAAATAGCGGCATTTTCTATTATCTTGTTCGTCAATGCGTTATCATAAAACAATAACGACATGGAAACATAAGAAAGAGCTAAGTAATAATTTGTAATTATTTTTCTCTCTTTAGTTTTTTGGCGGAAATAACTGCAAAACTAATCATTATTAAAATCACTTGCGCATTTGAATCTAGCCGAAAATGAACTAAATATACCTTTAAAGGTCTATCCACAAAGCTCAGTGCCGTGTCAGGGACGGGGCCGGAACGTGGCAAATGTCATAGAAAATGTATGTACCGATATTTTTTTTAGACTCGTGACGAGAAGCGTGACGATGACGATTTTCTATGACATTTGCCACGTTCCGGCCCCGTCCCTGACACGGCACTGAGCTTTGTGGATAGACCTTTATTCTAACAGTTGAATGACACTGCGCAGATCGGAACTCAGTCCTATTAATTAAAAACGTCAACCCGACACGATTACGTCTCGTCTAAATGGTTAGCGGTAGACAGACGCCGTACACTTTCACTCTAACTTACACACTTCTACCTCGAATCTCTGACAAAAATATGATTTACCAAATATTATGAAATAGAAGAAAGAAGCATTTTGTTATTCATTAAATTGGTATAAATATACCTTATGCAAACGATGAAGAAGTATGAAAACGTACACAAATAAAGTCACTCTAAAATGTTTAGCTGAATTACTTTTCCTCCACAGAATTACTTTGTCTTTGAGCGTAGAATCTTAAATTTAAAGATGATCAACCAGATATCCCCAGATCATCAAACTCATTACTCTTTTACGAAAAAATATTTTCGTAAATGCTCGGCGTGGCGGCGCATACCACAATAATAAATTGGCAAAAGATGTTGCATCACAAGTTCAGTGTCAAACTTAAAAATGCTGATTGAAAATTCTAGACCTATACCAAAACGATGACTAAAAGCCTGCGCACGTCTGCGCCTGCTATATTACCTCTTAAGTAATATCTACGAGCATGATGTAAGCATTCCCTAATTAGAAAAAAATGCTTTAGTATCTTCTTCGTCCTAGCGTTTACCCGGCCTAGTGCTGGAGTCCGCTTTCCTACTCAATTTTCTCCACTTTGCCCGGTCTATAGGTGTGAGATTGTTCTCTTCCATATCCGCTTTCACGACGTCCAGCCAGCGCTTTTTAGGTTTTTGGTTCGTCCAAATCACACAATAATTTACTCATTGATGGTATTAAATAAGTAAATACGGTTACATATTGTAATATCAGAAAACATAATGCCTTTACCTAAAATGCATGAGCCCAAAATACCCGAAATCGAAATACTTTATATTCAAAATGACAAGCAATATATATAATACCAATGATCTAAAGTACCTTACGGTCGAATAACCGAAGCCCAAAAATTAAATGTACTAATATTCAACCATAAAAGACTAAACCCAAAAAACCAGGGTAAAATAAAAAAGTATGAGTGGTAATCAATCTTTATTATACATTCATTCATTTATTAATTATCTTTACATGTATTAGTATGTACGATTATAGAAGTGGCATTATGTTTTCTGATATTACAATATGTAACAAAAACATTACATAAATCTGTATTTTATTTGGCTATTTAATTGTGTCCACTTACCTCATTTCGTGCACAAATTATAGGTACATAATTAGGGTAGATAATCATAAGTTTGGAAGATCCCCGCTGAGCTCTAATGAAGAACATTGTCGTCGTTGGCAAATTTAACTCGATGCCAAACCACTAGTTCTCTCAGAAGTCGAGTCTCGTAACACGATGTTGTTTACAGAATAATAATGCTGGCTAATAATTATATTCCTTATAAAAGAATGTACAATAGCTTTTAGGACTTATTCAATGTGTAAAGTGAAATTTTTTACGTACTTGTTTGTACTTCAGTAATTTTCTTTGCATTTAACTTCGAAGCCAAAAATTAAAATTTGTCTTAAATATTTTTTAAATATTTTTTTGTTCAAAATTATTAAAGAAAGAAACATTTATTATTTTTACGCCACAACACAAACAATAAAAATTAATATATATATATATATTAATCAAATCAAATAAAAAATATTTCTTTCCATTGGATGTTATTACATTTTTTGGGTGAGTTCACTAACACAATGGCGGAATCTGTGGAAAAATTACTGATAATTCATCAACAGCTCATATACGACGATTAGGCCTTAGTCGACCACGCTGATTAGATTTTAGTAGCAGAAGAGGTAATCATAATTGCATTATAAATAAATCTCTACAACTATAAATAAACATCTTCTATTCATATGATTTTTTCATAATAAATGATTAGGTACTGGTGAGATACGCAGTCAGACATCCGATGCTACTACTGAAGGATCAGTCACCATAAATATATGTTTTACTGTGCCCTTACGTACTTTCAATCACGATTAGTCTCATTTAATTACCCACCGAAGATTACTTTAGCGTATTGGCCATTGATTTACAACAGGCCTAGATAGAACATGAATGCTCAAAAAATGGGCCGGCAAAGCGGTGCTCAAGCGCAACATTACCGCAGTACAGGTACATTGCAATAAAAATACTACTATAATGGCATGTATAATCACGGAATATAACTTATATTCCGTATGTATAATGGTAGACACATGTCACTTTTGAATCCCAGCGTATTTTCAAATAGGTGACATGTTTCTTGTATTTTTGTATGACGCGCTATAGCTATATCTAGGCCTGTTGTAAATCAATGATATTGGCATTCAATAAGGTATAAAGTAAAATGATCCAGTGATGTATGGTCTCATAACGTTTCTGGCATCATATCAATTTAGGGCAATCGTAGTGTTTCAAGAGCCAGTTATCCCATTGTACGCGTTACGCCATCCACGTGCGACGTTGCTCGAGACCGCGACCATCTGTTGGCATCAGTACAGGCACAGGGTGGCCATCTAATTAGCCGTCGCTATAGATCAGTACGTGTTTGCGACATGAGTTGAGAATTGAGCCGGGATGGGAACCGCGCGTGACGTAACACGAAGCGGCAAAACGCCGCCATTGTGACTAGCGTGGAATTGATATAAATTTCTGAAAAACACCAGATTTGGTGTTAGACGGTGACGTGGCGTGGAGCAAGCCTCTTGATAAAGAAAATTAATCGGCTAGCAGTGAAAACTCTAAACTAAAGGTTGATGTCCGTGTGTGAAGATGTCCCAACATATTTATTTATTTATTTATTTATGTAGTGTTTCGTTTTCCAAAAAACAGGTCCTTTTAGGTCCCTTTTTTAGGCTTGAACTTACACTGAAAATACTGAAATAATGACGCGGGTTCGATCCCCATCACGTACCAATTTGTTTTCGAATTTCGAATTCATATGTACGTTTCTTCGACGCTCTTACGGTGAAGGAAAACATCGTGATGAAACCTGCACACTCCTGCGAGGAAATTCAAAGGTTGTGTGTGAAGTCGACCTACACGCACTGGGCCTAATCGCCCTAATTCAGGGTAGGCTCGAGCCCCTTGGTGGGGACGTATATGAGCTGTTGATGAAATATCAGTAATTTTTCTCAATGTCATTCTTCGACTTTCATTCTTTTGCTTTACACATGGGATCTGAAAAACGAATATATCAGGTTTAGTAGCTTGCAATGTAAGCAAGCCTTTTAGGCGTCAGGCGTCTACTTCTCATCTTGACTACTTCGCAACTAGCCTACTTAAGAGACCTATGTCAACTGCCAATATACAACATTATTATAACAACTAGCAATTACCAATAACTACCAAACAAAAACGTTACGGAATAAAAGCAGTACCGGTAACTTGAATTCACATTAATCCAAATGTGTTTAGTCATTGATCGCAATTAGTTTATGGTGCTCGACTTCAAAGTGGGCTAGGTCAACAGGTCATAGATCTGCAACAGCCACCCAAATATATGATACTTACTATAGGCTTTATATAAGTGTAACTAACAATTCTGCAACATTGTTCATCGTAAATAAGATGTAACATCATTTGAGACCTTAATCGTATTCACGTTAATCTTCGGGCGTCTTCGGATCAAAGACTTCTACTTCTTCGAATTGAAAGAATAAAATACTTAAAGAATCAATCTGCAGACTCAAAAAAAAACTGTTTACTTTTTTTTATTGGATGTACAGACTGGCTTAGTTTTTTGGCGTATCTATTTATGTACAAAATCAAGTATTATAGGAGCGATTTCAAACTAGCATAGAATCCCGACCTCACTCTGTCTCCGTGCTCCGAAACTACCAATGCAAATTGTTCACTAAATTGTTATCAGACAGAATCATCAGTAAAGTAATGGCGATTACTTGTATAATGATCGCAAAATACCGTCATCTGCAGCTCGGAGCACATTTTAAAGGTCATGTCATCTCAGAACAAATCAGCTAAACCACAAAATAATTGTAAAATCCTTAATTTTTGCGAAACCCTTTGTCTAGATCAAACCGCAAACCTAAACTAGATTTTTGATTAGCTTGTAAATTTAAGTAGTAAGTTTCTAAATAATTGAGCTTAGATTCTTTAGCGATTGTAGCTTCGTACCATCCGGTTAGAGCAATTTGCATTGATAAGCAAAATTTGTATACACGAGTACTTACATTTATTGTCTACCCTTTGTAACTACAAAATGTCTCCCATCCTTTATGAAGGAGAATCTGGAGATTCAACATATATAGAGAAACGTTTAACATTCTGCCATTTTGGGTAAGACATTATAATTTCACCTTTACTATCTTATCTTTATAACACTTTGTTGTAGACAGCTACATAATTACCTACGTTTTATTAATACGTTTTTAACATTTTGTCTTTTTAATAAGTGATAGTAAGCAGACGCGGAGGTGAACTGTTTTTAACTGCGTTTGCGGCTATAATGCACTTGTTATTATCGTATAAGTTGTAAAAATATGACCAATCTCACGAACTCTGACGAAATATGGAGCCAACGGAAATGCGTAAAGGCCTTTGACATGACATGACCAAATAATACCGGGACCCAGGCATTAACGGTGCTTTCCGAAGTTTGGCGATTCAACCAAACTGTTTCACAAAGTAATTTTTCTTTGAACCCAGAACGTCCGCTATGAAAGTACTATGCTCTACCGCTCGGTCACGGAGTTTACTACAACCCGTCGGAAATATCTGCGCACCTCGCTGGAATGCGCTTCCCCGCTTCTCGCCCCGTTTTTGCCTATCCAACCGCACCGTACCTGTATTATTCTTGCTTTCGTAATAGCATTATTGGATATTGTTTCTCTATTTTTTCTCCGTCGTTTCTCCAGTTTGCATGACGTCATTAAGCCAGGTGCGCAGATATTTCCGACGGGTTGTAACTACATAAATTGTTAATTTAAATCCACCATAATAACAATCGAGCCAGAGTCAAAGCAAATCGCAGACGCTTACAATATGTCGAAATTCATTGTTCGCACTGCGGACCCGGCTAGCACACGACAAGAATATAATAGTCAACTGAGAAAAACCGGGAAAAACCAAAGAAAAACTAACACATTGTGCCTAAAATCGGTCTTGTCATAACAAAGAGATTAAGCAGTCGGATATTATGCGGTTTCCTGAAGCAAAAACCACCTCTCTGGTGAATGACTTTGGCCCTGAACTAGATCGATTGTTAAGGGGATAAAATATAAAATCGTGTCATTGTCTTGATGATTTAACTAACGGCTATGATGACAAGTAGTCAAGGCAGTCTGAGTCTTCTGCAACCCCCAGAAGTTCATATCACGCTATATTACTATCGTAGCGTAGCCCAGCAGCCGCCACACGCTGCTGGCTGCACGATGATGATAGTAGTTTGAAGGAGGTGGAGATTAGGTAGAAGATGTAGCGTGGCAGAAGAAAACAGGGTTCAGTCCAGATAGTTGCACACACGATTTATTATTATAAGAAACTAGCTGACCCCGCAGACGTTGTCCTGCCATTTTTCCCTACACCTACCCTACACCTACCCTACACCTACCCTACACCTACCCTACACCTACCCTACACCTACCCTACACCTACCCTACACCTACCCTACACCTACCCTACACCTACCCTACACCTACCCTACACCCCCGTAAAAACCATCCTTGAACTTCAACGAACATTTTAAAAAAAGATTTGGCCAAATTGGTCCAGGCGTTGTTGAGTTATGCGCTTACCAACACATTTTGCGATTCATTTTTATATTATAGATTAACGTGACACTTCCAGATAGGTATTTAATTTAGAAAACAAAAACCTAGTACTAGAATTATATTAAATCTTTAATTTCAGTAACAACAGCATCTCTCTATTTGTAGTTTTTCAACCCACATAGATATTGCTTTGCTTACGTTTTATATGATATCTTATATGTTTTTATGCTGATCTATACATATAATACAAGCTCTGCCTAGTTTGGGAGCAGATGTGCCTTGTTTATTTATATTTTATAGTACTTAATAATGTCATGTCTTAATATAACCCGGGAGGAGGAGCGTCGGTGGTCTAGTGGTTCGGGCTACTGTCTTCCGTCCAGGAGACGCGGGTTCGATCCCCACCATGTACCAATGTGTTTTCGAATTTCGAATTCATTATACGTTTATTCGACGCTCTTACGGTGAAGGAAAACATCACTCCTGCGAAGAATTTAAAAGGTTGGTGTGAAGTTGACCAGCTCGCACTTTGCCAGCGTAGACGACTAATTCAGGATAGGTTCAAACCCCTCGGTGGGGACGTATGTGAGCTGTTGATGAAAATATAATACCCACATATAGCTTGTTGAGTTAGTTTAGTAAACACTATAGTGCTTCCCGTAAAGAACACACCAACATAGTGCGAGGTGCGCGAGACGCAGCGCGCAACGTATACGCTATAACTATAGCTGTAAGTAGGTACACATCACTTCCCCTTAATAGAGACAATAAGAAAAGTGTTGATGGACACATTCTTCTAACATCTACTTAGCAATTTAAGTTTTAAATTTAATTACTCATTAGTCTTTAGGCTAGATTGTAATATTTTTTGGATGTCAAACGCAAACCAAATATTATGTTAAAAATATAAATATAGCTCGTAGCTGTGATAGGATTTTCAAAAAGCAGCTGCCGTTCATTGCTTGCTTTTGCTGTATTAATTTATCGTCCCAAATGCGACTCAAACGCAGCAATGTAATTCAAACTAGTCACGAGATCTAGAAGATGAAATCGCTGTTTCATATGATCCTCGCTCAGGCAGGATAGCTGTGTGTGCGTGTCATTCAGCCATGCATTTTAAGATGTCATAATATCACAGGCAATCTCACGAATACGATGGGTTCACTTCTATCGCTTTCAGAGCTACGTCTATTATCTATATCACAAAGTGAATAATATACTTCGTAATAATACTCTTCGTATATCCATAATAATATACTATGCACTCTATATTGAATACGTGTTGTACTTGCGTTAGAATCTACTCAAGGTAATTTTGACAGTGGCTTCTCTAAGGGTATTTGACTACTTTTTTTATTTTATAAATAAAATAAAATAAAATATATCCAAACTTGTTAGTTTCTGCTATCAAACACTAAAATAAATTTTACTCTATCTTTAAAATTTACCAAGTCATAAAGGTTTGAAATTCAAGATTAGGCAGAGAGGTCACTTGCTAGTAACGCCATAATATAATCTTCATACAAAAATCGTTTTTGAAAGAGACAGACATATTGAAACTTTAAAAAATCACTGTAAATTCGTTTTTCAACCGATTCTGTTTTTCATTCGCGAATCGTCTGCTACTAATCTATATTTTAAAATTAATTCATAAAATATGGTAAATTTAGGAACAGTCAAACACCCTATAGCTCATAATTTTATGCGGCTAAATTGTATTATCACTAATTTATCACTCTTCTTCTTCGCGTAGGTTATAAGGTCGACGACCGACCTCGAAACCCTGGTGTCAGTGTTAAATAAAATCATTGAACCAGTTCTAAAACAGCCACTTACAAAAGAATTCAACGATTTAAACACATAAATTATTGTATGTAATACTTTCACATTCTCATTTTTTAGTTTGCTATTAATAAATCTGGACCGTTCTCCATCATGATGACGCAAGGCAAAAAAGGCTTTTCTGGGAACTTGGTTTGTCGATTTGACGATGACCTACTTATAATTTTACGAGACGCATCCAAACCTGAATAGCTCATTTATAAAAATGCTCGGTCCGAGATCGAATCCGGGATCTACTGCACAGAAGCCTGATAGATAACTACTGCTACTTGTAACTGCGTTTCTATTGGTTGTTACTTTGTATTCCGCAAGTCAATCCCGGGTGATAGCTTAGTTAGGTGATAGCACTGATAAGGACAGTGACTGGCATTTCATTAGTGATCTTCGCCGCGAGATATTATACAACTTTTGAATATGCGTCGCAAGATACCTCATTCTTTGCTCGAGAGTAGGCTAAAACTTGCCAGCGTCAAAAATATAGAGACCTCGGGATCAATAAACACGAACGCGAATAAAATTATACTACCTTTATAACGGTTTCAGTAGTTTATCCGTGAAAGCATAACAGACAGACAGATTTACTGTCGCATTATAATCTTGGTAAGGAAAGGATTAGGATAAATAACAGTCGTTTGAGTCTCCGTGTGACAACTGCTTTTAACGCAATGCAGCAAAAGCATAATGCAACAAATGACGGCTAATAAAATCTGCAGAGTCGTGCATCGTTCGTGCAATGCGGAGTGATGAGCGCAAGTATATCGTCACACGACCCGAGCATCCATTTCAACCGCACTCGTCTGGCGACTGTCGACGTAATTAACCTTACATTATGACGTTGAACCACCTATGTACCTACCTGTGTCGCAGTATTCCGCGAATCACGTGTCTTGATGATGGTAGAGCCTTCAGTACGATTCAAAATTATGTAGAGCAACAAAACGAAACAAAACACTACATCTGCCGACATTTAATTTTAGTTCACATGCAACGTAAATTAATTTCGGAAGCTTTCTTTTGGATCTAGCAATATTCAGTTCATGCAGCGGCTATCAAGCCCTTCGTGGCACTAGGCGCAGACCAAATACCACACTTAATTAGTTAACGTTAAGCTTCCACTGTTTTGGTGCGCACTACTACACGTGGAACTCGTTGCCTGTTTCCGTGATCTTACCCTTTTCGAAAAGTTTATACTTTATTCGACCTCATCATTAGTTTCCATCAGCTACGAACTCAAGCCTATCGATCCAAAGTAAAAAAAAACTCATCGGTGTTTTATGTGTATTGTGAGCACTGTTGATGCGCGTAGCGATGTAGCAATGGGCGTGAGCATTACGCTACGACAACGCATCGAACTTCAAAGTTGAATCTAAAATCACGTATGCTACTAATCTACATGGAAGATATGTTTTCACTAACTGGACTTAGGAGTCGCTTTTTATAACCTAAGTTGAGTTTAGTACCACATCTACATAGGCGATTCTTATTTAGGGTTCTATACCAACCTTAACCTAACAATTTTACGTCGTGTGTGGTTTTTAGTATGTCTCCCTGAAAACCAACTAAAACTTTTTAGGGCTGTGCAAAGTATAGCGCTATCATTCTATTGCTCTTTTTATCTACCACGAGAATATGCATGATCTCTGCCTACCCCTCCTTCGGAGCGTGAATTTATGTATATATGTACTAGCGGCCCTCCCTGGCTTCGCACGGGTAGAATAATTCATACACATTTTCAACCAACTTCAAATAGGAGGAGGTTCTCAGTTGGCATTTCAGCAATACGCCCGCGACTGCGTTCTAGCGGTCCGCCCGTGGCTACGCTCGCGTTGTGTAAGATTTTCCCGTGGGAATAAAGCTTTCTCCCGTAAAAAGTATTATTTGTGTTATTCCAGGGTACAAACTATCTCTATTTCTAATTTCATCCCAATCTCAGTACCCGCCCCGCACTTCGTGCCTACGCTACGGCTGCTTTGCGTGGGGCCACACTGGTCAATGCGCGGCGGCGGCGGTGTTTATTTTCCTAAATTCGTAATATCTTTTGAATGGAATGTTTGATTTGAGTAATTCAAAAAGTAATCTATAGGTATTGAAACAGTTTTGAATATAAAATGATTTATTTGGATAAGGATTAATATGAAGGTATGGTTATCATGGTCTGGTTTTGGTGAGCTGTTTTATTAACTTTTTTTTTAAAGTGGTTATAGTGACATAACTACAATAGTTGGACATATAATATCGTGAAGTTTTTATAGATATTGATTGATAGGCCCTCTAATATTATAGAGCATTTTTTGTTCTATCATCAATAGTTTCCACAGCGTATGCGATGAAAGAAATTTGTAAGCAATATTTTTTACACCTTGGTTCACGTTACAGAAGTTTTAACAAGGATCCCTAATTTTTTCTAATAATAAATTAACTTATGTTACTTAGGGATAATGTACCATTTTAATGGTGAAAAATTTTTTAAAATCGGTTCAGTATTTTTTGAGTTTATTCGTTACAAACATACAAAAATATAAAAATACAAATCTTTCCTCTTTATTATATTATTAGTATTATTAGATCGGCTACATAAGCCATCTTCGGGTGCACCAGCGCCCGACTGACTAGGAGTAGAAGTAGTCGCCATGGCCGAAATCGGTCGGATAGATCATTCATTCATTCATTCATTCAGTATAGAAGTATAGATAATGCACAGTACTTACATAAATCACGGCGTGGCTGTGTAGCCGGAGGCAAGCCTCCTCCTCTAATAATGCGCGCATTCAGTTTCCCAATCAAATTGAAATAGATAGAAATATATAATTTGGAATAGCATTCCTAATCCTAATACAGGTTACAAACATACTACATTTGCAAACGATATATAATTTCTTATGATGCATAGTACATACATCAACGGCCCGTTACAGTCCACTGCTGGACTATGAGCCTCCTCTACTTCAGTGGAGGGTTTTGCCATAATCTCCACGCTTGGCAGGCGGGTTAGTGGAGATCGCAGATTAAAAGGTTACTGTATCAGAGAGCGCTGCTGCCCGTTCCCTGTTCAATGTGTAGTCCCTAAGTCGCCTCTTACGACACCCACGGGAAGAGTAGGGGTTGGTGACAAATGTATTCTACTCTGCCGTCACCACACGGCATATTATGATATAGTACATACATAATATCATAATATGTGAAAGTATTGTTTAGATGTTTGAATGTTTGTTCCACTGTCACACCTCCACTAATGAACGGGTTTGGATAAAATTTGAATGGACACAATATGTATAAATTAAAATCGCAGACTTGTTGTTTATGTATACCTACTATATTTTTACTAATGTGTTTATCTCGGACATGATTTGAAGACAGCGCAAGTGAAATCTTACCGAACTAACTGCTTCTGCGAAATATTTAATTTCTATACAATATTGTTATCTGCTTTTAGCGAAAACTAAATTAGTATTTATCGACATAATTTTGTTATTAATATGATATGTTGTTTATTAAGTTATATACTACATAAAACCTGGTGTAATACTCGTAAATAAAATATATAAAGACCTTCTACTTTATTTACAAGATGTGTGATGTCTTTAGCCTGCATGCACGTAGTAAGAAAAGAAAGAAAGAAAATATTATTTATTATCCACCAATTATTTAACAATAATAATTACTTAGTTCTTAATACTAATACTTAACTAATGGCGGATAATAGGAGACGTCTCAGTTATGCCTTCAGGTTTACGACTTAGGTGCCTTCCGAAGCGCGGAATCATAAGATCTAGTGATTCTGCCCGGAGCGTCATTATTCAAAGATCAAAGGGCTGAAGAAATTACGCACTAGCGATTTTTCTATCGCTACCTTCAGTTCCTTCAAGGATCCCGTTGAATGAGTACGCGAGTAAAGTTGACCGAACCACGTCCTCCCGTTTTTTTTTTTTTTGGGAAAGTGGCTTTTCTGGCTTTTCTGGTTTTATATAAAAAAAATCTTTTATGTATCAAGTATCCACCTGCTGCATGATGCATTACGTACCTATACATTTATATCATGCAAGCTAAGATATCGAGACCCGAAAAAGGCATCTAAATAAGGTTTCTATAATTTTCTAGAGCCACTACAAGAAAAAGTAAAGAAAATCTGTTGGTATGTGATTTATTCCAATCGTAAAGTCCTAATCACAAATTAGGTATCGGCGGCGCGCTTTTATTTTGTGTCCTAATCAAAGTAAAGGCAATTTCGAAATGTAATATTTTGTTTCGGATTCAAACACGGAACCGCCGCCCTAAAGCAAACCGAACGCTCTGCCGCTAGGCCATAGAGGCTGCTGTTATTTTGTTCGTTGGAAAACTTATGAAGTTATACTTGCGGACATATTATACCATTTGGGCCCCGTTTCAAGTAACAAGTTACAATTTGACATTCATTGCGTAGCCAATTCGCCTAAACTGTATACCCTTATCGTTTTATCTTTTTGTCTACGCAATGTACATCGAATTGTACTTGTAATTTGTAACTTGTAGCTTCGTGAAACGGCCCCCTGGTGGTGTGGTGGGTCACAAACCATACCACCACCATAGCACTTATTCAGAACGGATCCGTCCGAAACACTTGGACGAAACATTTTTAGACATTATTGTTTGACGTCAAGAGATTTTTTTGTACTGTTTACAACTTTATGGTAATTGTATGTGCATTTATTTTATTTTATAGGAGAATCAACAGTATTAGTTGATTTTCGGGTTAGTACTGTATTGTTTATGTGCTTTCGGCATGTTGAATACATTCTTAATTTTCTTCCCTCTGAAAATAAGCTCTACGTCCTACGAGTACATGTTGCGCCTAGTACTAAGAAGAATAGGGTGAAATAGTTCTTATATATAGAGCAGGTCACCCGTCTGCGCTCCTCGCAGACGTCCCCCTTATACATACATAGTACTAAGAATCAAGTACTTATATTTTACGTAATAAGACCGGTACAGAGAATGATCAAAATAATAATAAAAAAACATTAGGTTTAAATTAGCTCCAGCCCTCGTGGTCGCGTGGTGAGACTTTCTTTGCAGAGCTGCGAGGGTTCAAATTTTGAATCTCCTATTTTGTTGACAGTGTCCCGTCAACAAAAAAAAATATTTTTGATACTTTTCCTAGTTAGGTGATTGCAGACTGAATCATCTGATTGTCAGAAAAGGAAGATGATTCCATGCATGAAGGCACGTTAAGTCGTTGGTTTCGGCTGCTATCGACTAAAGGAGTCGTCGAAGAATTCATGCCATTGTCCTTTGGTGACGGCCTGGCAGCTTTATAACTGTGACGCCAGGGTTGGAGAGGTCGGTTGTCGACCTTACAACCTACATGATGACATTATTAATTCTGTGACGATGAAATAAAGAATTGTATTTTTGCCCTTTCGAGATGTTAGCACCATGTTGCTATTTTCAACTTCAAATAAAATAGAGGTGAAGTTTGCGGTTAGCTGAAAGTCAGCTTCCTAGTACTATCGCTCGAATTCGTGTCGCTGCGCTGCGCTGGGGCACAACACGCGGTGAGACGAGCCTTCTAATATTATGGAACGTTTCCTTGAATTAATGGGTGTCGTAAATATGCATATTGAAATTAGACGAAGGCATGAATTATCTATTTCAATACCTTAGTATGATTTTTATATAATAATAACACGTGGTGGTATGATTGTCTTATTTATCATTGCACTTGCAGTTTGACTTTGAGCATTAAAAATCGCAATTCAAAGTCGCAAATATTCAAAGCATATTAAATGTTTCTATGGTGATTTTCATTATCCTTCATACTTAGCCTAACTAGTCATCAAATTATCGATAGATCCCAGAAGGTTAAAATAAACATGTTTTGGAATGCCACCATTAGCGTGGTCGGTAGCGCGCGGAAAACCAATTTATTTCTTGTCAAAATCACGGACATCGAGTATCTTGTACCATCTTCGCAATAATTTGACACAAATTAGTTTTCATTCCTTGAGCAATGGCAGGCATTAACGTTATTTCAACACAGCTAAGTGCGAATATCAGAAATCGTTCAAAATTACTACCCTTCGGCTCGGAGCATCGTCGATCGCCGGTCGCTTATGGTATCACTTATCGTTCAATTTAATAACCTGACAACTACTTATTTAGTTATTACTCAATGGTGTCAATTCCTGCAGAGAAACTAAATTTAATATTAGTCTTGTCACTTTCTAACCCACGACCATGAAAAAGGACGGGAGATTGTCGGCTCTTTTGAACGTCACATTTTATGTCACAAACGTCAATTTTAAGCGGTATCCTAAAACAAGCTGTTTAAAATTTCATTGCACACGTCAAAACTTGACATTTGCGTTATAAAATTTGGCGCTCACAATGGTTGACAATCGCCTGTCCTTTTTCATGGTCGTGGGTCAGAAAGTGAGAGTAATATTAAACTTAAATTTTGTTTCGCTGCGAGAATTGACACCAATGTCTGTCAACGCTTAAGTTTAGTTAAATAAATTGGTTACTATTTAATAACACATAAACAATATTTAGTAGAGCAACTCTGCTTCTTTGACTAGCTTTGTGGCAGTTTATAAACACATTATTACAGTCTCATCCAATATAAGTTATAAATGTTAACATCAGCGATGAGTTGATGTTGAGATGATAATATAGGTAGTTGGTTACCATACCTCGCTTCTTAACCTTGGCCTCAGGGAAAGACAAGGCATTCCTAGGCCGAGTGAGCTAAAAAAAGAGTCTGCTTGGCTTGTGATAATCCCGCCGCTGATTCATTGAACTGTGATGTTGTCATTAAACATCATCACCACTATGTGCGCGTTGAGCAAGTCCCTGTCTACACAAATACTCGTACTTACCTCCCTGAGGTCAGTTGCACAAACTTGGGAACAATCAGCGCCTAATCTTTTCGCACCAACAACTGAAATTACCCATCGTGTGACCGCATTACATGTCGCAACGATACCAAATCGTTTAGTAAACTGTAAATTAATACCGAAGTCAAGGTCATACATTAACAGACTTCAGCTTCGCTAACAGTAACGAAATTACCAGTGCAATTATCGAGAACCAGTAACGGAAACCAATTTAGACATTGCAGTAAAATAGGCACCAAATTGCTATCGAAACAACATCCCTATCGAACTCTTTCATTATCTACTGGAAACAATCGTCCAATTAATGATGTGCCCACGAGATACCCATCAAATGCGCCAGTTCCCCAAACACGAGGTTACGTTACGATAATTTCCCTACAGTCGCAGACATGACGCAAGCGCCTGCGCCGCTGCGAGCCTTGCGCTCTCTCACGCGATCCAATCTTTGATCCGTGAGCCCATTGTGCCCTCTGGAGGAAATTAAAAAACTAATCAATGCATGCATCCACGTTTTCCATCCTGCACATAAACATACCCTAGTAAAAACAACCAATAAATCGAAATAATCTATGTCTAATACTCTCCCTCTCTCTTGTTGCAGTACTACTGGTAGCAGCCGTCGCGCAGAGTGGTTATGAATACAACAAGCCAGGCCAGCCCTTTAATCCAGGAACTACACCCAGTCAATCTGGATATCCTGGTCCCTCAGGATCTACAGGTCCTTCTAGTACTCCTCAAGGCTATCCGGGATACCCGAGCTCTAGTGGTCAACCTTCACAACCAGGATACCCGGGTTCCGGCAGTCAACCATCACAACCAGGATACCCAGGCTCTGGTGGTCAACCTACGCAACCAGGATACCCCGGCTCCGGTGGTCAACCCTCACAACCAGGATACCCAGGCTCTGGTGGTCAACCTACGCAACCAGGATACCCCGGCTCCGGTGGTCAACCCTCACAACCAGGATACCCAGGCTCTGGTGGTCAATCTGCACAGCAAGGATACCCGGGGCAAGGTCCCACCGGTCCATCATTCACCGGTCAAGGACCGTCAGCTCCAACATACCCCGGTCAGTCGCCATCAGGCCCATCGTACCCGGGGCAAGGTCCAAGTAGTGGCATCGGATCAGGACAAAATTACCCAGTTCAACCAGGGGGTGGAGCCACTGGTCCCGGACAAGGTCAAAACTTTCCTGGTTCTTCTGGACAACCTGGCGCGCCTAGTGGCAGTGGACCTTTCTCCGATGACGGATCCTACCCAGGCGGTGACTACTCGGCTATTCCCGGAGAACCAGACAAAGATTACCCCATTTTGTCAGAAATTCCTACAACCTCGTTCAAATGCGACGCTCAACCCTACCCTGGTTATTATGCAGATGTAGAAGCAAGATGCCAAGTATTCCACGTGTGCGCAAATAAAATACAGTATGATTTCCTCTGCCCTAACGGAACCATATTTTCTCAAGACGTGTTTGTTTGTGTCTGGTGGAACCAGTTTGATTGCAACTTAGCTCCTAGTCTATATGAGAAAAATGCTAACCTGTATGCCAATACAACTACTGGATTTGGGCCCACTGGTGGGCTAAATGATTACTCGCAGGGCGGGGGAAACCTGGATTATGGTCCACCTCAACCACAAGGCCCGTCATCCGGATACCCAACTGCTCAAGGACCATCGTCTGCGTATCCAGGAGCACCAGGGCCTCAAGGACCATCTGCTGGCTACCCGGGAGCGACTGGTCCCCAAGGCCCCTCATCTAACTACCCCCCTCCGGGACCCCAGGGCCCTCCATCTTATTCGGGCAGTGCACCTCAAGGCCCTACTGGCGGTTATCCTGCTGCCTCTGGACCCCAAGGGTATCCAGGATCGCAAGGTCAACCGGGATTCCCAGGATCAGACAGCAGCCAAGGCTATCCTTCAGGCAAGCCTAGTGGACCCAGCTTCCCCAGTAGTAGACCGCAGTCTCCAGGAGGTCCCTCTAAAACACCCAACAGAGAATATCTTCCTCCGGTATAAAGAAAGACGGTGAAATCCCATTCATTTCAGATAGATTTGTTATATCTTTAGACTACTAAGTTCCTCGTGTCATTTATACTTAATGATAATGACTAGAAGTAATTTGCCAAATTGTTATCCGAGCCTGTAGTTAGGTTACGTTCAAACGAAAAAGTTGGTGCTGCCTATTAATTGTTTACTTAGTAGTGTGTAGTAGATTATATTTTAAAGGTATTAATTTTATTATAAGTATACTAGTTAAGTGATAATGGAACTCTTAGTTAGTTTCTTGAATAAAATTTAATATTGTGATGTGATAGATCATGCATGAGTTACCAATAGCTTAACACTCATAATAATACTAAATAACCCAATTTTATTATAATCATTGTATTGATACAATCATGTAAATACACGTATACAACACTTTATGAAATATCTCATTTCTTTCCTGTAACAGTACTTGCCGATGAAAGTCTCGAGCGACTTTTCGTCCTGCTAGAAGATTCTTTTGTAGCGCGAGTGTTTAGTTTCTTGTTTAGGAGGTCACTAATAACTTCATACTCTGGACAAGTTTCAGGCAAATAATTACCCTCTACAACAATTCTGATTAGACCATCCGATTCGCAACTTTGATACTTCAACAAATGTAATACCTTTTTAACGCTTATGTAAGTTAAGTTATTATAAGATAAATTCAAATTTGACAGTGCTAAATTGCCGACGCAGTATGGCCATCCATTTTTTTCGACAATATTGCCGTGATAGAAAGGGCCCTCTAGTGTCCCTATCAATTCGATAGCTAGCATCTCAGCATTTTCTTTCATTTGTTCTTTGTTTTCTGAAATTTTCAGTTTATCTTTTAATATATGCGTCTTACATTTTAAAGGATTCTTTAAACCACTGCTACCTATAGATGGTTCTTTACTTTTATTTAAATACATTCCTCCAGCTGCCATTTCACATTCATGCATAAATTTTCTGGTCAGTTCATGCTTCCTTTTAAAATAAGTTAAAATTATTTTTCGTTTTTCCATAATTTCATCGTAAGTTAGAGGGAATTGTACTAGCGCATCAAATATGTAGCGGGCACCATCGTCACCTATGTGGTTACTAGCCAAATTTAAGTGCCGCAAAGATCTATTGCTCCTAAGCATTTCACCTATATATTTCGCTCCCTCGTCCGTAATCCGGTTACCTGATAGACTGAGTAGTAACAAATTATTTTCAGCTGGAGCAGGAAATACCAACCTGGAGCATATTTGCTGGCAAACCTCGTCTGTGATTGAACATCTACACAGTGACAGTTGTCTAAGACTGCTCTCCTTTTCTAGCAGTATCGCATAATTAGCCTCTAGTAGAACGTTATCATCGAGACACACATCAGTTAGATTCATCAAAGACACAAGCTTGTTCAGCTCGTAGATCGTGTAGGCATCTATTTTGCTCATGATTATGGTAATCTTACGTACATTTTCGTACATTGGTGCTATAACGGCAATTGCTTGCATCAGCAGCCGTGGTATTCGGCGTTGATGGCTCATGTATATTTCTACAAGAGAGTCGTTGCTATCGTAGATGGCGCTCACAGTTACGAATGTATGGCTTCCTTGGGTAGCTCGGCTGGCGTCAGCTTTCTTTGGCATTTGGATACTTGAAGGTGTTATCATTCCTATTCTCTTGTAGCTAACGTGAGTCTCGAATGGCTTGTATCGTTGATGATCATCTTAAACAAGAAATTGTTATTGCAACTTATCAACAGTAGTGGAGGCTCAGGGAAATAAGTTAGTTAGTGAAAGATTGACTAATTCTAGAATGCCGATGGAATATCCCTTCGATCATTTCATGAAATGGTCACATTTCATGATGTGGGCAGTGAAAATAGAGCACCCATGAAATATTTAATAATAATTTAAATTATGTTTGGTACTTATTGTTCTCTAAGTCCGACAGACACTTTCAGAGTACTTTTTCATCATAAAGTCTTTTTTCTTCCTCATTTTAATAACGAATTATTCACTTTTTCACTGCGAGAAATAACGCGGCCGCCATGTTGGTAAATAAATAAAGCGCTTCCAGTGCCTCTAACGGCAATTCATGTAGGTAATAATTTTACAATATGATCAAAATAATCTTGACCATTTCATGAAGTAGCTACGTTTTTAGTTGAACATATCGAAAAACGATTTCTTATAATTGATCTGGCCAAGGCACATCATAATGTGGCCAATGGACAGTGAAAATTTCATTATGTGGTCAATTCTGCGATATGGCCACGACTTATACATTACCCAACGTCTATCCCTTTCGCGTTGTTCGGCAGATTCATTTCTGGCAGAAACTGGATTAGAGCGTCGGTGGTCAGTGGCTAGGGCCGCTGTCTTCCGTCCGGAAGACGCGGGTTCGATCCCGACCACTTTTTCGAGTTCGAATTCATATGTACGTTTATCTAGATCGATTTATAACCCCCGAGTCCCCCTATATACTAAATATTATCGAAATCGTTGCAGCCGTTACCGAGATTCTTGTTATATTATATAATATGTTACCGGCAATCTGTATAATTCAGGCGTTCGGGCTCGTCTAAGTAATGTATGAAATAAGTACTTTATTTATATGTAGTTTATTATTATATACCCTGCCTAGGCATAAAACACAATATCAATATCATACAATATCTAGGCATTTTTGTATAAAATGCCTAGATATCCAATTTTTAACCCTTTCTCTTACGTTTACTTTTTAACGTGCATGCGATTCAACATCAACGGCCCGTTACAGTCCACTGCTGGACTATGAGCCTCCTCCACTTAAGTGGAGGGTTTTGCCATAATCTCCACGCTTGGCAGGAGGGTTGGAGATCGTAGATTAAAAGGTTACTGTATCAGAGAGCGCTGCTGCCCGTTCCCTGTTCAATGTGTAGTCCCTAAGTCGACTCTTACGACACCCACGGGAAGAGTAGGGGTTGGTGACAAATGTATTCTACTCTGCCGTCACCACACGGCCATGCGAGTACTAGCTGCATTTTTACTATTAACCATGATTAATCTTGTGCGTAACACGACTTCACTCTAATAAATTCAGCGACATACTGATGATGATATTATCACATGTGCCTCTTTTCAATACTTGCGATATTGCGATACTGGGATCGTGATAATATTGACTGTGTAATGTATGCCATTGATTGTACCGAAATAAAACCCTGGTGTCGGCCACTGACGTAGCTAATATTATTCAGATGAATGATGAACAGCCTGCCTGCCTAGTACCTCTATCAGGATTTTCCGCCAGATGTAATCTAACTTGGATTATGACCGCATAAAGAAATAACTTTTTGTTACAAAATAGGTACCTTGTATGTAATTTTTCTTGACATGCAGGTTGAATTCGCAGCGGAACTTCTTGCAGACGTAAGGAAGCATTACCTCAAATACGTGTGAAGTAGGCTCATCCAAACAAGTTTTTTTACTAGTATCGCTAGCCGCTGTAAACAGTTCTGATGACTGTATAGACCGGATGGTGCGTACAGATTTAGCAGACCTTGTAAACATATTCAGATTTGTGAAAAACTCAATCCAAAAACCTTTTCTGCGACGAAAACGACGACGTGTATATTTTTAAACCAGATTAATAAAAAAGTAGATTTCTATGAAAAAACATACAGGTGGGGAACCAACTAGATTAAAACAAGTTACCTATACAACGTGTTACAAAAAATACCAAAAAAAAGAATATTTTTCATCACAGGCATTTAATCAAAATTTTCCCATCTCTAGTGTCATTTGACACCTAAAATATAGACTATCGATTCTCAGAACGGAAAAGTGTTTGTACACCATTTGTGCCTACATTTTTAAAATTTATGTTAGAAAACATTTTCTTTTTTGCCTTAATTATCTTGTTTACGTATTTACAAACATAAATATTATTTTGAAATATTTAGTTCATTATTTCATTAATTTATTATTTCATAACAATGATCAAAGCTTTTTTTATTTATTTGTAGTTTTTTATTTTGAAATTAATTGTTCTAATGTGAATGTTGTGGTACAAGTAGTACGTAAACATTTTTAACCATAGCGGTAAAAATAGGCACATTGACCTAAAATTACATATCTGGTCCGTGGAATATTCTTTGACACAGCTGATCACTAGAGATGGGAAAATTTTAATTAATTGCCTTTGATCAAAATATTCTTTTTTTTGGTATTTTTTGTAACACGTTGTATACACCGTGAAATTTAACTGGTTGTTTTTCGTGAAATGGAGTGTTCAGTCCATTAAACTGAACAACTTTCCCCAAGGAACATGGGCTGGCAATTGAAAAAAATATGTAGGTGTAGGGTAGGTGTAGGGTAGGTGTAAGGTAGGTGTAGGGTAGGTGAAGGGTAGGTGTACGGTAGGTGTAGGGTAGGTGTAGGGTAGGTGTCGGGTAGGTGTAGGGTAGGTGAAGGGTAGGTGTAGGGTAGGTGTAGGGTTGGGTAGTTGTAGGGTAGGTGTAGGGTAGGTGTAGGATAGGTGTAGGGTAGGTGTCGGGTAGGTGTAGGGTAGTTTTAGGGTTGGGTAATTGTAGGGTAGGTGTAGGGTAGGGTAGGTGTGGGAAGGGAGGAAAACTCATTTAACGCGGGTGAAACCGTGGGCGGAAAGCTAGTAAATAATAATAATACAAATATAATATAAAATTAAATTCCTAAATTAAATATTGTAACAAAGCATCTTTTAGTCTAAGTAAATATCAACAGATGGCGCTGTACAGTGGAACGGATTCTCTAAAACGCGCTATCGAGATTTTATCAGATTTGATGTCAGCAACCCGAACGAGCGGGCAGACGTCGTTGAACATACATACATTGCAAGTAAAAAGCTTGTAAAATAAAAAATCAGAAATCAGCCATAAAAAAAAAGTACTCGCGATTTCTACAGCTCACGGAGCCACTAGTTTTAACATGTTTGGCTAACTTGCTTTTATAACACGTTTTGTTAGAAAATTGGCGCTGCGGACCCGGCTTTAGTCGACCACGTTGGCCCCTGGCCCAGTGCGGGTTGGTCGCCAGTAAATTTATCTACCAGGGCCCCGTTTCACGAAGCAACAATTTACAAGTAACAAGTTACAATTTGATATTCATTGCGTAGCCAATTCGCCTAAACTGTAAACCCTTATCGTTTTACCTCATTGTCTACGCTATGTACATCGAATTGTACTTGTAATTTGTAACTTGTAGCTTCGTGAAACGGCCCCCAGGTAATAAGTAATGTAACTTTTCGAAGTTGAGTAAAGACTTTTTAGTCAACATTTCACGCCTGCTACAACTTTAAAAGCAATCATTTGGATCAAGATGACAATGGCTTAGTAATATCTCCCCTATTTAGTCCTTGGTAATAGGCAAGTGTACTTCTCAGCGGTGATGTTTCTTTTTTTAATTTAAGTTTTTGTTTTTAGGACTCAGTACCTGATAAAAAAGGAACCCTTATAGGATCCCTTCATCTGTCTGTCATAACAAGACCCTTTTCCTCAGGTAAGATAGGGTAAACCCAGATATTTGCCCCACTTTTTGATATCACTCATCTCTCAGTGCAAAAAGCAAAATACTTTATTTGAAATTTGAATGCACCAGTATTGGCCACGATCAAAGAGAATGGAATAAACTAGCGTTTTCACGATAATGAGTGAACTAAAAGATTGATAGTGCTTAAAAATCTACCTTAATAGAAGTTTTTTTTTCATCAAATGGCAACTCTGACTACATGTGTCATTATTTATTCGTCATGTTCATTCATTCATTTCATGTACATATGTATGTGGTCGAGTGTCTTTATTTGATGCAATAAATCTATTTTTATAAAATATACACATTTTTTAAGATAAAAAATATATGTTACAGCGTTATTAGGTGCAACATTTACAGGTTAACTTTATTGAATGTGAAAAACGGTTCCTTTGAGGGCACAGAGTGACATAATTATTGTTCTTTGCGATTCGTACTGCGTATCATGTAACTGCTTATGGTTTATTTGGTGGGCTGCTGCATCTATTTTCAACACAAGGAGCTGTGGAACGTACGTACTGTATCATTTGTTCATAAAATTAAACGGTTAATATGCGAGTGACATGTGAGTGGCGTTTGTTGGTATAGAAAACTTGTATTTAATGTCAAGGTTTTAATATTTATGTATGTCCTTGTAAACCCTGCTGCGATCCTATATACGTTAGGTCGTGAGGATATTGTCACGTGCCGCGCTCTTGCCTTATGTGTCTTGAGTATAAACTAAGTAGCATGTTAAATAATTACTTATTTAGTTGCGATAAGAGCTGCTCCCTTTTATTAAATGTTTATTACTTTCTAATACTACCCGGACTTCACGGATTTATTTATATAAAGCTCCATAATGTTTACTTTAAATAGAAATGTGTTATTTAGCTATAAAAACCTAATAACAGCCAATTATCTGCATACAAAACAGAATCAAAAAGTGTTTTTATTTACTAAGTTTTTCACTTGACTTCTTTCATTTTACACAAATTTATGAGCTCACAAATCTATCCAATTGGCAAACCTAACCATGTTTTGGTGTGATACTCATGAACTCACAAGCTAGCATTCTAACATCTGTTTTCTAGCAAAAGTGTACGCATAAATTATATGTGTTTCAATACCATTTGAATCATTAATGTTAATGAGTACTCTATAACAGTAGAGTCTCGCTCACTGGTTGTGTATTGTGTATGTTTTCACACGGCTATTATCAGATGCCGCTACTTCCATTTCTGCATAGGAATAGATTCCTATGATAAAGTGAAAGTTTCACTATTACTTTAATATTTATAACTAATTAATGTGACTCTTTTATTTAATAATTAAAGGTGGGTCAATAAATATTTCATAGAAGTATTGCATTGTCTTTCTGAGTAATGACTTATTCAAACACTTTAAGATTTTTTTTTATTTTTATGTAGCCGTATTTGTGTCTCACTGCTGGGCAAAGGCCTCCCCTCGTTTTCGCCAACTGTCTCGATCTTGGGCCTCCAGATGCCAAGCCTTGTGGAAACTGTCAATGTCGTCTCGCCATCGTCTCCGAGGTCGGCCTCGACGGCGAATACCATCCTCCGGCACCCATTCTGTGGCTATTCTAGCCCACCTATCCGGGTTCATGCGGCAAACATGTCCTTCCCAATCTCACTTCAGCTTTGCGGACTTTTGTCCAACATCTTATATCATCTATAAGAATTAAGTTTCAAATAATTTTAGTTTTTTGAATGAGAAAATTAAACAGATTATTATCAGTTGATTTTGGATCCATAGATTGGTAACATTAATTAAACTCCAATAGACACATTCTTTTTATTTGCATGTATTTCAAAACACTAGAATTTACAATCACTAGAAAAAGAAAACATCTTTTTATTATGATGTAGTAAATAAATTCTATGAAATCAATTTGTTATTATTTAATTATGATACTTTGTTGTAATTACCAGGATGTTTGAGTCATGTAGTGTATCAGTGTGTCTGTCAGTCCCAAGTAGTTATCTTCCTTACTTTTATAAACATACCTACTTGGTGTGCTAAAATCAAGTTTGACTAAATTATTGAATAATATTATATGTATAGTTTTACAAATGTGAGGCATGTTTACAGCATTTTTATATCGAAAATACGAAAGCCATAGTGTTGTAAATATTTTTTGTGATTTAATTATTGAACTAAATAGTACTTTAAAATCCCACTATTATAATATAATATTATATTATTATTATAAATGTGAATAAATTATACATAAAATTTGGATGTTTAGATGTTTGGATGTTTGGATGTTTGTTCCGCTTTCACGCATAAACTACTGGACGGATTTGGACGAAATATGGAATGAAGATAGTTTTTAACCTGGATTAACACATAGGATATTTTTTACCGGGAAAATCTTACATAGCGCGAGCGTAGCCGCGGGCGGACCGCTAGTACCAAAACAACTGCATTTTAAATGTTTACATGTAGGTACTTTCTTGTAAAGCCCTTTCTTAATTTATGATACAATGCATTTTATGTTTAAAATGGTTAAAGTATTATTTAAACAAAATATTATATAAACCACAATTCTACCTACAAAATATCTTCTTATTTTCTAATCATGTAAATTTATGTTATTGAACCACTGTTGTAAATCAATGTATTGAACTGCCAAAGACATGTACCCTCAGAGGAACAAAAGACGATCGCTTCGCTGCGCGAGGCGACGCACGTTAGAAATCTTTGGTTGTACCTTGTAAATAACCATTCCTGTCAAATTTTATTTTCAGTCAAAAATCAATGCTATATAGCATTAAGTTCGCCTTTGTACACCCCCTTTTTTGGTGCAATAAAGTATATATCAATCAATCAATCAATCAATCATCTTACATTTTTTTTAATTTCAGTAGTTTTATAGTTAGTCAATAATAATATTTTTCTCCTATTTACCTTAGTCGACGAAATCACCAGTACATCATTATCATTTGCGATTGTCGTCTTAACAGATGGTTGGATGATCTGATGCGAAGATGAGCTGGTTGCGCAACGCGGGATCGTTCGCGCGTCAGCTGTCGCGGTCGCTGGACCCGCGGCACGACTACGAGCCCCAGGCCTGCTACAGCTCCTTCTGCAAACACTGGCAACAAGCTCACGACATCATCAGCAGGTCACAGGTTGGTATAAACTACCATGGTCCACATGGAAGTCTTTGAACTGACTCCAGACTCAATCGAAGTATACATCTAAAAACTAAAATCACGACTTCGCCGCCTAAAATTTATAGCCAGTGTCACTGATATAAGGATTCTAATAATACCCCATACATCTAAATCTGTTCAAGCAGTTAGAAGTTATGGTGGAATAAAGAAACTCACATACAAACTTACAAACAAACATGAACCCTAAACACATTGAACTCTCTTTTTTGGGCAGTTGTGTCAAAAGAAATAGTGCATGTCTGCACGGTGTCACTCAAACAATGGCTCATTTAGTTGTCCTCCCTGTACCTATACACGCGAGGACGTAAGACGGCGCTCATATCCCTTGCTGGGTGAGAGAGCTTTAGGTGACACTCAGGCACCATACATTGCCAATATAGACTTGATTGAACGTAGCGTACAATAATAACGAATGGCCAGTTTATCGTCTATAATTAGCACACTACACAGCCCTTTCCTTTTACAACTAGAAAACAGCTAATAAATTCTATGCTTTTACGTCACTACCACTACCTGATTAGCATGATAATGAAAGCATATCATGCTAGTCTTGCTCTAGAAGCTGGCTGGAGTAAGGAAATTTATACTACGCTTCTAACATCTGACTGAAATGATCAACATTCAAGCATAAAAGAGCTTCTTTCACTTTCTTAATCGGTGTCTAATATACTTCTCATTAAAAAAAACGAAATACCTTGCAAGTTTATGTCTTGTAAAGAATAACAGGAAAATGTGTATATTTAGGAATATATGTCAAATGTCGTTTAATAGTGAGTAGTGAATAATGATTACATAGGATTTGAAAACCTCATATTACTCACTATTAAACGATATTTGACATATATTCCTAAACATACACATTTTTCTGTTATTCCTTACAAAACATAAACTTTCAAGGTGTTTTGATTTTTTTTATGAAAAGTATATTTCCTTGCAACAATCATTCGTGGTGTAGTGGTAAGCATGTTGGTTGTGTAAACGCCGAAAACGTTGGTTAAGTTAAGGGTGGAAATTTATGCGTCCGCGCATTAGCTGCTCATATAAATCGTTGCATACAATTCTTTGTAGTCTCTATAGTTTAGAATGGCGGAGCTCGATCACGCGATGCATATATTTTAAGTCTTAGAATTTCATTTTCGATTTTCTTTTTTTTTTTTTTTCAAATACAAATTATTTATTTAAATTTTACAGTAAATTTGTCATTAAAACTTATGAACTATTCTATGTTGTCATTATTACTTATGAAATATTCTATGAATACTTCACTAAAAATTCATCCCAAGTGCCGGAAATAACGCCATGTTTTCCCCTGCAGCCCCAACACCTTCACGACGATGTGCTGGGAGTGGTGAACCACCTGGAACAGCTGGGAACGCTGCTGGTCCTGGAAGCGAAGGCTCGTGAGATCACTTCGGCGACCAGCCCAGCAGCTTGCCTGGAGTACTTGCTCAGCGAAAACTTACTTGACAAACTCTATGAATGGGCTACGTGCACTGGAAAGTAAGAACAGGTTTACCAATATTCAAAATGAATTGAAAAACTTTTGTTCACAGTATGCGGATTTCTTTTGTTAGTATGTAGACTTATTTTTTTTTATACTAGTATTTTTATCCAAGTCTCATATTTATACAGTCAAATCCGCGTACTAAAACTGTTTATTAAAAACATATATCTTAGTCTTGAAGTATACAAAAGGCCAATATTTATTCAATATATGTATACTTAGTAGTCTAGACGAACGAGCCTCTTTTACACAGATATCTCAATAATCATATTTAAAATAGGTAATATTAAACACTCTTCAACATAGTAAATGAATGTAAGCAAAGGCCACGGTACGCTAAATGCAAGTTATATCAAAACACATGCTCGTCTAATATTACATACAGTAGGTAGAGCTCAGCTTTGAGGTTGACGGCCAAGATTTCTTACGATGTAAATCAATCGTTCTTATTCTATGTACTTCTTTGATCATTGATTATATCGTGAATCGTAACAGCTTTTTTGAAGAGCATTTGGCCGAGCTACTATTGGTAAACGGCGGGTGTTTTTGAATTTCGAATTCAGGGTGCACTTAGATCAAATGGTATAGAAAATATAGTAAACCTGTACTACTAGGTATATTAATATCTGTGGCTGTATTCGCCTGCCAAGAAATTGACACACAGACTTCAGATTGGCTTGAACCCCCCCAGTGGAGACCTATATGAGCAGCTGCTCAATATCAGTTCGATGCGATTGTATTTCAGTGCATGTGTGATTTATTTAACAAAAACCTTCATAAAGTTTTGTACAAATTCATTCCCATAGCCAGCCAAAAATAACTATTGGCCTAAGTACATTTATTCCCTAATCAAATTATGCGAATATTACGTATAGTAACTTAACTAACGTAACTTCTTTGTCTTCGAACAGCAAGACTAGTAAAAAGAAATATCCAGCACTTTTTAACGTACAAAATGCTCTAGTTATCGATAAGTTATCGATATTGCGGCCATCGTGAACAAACCAAACATTTATTATCTTATCAGTTTAATTAACGCTTTAGATTGCCCAGCGATTATTTCACTTGCACTCGAAATCAAAGAATACAGAATTATACCGGCGTACAGAAAGGTTATCTCGGCACACACAATTATTTAGCGATATTTTCTACACAATAAAGTACAATCAAGCGCGCTCCGTGCTAAGTGCCTAAAGTTATAATAGTCTACAGCGCGCCTCTCTTTCCATCACATAACCTGTGCACTGTTTACTAACAGAATGTACTCCGTAGTTTAGCTGTAGAGCGTTGGTCTATCATTAGTCATTACGGAGGTCCTGGGTTTAATTCCCGATTCACTAAAATTACAGGCTATGTTACCAAGATGATTCTGTGTTTCGGAAAGCACGTTAAGCCGTTGGTGAAATAGGCTTTACATGAGCCATAATATTATCAGAGGCCTTAGGCGATTCTCCACCGGGATAAGTTAGGTTAGCAGTCGACCTTTCGGCCCGGCCCGCCAATACTAGGTATACTTTTATACGTATTTCTTCTTATCTAAAGAAAGGAATGAGTCAGAATTAAAAAAAAATCGATATAAAAGCTAAGCTACTGATCACTAGGGACTATACAAGGCGTGTCTTGTTTTCGTTATATGAAGTAGAAAGCTTGAAATAATAGCACTCATTATTTGTTGATTGTTTTTCTTATATGTAGTATTTCCAGATAGTCATCAACAGCTCATATACGTCCCCACCGAGGGGCTCGAGTCTACCCTGATTTAGGGCGACTAGGCCTTAGTCGATTGGTTGACTTCACATACAACCTTTGAATTTCTTCGAACCCGCTTGTCTACCTTGCATTTCCCAAACACATGCGCTCAGGAAATCCTGCGCCCGAGTGGCAGATGTAATGTAGTTCATCATAAACTTAGAATATACATAAGTTCCTAAAACTCTTCGATTATAAAGATACCCACAATGCAGGAATGGTAGGGACGGGCCTTGATAAATAAATTAAATAAATGTGTGGGGACATCTCTTATACCGCCATCTGATCTCAAGCAGAGCCTGTACCATGGGTATCAGACAGCTGATATACAATACTTAAATAGATAAATACATACTTATATAGATAAGCAACATCCAGGCACAAGACAAACACAAGTGCTAATCTCACGAATGTTAGCTCTAGGCGGGATTGGAACCCGCGACCCTGTGCTTCGTAGGCATGCATACTACCAACTAAGCTACGGGGCCGTCAAACGGCTGCTACCTGCTAATGTTAAACAATCATAAATATATCTATAAGCACTTATGATCGGGAATTGACACAATAGTCCTTTGTAAACGCATTCCAAAAACGGTGATGTTATGAAGTTGTTTTGTTTACCCCGATAACAAGAATAATATAAACATGACTCATATCGCAGCTTTGACAGATATTTTTTATTGAAATTATTTTTTTAGTTAATATTTAAAAAATATGGCTGCATTGCAACTATAACTTTTCTACAAGCACTTAGCATTATCCTAGCAAAATATTAAACCGAATATTAAAATTAGCGCTGACGTAAGAAAAGACCTCGAAAAAGCCCCAAACTCTGTCTGGCTTTGCTACTAAATTATACACGACATAGAAATGTTATAAACATTTGTCGACATTACAACCCACACGATGATGATGATGAACATTTTTCGAAAGATAAAGAAACTCCGCTTACTGATCAGATGAAAATGGAGTCCGCGTTCTAATTTGAATAACCTTTGTTTACTTGTTTCAGGTACGAGAATGCGGTCCGCCTAGAACAACTGAAGTTATTTGGTAGCCTTGTGAGTCACTACAGTTCTCAGGTATCGTATGGCGTGCATTATTATAAAATATGTTCTGCTTCTTAAGGGGCTACCTGACTGCGCACTAGCGCCACTTCTAAAAAAAAACATAACTCCAAAGAAACTAAATATATTAAAAAAGTGGACGATCATTTTAAAGTGTAAGTACTTTAGTATTTTTAGAAATACCGAATTTTATAAAATCTTATACGGTGTAGTAAGAGATAGCGAAAGTGCTAATAACGGCCGTTTTTGCACTTTCGTTACGTTACGGCGTTTCGTCACATTAACAATAAATAACTGAATTTATCAATTCTAAAAATACAACAAGACTAAAGTTAATACCACTTTAGGTGTCTTATTTGGTAAACAAACCACTCACCTCGACAAAATCTCAAGTTTACGTGCTAATCACACTATAGAACTAGCCCAAAATATTAATACACCTGAAACAAACACGTATCAAGCATTCACTCACAAATTTTGTTAGAATTAATCATCGAAAACTTAAGTTTTTCGCAAAATTATCAATAAATCGCTCTAACCTCAAACCATATTTCAATCGGGTATCTCTACATTATCTTTGGATTTTAGAGATGAGGTATATCACTCATACACAATTCAATTATTTAATCGGAATAGACAAAGGGCGTATTCCGAGTCAGACTTTCAGCGCCGTCAGCGATCACAAAAGCAAAAAAAGTATGAGTTTTGACAGCTGACAGTAATTCGGAACGCGATTACGGATGTTTTAATCGATTTCAGCGCGTCTCGGAACGCAGGGTAGTTGAATCTTTAAAAATATAAGTAGACAGAAAAAAATAGATTACACAAATAAGTGGTCAGATGTGACGTCTCTATCCATTGCAATTAAAAAATGTATGTTAAATGTTATAATGAATGAATCACGGGCGCGTTCCGATACGCGCTTAAGTGTCTTTCGAATCAAACAGTCAGCGCCGTCAGCGATCAGATTGTATGGGTTTCGCCTGCTGACAGTAATTCGGTACGCGCTTTGAGTGCGCTAAAATCAACTTCAGCGCGTCTCGGAACGCAAGGCACATCAATTCCTTTATTTGCGCGACCGCTTATATCAGGGCTGCCAGGTGAAAAGTTAAATAATATAATCGTCTTTTTATTACCATTATATTTTTATTAATTTACCTAGTTTATATTCATTCATACTCACTCATATTTATTTTTAGGTCAATCAATCAATCGTTCAATTGCTTGCTACAGCAACTGACGTGTTTTACGGAAATAGGACATAATTTAAGGGAATCTATGACCTACGACAATAAATAGTTTTTTTATTTATTTTATTTGCCATGCCACCAAAAATGGCAGTAAAAAAATTGTCGCTGGCAACACTGCGTTCAGTGGTCAAATGGTCATTCGTTTCTTACGCTTCGGTTCGGATGTCTATCGTGTGTTACGGGTTATTTTGTCTCGACTCGATCGAAGTCGAATAACGTGCGCGCGCACTTCTAGCAAGTCACACTCACGCGCCGCGCCGCCCGCCCCGAGTCGAGTCAACTCGAGTTGGCTACCATTTCAACTCGACCTACTCTTGACAACGCGAGTTAGCCCATCGCTACAATAAATACGTCAATGATTACAAATTAGAGTAAGAGATATACGAAGTAGGATATTCCGAAATGCTTGTAATCACCAATTACAATTAATCACCAATTCAATTACATTCAATTAAATCAATGAAATCTATTATTTGGAAGCACTATTTTGTGTCTATGGTTACCTGATCGCCATGTTTGTTTACCAAATAAGACACCCAAGGTGATACTAACGGTAATGAAACAATTTAATCGTTAATTTTTTTAATATTTTGTGTTTTACTAAGTTATGATTTTTTAACCAAGTGGCGCTAGTGTTCACATAGGGTACCCCCTTAACATAACTAAGTTCGCTACAATTTAACAACCAATAAATATAGCGCCCTCATTGTTTGTTTACTCTCTTTTATAGAGTATTTGACTACTTTTTTATATTTTATAAATCCCAACTTGTTAGTGCTTGCTATCGAACAGTAATAGTTCATTACGATACGAGGATCGTAGGGGATAAGATTCGTGTGTTGTACGACATTTTTCAATACATCTTGTGAGAAAACTGATAATAAATAATAAAATAAAATGATTTAGGAAGTTACCTCTACAACAGCCACGATAATGCAAGTAAAATTGTTCATGAGAAAGTTGTAAAAACTAACCTTTATTAGTATAGTTAGTAGAAAACTAATAAATAGTAGGAAAGGGGGGCAGGCCAGTCTAACCTTGTGATGTCGTATTCTCGAAGAGCAGCATTGACTCGTTGGAATCGATGTGCGCGCGCATTATTATCATCGACCAGTACGAATCGGCCCACGGTTTATTCTAAATGGTCTGATAATTCCATCAATAGCAACAGTTTTGTACAAAACTGCAGTGATGGAGCCTCGATACGGGATCAAAAGCGTTCTAGCTTCAATCATTATTCTGCCCCGAAAGGACACCAATTTCCCGCCTTGCTGAACGGTTCCAGCGGCAGTTCTTTGCCTTTCAGAGTCTCCAGGTCTTCTCCAGAAAAGCTCCTCGGTTGTCTGAATGAGTACCTACTGATTCATGCAATTTTGCTCACAGGGTGTCCACTTTCTGGAAAGTCAGGAAAGCTCAAGGTGGTCAGGGAAAGTCAGTGAAATCGGGAAGCAATTTGGAAAGTCAGGAAAGCTCAAGGTGGTCAGGGAAAGTCAGTGAAATCGGGAAGCTATCTGGAAAGTCAGGAAAGCTCAAGGTGGTCTGGTCAGGGAAAGTCAGTGAAATCGGGAAGCTATCTGGAAAGTCACAGCTTGCATCCCAAAATTTCCCAGTGATTGTAAAATGAGGGATATTATTATTTATTTATTTATTTATCAACCCGCGACAATACCCCTTAAATTTTTTTAAGGCAGACGTATTTAATTTTTAAATGATTATTTTCGTGATTATAGTGCGGCGTCGATGGAGTCCTTCGTCTCTTACAGAACCTGCAAATAGTTAATTAGCCCTGCGTTCCGAGACGCGCTGTAATCGATTACAGCACCCGTAATCGCGTGTCAGCGGGCGAAATCCATACATATTTTTGCGCTTTCTGATCGCTGTGGCACTGAAAGTCTGATTCGGAGTGCACCCTAGGTAGTGTACTCGGAGGAGGATCGGATCAAATGAGACTGGGATATTTATGTGTTCGGTTTCATTTAAAAACACTTGTTTATATCGCTTGCTCTGAATTCAATATCCGTTTTCGGTGGGAAAATCCACTTTACTCTAACCGTTCAGCTCAATTATTAGTCAGTGAAAGAATCTTTTTCAATAAGAGCTGAAAATTAAATTCTTAACCGTATTTTTTCAGGTGATTGCAGCTGAGCCGTTCCTGAGACCGTTGTTGAAGCTTCTGAGCGGGTTTAGAAACGAGCTACCACCTGCCAATTTGGAAAGTAAGCACATCACACCGATATAACATTTTATACCCTCGCGGTAATAACTTTTTGACCGACATTTCGGCTTTATACATCAACACCCGCTGAGTCTTTATTATGCACTCCTCGTCGAGTTTTATAGTGTACGCATAGTCGAGTTAGAAAACGAAGCTCACTTAAAATCATATACGATATGTTTTCAATCATAAAATTATAAGCTATATCTTTTAGTGTCTATGCACATACGTTTATTCCACATGCCGATGTGACCGAAATAACGATCGTGAAAAACGATAGCCACTTGCTTAGACTGCGAGCGACTCACCTTCGATAAACCTAAAGGCTATCGTAAGTTAAATTATAAATAAATATTAATTTTAACATCGTAAAGGAATACTTTTACTAACATCGATAAAATTAATATTACTGTTACCGAGTATTTATTAATTGTAGCCTTACAGCATAGCCTTGCTAATGATTGCTTGAGCGTATTTATATTTGCACTGCGGTTTTAAATAGCAAGGCGAAAACTTTGAAATAATTATTCCCATAACGACGTGGCTTTAAGACCGAGTAAAGTACAATTCCATAATGGACTGCAGACTGCAGGCCGCAGGCGACACTGCGGCTAGCGGCTGCGGACGACCGCAGTGCTGCCTGCGGTCGCGGCTGCTTCTATTCCTAGCGCGACCGCATGCCGCGGCTGCACAATGCATATAGCCATGCCGGACAATGCGATATATACTATGTCTTTTGTTAGAAGAGGAAGATAATAACGACTTGTTGTTACTAGTATATGCAAAAAAAAAAAGAAAGCACCTGATCTTTTATTTAAAAGTCGAACCGAAGAAGGAACCTGATTAAAAAACATATAATTGGTGCAGAAGAAAAGTTTCGGAAGTATTGTTGTATAAATAAAAATAAATTTGACTTTGTACTTAGTTTGATTAGTAAAGAAATCCAACCGAAAAAGCGACACGCTATTATCGCGCTCTCTGCGGTCGATGCGCGCCGCGGCTGCAGGCCGCAGTGTAGCCGTGTTTGGAATCAATTTCATAGAGATTCATAGAAACAAGTAGTGTCGCCTGCAGTCTGCAGCTGCGGCCTGGAGTCTGCAGCCCATTACGGAATTGTACCTTTAATCATACAAAAATAAATATTTTGTTTCACAGAAACGGCTCTTATATTACCGCTTTGGTAGAAATACTGTTGCATACTGTTTAATGATAAAATAAGAGGTGAAGATACTTTTTTTTTATATATTTTAGCTATTATGGTTTTTAACTTAATATTATTAAAAAAAGTTGTCAACGTCGTATGAAAAATTTTGAAGCTGTCAGAACCCATCCTATAATAACCCAACTATACGAGGTGGGTTTACCCGCACGGAAGTCTTAGCACGCTCCACCTACGTAGCTACGTAGTAGGTGTGAAATATATCGAATATTCATGCACAAGGTTCGTAGAACGCCGAGCAAAGCTCAGTAGCTATGTATATCCATAATATAACATTTATGAGTCACCGTCGCCCAATATACGAAACCCCCTGATTTTTACACGATAGCCCAAAAAAGGAGTTCATGTATTTCTCGTGAGTTTCTTTATTCCACCATAATTTCCAATCTAAATGCCTGAATCCTTACATCAGTTAAAGTGAAACTGGCTATATTTTAACGGTGCAGTCGTATTTTTAACATTTAGATGATATTTTATCACAGTATTTTTACTCTTGAATTGACACAGGCGATTTAGTACAATAGTTAATATCATGAAAGAAAGTGGGGGCCTCTTATGTCTCCTGCTTATGTGAGATTTGTACAAAATGCTGCGCGTGTGGATTTGCCTTCCAAGCGAACGACTTCTTCTGCACAATATGAAGTGAATAAGGAAAGATCAGATCCTCAATAAAAGTGAATCGAGATCAGAAAGCGTCTTTTTTAAGATTACTATTTAAAATTATTTTTAATCGAACGTTGAAGCGAATGAAAAAAATAGAATATTTTTATCTCTTTTTTGCTATTTTATTTTATTTTTTTACAAATGAGCGATAAAATAATTTGTTTAAATTATATAATTTAGATGTAACTACAATACAAAATTGTTTATTGACGCCAAACAGAAATAATAACAGATAAAAGAAAAATATGCAAAAAACAATTGTCAAAAGGCGACCTTCTTGTACTTGTAACTATTGTATGCTCTTGCGATTCTCATTTCTATTTGCGATGTGAAATACTACTATTATAAAAACAGCGTTTTTTATAGTCATGTACAGTGGCCAGCACTTGCGACTGGACATTTGCATGGTTGGGGAAAAACTCTTTTCTCAAATAGTATGTATGAACTTATAATAAAATCTCGTTGGCTATACCATTTGTACCTGGCTGGTTTTGGTATTATTAAAAAGTTTCAATTTAAAAAAAGACAATTCCAAATTCAAATTAGGAAAATGTGTGATTTTCATTTGTTTTTCTTACCGTTAAGATGAGTGAACCTAATGAAGAAATTCGATATATTTTAAAATTTTACTACAAAAAGGTAAAAATGCAACGCAAGCCGCGAAAAAAATTTGTGATCTTGATGGACCATCCGGAAATTTTGATGTCAAAGATGCACCTCGCTCTGGGATAAAATGGATGTCATTTTTGAAAAAGTGAAGCAAGATCAGCATATCAGTAGTTACAATGTAGCTGAAGAACTGGGAATTGACCACAAAACAGTTTTGGCGCATTTGAAAAAAGCTGGGTACACAAAAAAGCTCGATATTTGGGTGCGTCATGAGCTCACTGAAAGAAACCTAATGAACCGTGGACTCATTTTTTAAAAACCTGATAACTGGTGATGAAAAGTGGATCACGTACGACAAGAACGTGCGAAAAAGGTCGTGGTCAAAGGCTGGTCAGGCTTCACAGACTCTGGTGAAACCCGCTAACTTAAAATATCGTATCAAAGCAAGTTGTTCGGATGTGCTAGCAAATTAATAGATAAGTCAATCAAAAAAAGTCTGACTTACTTAAGCTTAAGCGGGGTACCCCGACGTGACATTATAGCGTCATTTCAACGAGCAAACCAAATCATGCCATCCATCAATTTCTATAATAAAATTAAAATATAAAATAACAATAGGTATTATTTTTGACTTTTTAAATTATTGTTCTTTTTGCTTCGGGGGTTTATAAATTTTTAATTGATAGACAAAGTTGATCACGCAAGCGAATTTTTTCAATGAACCTTTCTCTATTTCTTCCGAAATTGTAATAAAGCGGGCGCGGACATGCACGCAAGCGAGACGCAGCAGGGCAGACGGCTAGTTAAAAATAAGCATGTTTTAAAAAGTAGGGAATCAGAATAAAAAGGAACTAAATTAGAAAACCATCTATTACTCTTTTTCAAAGAGATGTGGCCTTGTTCCACCGATAAGAGCGCAGCCTTTTCCGATTACCAGTTTTTTGTGAGAAAGAATAGTTTTTTGTTCAGGACTGTTATGAAATATCCGTAATAACATTTCCAGGTCAGCTGGTGGCAGTTCTGAACCAGATATGCGTAGCCCTAATGCAGAACATGAAGTTCGTCGACCTCTTCTTCTTGACGACGCACACGCAGAACGGCTCACAAGCGGAGTAAGTTATTTACCTGTAATGAGGATTATGCACATAACAGAAAAATTTTACATTACGATACAAGGATCGTAGGTGGCAAATTACAAACGAGCTAATATTTGTAAGCCCGAGCCGCAGGATAAGAAAACTATGATACTACAGGTAAAATTGTTCATGTAGAAGTTGTAAAAACTAACCATTATTATATCGCGCGCAGTTTTAGTATCCTTACTATTCACATTTATTATTAAATATCAACACTTAATCACTCACAAAACAACATTCAATGTAAAACAATTACATGAAAATTTTAGTAAATTTGGCGCCAACCACAAAACGATAGTGTGTTTCTTTTTTATAAGCATAATTACGGAGAAAAGGCTCTGGCGCACATTCAGCCTCTACGAATTGATTCTTTGTTAAATCGAGAATTCGAGATAATTTTATTTTATAATTAAAATATTACTGGCTGATAATATTTTTGATACAATTTGTTGAAATAAAAAAAAAACTTTTTCACCTCTCCACTTCGGAAAGTTGGCTTTTAATGCCCGAAAACGGCCGAAAATTGCTTATTAATTTTTAGACATGCAAACCATTTTCATGTCTGGACAGGAAAATTCGTTTGAATTTCGAACATTATCTTACACAGGAAAAAAGTTTTCGTATATCCGCGCGTAAAATAGTTGATGTGTGCCATATATTTTTTATAGGGTGTGTTCCGAATCAAACTGTCAGCACCGTCAGTGATCAGAAAACCAAAAGATTGTATGGGTTTCTCCTGCCTTTGAGTGCGCTCTAAAATCGATTTCAGCGCGTCTCGGAACGCAGGGACATTTAAAAAATAACATAACCTAAAAGTTTGTTTATTGTCTTGGTTAAAGTATTTAAAAGTATTATGATAAAATACAGTAATTAAATATTAACTTATAGAATTATATCGATAATAAGAGAACTCTTGTACATTTATAAGTAATATTTACGTAGGTAAGTAGGTAAATAGTTAATTATTTGCTTGCCGGAACAGGTGAACAATAATGTGTTGGGTTTAAGAGGAATCTTATTCTCACCTCGAACCTTAGAATCCCTCGCGAGCTTCAAGAGTCTATTTTTAGAAATACTCGCTTCGCTCGTGCTTCTATTATTCTCCTTCGCATGCTCTGGATTCTAGCCAGTGAGTTCAGTGAGTATACTTGTGTTGTGACTGGCGCAGGTTCATCCTGGTGCGTCTTCTGTTGTCTTCCGTGCACCGTGAGGGCGCCACCGGCTCAGCGGCGCGTGACGCGTTGTTGCTATGCGCGAAGATGTCCGCGCGCTGTCCGCAACTCGCCGAATGCATGGCCAGAGGGAACACTTGTGTCGTGCTCGCTACCGGTAACTAGGCAACTGTTTTTGTTGCAGTCAGATATATTTAAGGTGGTTGTTGGAAGGTGAAGCAATGGGCAGGCTATGTAGCTCAACGAACCGATAACCGCTGTGGAAGAAAGGTTCTCGAATGGTGACCACGGGCAAGCGTAGTGTTTACTGGCCTCCCACAAAGTGGACAGATGACTTTGGCGCCCATTATAGGCGAATGTGTCTGATCGTCAGGTTCTTAGTGTATATATAAACCACATATCAAGGCAGCTTCATTAGGCAAGTATCGTGAATTTTTGCCATATTTTACTGTATATTTTACAAAATGAAAAGAAAATAATTGTTTAATTAAACGAATTTACCTAAGACGCTCACAGCGCTGGTAATCGTAGGGACTTGGTGACGAAACGACGTGATGTTCACACCCGTGCCTACTAGTCCGTAAGCCCGTTACAAAATTGCCTACGCCATATTACATCACAATAAAATGCATGGCACACGGTCGGATAAATTCGACTGGAAGTGAAGGATTTTATCAATCAATCAATCAATCAGCCTATTGCAGTCCACTGCTAGATGTAGGCCTCCCCAAGGGCACGCCAAAGCGCACGATCACCCGCTGGCCTCCCACACACTGGATCGCTGGTGGTGGCTGGATGAGGAAAGCGGGATTTTCTCAAACTTCCGGCCAATTATAGGTGCTATAATATTCTGGGTCTTGCTCAGCACGTCTTTTCCGACCGTGTGCCATGCATTTATCGTGATTTTGGAACGGGCTTACGAACTATACTACTCTCACTCTGAAGCGCTTACCTAAACTCTTTGGTCAGGTCTAAGCGGGCTGTATTCGCTGCTCCCGCGCAACCTGAGCGAGAACGTGCACAGACTGACGCCCGATGACGTCAACCACGTGCACAAACTGACGCTGTTCGTCGACTCGCTCGAGTTCTGCAACGCCGTGGCTCAGGTACAGTCAGCGAGAAATATAGTCACAGCAAATAACAAAAAATACACATTAGTTCCTACTCTTTGTTTTCTCTTTTTCTGTTATGTGGTTTAAGGATATTACGAACCCATTTTATGTTTTCACAGTTCTCCTTAAAACAGGTCTTTTTAAAATTGACACAATAATAGACGAAACCGACTAAATGACCTAGTAAAAGTAGACGAAAGGCAGAAGGGGGAAGGTAGGAGAAAGGGAAGTAGGCTATGTGTTTTTGTTTTATTGTTTTATGTTCCTTTTGTGTGCAATAAAGTGTTTTTACTTACTTACTTACTTACGAAACCGAATAAACCTTGAACGGCCTTAGTAATAGTAGACGAAACTGTATGATTCTTGTATACCCTAGTAATAGTAGACAAAACCGAGTAAAACATGACTTAATATTAAAACGACTAAAACCTGAGCCCTCATTACTAAATAGACCAAATATAAAACCGATTAAAACCTTAATTCCGCAATAAATATTGCCGGGCTAACCATCGCACTTGCAATTAAAAGTAAAAAAATATTCAAATTGTACTTATAGATCTCGTTACGCTGATTCTGAATATGCTTATAATACTTTACGGCCAAAAATTACGATTGCTATGGTTATGATTAGGACGGCAGAACAGTAGATATAAATAGACGGCAGAAGCTCAATATAAAAGGACGGCAGAATTCTAGACTCAATATGAAAGGACGGCAGAATAGTAGACTCAATCCCTTCGGCCGCCATCGAAACTATATAAAAGACAACAGAATAATAGACTCAATATGAAAGGTCGGCAGAATAGTAAACTCAATATGAAACCAACTAAAACCCAAACGCCTTTTCTATTAGTAGGCTCAAGCCCTTAGCAGACACAGTATGAGCTAATTATTTGTTGTAGGTGGCTCATCCGTCCATAAAGAAGTTACTCCTGGACCTCCTGTACCAGGGTTTCCTGGTGCCAGTGATGGGGCCAGCTCTCCTGCAGGTATGTACTTGATAGTCATGGGGTGGGCTGAAGGATAACATGATCTTAACCAGACGTTTAGTCGAACGTTAGCGATAGCATCGTGTAATAGTCGCAATTAAATTACTACCACATCTGGTATGGAACGAATTTGCCATCTATTATAGAGTTTGATAAAAAGGTCCGTTGTCCTCACTCCGAGAATACTGCGCTCCATTGCCCGCTAGCAAACCGCCAGCCTAGACTTTTTTTATCTAACGGACCTAATCGCTATTACCACCAAAGTGGGCTTGACCAGCCTGGACATCTGCGACGCGGTCAAAGAACAAACCACAAACAGGCAACAGGCAGAGTGCACATATCGACGTGTTTCCGTTTCCATTAGATCTTTCATGGACCAGTAACTCTTCCACGCGTTTTTGACACGGCGATCGACTTCTCTTTCTTGTCTCTTGCTGAAAGAAACGAACTGGCTCAAATAGATGTACTCTTCGACATACTGCATCTTTTGCCTATCTACCATGACCCTATGTTTAATGCTATTAGTCATTAGTTTGGTTTTCGAACGGTTTATTACAAGTCGAACCTTGGGACTTGCTGGGCTTACGTCTAGTGTAGACTAATGTGTTTAAATACAGATCAACTCCAACTCTTGCATCTGCTTCTTGATAGGTTACTTAGTTGTTATGTTGCTTTTTTATTTTTGTTTCGTCTCTTGTTTCCATAATAGCTTCTGAGCCCCATTGTGATACTACCGGTCGTACCGATATTATCGACAACTCTAGTTTGGCGGCGCCTCACGAGCGACTAACTACGTAGCTTTAGTCTGGTTATGATCATGTTATATTGTTTGAATATCTGTTCTTGTTTATTTTTGGGTGTGTGCGGTGCAAGGGAAGCTGCATAATTTATGTCTCAGTATTATTTCACGATACGTCGTATTACAAGTTGTAAACACGGTGTTCTTATGATAAGACTTTCTAACCAAATCTCAATTTCTACAAATTTTCTTCTGAATTTCTTACTTTTTCTATAAATATGCTCTATTTGTTTTCTTTGACTAACAGTTAAGTGTCTTTTCAGCCGACGCAGGTGAATAACAGCAGATTTGTATGCATTTTTTTATTGCTAACCTTCGATTTGCACTAAATACGGAACTTTATGAAGATTTAAGGATCTAGCGCATGTTAAAAATCTTCCCAAGTTCCTATCAATACATCAAATAATAATTTTGGTAAAATAGCCACGAAATTTTGCACATAAATATATAATCTTTCAAAAGGTCCATAAGTTGCAATATTTTACTAACTTTTATCCCAAATAGTTTATTATACTATTGATTCGGTTAAGATTTTGAAGCACGCACATTTTGCATTTACTTAGCTCAACGGAAATAATTAAATAATTTAAAAATGCAGTAAACATAATTTATTATTAGTTACGACTTTTTACATTTTTTCTTAATACTTGCTGAGATATATCGTTCATTGTTCAGTTTTATGGATTGAGCTGACCTTAAAATTTCAGCCTTCATTTATATGTATAAATAAAATATAATATGTCTAAAGGTACGTCCAAACCAAAGGCACACCTGGCAAGTATTCACGACGCCTGCTATGCACCTACGACGTAGGTGGAGCGTGTTTAGACTGCCGTGCGCGTAAACCTGCCTCGTAGGTGCAATAATTTTCTATATGACTGCGCGGCCGTAGGGGTCGTAGGTGCGCTGTTACCAAACGCGTATGTGACCACCTACCGAGGCGGGTGGGGGGCGCAGTGTTAACCGTCTTATTCTCATCCATATGCAAATCCTTATACGCGATTTTAATCATTAAATTCTTTCTTATGGACACTTGCACCTGTCGTGGCTGCATTTGCCTTTGGTCTGGACTCACACAAACGGGTATTGATCAACATCACCATCATCATCTTCACATCCATATTGGGCATAAGGTCGTGGGTACACTGGCGTTGTTGGGCTTGCATTGCACTCACGGGAACACGGCACATGGTCTGGTTTCTTTCAATGACCATCATCAGCGCTTAAGTGACGGTTCGGGTTATACTTCATAAAAATAGCGTTCATTTATTGTTTTTTGTTACCTACGTACCAAATTAAGTAAGCACTGCATAGTGAATAAACAAGGGTACAGCTTTTTAACGATCAAGAAACTAAAAGAACTAATGCAACTTGTCACTATACCACTTACTATGCGGTGCACTAAACACAAAAATCGGCGTACCATCGTTTAGGTGCTTATATACCGAAATGGTTTTTATTGGAGGGCATCACAGACACCAAATATACTATAATGTATCTAATGCCCCATCTACACTCAGGCGAGATCCCGCGAACATGATGTGCAGTCGAATTCATATAAGTCCAACCATATCACGTATATTTTGAAATATCTTTTTAATGATTTTATAACCCTTTTCGTATTTTTTATTATTGTGGATACAGTCCCGTACACTTCATCTATAACAGCAAAGACCAAAAGAAAATACTTTTAGAAAATTACGTATTGTTCTCAGAATAATAATATAAATATTTGGTATAAAAACGCAAAGTATATTGTTCTCGCTTGTTCTCGCCCTATAGTGTAGTAGATGGGGCATTAAAGAGCTTGCGATCTGTCGTTCTCTTCTACTTGTATGCGGCCAACTGAAATGGCGACACGCAGCAAACATATTATAATTAATTTGTAGATAACGAGAGGTCACCTGTACACTTGGATATACAATGTGTTAAAAAAATAACCTCAAAGATATTAATTAATCAAATATTGGCAAATCTAATAATCAGCTGATAAGGTCAATCAATCTGAGATTGACACCTAAAACAAAGGTTAACCGAAAGAGATCCCTCATGGTATAAATCCGCCTTTGGACCTTTAAAATTTCTTATTTTCATTGTTGTTTCCTTTTTATACTTTTGCTACATAGACTATCTATTTCCAGACTCTCTATAGAATCTTTGCAAGGGTCCTTTCCACACCCTTTAGATTTAGCCTGTAAATTATAGTATCTTTAATGTCTGTGACACAATTTAAACCCAGCTGAAGTTTCACCCTTAGCGATACGATTGTGACTTGACAAAAAAACTCGCTTTCAATTTAAACCGTCCGACCGTCCTTCGTATTTTTCTTGCTTTCAATTTCTTGTTTGGTTTTTTTAAACTGCGAACGCCCTAAAACCGTCACTCAACCGCTCGCTTACGGGTCCCACACCAATGTAGCCTACTAACGCGAGACGGCCGTTAGACGCGCGCGCGGTTGCAGACGGGCGCGGCGGAGCAGGCGGCGGCGATGGCGTACCTCGAGCTGCTGCTGCGTTGCGTCACTGGTGCCGGTCTGCTGCCCGCGGTGCTGCACTTCCTCCTCATGCACGAGTACGACGGCGTCAAAGTCGCCGACGTCATGCTGGCGAGGCTGCTCGGAGACTCGCAGGTCAGTTGGGGGCTTGACGTCAAAACAAATGGCATTTATTTGCAGGAAACACGGTTACAAAGATGTCAATTGTTTACATTCAGAGTGTTCCTTTGCTTCACCGAGCAAAGCGGCATGCTAAGTAATATTCCAGACCGACAGACAGTCCAGACACGAACAGTTCGCGCGCGATTCAAATAAGACAGTAGTTTTCTATTTGCTATGGTAGTATCCAAGTTAGTTTTGAGCGGGATGGAAGATACGCGAGTCAGTAAAAATGCAATAATATGCATTTTTACTGACTCGCGGTATGCGTCATTAAAAACGCAATTCTTCACGCTTGAGCTGGACGCGTGCATCAAGCAGCACGTATGCTTTTGATTTTTACTTCCCGCTTACTCACGTAAATTCGTCAACAGCTCATATATGTCCCCACCTAGGGGCTCGAGCCTACCCTGAATTAGGGCGATTAGGCCTTAGTCAACCACGCTGGCCCAGTGCGGGTTGGTAGACTTACAACCTTTTAATTTCTTCGCAGGAGTGTGCAGGTTTCATCACGATGTTTTCCAGATCACGATGTTTTCGATGGCAGTTATGGACGTACATTTAAATCATATCTGGATAAAATAAAATCACTACAAATAAGATTTATGAAACTAATGGTGGATAAAAAGACAAAAACTGAGTATAGACTTTACGATTACTTATTTGTTCATTGTAAAATGCTGCCGGTCCATGGGAAAGTAATGTTTTTGATAGTAATCAAAAATCGAAGCCATCCAAAGTTTCCAAGGATCTTTTATCACTACCACGCTTACATAGGAACGCTAGAAGTAATGTGGTGAAAGTACCAAAGTATAATAATTACTATGGACAAAGGACTGTGGCATACCTCATACAAGCGTTTAATGACTTACCTAGCAGTATGAGAGATAAGTGTACTTCTAAAGCGGTATTTAAATCAAAAGTAAGAACCCATATGCTGGAATGTCATAAAGCGTCACTGGATGCTTTATAAGTTGACCTAAATTATAGTAGTATGTAGTTATTGATCCCAAGAGATAATCGTAGGGGCTGGGTAGTGCCAACATTATCTAGTTAGTTATAGGTTGTTATTGTCTCAATTCTTATCGTGCGGGTATTTGTTTTGTAATCACTGTACCTAACAAAATTGTATAAAAAACAGTTAGTAATACTATGATAGTTACTGATAATAATTTACTAAATTATAGGGAGCAATTCTTGCTACTTATAAACTATATTGTAGTTTGGCAGAGGATGAAATTTTAGCAGAGTAAGTTTTTGAAAATAATATATTGTTTATTTATTTCTTTTATTTATTTTTATCACCGTAAGAGCATCGAATAAACGTACATATGAATTAGAAAACACATTGGTACGTGGTGGGGATCGAACCCGCGTCTCCCGGACGGAAGACAGCAATAATAATATACTTACCTAATACTCGAATCCCATGTCATTACAGGTATCCCTCGTGTCTCTCTCGCTCATGGAAACCCTGATCGACCTCAACTGCGAAGATGTTATGATCGAGTTGGCTTTCAAGTACCTTCTCAGTGGTCACCATTTGATGGTGAACCACCGTCAACACATAGCCGAGTCGGGGCTGTATAGAGACGCGGCCTTTGCCTTCCTGGGGCTCTCTCCAAGATGCTGCTCGAGGCCGCTGGACCGCACCAGAGAGTGGGTCGACGAAATGGCCTTGAGCGGGAGAAGACTGCTGGACTTTATGAGGGAAGACGAGAACAAACGGACCAACGGCGTCCACGGAGACATCGCGATGAACAATCTAGTCCGGGAAGTGAAGTTTAATTATGGAGTAAGTTGAACTCGAATTTGTTAACAGTTGAATACTTTGCACACCTTGGACCATCCGGGTGGGTACTGCACACCACATTCTGTATAATATGTACTAACAAACTAATAACGAAGAAAGTTGCGGTGCGGGGGCGCGGGGAACACGTCGTGATTGGTTCATTTCGCTTACGTACGCGACAGGTCTCATAATTGGTCGAAACTGAAGTGAGCCGCGATGTATGGGCCGCCCAGAGATATTTATATGTACAAATGCACCTAAAATCTTCGCCTAAAATGCTGTAATGTAAAATGCTGTAAATGATAACTCGTAGCTCCACAATAAATAATAAGAGTGACAGCAAATGATGATGAAATATATTTATTTACTTAAGTTATGTTAGGTCGACCAATAAATTGGTTTATCACCCTAAGGTTGAATGTCAGTTGCAAATTATAGAACAACAAAGATTATTTTCGTTTGCAGAACGATCTGTCAGATACCGAGTATAAACCTTATAGAAATTTTCGATAACTAGGAAATTGAATGAAAAATGGTAAACCACTTTATTGGTCGACCTTACTTACAAATAGGGAATATGCATAAAAAATATATTGGGTTTTTCATAGTTCGTCTGAAAGTATACAAAAATAGAATATTGGCAGTCAAAACAGAATTGATTTAATCGAAAAACGAACTAGTTGCAACATTAACAAATATGTCTGTCCCTCTTACAAAAACAAAACTTTCTATGGCGGATGTATGGCCCGCGTGACATATGACGTCACATGTCACATCGGACCTCTGTCTAACCATCAACTTTGAAGCTTCGATCACAGCTTCTGTGATCATTTCATTATTTGATCAGTATTTTATCCCCTTAATACTGTAAACTTTTGTGAAGTAAGGCCGCTCTGGCTCTCATGGTCATTCAATGAATGTACCGCAAAATAGGTGTACAAAATGGCAGCTTTACAACAATTTCTGCTAGACGAAAGGTAAATGTTACAACCGACTTTACAAACCCTAGTGTCAGTGTTATAGAGCCGCCAAAGGCCACTGACTTGGCCTATGTAACGACTAGATAGTAGCCGGGACCAATGACTTAACGTGCCTTCCGAAGCACGGAATCATCTTTCTTTTCGGACTTACAGGTGATTCAGCCAGCAATGACCTAACCAAACTGGGGAAAGTCTCACAAAGCGATTTTGCTTGACAGTGTCCCCACCGGGAATCGAATCCGGAAACTTCGTAATGAGCGTCGAAATCTCCACCTCTCGGCCACGGCGGCTGTTTTAATAGCATAAATAGTAAATATGATCCTAAAACTATCTTTCAAAAGCGAGTTCCTTTGTTTAACACAGAGTAAGGATAAATGATCATGTCTTTTTGTGGAAAGACATACTTAAAAAAATATTGCACGAGCAATAACTTTTTTCTTAGAGAGAAATATCAGATTTATAAACTTATTTTGTTGTATTATTCCGCGGCTTAAGTTCTCCTTCTACTCATTTTCCACAGAACCCAAACGAAACCCTATTCGGGAACTTCCACGCCTACCTTTGCGACGCTAGGTTCGAAATAGTGCTCCGGACGATCGCTTGCGGAAGCTGGCCTTCGAAATACGACAGCGTCTACTCGCCGAAGAAGGAAACCAATAACAACACGAAAGAGACGAAAGACATACCACTTGATACGCACAACGCCGTGAAAGAGCAGGATAGTCTTAATTCTGTCTGCACCAGCGGATATAATACGCTGAAGACTAGTGATACGTCTGAAAAGGAGCCGCTGAGTTTAACGTCTCTTAATGAGAATGTCGAGGAACACTCGAACAACAAGATAAATGGCGTCCACGATGGCAAAGAGCACGATAGTTTGACGTCCATGGAGGAAAGTGGTGAATACGACAGTTTGAGGTTGGTAGCTTTTATACAATAGGAGACTATTACAAACAAAGATGTCAAGAAAAATAACTGCGATCAAAAAAGGGCCTCACGCAACTGTCCTACAAGGCGGGACTGTATTGTGTTTTGTGTCTTTTTTTCACATAAGTATTAAAGACAACAACAGCTCATATACGTTTCCACCGAGGGGTTCGAACCTACCCTGAATTAGGGCGATTATGCCTTAGTCGACCACGCTGGCCTAGTGCGGGTTGGTCGACTTCACACACAAACTTTTAATTTCTTCGTAGGAGTGTGCAGGTTTCTCCACGATGTTTTCCTTCACCGTAAGAGCGTCGAATAAACGTACATTACGAATTCTAAATTTGAAAACACATTGGTACGTGGTGAGGATCGAACCCGCGTCTTTCAGACGGAAGACAGCGGCCCTAACTACTAGACCACCGACGCTGTTATTAAAGGCTGTTTAAAAAATGTAGTTTTGTCAATTGCAGGTACAAAGCGGAGGACGAAGTTTTGGACTCCGCCGAAGACTCGTTCAGACGGAGCTTCGTGGAGCGCCAACACGAGCGGCCGCTGGACGCCGACGTGCCGCTCGTGAGGAGCTGGCGGGCCAGCGCAGAGTCCGTCATCGGTGAGTCCGCGGCGTTACACGGCTCCGTAGCCTGGTTTGATTTATCAAAATTCCTCTTAAGGGGCTACATGGCGGCACACTAGCGCCACTTCTATAAAAAATAATAGGAAACAAAATATATCAAAAATCCGGTTGGTAAAATTGTTTCATAGTTTTCATAGTCGTCTAGTATTTTTAGAACTGATAAATTTATGGAAATGTGATTAACTGTAGTTACAGATAGCAATTGTTCAAATAACGGCCGTTTTTAGTCGGCCGAACACGACTTCCTGTTCTTACTTCCACTCTGTTATTATTCCTGTGTATGCAATAAAGTATATTAATTCATTAGGAATATGCCCTCTTGTGCGCAGGCCCGCTGCTGAGCAGTCTGCTGAAGAAGGCCTCGCTACTGCTCGAAGCGGAATTAGCGGTGAACTTGCGCGTGACCAGCGCACTCAGCAAGCTCATGGCTCTGCCCACCCCGCTGCTGGCCTCGCTGCTCTGCCCCGGTTTCCTGCTGCAACCCAACGTGCCCTCGCTGTTCCAGGTATTATCACCATATTCGTAATAAGGTATTTGACTGTTCCTAAATAAGGCCGCTGGTAGTAGCTAGATGAGGAAAGCGGGTGATTGTGCGCTTTGGCGTGCCCTTGGTGATGCCTATGTCTATCAGTGGACTGCAATACGCTGATTGATTTATTGGTTAATGTAGTATTTTCTCTTTCCTCTCAGATCCTGTGTAAGCTCAAAGAAGAGTTGGACGAGCTGACGAGTGGCTTGGACAACGCGAATGAGCTCGTGGACAAGGCGCGAGTTTTTCTCATCCAACGCGAGATGGCGCTGGCTAAAACTCGCGGCCCGATACACGACGATGGTCAGTTGCATTATTACATCATCAGCTTTCAACCCCTAAAAGAGGAAATTTCTAAAAAGGAATGTAATATCCTCTGTGGCCGAGTGGTCGAGATTTCGACGCCCATTACGAAGGTTCCGGGTTCGATTCCCGGTGGGGACACTAGTGTCAAGCAAAAATCTCTTTGTGAGACTTTCCCCAGTTTGGTTAGGACATTGCAGGCTGAATCACCTGATTGTCTGAAATGAAAGATGATTCCGTGCTTCGGAAGGCACGATAAGCCGTTGCTCCCGGCTACTATCTAGTCGTTACACGTGCCATGTCAGTGGCCTTTGGCGACTCTATAACACTAACACTAGGGGCTTGTGAGGCCGGTTGTCAACCCACACGATAATGATGATTCCTCTCTACAGTGAGGCCAATTCCACAGTCAACCGTTTAAAGTTAATCATAAACGTAATTTTTTTATTTTTATGTTTATGTATTGCCAAAAGCTATTCTACAAAGAAAACAAAACGTGCAACATCGCTAAAAAAATATTCCATGGATTATTTTGTTGAACATTAATACATCGTCTTACCCACTTACCTCTCTGCTGTATCTGCAACAACGGCGACTATGTATTCTTCCATTTTTATTTTCGCGTCTCTGTTTAAATTTAGTCGCCACCTATTTAGGTGCCGCATAAACTCAACTAAGATTATACGGCAAACAACGTCAAAAAATTGTACCCATAAAACAAAATTAAGAACGTCAATTAATTTGATTTGTCTTATGTCAAAATAAGTGGTCTGTCGGAATAGCATTTCGCATTTGACATCTATAAACCTTATTTTATTTAGGATTAAGATTAAACATGAGCTGTGGAATCGACACCAGTATTTATTATTATTGTTGATAGGGCTGTCATCAAAGCCGGAGTCCGCCAGCCGACCTGAGGAGACGCCGTTCCGCCGCGTTGAGACCAAGCGAAGGACTCTGTCGTCGAGCCTGTTCGAAAACATGTTCGGAAGAAGACCTCCCGCGAGTACGTACTCACATCTAATTTAAGAGTTAAAAAGTACATACAATATACGAGTACATAACCCTGAACACATAGTACACTTCTTTATCTAATCTTATCTGGCGTGTTGTGTTCGATTTTATCAGTTGTGCAAAGAGTATCTCTCTGTTTTGAATAACGTTTACTAAATTAATCCCCTGGAAGTCATGCATAAATCCTGTCTTTACTTTTTACGCTTTGGTATAGTTTGATTTTCTTCAGTTATATTAATAAAATACTAATCAAATGATGAATTAAAATAACAAACGATAATGTGTTTATATGTATTTAAAATGTATGCGCGAATCGTACTTAAGGCGAGGCCCTAGTTAGCTAGTAGGAGCTAGTTTTTAAATCCGTTCTATATTTCTCACAAAAAAGATAAAAAAGTTAAAGAAAAACGAGTTTTTCGCACGATTCCTGCGCAGTGTCGGACGTAACCTCCGTGAAGCATCGCACGCTAATATGAACGTTATTTCAGTAGTGCGTCGTTTTCAACTAAAGCGCGTTGAGTTGCTAATTTAGGATAGGGCCTCGCCCCGTGATCAAAATGTGTAAATGTATTTTTAAATAATTTTATAATAGTTTATCTTATCGAAAAATATCAAGTTCAGCTGTAACTTTCTGTCAACTTGATTATTTTAACAGTATTAATAAAACGAGTGCCTGTTGAAAAAAAGAGTGCCTGTTGTGTCATTTTTCTTTATGTTTCTATATTTTGTAATTTTCTTGTGTACAGAGGACAAAGGATATCGTCAGGCCAGGCCGCTTGAAACGGTTTGAATTTTCTCGAGAGATTATTTTATTTTTTATTTATTTCTTAAAAACAGTATTAACTTATATCTAACAATAGTCCCGCAAAGCTGCGCAATCGGAGTCTCCTTAGGTACACAATTTACGAACGACTAGTGTTACATTATTATTCTAGTAAACTTACTTAAATTATATTTTAGCTCTTATTATTCTAACGAATGTAATAAATGTTTGTTGTATATTTTTATATGAAATTTTGTTCACATGTATAGTTTACCAAACTGCACAATTATTTCATGACAAAGCATAAATAATTACCAGAGAAAACTTTATTCGTTTCAAGCAGCCTGGCCTGACTATATCCTTTGTCCTCTGTACAATAAATGATAAAATAAATAAATGAAATAACTGAATGTCCCGCAGCTTCCCAGCCCGCGCAAAGCTTGAGCGTGACCGGCCGGCACCACTCCGGCCCACAAAGGCGGCTCGTGTTCACGCAGGAAGCTTACTGGAACCAGTCCATCACACTGCGGTCCATCCTCAACGCGGTGCTCCTCGACGAGTGGCTCAAAGAACTCGCCGCTATCTGTGAAGAACACGCGCTCCGACTTGCTGCCGACAACTACGAAGACGACACGTATCTGAGGACGGTCGCGTTATGACTGAGAGCTAACGCCGCCGGCGGGTTCTTTCGTGCCGAGTAGGGTCAGTGTGGTCGCTTCGCAGCGCACAAGCACGGGCGATGCTGTCGTGTGATCTATCGAGAATACTCTGGTTTTGTTATTAACCTTTTGACAGTCGTCGAGTCGTTTCAGGGTGATAAAAAAGCTTTTTTTTTTTAGTGAGTAGTAGAAGTATTTAGCAGAAGCAAAATCCTAAGAAAACGCGTTGATGTTCAACTTTTTACTTTGAAAAGAATCGAAATATCGTTTCCAATTAAAAAGTTGATTGTACCGCACTATGGCGGCACCTCTTAATATTCCTGGTCGAGTTTTACCACAGTTCTGGGTATTATTTGTTGTTTCAGGTATTTCAGAACTTTAAAATTAAAGGTGTTGTATAGGTGAAACACTAGCTGCAGTAGCGCGACCAATTGAAATAAATCTTTTACTTATTGCCAGTGACTTTGGTCGAAATTATTATGTGTTCAACGACAAATAGAAGGGTTATAAATATATTTTAGTTATTGTTTTATAGTCCTAAAATAATCAATAAGTTATGTAAGCCGTAACTGCTAATAGAGGTTACTTTTATAACATTATAATTATACATTTATAACCCTTCTATTGTCGTTAAACACAATCATTTCGATCAAAGTCACTAACAATAAGTAAATTATTTATTACAATTGGTGGCGCTACTGCAGCTGTTAAACAGCTTTCCTTTTATCTAACAATATAATAGAGTCACACCATAATAGATGAACAATACCAATCAAAATAATACGCATGACACCATGTAAACAAAACATGGTATAATTATCACAACAGAACCCATCTACTAAGTACATCACTAGTCCCATCCTCTTGCCCTTTCTTTTTCATACTCTTCTATCTCGTTCACTCGTAACGTCCAAAAGAACCATCTGAACTTGACTCGTCTACTCATCAGCCAGTCTGTACTCCCACATATATCAGGCAGAATCACAAAAATCTCTCTAAAGACTACTTCATAACCGATCCGTCTCTCATTCTTAATACATTAACATAAGATCAGATAAGGTGTAGTAAAACTATAATACTTGAAGTGTATGTTACTAACTAGCAAATTAAAATTAAAATAGATATAGAACAGGCTTGTGATAAATTTTGCCAGTAATTTTTTGCAAAACACGACTGTCCTTCTTGAGAGAAGTTTGTAAATAAGTACCTATGTAGCAATAAAATAACTGTATGTAGTTCAATACTTTTAGTAAGTAAATGAACAAAATTCTAAATGAAGACGACGAATAGAATTAAGATTAATTTAGGTAAATTGTTTTAAGGATATTTTTTTTATCAGGCACGAGGACATAAGAGAGTGAGATAGCCTTGGTCATCATAAGAAATAATAGCAAAACCAAAAGTCCCATTCGTTCAAATATGTACTGGTTTTGATTATAATTTTTATTTACAAATATTTTTACCCATATTTACTGCTCTCTTGGTTTTTTTTTTAGAAAATGTCATTAAGTCTTGCAGAATGCTGACCGTACCTGATGACCGTACCTGTCGAATTTAAAAGCGCGTTTTTTTGTCGATTTTACCAAGTCCTTTTCCGTGAAATCAAAAACCAAGGCTATCAATATACAATACACTCGCTAAGTAATAAATAGTATTTAATTAAGAGTAGTTTTATATTTGCAGTTTCAATAATTACAAAATATTATCGTAAAGAATTTGCCATGAATGTAGTATTGAACTGTGATTTTTATAATGTTCAAAATATAATATAATTAGATATTTTAAGCAATGCGATGTGTTTTATCTAGTTAATGGTGTCAATTCCCGCAGCGAAACTTAAATTTAATCTTAGTCTTGTCACTTTCTGACCAACGACCATGAAAAAGGACGGGAGATTGTCGGCTCTTTTGAACGTCAAATTTTATGTCACAAACGTCAATTTTAAGCAGGATCCTAAAACAAGCCGTTTAAAATTACATTGCACACGTCAAAACTTGACATTTGCACTGTAAAAGGGGAGCAACCAAAATGTTTGACCCCCTGGGCTTCAATATGAACATAAAAATATTATTATAATATTGAGTGTTTTGAGTTATCTGTAATAAGAATTTCTCAAAAATTTTGGAATTTTAGTATCAAAATAAAAAATAAAGTGATTACTTCCGTCAGAATGTATTTGGTAACACTAGTTTTGGCGTTATCAATCAATTGAAAACATTTTTATTTTTTATTTATTTGATACTCCCATATCGCAGCTAAATTAATTATATATTATTTCAAAATGTTTCGTGATTTAATTTTTTTTTATTTGAAATGGCTGTTCAAGGTTAAGCCCACTTTGGTTGCTCCCCTTTGGCGCTCACAATGGTTGACAATCTCCCGTTCTTTTTCATCGTCGTGGGTCAGGAAGTGACAAGACTAAGATTAAATTTAAGTTTCGCTGCGGGAATCGACACCAATATTGTGCAAGTGAATTGATTTTAGGCAATTTGTATAAATCTCATTTAGGTACTTCCCAAATAAGATCTTTTACTTGCGAAGATGTTTAATTTGCCATCGGCTATTGTTTTTAAATTAAAATAATTTTCTTTTGAGTTTAGTAAACGATGATCAACCCTATCGATAAATTAATATAATTTTTATTAGAATATTTTACTACAGTTTTACAATCGACAATTTCATTTCATTATATATTGCAATTTTTAATTTGATATTTGTTTCTTACTAACATGTGTCTTTTATTTTAAATGTTACTACGACTATTTCATAATTATTCTTATATAGATATATAGATTTTATTTAATTAATAATTATTTTCCTTAATTTAATTTAATCTTATGTTTGCTATGTACAGTTGCCATGAAGATTGCATGTTCCTGTGAATGTCCGATGTTAGACCATCTTAAAATGCCTTGCAAATGTAGGTAGATATTCATCGAAGAGTACGAAATATATTAATTTCTGTCTCGGACATCAACCGGCGAATTTAACTTCCACCAAGACTGCGTGAGTCTTAGATAAACCAGTTCATAAATTATTGTACGGATTCCTATTTATAACTGCGATTCGTATCAATAGATTCCGCCATTGTATTAGTAAACTCTCTAAAAAAAAGTGATGACGGATCTAAGTAATGTAACTTTTAAAGAATAAGTTTTGACATTTGACAGCAAATTCGGTTATCTCTATAGTGTCATTAGTGTCTCTATACCTATTTGATATTTCATACCGCCTTTATTGAAATACAGATATAGTTTTCAATCTGAATTACTTTTGTGAATACGAAAGCTGATCAGATCACACTTTATATTTCTGCCATTAATTTAAATAAACTGATTGTTACACTTTCAATTACAGACCTACCAACTTATCTGTGAATTGAACGGCGGCGCTAGTAGTAATACAAAATTACATTTCAACCAATCACGGCCCTGCTGCAAGTTGACATTTCCATAGTAATGATGTAGTTCCAATTTTGGCCATTTCACAGATTTTGTGGTAAGTCTGTAATATAAATGTATACTACCGCTAACAGTAGGTTACAATGTGGGTTAAAATAAATAAGTAACACTAAAAAAACACTACTTACACTCACTTTTCCAAAGATTGACGAATTCGCTGTTGAGTATTTAACGTCACCGGCGAATGACCGAAATAATCCAGCAAAGATAAAACTCACTTTCACCAGTGAGTCTGTTAATAATCACTGGTGATATACTACCCTTCGGACATTCACAGTAACAGTATCAACAATACTGTATGTGGCCAATCAGGAGTGTTTCAAATTTTACACATAGTATCTTTCATAGTGTCTTTTCAACGACGGGGAAGGATTTAAGTGTAGCGGCATACCACTCCGGCGCACGTAGGTCACTTTGCCCGATCTAGTGAATAATAAATAGTATCGTCATTTAAAAAATATCTTATATTATCTACCTTTGACAATTATTTCATATATTAATATATTCTTGAAGGATGGGCCTTAGACAATTACTGAACATGATTACCTAAAACCAGAACTCAACTATGATGATGACTTAGATGACGACGAAATAAATACAGTAAATAGAGATAGTAACATTGCTACTGTTTATGAGGAGACCTCAACAAAAACTACTTAAGTTATTGAGATATTATTGTATTTTAAATGAAAAAATAAAAAGTGTCTGCGGCAGGCCTTGGCACCAAAAGTTAATGTAATTCAAAGAAGTATATGTTATAGTATTTAAATAAAAAAACTATGACGAACACGCGCGAATGTAGACTTTGGCAGCTCTTTAAAAGAAAAAAAACATGTAATTTACTAACACTATACATTCTTGGGCGTCGCTCTAAGTTGTTATACACTATTGATATATGTAATTATGCAGAAATGTTGTACACACTTTCCATAGTTAACTCACAATAAAGAAAGTTTCTTCTTCTTAAGTACCTACCTATAATATTATTGATGGTGAATTTATTGTTATTTTTTTATGTAAAAACGTAAAACTACAATCTATTACCGATAAAACCATGAACTACAAACAAACGCGATTGAGTTACACCGATATCTTTCGTTTTTCGATTACCCATATGATAAGTGATTTTTAAGTTGACATACCAGAAATGCATTTATTAATTCCTAGAAAAATAAAAGTGACCAATGTGCGGCGGCACGACTGAAGGGACAGCCGAAGGCACGGCAGGTCTCGTAATTATCTCGTGTCTACCTTTACGCGGCGTTAAATCAACTGCCATGTTTATTGTATCTATAACAGTGAAACCGAAAATTACACTCTTATAATTCGATGAAACGGAACTTCAGCTACATAATGTCGGCCTAGTCATGAAGGTGGTATGTTAAATCCTTGTAGACCGGCGTAGTAGCCCAAAATATTCCTGATCCTCTTCCTATGCTATAAGTAGCACGCGAACGCGATGGCCGCTACACTGACTGAAATATTGTGTGTGAAAGTTGATGTGCCCTGGAACTAGTGGTGATTTTATTATTAATATTGATTCGTTAATATTAACGTGCAATTGTTTTAATTATCGGTGTGTTATTTTCGTGTAACGATTACTTTTCTGAGCTTACAATGAGGGATTTTCTGACAGCTCCAAAAGTAAAAATAATAGTTGTAATTAAGACGATAGATTTATTTTTTTATCCTTTTATGGTCCTGGGTGACTCGCCGTATTTCTTCATCCACGAATAATCGTCAACGCCGTCTATCGAAGATTTATGAACAATTTTTTTTAATTGGCTGTCGGATAATCCTCCATTTGGTTTATTTAAAATTGGAACTGATAGTAAAAGCAATGTTGATAAATAATATAATAATTAAAAATTTCATTTCAGTTGGTATGTGCGTTTTTACTAATTATTATATCATACTATTTTTTAAAGTTTGTAATGTCTATAGTATAATATATATTTTTAGTGTTCCGTGTATTTGCCGTAGAAGCATTCTTTTTCTTCTTTTCTGAACTTTTTTTTATCGTCAGATCAATTAATATTTCATTGGGCTTTATTTATCCATCCTAAATTAGTAAAATGAAGCAATGTTGTTTCCGTCCAAGGAATGTCGTATTAACACGACGAATATAAATATCAAATTATTTTTTCCAATTAAATATGTAAGGTCTACTATAAATCTACTTAAAACACAATTTTAGTAATACTACTGGGCCGTGATCAGTTGGCGCAAGACCTTGGCGTGCAGAAAAGGAAGGTAAACGCACAAACATGTTGTGAAAATAAGATGGCATCAAATTGGCGCACACCAACTGATAACGACCCGAACATTGCGACTGAGTGCAAAAATCTGTTCTATTAGTTTTATTCAAATAACATTAGAAAAATATTTCAAGCAGGACACATGTCTATCTTAATTTACTGACAGTTTTTATGTCGTATATTTTCTTTGATATTGTTCTAATGTTATTTGAAATGAAGTATAGATCAGTTAGATAATGCTTGTATAGTGCAGTCAACAATAAGGAAACTTTATACATTGTGGTACTCTACTGCTTCTGCCTCTGCCTCTACTAACTGGGGGCCGTTTCACGAAGCTACAAGTTACAAATACAAGTACAATTCGACGTACATTGCGTAGACGATTAGATAAAACGATAACGGCTTACCGTTTAGGCGAATTGGCTACGCAATGTATATGAAATTGTAACTTGTTACTAGTAACTTGTTGCTTCGTGAAACGGGACCCTGATCTTCAGGCCAATTCGATCTATTAATGTATAGGTATATAGGTAGATAGCGCTATAGTACTACACACGCTGCGATGTTTTGGTTCGCTCGTATGGTTATATTGGGTGAAAGCTCAGTTGAGCCCTTTCTTAGTACAGACCTACCAACTTATGTGTAAGCGCATATGTTTTTCGGGCTTAATTTTTTAAGAATATTATTTATTTTGTATATTTAACAGATCCTGCTATAACTTGCTTTCGTCGTCTATTATAGATATTTCGCGGACATTTACTCGTAAGTTTTCAAACAAAGAACAAAACTATAACGTATGTGAAATTATCAATTTATTTTTATAACTTTTGTATGACTGGATTATTGAATCTTTAAAAAATAATTGAATCTTTGTCATTCTTACCTAATTTGCACAATAGGAACCTATAACTTACGTGGGTTAAAAATGTAAACGAAATTGGCTAATAAAAAAAATTAACAAAAGAATGTACAATTTTTCTTTAATTTCTAAATAATTAATATTGGTGTGTAGGTAGGTTCCCAAAAAAAATTGGCTCATGACAGCTAAGGTTCACCATTCTCTGTTTGTTAGTTTAGGGTCGATTCTTATTCATCTTTTCATTTATCTAAGGGTCGATTGTTATGATGATTTGCCGCGGCCACGTGGTGGCTTCAGTAATGCTGCTATCATATTACTGTTTATTCCATTCTCTTTGATATTACTGGTCCTTCACCGTACACAGCACCCTAGTCTTAGGATTAGGGCTGTCTGTGTATCTCATGCTACTGAAGGGCATCACAGACGAAGCTATAATATATATTATAGCACGAGGCAGCCAGCTCTCTCATCACCATTCAATTTGTGTGTAAAGCGGGGGTCAAGCAGAATGGCCGCAGTGACCGGCCATTCTGCTTGATTCGCCATTTTGTTTGACCCCCGCTTTGCGTGAAAGTGAATGGCGACGAGAGAGCTGGCTGCCTCGTGCTATAATATATATTATAGCTGCCGTGTGTGATGCCCTTTACTTAACAAAACCACTTGATACTGGCGAAATACTACAAGTGAAACGCCATAATAAACAATAGAATTAAAATTTGTTAAGTTTGTCTGACTGTAAAATCAGGGTTCTAAAATCAGAGGTAACAAAATTCAACGTATGTAATTTTTGTTAAAAATAAACATTTGTTTTTGCTGCTCTAATGAATTTTACGTGTTTAATGGATTTGCGTCATGTAGAATTCTTTATTTGTACTTTAAATAACGAATAACTAAATGGTATGAGCTTGCGGTAACGGAGATTATCGCATTTTAGGATGGAGATTGCTAGTTTTGATATTAATGCTTGGAGTTTGTTATATCTGATTGTCTTCTGGAGATTGCTGCTTATGTTACTCACTTTAGTTTTGGATTTATCTAGGGCCGAACTCATTGAAACAAAATCTGTAGTAAAAAACTAATATGTATTAGATGCAAATTATGACACAATGGAATTTAATTAATTACACAATAAGATCGAGTGATTCTACTTGAGGTTCACAACAATAGTTGTCTTCCTTGGCAACATTTGCCTTCCCTTTTTCGGGTTGCCTGGTTCTTTTTCTCGATTTATTTCTAGCAACAGGCAAACAATAATCTTCCATCGTTTTTCGGTTGGAAATAGCAAGATTTACTACTAAAATTCGAAATTAAAGTGACAAACACCTTGCTCCAAAATCACAAATTCTCCATACCTTTCTATTCTCTGATTGGCTAACTCGGAGATTGATTGTAGTCTTTGATAGATGCGTTTACGGAGATTGCTATTTTTGATGCTTACTAGAATTTTAAAAGCCATTTTTATAAGGGATTATGGTGTTTTTTATGAAAACTGATTTTACTAGTATAAATGTAACGCCATAGACAATATTGAAAAACAAAAAACGGTGCACAGTGGAGTTTGCTACTTTTGATATTAGACCCCTGAAATACAAGTAATCAGGAAAATTTTATTTCTAGCCAGAAATTCAGGCAGGCTGGGCCCAATAAGTAGTTCCCTGTGTTCTGAGTCGCGCTGAAATCGAGCACCCGTAATAAACTCATACTTTTTTTGCTTTTCTGATTGCTGACTGTGCTGAAAGTCTGATTCGGAATGCGCCCTTATTGGGCAACAGCAAAGATTTCTGACGCGCGTCGCCTCGCGCAAGGCTGGTTTACATGTATTATGGCTGGTTTACACGTATTAAGTTGTTTAGTAGTTTAACTAAATTTTAAGCCAACTTAATGCGTTGTAAACAAGCGAATTTAGTAGTAAGTTGCAAGTTAAAATTTAGTGTGCAAGTAAACAAGTAGATTAGAACTTTTTCTATTTTCGGGAAAGTTGGTGGGCGTGGCCTGTTACTTGACACGTTTGGAAAGGGCGCGATTTAGTTAATTTTAAGTTAAATGTGAAGTGCGAAGTTAATGGCTGGTTTACACGTATTAAGTTGTCAAGTAGCAACTAAATTTAAGCTACAACTTTTAAGTAAGTGTTTACACGTCATTTTAGTAGTTAAGCTCTTTAGTTAGCCCAAGATGGACGATCACAGCGAATTCAAATCTGTAATAAATATAATGAATAAAAATAATAAAGTATAATAAAATATTTATTTTTATATAATTAATATTATAATATTTTTTATATTATATATTTATTTTTTAATTTTTTTATGATTAATATTTATATTAATAATATATTAATCATTAATGTTTTTATACCATGTTTCTATGCCTATATAATAATATATATATCCAAAAAAATAAACATAAAACACTCGCACTTAACTTAGAACTTAGAAAATAGAAAAAGTTCTAATCTACTTGTTTACTTGCACACTAAATTTTTACTTGCAACTTACTACTAAATTCGCTGTTTACACGCATTAATTTGCTTAAAATTAAGTTAAAATTTAGTTAACTACTTAACAACTTAATACGTGTAAACCAACCATAAGTGCGAGTGTTTTATGTTTATTTTTTGGAATCATTTTAATATATATTATTATATAGGTATAAAAACATTAATGGTATAAAAACATTATTATTAATATATTATTAATATTAAATATATAAAAAATAAATAATAATATTATATTAATTATATAAAAATAAATATTTTTTATACTTTACTATTTTATTATTAATTTATTACAGATGTGAATTCGCTGTTGATCGTCCATCTTGGGCTAACTAAAGAGCTTAACTACTAAAATGACGTGTAAACACTTACTTAAAATTTAGTTGCTTGCTACTTGACAACTTAATACGTGGTAAACCAGCCAATAATGGCAGTTGTTTAGTAGTTAACTAAATTTTAACTTAATTTTAAGCAACTTAATGCGTGTAAACAGCAAATTTAGTAGTAAGTTGCAAGTTAAAATTTAGTGTGCAAGTAATAAACAAGTAGATTAGAACTTTTTCTATTTTTCGGGTAAGTTGGTGGGCGTGGCCTGTCACTTGACACGTTTGGAAAGGCGCGATTTAGTTAATTTTAAGTTAAATGCGAAGTGCGAAGTTAAGTGCGAGTGTTTTGTTTATTTTTTGGATATATTTTAATATATATTATTATACAAGTATAAAAACATTAATGATTATTATTAATAAAAAAAATAGAAAATATTAATTAATAATTATTATTAATAATTATTATATTATATTATTATTATTTTATTTATTTATAATTATTTTTATCATTAAAAATAATAATAATAATATAATATTAATTATATAAAAATAAATATTTTATTATATGTACTTTATTATTTTATTTATTATATTTATTACAGATTAGAATTCGCTGTTGATCGTCCATCTTGGGCTAACTAAAGAGCTTAACTACTAAAATGACGTGTAAACACTTATGGCTGGTTTACAAGTATTAAGTTAAGTTGTTAAGTAGCAACTAAATTTAATGTAATAATATCGCATGCACAGTTTACTGCCTTCGTAAGTTCAATTTTGAGCAAGGAGTATTGAAAAAGTTGTTTACGTTGTATGAAGAATTTTGAAGCTGTTAGAGCTCTTCCTATAATAACTCGGGTATAATTATTACAGTATTAATGTCATTTTCAGCTAGAAAAAAAGGAAAACGTTACTTTTTGAGCTGTTTCATGTTACATTTGACTATCCTTTACTGGCAGCACTGCGTTCTGTCTGTCAGTGTCAGTCATGTCATGCATGCATGATGTCCAAAATGAATGATGTCATTTGGTGCAATTGCAGCCTGTATGCAATAAACTTTTGATTTTGTATTATAATATGCGTCACGTGAAAACTGGTGCGGTGGTGACTTATTCAATTTATAAAAAATAGTTTTCGTGTAAAGGAAAAGGAAATATACCCAGTGATTGTGTGAAATCATGTCGTCCTTTATAAACTACAGAAACGATGCCACTGTCAGTGTGGACGAAGCTTGCACTAGAGACGGCGTAACTTACTACAAAATAACTGTTAGAGTGGGCCCTGTGAACTGGAACGTCTGGCATCGCTACAGTGACTTTGTAGACCTGCACGAGCGGCTTGTAGCGGATTACGGGGTCGCTAAAGACCTGCTCCCTCCTAAGAAAGTCATACGGAACAAAACACCGAAATTCGTGGAACAGAGGCGAGATGCTCTGCACGAATACCTCAAGAATGTATTTAACTACCTAAGACTAACGACGCCTTCGGAATTCGCCCACTTCCTGGACTTCCATTTGTACGATATATTTTTCTTGCTCCAAGACTTGGCAAAGAAACTTTTTCTAGAAGGCGACAAAATGCTGCAAGTTGGGAAGTCGCATACTTTTACGCCTGTAGAGGTGAGATCATCATTATAATACATCTTTTATGTAGTTTAGTTGCAGAAAATTAGTTTTATTAGTGTTTCCTAACTTTGAAAAGGATTTATTATTTTAAATTATATACATTACTAGTCCATTCCTTTTGCCTTTTTTGCAACTTTTCTTATTCTTTTCCCTCTCCGGCCATTTAACTCTACATTGTTCTAGAAACTTGTCTGATGTAGTCATCCCACCTTTTCTATGGTATGCTTTCTCTTTCTTCAACATTATATTATGGTATAGGTCTGACTGAAAGGGCTGAAGGGGTTGTGCCTTATGGAGGTGAGGAGGGAAAGGGGTTAAAGCAGCCTCTCCTGTTACCCTGCTCCTCAGTTAGTCCACCGGTAGTACTCAGGGCAGAAATCTCGCATTTTTTGCTCTTTAAAAAATGGGCAAATAAAGACAAGTGATATCAAGTCAAGGATTTTTTTATTTTATAACTATATCGCTTTATCTTTTCCTTTCATCATGTTATCCGAACATTTATACTTGATTATTATAATTTTAAAGTTGTGTTTTTGTACCTTTGTTGTTACTGTGACACTGATCTTTTTCTTTCTGTTATGTTTCTTTAATCTTGATCAAAACGTTTGCATGAGAACTGTGTTGGTTTCCATCATGAATTGGTATGTATCTAGCCTATGAGTGAGTAATTTAGGAGTTTAGTTCAAAAATCTGGGATTTAGACTTTTTAAGTTTTCTGTTTTAGCTGCACGCGATCAGTACGAGATTGAAGGTCCCATGTCCCCCAACTGAAAAACTAGATCAAATGTATGACTTCAGCCACATTCTGGATTTCTGCTCCCAACTTCACAGCCTCAGCATTAAGGGGTGCTATGAGAAACTGGGCACAAGTAACATAGTCCCCAATGATCTACAATTTGACCTTGTGCCATTTAAATCATTGGTGGATTTGAAGATAATCGGTGTACCAATGGCTTGTTTTCAAAGTGTTGGTAAGTTAAAATATTATAGGCTTAAAATTATAATTCGTTTTTTAAGACAATATTTTTTTATTAATAAGTCAATAAGCACTGTTAATAATTCTTTTGTTATGACCCTCTTTATTTTCATTCCTAGATTTTTGGTTAGTTTTCTTTGTTTCTACACAAAGGGGCCCGCACCCTACTTAGTGCTATAACGGCAATAAACTGTATTTCCTGTTCTTATATGAATGACATTTCCAGGTGGTCTTCGCGAGACATTAGTATGTCTGTCGGTGCTAATAGCCAGCGTGGTCTCTTTAAATGAGTTCCTGTTGGTAGACATTCTCCACAAGGACCCGTCCAGTGTGGCAGATACAGTGGTAAGCTTTTCTCATTTCCATATTTTTTATATAACTTTGTGTTCTCTTCCGTACATAATAATATACCTATATTATAATATAACCTTCTAGTCGTTCACCTGTGTGAATTTTGTTTTTTCAGTGAAAATAAGATATTTGTCTAAAGTAGCATAATGCGGATGTGAAAATTAAATCAAACATTTTAACGAAAGATTTAGAATAAGAATCAAAACCGGAGCCTTCTGTTCCCCCAAAATGTCGCGTCTTCTATAATATTACTACTTCAGTAGAGAAACTTAGCATTTCTGGTTAAAAAAAAGTCTTAAAACTGAAACAAACACATTCTCTTCCTGAAAAACTACTACTGTACAAATAAATCAACTCCAGTGGACAAAGTTCCGATAAAACTTATCTATTTTATTTAGCATGTGTATTAAATGAACGGCCTTCATTCAATAGTTTGATAATAAATGCCGGCGTCAACTGCTCGCGCGCGACATTTCGTACGTAATTATTAAAAGTAAATTCAAAGTAGTTAATCAGTGTGCACATTTTAATATACATACATAGTATTATAAACTGTTGATGACGTTTAGATCGTCATATCTTGATATATATAATTTTTCTATACGTGTATTCGTCTGTCATTTAACACCTCCTAAACAGCTAGACCGATTTGGAGGAAATTTTGTGTGTATATTTTAATGGATTCCTGGATGGTTTGGAAACACAATTGGACCCGGTAGTTGGCGCTGCTTTGGTAGGTGTAGGTGTAGAGTAGGTGAAGGGTAGGTGTAGCATAGATGTTGGGTAGATGTAGGGCAGGTGTAGAGTAAGGTAGAGGTAGGAAAAATGGCAGGACAATGTCTGCCGGGTCAGCTAGTACCTGTATAAAAACAAGGAAGGAATGGGGGTTGGAAGACTAAAAAAATAAATCGACCTTATATATGTCACCGTAAGATTGTAAACGCCGTCCGTTATTTTATAATCTTACTTGCGATACTATAAACTTACGGAAAATTGTGAATTGAAACCAACCATTTACAATTTAACGTATTATTTCTCGTTAGTTACGATGTCAAACCGTCAAATTGTGAACTGACTGATTAAAAATTGGCATGCGACGGAACGCAGCTTGCACGCTGATTGGTTAAACGTTTGACGTGTCCAGCGCGGCTATTCTTGGCTGTCATTCTGTAGGTAGCTACTGCCAAAACCGACCAATCAGGAACACTGTTCACAATTTTACGGGTAAGATTATAAACTAACGAGAAATAATACGTTAAATTGTAAATGGTTGGTTTCAGTTCACAATTAACCGAAAGTTTATAATATCGCGAGTAAGATTATAAACTAACGGCGTTCACAATCTTACGGTGACATATACAAACGTCGCTTCCAACTCAAACCGTTTCTATGCGACGACATTGATACTATTATAGATGTGAAGCCGGTTACCAACATTTCTAGCCCAGCGCAGCTAAATTTGACAGTTAGTCGTGAAGTCAAACACAAAAACAAAACCGATGATCTTCGGTCCCTTTTTAATTAAAAATGATAGAAAGTGACAGGACTAAAGTGACAGGACTAATTTTAAGTTAAGTTTAGTTGGGCGTATGCCGAATCGACATCATTGTTTAGCTAAGTAATAGGGTTACTTACATCATCACAAATGATTTAAGTGCTAGTGTTGTGGTTTATCGACAAAATGTTCCACTATCGCTCTTAGTTTGCGAATGTACCTATTTAAAAGAAATTGGAATTTAGGGGAACCAAACAATTTGTTTCAAATTATTCAGTACAAAATAATATAGAAATAATATGGAAATACGAGGGCTGATTGATAAGTTTCCGAAACGACAAAGAAAAACTTTAAAAATCTATTTAAAATAAATTTATTTCTCAACGTAGTTTCCTTCTACCTCGATGCATTTAGTCCAGCGCTTCTCCAATGCCGTTACACCAGTTTGATAAAATGTTTTCTCCAACCCCTCAAAATACTCGTCCACGGCAACAATGACTTCTTCATTTGATGAAAATCTCTGGCCACCTAACCATTTCTTCAGGTTTGGGAATAAGTGGAAGTCACACGGAGCCAGATCCGGGGAATAGGGTGGATGCGGTAGCAATTCGAACCGCAATTCATGGAGTTTGGCGACTGCAACCATTGACGTGTGTGCAGGTGCGTTGTCATGGTGGAACAAAACTTTTTTCTTGGCCAAATGTGGTCGTTTTTTCTGGATTTCTTCACTTAATTTTTGCAGCAAGCTTGCGTAGTACTCTCCATTTATTGTTTTTCCTTTTTGCAGATAATCCACTAAAATAATCCCTCGAGCATCCCAAAAAACAGTCGCCATCACTTTGCCGGCCGACAAAACCGTTTTTGCTTTCTTCGGCGCAGGTCTTCCGCTCTCAGTCCACTGCTTAGATTGTTCTTTTGTCTCGGGAGTATAATGATGTATCCAGGTTTCATCGACTGTTACATAACGCCGCGAAAACTCGTTAGGATCTCGGTTAAACAGCGCCAAACACTCCGATGAATTGTCCACTCGTCGTTGCTTTTGGTCAACAGTGAGCAAACGCGGCACCCATCGCGCGCAAAGCTTTTTCATTCCCAAATGTTGGTGCAAAATATTAAAAACGCGTTCAGATGAAATGCTCACCATCTCTGCTATCTCTCGCAACTTCAAGCGCCGATCATTCAATACAATTTTTTGAATTTGAATTTTTTTGATCATGTCCGGATTCGTGACTTCATTTGGACGGCCAGACCTGTGGGCGTCTTCGCAGCTCTGTCTTCCACGTTTAAAATCAGTTACCCAGGTGTGAATTGTACTCAATGCAGGAGCAGAATTACCTAAAACACTGTCTAGCTTGGTTTTAATCTGGGTTGCTGTTTTCTGTTTTAAAACGTAAAACTTTATCACCGCACGAATTTCGTTTCTTTCCATTGTTAAGAAAATTTACGACAGAGAAAGTTCTACGTCCTATCAAACAAATTCCACCAGTTCGATAATTCAAATTTGGCGATCTATTTTCAAAAAGATGCCAAAATATAATGTAATTTTTTTTTTTTGCGTATAATTTTTTTAAGTTCGTCGTTTCGGCCAGTTATCAATCAGCCCAGGTATGGAACTTACAAATGGAACTTATCAATACGCGTATCATCAGCCGAATGGTTTTTAAATTAGTGATTAACTTTTTTAGGCATTGCAAATAAAACAAATAATTTTACTCAGATGTAAACGATATAATAAAAATACGCTGATCTTGATTTGTGTGAGATTATCTTCTCTATTTAATTTATTTTGGCGATATTTTTTAATATCTGCTATTAACTAGGAACTCACGCTTTTAATATATTATTCCATCCAAAAGAAAAACATAGACCGCCAATAACGTTCTAGACATGCTCTCTTCTATAATGACAGGTCTAGTGATGGAGTACATTGCAAAAACGTTCTAGACATGCTCTCTTCTATAATGACAGGTCTAGTGATGGAGTACATTGCAGAAACGTTCTAGACATGCTCTCTTCATTGCAAAAACGTTCTAGACATGCTCTCTTCTATAATGACAGGTCTAGTGATGGAGTACATTGCAGAAACGTTCTAGACATGCTCTCTTCTATAATGACAGGTCTAGTGATGGAGTACATTGCAGAAACGTTCTAGACATGCTCTCTTCATTGCAAAAACGTTCTAGACATGCTCTCTTCTATAATGACAGGTCTAGTGATGGAGTACATTGCAGAAACGTTCTAGACATGCTCTCTTCATTGCAAAAACGTTCTAGACATGCTCTCTTCATTGCAAAAACGTTCTAGACATGCTCTCTTCATTGCAAAAACGTTCTAGACATGCTCTCTTCTATAATGACAGGTCTAGTGATGGAGTACATTGCAAAAACGTTCTAGACATGCTCTCTTCATTGCAAAAACGTTCTAGACATGCTCTCTTCATTGCAAAAACGTTCTAGACATGCTCTCTTCATTGCAAAAATGTTCTAGACATGCTCTCTTCATTGCAAAAACGTTCTAGACATGCTCTCTTCTATAATGACAGGTCTAGTGATGGAGTACATTGCAAAAACGTTCTAGACATGCTCTCTTCATTGCAAAAACGTTCTAGACATGCTCTCTTCATTGCAAAAACGTTCTAGACATGCTCTCTTCATTGCAAAAACGTTCTAGACATGCTCTCTTCATTGCAAAAACGTTCTAGACATGCTCTCTTCATTGCAAAAACGTTCTAGACATGCTCTCTTCTATAATGACAGGTCTAGTGATGGAGTACATTGCAAAAACGTTCTAGACATGCTCTCTTCATTGCAAAAACGTTCTAGACATGCTCTCTTCATTGCAAAAACGTTCTAGACATGCTCTCTTCATTGCAAAAACGTTCTAGACATGCTCTCTTCATTGCAAAAATGTTCTAGACATGCTCTCTTCATTGCAAAAACGTTCTAGACATGCTCTCTTCTATAATGACAGGTCTAGTGATGGAGTACATTGCAGAAACGTTCTAGACATGCTCTCTTCATTGCAAAAATGTTCTAGACATGCTCTCTTCATTGCAAAAACGTTCTAGACATGCTCTCTTCTATAATGACAGGTCTAGTGATGGAGTACATTGCAAAAACGTTCTAGACATGCTCTCTTCATTGCAAAAACGTTCTAGACATGCTCTCTTCTATAATGACAGGTCTAGTGATGGAGTACATTGCAAAAACGTTCTAGACATGCTCTCTTCATTGCAAAAATGTTCTAGACATGCTCTCTTCATTGCAAAAACGTTCTAGACATGCTCTCTTCTATAATGACAGGTCTAGTGATGGAGTACATTGCAAAAACGTTCTAGACATGCTCTCTTCATTGCAAAAACGTTCTAGACATGCTCTCTTCTATAATGACAGGTCTAGTGATGGAGTACATTGCAAAAACGTTCTAGACATGCTCTCTTCATTGCAAAAATGTTCTAGACATGCTCTCTTCATTGCAAAAACGTTCTAGACATGCTCTCTTCTATAATGACAGGTCTAGTGATGGAGTACATTGCAAAAACGTTCTAGACATGCTCTCTTCATTGCAAAAATGTTCTAGACATGCTCTCTTCTATAATGACAGGTCTAGTGATGGAGTACATTGCAAAAACGTTCTAGACATGCTCTCTTCATTGCAAAAATGTTCTAGACATGCTCTCTTCATTGCAAAAACGTTCTAGACATGCTCTCTTCTATAATGACAGGTCTAGTGATGGAGTACATTGCAGAAACGTTCTAGACATGCTCTCTTCATTGCAAAAATGTTCTAGACATGCTCTCTTCATTGCAAAAACGTTCTAGACATGCTCTCTTCTATAATGACAGGTCTAGTGATGGAGTACATTGCAAAAACGTTCTAGACATGCTCTCTTCATTGCAAAAATGTTCTAGACATGCTCTCTTCTATAATGACAGGTCTAGTGATGGAGTACATTGCAAAAACGTTCTAGACATGCTCTCTTCATTGCAAAAATGTTCTAGACATGCTCTCTTCATTGCAAAAACGTTCTAGACATGCTCTCTTCTATAATGACAGGTCTAGTGATGGAGTACATTGCAAAAACGTTCTAGACATGCTCTCTTCATTGCAAAAACGTTCTAGACATGCTCTCTTCTATAATGACAGGTCTAGTGATGGAGTACATTGCAAAAACGTTCTAGACATGCTCTCTTCATTGCAAAAATGTTCTAGACATGCTCTCTTCATTGCAAAAACGTTCTAGACATGCTCTCTTCTATAATGACAGGTCTAGTGATGGAGTACATTGCAAAAACGTTCTAGACATGCTCTCTTCATTGCAAAAATGTTCTAGACATGCTCTCTTCATTGCAAAAATGTTCTAGACATGCTCTCTTCTATAATGACAGGTCTAGTGATGGAGTACATTGCAAAAACGTTCTAGACATGCTCTCTTCATTGCAAAAATGTTCTAGACATGCTCTCTTCATTGCAAAAACGTTCTAGACATGCTCTCTTCTATAATGACAGGTCTAGTGATGGAGTACATTGCAAAAACGTTCTAGACATGCTCTCTTCATTGCAAAAATGTTCTAGACATGCTCTCTTCTATAATGACAGGTCTAGTGATGGAGTACATTGCAAAAACGTTCTAGACATGCTCTCTTCATTGCAAAAATGTTCTAGACATGCTCTCTTCATTGCAAAAACGTTCTAGACATGCTCTCTTCTATAATGACAGGTCTAGTGATGGAGTACATTGCAAAAACGTTCTAGACATGCTCTCTTCATTGCAAAAACGTTCTAGACATGCTCTCTTCATTGCAAAAACGTTCTAGACATGCTCTCTTCATTGCAAAAACGTTCTAGACATGCTCTCTTCTATAATGACAGGTCTAGTGATGGAGTACATTGCAAAAACGTTCTAGACATGCTCTCTTCATTGCAAAAATGTTCTAGACATGCTCTCTTCATTGCAAAAATGTTCTAGACATGCTCTCTTCATTGCAAAAATGTTCTAGACATGCTCTCTTCTATAATGACAGGTCTAGTGATGGAGTACATTGCAAAAACGTTCTAGACATGCTCTCTTCATTGCAAAAACGTTCTAGACATGCTCTCTTCATTGCAAAAACGTTCTAGACATGCTCTCTTCATTGCAAAAACGTTCTAGACATGCTCTCTTCTATAATGACAGGTCTAGTGATGGAGTACATTGCAAAAACGTTCTAGACATGCTCTCTTCATTGCAAAAACGTTCTAGACATGCTCTCTTCATTGCAAAAACGTTCTAGACATGCTCTCTTCATTGCAAAAACGTTCTAGACATGCTCTCTTCATTGCAAAAATGTTCTAGACATGCTCTCTTCATTGCAAAAACGTTCTAGACATGCTCTCTTCTATAATGACAGGTCTAGTGATGGAGTACATTGCAGAAACGTTCTAGACATGCTCTCTTCATTGCAAAAACGTTCTAGACATGCTCTCTTCATTGCAAAAACGTTCTAGACATGCTCTCTTCATTGCAAAAACGTTCTAGACATGCTCTCTTCTATAATGACAGGTCTAGTGATGGAGTACATTGCAAAAACGTTCTAGACATGCTCTCTTCATTGCAAAAACGTTCTAGACATGCTCTCTTCATTGCAAAAACGTTCTAGACATGCTCTCTTCTATAATGACAGGTCTAGTGATGGAGTACATTGCAAAAACGTTCTAGACATGCTCTCTTCATTGCAAAAACGTTCTAGACATGCTCTCTTCATTGCAAAAACGTTCTAGACATGCTCTCTTCATTGCAAAAACGTTCTAGACATGCTCTCTTCATTGCAAAAATGTTCTAGACATGCTCTCTTCATTGCAAAAACGTTCTAGACATGCTCTCTTCTATAATGACAGGTCTAGTGATGGAGTACATTGCAGAAACGTTCTAGACATGCTCTCTTCATTGCAAAAATGTTCTAGACATGCTCTCTTCATTGCAAAAACGTTCTAGACATGCTCTCTTCTATAATGACAGGTCTAGTGATGGAGTACATTGCAAAAACGTTCTAGACATGCTCTCTTCATTGCAAAAACGTTCTAGACATGCTCTCTTCTATAATGACAGGTCTAGTGATGGAGTACATTGCAAAAACGTTCTAGACATGCTCTCTTCATTGCAAAAACGTTCTAGACATGCTCTCTTCTATAATGACAGGTCTAGTGATGGAGTACATTGCAAAAACGTTCTAGACATGCTCTCTTCATTGCAAAAATGTTCTAGACATGCTCTCTTCATTGCAAAAACGTTCTAGACATGCTCTCTTCTATAATGACAGGTCTAGTGATGGAGTACATTGCAAAAACGTTCTAGACATGCTCTCTTCATTGCAAAAACGTTCTAGACATGCTCTCTTCTATAATGACAGGTCTAGTGATGGAGTACATTGCAAAAACGTTCTAGACATGCTCTCTTCATTGCAAAAATGTTCTAGACATGCTCTCTTCATTGCAAAAACGTTCTAGACATGCTCTCTTCTATAATGACAGGTCTAGTGATGGAGTACATTGCAAAAACGTTCTAGACATGCTCTCTTCATTGCAAAAATGTTCTAGACATGCTCTCTTCTATAATGACAGGTCTAGTGATGGAGTACATTGCAAAAACGTTCTAGACATGCTCTCTTCATTGCAAAAATGTTCTAGACATGCTCTCTTCATTGCAAAAACGTTCTAGACATGCTCTCTTCTATAATGACAGGTCTAGTGATGGAGTACATTGCAAAAACGTTCTAGACATGCTCTCTTCATTGCAAAAATGTTCTAGACATGCTCTCTTCATTGCAAAAATGTTCTAGACATGCTCTCTTCTATAATGACAGGTCTAGTGATGGAGTACATTGCAAAAACGTTCTAGACATGCTCTCTTCATTGCAAAAATGTTCTAGACATGCTCTCTTCATTGCAAAAACGTTCTAGACATGCTCTCTTCTATAATGACAGGTCTAGTGATGGAGTACATTGCAAAAACGTTCTAGACATGCTCTCTTCATTGCAAAAATGTTCTAGACATGCTCTCTTCTATAATGACAGGTCTAGTGATGGAGTACATTGCAAAAACGTTCTAGACATGCTCTCTTCATTGCAAAAATGTTCTAGACATGCTCTCTTCATTGCAAAAACGTTCTAGACATGCTCTCTTCTATAATGACAGGTCTAGTGATGGAGTACATTGCAAAAACGTTCTAGACATGCTCTCTTCATTGCAAAAACGTTCTAGACATGCTCTCTTCATTGCAAAAACGTTCTAGACATGCTCTCTTCATTGCAAAAACGTTCTAGACATGCTCTCTTCTATAATGACAGGTCTAGTGATGGAGTACATTGCAAAAACGTTCTAGACATGCTCTCTTCATTGCAAAAATGTTCTAGACATGCTCTCTTCATTGCAAAAATGTTCTAGACATGCTCTCTTCATTGCAAAAATGTTCTAGACATGCTCTCTTCTATAATGACAGGTCTAGTGATGGAGTACATTGCAAAAACGTTCTAGACATGCTCTCTTCATTGCAAAAACGTTCTAGACATGCTCTCTTCATTGCAAAAACGTTCTAGACATGCTCTCTTCATTGCAAAAACGTTCTAGACATGCTCTCTTCTATAATGACAGGTCTAGTGATGGAGTACATTGCAAAAACGTTCTAGACATGCTCTCTTCATTGCAAAAACGTTCTAGACATGCTCTCTTCATTGCAAAAACGTTCTAGACATGCTCTCTTCTATAATGACAGGTCTAGTGATGGAGTACATTGCAAAAACGTTCTAGACATGCTCTCTTCATTGCAAAAACGTTCTAGACATGCTCTCTTCATTGCAAAAACGTTCTAGACATGCTCTCTTCATTGCAAAAACGTTCTAGACATGCTCTCTTCATTGCAAAAATGTTCTAGACATGCTCTCTTCATTGCAAAAACGTTCTAGACATGCTCTCTTCTATAATGACAGGTCTAGTGATGGAGTACATTGCAGAAACGTTCTAGACATGCTCTCTTCATTGCAAAAATGTTCTAGACATGCTCTCTTCATTGCAAAAACGTTCTAGACATGCTCTCTTCTATAATGACAGGTCTAGTGATGGAGTACATTGCAAAAACGTTCTAGACATGCTCTCTTCATTGCAAAAACGTTCTAGACATGCTCTCTTCTATAATGACAGGTCTAGTGATGGAGTACATTGCAAAAACGTTCTAGACATGCTCTCTTCATTGCAAAAACGTTCTAGACATGCTCTCTTCTATAATGACAGGTCTAGTGATGGAGTACATTGCAAAAACGTTCTAGACATGCTCTCTTCATTGCAAAAATGTTCTAGACATGCTCTCTTCATTGCAAAAACGTTCTAGACATGCTCTCTTCTATAATGACAGGTCTAGTGATGGAGTACATTGCAAAAACGTTCTAGACATGCTCTCTTCATTGCAAAAACGTTCTAGACATGCTCTCTTCTATAATGACAGGTCTAGTGATGGAGTACATTGCAAAAACGTTCTAGACATGCTCTCTTCATTGCAAAAATGTTCTAGACATGCTCTCTTCATTGCAAAAACGTTCTAGACATGCTCTCTTCTATAATGACAGGTCTAGTGATGGAGTACATTGCAAAAACGTTCTAGACATGCTCTCTTCATTGCAAAAATGTTCTAGACATGCTCTCTTCTATAATGACAGGTCTAGTGATGGAGTACATTGCAAAAACGTTCTAGACATGCTCTCTTCATTGCAAAAATGTTCTAGACATGCTCTCTTCATTGCAAAAACGTTCTAGACATGCTCTCTTCTATAATGACAGGTCTAGTGATGGAGTACATTGCAAAAACGTTCTAGACATGCTCTCTTCATTGCAAAAATGTTCTAGACATGCTCTCTTCATTGCAAAAATGTTCTAGACATGCTCTCTTCTATAATGACAGGTCTAGTGATGGAGTACATTGCAAAAACGTTCTAGACATGCTCTCTTCATTGCAAAAATGTTCTAGACATGCTCTCTTCATTGCAAAAACGTTCTAGACATGCTCTCTTCTATAATGACAGGTCTAGTGATGGAGTACATTGCAAAAACGTTCTAGACATGCTCTCTTCATTGCAAAAATGTTCTAGACATGCTCTCTTCTATAATGACAGGTCTAGTGATGGAGTACATTGCAAAAACGTTCTAGACATGCTCTCTTCATTGCAAAAATGTTCTAGACATGCTCTCTTCATTGCAAAAACGTTCTAGACATGCTCTCTTCTATAATGACAGGTCTAGTGATGGAGTACATTGCAAAAACGTTCTAGACATGCTCTCTTCATTGCAAAAACGTTCTAGACATGCTCTCTTCATTGCAAAAACGTTCTAGACATGCTCTCTTCATTGCAAAAACGTTCTAGACATGCTCTCTTCTATAATGACAGGTCTAGTGATGGAGTACATTGCAAAAACGTTCTAGACATGCTCTCTTCATTGCAAAAATGTTCTAGACATGCTCTCTTCATTGCAAAAATGTTCTAGACATGCTCTCTTCATTGCAAAAATGTTCTAGACATGCTCTCTTCTATAATGACAGGTCTAGTGATGGAGTACATTGCAAAAACGTTCTAGACATGCTCTCTTCATTGCAAAAACGTTCTAGACATGCTCTCTTCATTGCAAAAACGTTCTAGACATGCTCTCTTCATTGCAAAAACGTTCTAGACATGCTCTCTTCTATAATGACAGGTCTAGTGATGGAGTACATTGCAAAAACGTTCTAGACATGCTCTCTTCATTGCAAAAACGTTCTAGACATGCTCTCTTCATTGCAAAAACGTTCTAGACATGCTCTCTTCATTGCAAAAACGTTCTAGACATGCTCTCTTCTATAATGACAGGTCTAGTGATGGAGTACATTGCAAAAACGTTCTAGACATGCTCTCTTCATTGCAAAAATGTTCTAGACATGCTCTCTTCATTGCAAAAATGTTCTAGACATGCTCTCTTCTATAATGACAGGTCTAGTGATGGAGTACATTGCAAAAACGTTCTAGACATGCTCTCTTCATTGCAAAAATGTTCTAGACATGCTCTCTTCATTGCAAAAACGTTCTAGACATGCTCTCTTCTATAATGACAGGTCTAGTGATGGAGTACATTGCAAAAACGTTCTAGACATGCTCTCTTCATTGCAAAAATGTTCTAGACATGCTCTCTTCTATAATGACAGGTCTAGTGATGGAGTACATTGCAAAAACGTTCTAGACATGCTCTCTTCATTGCAAAAACGTTCTAGACATGCTCTCTTCTATAATGACAGGTCTAGTGATGGAGTACATTGCAAAAACGTTCTAGACATGCTCTCTTCATTGCAAAAATGTTCTAGACATGCTCTCTTCTATAATGACAGGTCTAGTGATGGAGTACATTGCAAAAACGTTCTAGACATGCTCTCTTCATTGCAAAAATGTTCTAGACATGCTCTCTTCTATAATGACAGGTCTAGTGATGGAGTACATTGCAAAAACGTTCTAGACATGCTCTCTTCATTGCAAAAACGTTCTAGACATGCTCTCTTCTATAATGACAGGTCTAGTGATGGAGTACATTGCAAAAACGTTCTAGACATGCTCTCTTCATTGCAAAAACGTTCTAGACATGCTCTCTTCTATAATGACAGGTCTAGTGATGGAGTACATTGCAAAAACGTTCTAGACATGCTCTCTTCATTGCAAAAACGTTCTAGACATGCTCTCTTCTATAATGACAGGTCTAGTGATGGAGTACATTGCAAAAACGTTCTAGACATGCTCTCTTCATTGCAAAAATGTTCTAGACATGCTCTCTTCATTGCAAAAACGTTCTAGACATGCTCTCTTCTATAATGACAGGTCTAGTGATGGAGTACATTGCAAAAACGTTCTAGACATGCTCTCTTCATTGCAAAAACGTTCTAGACATGCTCTCTTCATTGCAAAAACGTTCTAGACATGCTCTCTTCTATAATGACAGGTCTAGTGATGGAGTACATTGCAAAAACGTTCTAGACATGCTCTCTTCATTGCAAAAACGTTCTAGACATGCTCTCTTCATTGCAAAAATGTTCTAGACATGCTCTCTTCATTGCAAAAACGTTCTAGACATGCTCTCTTCTATAATGACAGGTCTAGTGATGGAGTACATTGCAAAAACGTTCTAGACATGCTCTCTTCATTGCAAAAATGTTCTAGACATGCTCTCTTCATTGCAAAAACGTTCTAGACATGCTCTCTTCTATAATGACAGGTCTAGTGATGGAGTACATTGCAAAAACGTTCTAGACATGCTCTCTTCATTGCAAAAATGTTCTAGACATGCTCTCTTCTATAATGACAGGTCTAGTGATGGAGTACATTGCAAAAACGTTCTAGACATGCTCTCTTCATTGCAAAAATGTTCTAGACATGCTCTCTTCATTGCAAAAACGTTCTAGACATGCTCTCTTCTATAATGACAGGTCTAGTGATGGAGTACATTGCAAAAACGTTCTAGACATGCTCTCTTCATTGCAAAAATGTTCTAGACATGCTCTCTTCATTGCAAAAACGTTCTAGACATGCTCTCTTCTATAATGACAGGTCTAGTGATGGAGTACATTGCAAAAACGTTCTAGACATGCTCTCTTCATTGCAAAAATGTTCTAGACATGCTCTCTTCATTGCAAAAACGTTCTAGACATGCTCTCTTCTATAATGACAGGTCTAGTGATGGAGTACATTGCAGAAACGTTCTAGACATGCTCTCTTCATTGCAAAAACGTTCTAGACATGCTCTCTTCTATAATGACAGGTCTAGTGATGGAGTACATTGCAAAAACGTTCTAGACATGCTCTCTTCATTGCAAAAATGTTCTAGACATGCTCTCTTCTATAATGACAGGTCTAGTGATGGAGTACATTGCAAAAACGTTCTAGACATGCTCTCTTCATTGCAAAAATGTTCTAGACATGCTCTCTTCATTGCAAAAACGTTCTAGACATGCTCTCTTCTATAATGACAGGTCTAGTGATGGAGTACATTGCAAAAACGTTCTAGACATGCTCTCTTCATTGCAAAAACGTTCTAGACATGCTCTCTTCATTGCAAAAATGTTCTAGACATGCTCTCTTCTATAATGACAGGTCTAGTGATGGAGTACATTGCAAAAACGTTCTAGACATGCTCTCTTCATTGCAAAAATGTTCTAGACATGCTCTCTTCTATAATGACAGGTCTAGTGATGGAGTACATTGCAAAAACGTTCTAGACATGCTCTCTTCATTGCAAAAATGTTCTAGACATGCTCTCTTCATTGCAAAAACGTTCTAGACATGCTCTCTTCTATAATGACAGGTCTAGTGATGGAGTACATTGCAGAAACGTTCTAGACATGCTCTCTTCATTGCAAAAATGTTCTAGACATGCTCTCTTCATTGCAAAAACGTTCTAGACATGCTCTCTTCTATAATGACAGGTCTAGTGATGGAGTACATTGCAGAAACGTTCTAGACATGCTCTCTTCATTGCAAAAATGTTCTAGACATGCTCTCTTCATTGCAAAAACGTTCTAGACATGCTCTCTTCTATAATGACAGGTCTAGTGATGGAGTACATTGCAAAAACGTTCTAGACATGCTCTCTTCATTGCAAAAACGTTCTAGACATGCTCTCTTCTATAATGACAGGTCTAGTGATGGAGTACATTGCAAAAACGTTCTAGACATGCTCTCTTCATTGCAAAAACGTTCTAGACATGCTCTCTTCATTGCAAAAATGTTCTAGACATGCTCTCTTCTATAATGACAGGTCTAGTGATGGAGTACATTGCAAAAACGTTCTAGACATGCTCTCTTCATTGCAAAAATGTTCTAGACATGCTCTCTTCTATAATGACAGGTCTAGTGATGGAGTACATTGCAAAAACGTTCTAGACATGCTCTCTTCATTGCAAAAATGTTCTAGACATGCTCTCTTCATTGCAAAAACGTTCTAGACATGCTCTCTTCTATAATGACAGGTCTAGTGATGGAGTACATTGCAGAAACGTTCTAGACATGCTCTCTTCATTGCAAAAATGTTCTAGACATGCTCTCTTCATTGCAAAAACGTTCTAGACATGCTCTCTTCTATAATGACAGGTCTAGTGATGGAGTACATTGCAAAAACGTTCTAGACATGCTCTCTTCATTGCAAAAATGTTCTAGACATGCTCTCTTCTATAATGACAGGTCTAGTGATGGAGTACATTGCAAAAACGTTCTAGACATGCTCTCTTCATTGCAAAAATGTTCTAGACATGCTCTCTTCATTGCAAAAACGTTCTAGACATGCTCTCTTCTATAATGACAGGTCTAGTGATGGAGTACATTGCAAAAACGTTCTAGACATGCTCTCTTCATTGCAAAAATGTTCTAGACATGCTCTCTTCATTGCAAAAACGTTCTAGACATGCTCTCTTCTATAATGACAGGTCTAGTGATGGAGTACATTGCAAAAACGTTCTAGACATGCTCTCTTCATTGCAAAAATGTTCTAGACATGCTCTCTTCTATAATGACAGGTCTAGTGATGGAGTACATTGCAAAAACGTTCTAGACATGCTCTCTTCATTGCAAAAATGTTCTAGACATGCTCTCTTCTATAATGACAGGTCTAGTGATGGAGTACATTGCAAAAACGTTCTAGACATGCTCTCTTCATTGCAAAAATGTTCTAGACATGCTCTCTTCATTGCAAAAACGTTCTAGACATGCTCTCTTCTATAATGACAGGTCTAGTGATGGAGTACATTGCAAAAACGTTCTAGACATGCTCTCTTCATTGCAAAAATGTTCTAGACATGCTCTCTTCTATAATGACAGGTCTAGTGATGGAGTACATTGCAAAAACGTTCTAGACATGCTCTCTTCATTGCAAAAATGTTCTAGACATGCTCTCTTCTATAATGACAGGTCTAGTGATGGAGTACATTGCAAAAACGTTCTAGACATGCTCTCTTCATTGCAAAAATGTTCTAGACATGCTCTCTTCTATAATGACAGGTCTAGTGATGGAGTACATTGCAGAAACGTTCTAGACATGCTCTCTTCATTGCAAAAACGTTCTAGACATGCTCTCTTCTATAATGACAGGTCTAGTGATGGAGTACATTGCAAAAACGTTCTAGACATGCTCTCTTCATTGCAAAAATGTTCTAGACATGCTCTCTTCATTGCAAAAACGTTCTAGACATGCTCTCTTCTATAATGACAGGTCTAGTGATGGAGTACATTGCAAAAACGTTCTAGACATGCTCTCTTCATTGCAAAAATGTTCTAGACATGCTCTCTTCATTGCAAAAACGTTCTAGACATGCTCTCTTCTATAATGACAGGTCTAGTGATGGAGTACATTGCAAAAACGTTCTAGACATGCTCTCTTCATTGCAAAAATGTTCTAGACATGCTCTCTTCTATAATGACAGGTCTAGTGATGGAGTAGAGTAGTGATGTTCTGTTATTCGTTTCCTTATTTCCGGTTAACACTACATATTAAACTTCTTTCTGCAGAAATGGAAGAAGTTGTCAATAGTTAATTTCGCGAGTAACAACATTGAGAACATAGACTGGGCGATCCAGTTGGTGCCTCAACTGCAGCACCTGAGCCTGTCCTCCAACAAGCTGTCGGATCTGTGTGACATTTCTGCGCTGCACGAACTGAGGGTGCTCAACCTGTCTCTCAACAAGTTCTCCATCTGCGAGAACTGGCACGCCAAGATCGGCAACATCGTCGAACTGAACCTTTCTCAGAACCAAGTGGAATCACTTCTTGGCTTCTCCCGACTGTATTCACTGGAAAGCCTTGACTTGAGCTGCAATCTCGTCACCGATGTAGAAGAGGTGCAGCATATCTGCAAGCTACCATGTCTGGAGTATCTCTGGCTGACTGCGAACCCTGTGGCGACGACTATAGACTACAGAGTCAAGGTTTTAGAGCAGTTCAACGCGCGTATGACGGAAATCTGCCTGGACAATGAGAAGGCATCTGAAAAGGAACTTGATACAGCAAGGGTCCTGCAGGCTCTGCGAGTGGTCAAGGAAGGTAAGACGCCGAGCTTCCTGCAGACCACTAATACCAGTCATAACTTTAACAAGACTTGACAATGAGTATTTTGCACGGACTATTTTTTAGCGCAAGTAACATCCGTGGCCAGCTTTATTAAAAAAAAAAACCAGCAAGTTTCCTTTTTGGCTTTTGTATTTTAGATATTATCATCAATATATGAATAAATAAATGTTTGAATATAGTTAAATATAAAACATAGGTACACCCATAGACTTAGAATTTTTTTGCTATATCTATGGGTACACCTGTGTGCCACTATACTATTGTGTCTATAATGTGCTGAACACTACAAATGTATTTTAGATAATATGAGGACATACTTTTTATTATAGTTTTAAGATTTTAAACTGTTGATTTTTATATGATATGACTTGTTATACAATTTCAAAATGTGATATCAGAATAATAAATAAAACAGAAGTAGGTAATACAAAATATAATTATTGTAATAGGGGATCAGACTACTTTTTTTTATTTTTAAAATTGACCGAGTTATAAAGATTTGGAATTCAAGATTAGACAGAGAGGCACAATACCCACTTGTGACGTCATTTGTTAGTAACGCCAAATAATCTCCATACAAAAAATCGATTTTGAAAGAGACAGACATATTGAAACTTTAAAAAATCACTGTAAATTCGTTTTTCAACCGATTCTATTTTTTTCTTCGTGAATCGTCTGCTACTAATCTATATTTTAAAAATAATTAATAAAATATGGTAAATTTAGGAACAGTCCGATCCCCTATTTGGACAAGACGGTGTACGCACAGTGAGGAGGCCTTATGTATGATACATAGCAGTTTCTTCCTGGAAACTGAGTAGGTAGAAATGGATGACCAATAAATAAAATTATAGCAGAGTTCGGAATAAGTAGACTTCTAAATAAATAAATAAATAAAATCTTTATTGGCTAAAAACAAACAAAGTTAACAATAGTTGCACACTGATCCACTAGGATTCCCTGTGTTGTGGGATATCAGCCTCTTCCCGTTGGATGTGAACATTTATATTTGTCTATTATATTTATATCTTATATTTCATTTTAAAGAGCAAAGGTTAATGAATGAATGTGTGTGTGTGTGTGTGTTTGTGTATGTGTGTGACTATAATGTTCGTGTGTTTGAGTGTGTACAAAGTAGGATAATAATGTATTGTCAAAGTAAGTAGGTATATGTTATATATATTTTATATTTAGTTTGTCCGTTAGTTTTTTTCAAAATCATTTTAGTGTGTGTATTATTATGGTAATAGTTGATGTTCTTATTTAAGGATCTCCAACAGCTCTTCTGATTGCGCATCGCTAAGAGAGAGAAGCCATTTTTTAGTTTCTTTTTTGCAAAGGTTTCTAGAGAGCTGTACATAATTTTATTATATAAGTAAGGGCCTGTAAATTCAAAGGATCTTTTTGCAAACATTGTTTTGTTAGGCTTTGCTGCCCACTTCAGGTTACTTGCAGATCTGTTCGAGATAACATTACTTTGTAGCTTTGTAGCGTTTTATGAAATCTCAGCGCTAATAAAATAAATAGTTGACGAACTGTTAGAGTTTGACATTCTTTGTAGAGTAGGTTGGTAGGATATCGGCGTGGTTTTTCATACGCAACTTTCAGCACCGCTCTTTGAACTCTTATACATATTTATTATTACCACTTTATTATTATTATATTATTTATTATGACCGTTTTTTTAGGTACACAATGAAAACCAAGATTTACACACGGTTCCTCCATGTCATGTATTTATTTACCAAAAATTTGGGTTATTCCTATGATCCCATCGGCTCCCAAATGCTTCTGCCCCATAGGAGGCCGATGGAATTTTTTGTTCCATCTAACCCATACACAACAGACAAAGTTACGACTTATGTTTGAAATTAATCAAGCACTAATGAATTTCGCATGCATCTTCTATTTATCATCAATCAATTTTCTAAAGTTACAACCTTGAAATTTCCACGAAAAACTCAATTTTAGCGGTAATGAATGGCACCTCTATAATGAGGTCCCGGTGAAAATTTACCCATTCTGAACTCTGTAGTAAGTATAAAAATAAGAAACTCTCAACTACGTGTAATTCTCAATGATTCGTGCAATAACAATTATTAATAATTACAACGTGGAGATAACGCAAAACCCCTGTAGTGGCACTCATCCGATGATACTGAACAACTTTACCTATAAAACTATTAATAATATATTTGAGTACAAAATGTCAAGAATACATAAAGAATACATCAGTCAAATAACCCGCCCCTAACCGTTCCCGGTGCAAAGGTGCCCACAACGCTGGCAGCGTTACCTCGCTGGATCGCAATAGCCAACCTTTGCACCAGGAACCATCCGGAGCGAGAGTCATGTGTGCGTTCCTTTAACCTCTGCCCCAGTTCCGCTACCAAACGTTTAGCTTCAGCACCCCAACTGCCCATGGTCTCCACCGCTATCGGGACAAACAAATTGATCTGATCAGCTACCCGAGGCGTTCAGTTTCTTGGGCTGACCTACCGAGAGGTATTGCTTTATTCACACGTTTATATACATATACAATAGAACATACTATTTAGCGTCTATAATATTAAATAAGCACGCTGTAACGTGCCAAGTGGTTACCTATTGTGGTGACGTCATGATTTCATAGAAAACAAGCATGAGCGAATTTAGCCCTGCCACTATGCCCTCCGTAGTGGGTAAGCACGTTGCCTGCGTATAGGCCGAAGGTCGTGGGTTCTTTTCCCGCCGGAAGGTTTACGTTTTGGTTGTTTTCTATCAAAATTATTAAATAAGTACCTTGTGGTATAAAAAGTATACAGTAGCATCCTTGTTATGAAATATATTACCTACGTATAACTGATACTTAGGACCTTTTTACGGCGTTCAAATTACAAAGGTTTGTATACAACTGTATATCATAAAAAATGTTATGTTCATGAATATTGTGTGTTGGTAGTATGATAATTATTATTCTCCTAAAGTATTAACTTTTTGTGATGTAACGTAATGACTTGTAAAGAATTTGATTACCTACTCTTAAATTATTATTATTAAACCTATATTAATGTACCTAAGTAATTATGTAATCTAAATCTATTAAGGCCGATTTACATTATCTTAGTCTTTAGGAGAGTATTTTAGTACAACTTGAAAGGCAAGTTCAAGTAAAGTAGAACCGTACTAAAGCAAGTAGCGTTTACATGTTTCAACTGAAGTACTATCCTAAAGCACTCTGCTAAACACTAAGATAATGTAAATCGGGCTTTATGTATAAGTATTAAAATAAATTAGTCGGTAAGTAAATAGTGAGTTTTTATTTCTCAAGCCTTTTCCCACTTCTTATGAGTCATTATTTTTTAGTTCAATGTCAAATTTCACTAAAGAACTGACTGTTATTTATTTAACATTTAAAAGCACACACACAATAAAATCACAAAAATAGTACATCCTGTCAATATTATAAATGCGAATGTTTGGATGTTTGTTGCCGAATCACGCTTGAACCACTGGACGGATCTAGATGAAACTTGGCAGGTTAGTCGGCGGTTAGTTGTGCCGGTGAGTGTACGCTAAACGAAAGTTTGTCCATGGTTGGTCGGCACTTCGTTCACTACTCGAATTGTTCTTGTAATTTGTAACTTGTAGCTTCGTGAAACGGCCCCCTGTGATTGTCCACGTATGCACAATCGACACGATACAATCTGCTGTACGGTCGGTGACAGAGACAGATGGCACAGATGCGCCTGTGCGTACTTTGCTGTATCAGGTAATTTTGTAACCGAAAGTACAACACAACGGAAAGGGATGCAGAAGGATAAGGTAAAGAAGAGCTTGTTTTTCTTTCTTCTTCATCACGTGGGTTGTATGTAAGGTCGGTCGCTCGGTCACCTATACAGACTAATTGGAATTGGAACTAAGAGATCAAATCTGTAGAACGATCCTCCTTGAAGCTGTGCTGAAGAATTGTATTGCTACATGGCTACTGAAAATAAAAACGCCATAATACAGCCATGCGCCCCCACCTGCCTCGGTAGGTGGCCGCATACGCGTTTGGTAACAGCGCACCTACGACGTATAGGGGCCGCGCAGTCATATAGAAAATTATTGCACCTACGAGGCGGGTTTATGCGCACGGCAGTCTAAACACGCTCCACCTACGTCGTAGGTGCATAGCAGGCGTCGTGTAGCACTACCGAGTAGAGATTAGAAGATCTTGGAAAACCAAGAAAGAATGGAAATCTGATAATTTGCAACATTGCTAACGTGGTCTTCCTTATTCTCTCGACTCTCCAGGCCGTCGAAATTTTTATAAGACTGGGATCGGAATACACCACACGCGTTAACTAAGTAACGCGTAGTATTATATTAATTTTGTGACAACGCATAAAACCTCTCGAGTAGTTCAGACCATAAAACTGAATAATACAATTTTAATTTGACGGTTGCGTACCGACCTCAAAAGGCAAAGGAAACTTACTCCGGAAAAGCATTTTAGAAATAATTTGCGTCTGCCTGAACTGAGAAACGAACCTACCACACATAAAAAATGTCCTTTCTGTATGATAAAAGGCTCAATATAACGGAGAAACTCGTACTTCTTCTAATTATTACTATTACCAAAATTTCTAGAACTTTTCGTTCGGAAAAACACGCTCTCATGATCTTATAAACCTGATTCATAACGAGCACTAGATTTTTTTATGATATCAGTCTTGGAATCTAGAATTTCCACTGCACTTGAAAAAAACTATTTATAAAAGAGCTAAGTACGTTACGTTGTTTTCAAGATTATTCGTACCAAAATCTAAGAACCGTAGTCAGTTCGGCGCTACCCACGCTCACTTAGTCGACTGCAGTTCCGTTGTTTATAACTCGATTTCAATTAAGTATTTAAGGTTTATTAGAAAGCTGATAAATGTAACTATATTTTTGATAATAAGTTAAATTTCCATAACCCTAACGGTTTCCGAGTTTCTCACATGATAAAAAATGTTTGATTTTACAAAATGTATATTTTTGAAAATATTTCATTTGGTTTTAGGTTTACATTATTGAGTAATAATGAATAATAATGAATAAAATAAAGTTCATTTAATTATCTTTCATTTGAGACCCTGTTTGAGTAAATCGGCCCAGTAGTTATCTAAACATAGCGTAAATAGAATAGGCCCGGCCGCCATCTTTGTGACGTCATAACTACTTGCTCCACCATTTTAGAAAGCGACAACATACGTTCATACACATACACAAATACTAAACGGGTTTTGAAATCCGGTAGCTACCTGCTTGTCTTGTTAATCCAGCTTCTTTTTTTATTAAATGTCAAAACACTAGTATGGAAAATCAAGGCAGATAACAACATGTGACGTCACGCAGTGTTATGATCGTGTCTTATAATTTTTATTATTTATTGTGATTGTAAATTTGTAAATAGGGCTAAATTTGTCATAGGCTTGGTTGATATGTATAATTCTTTAGTCTAAGTAGTATAGGATTACAAATTTTTAACACAGGCAACTACCCAGTGTTTTTGGTTTTACTATGTTTTTAAGTTTTGTTCAGTTATTTGTTAGGCTGGGTATAAATTAATTTAAATTTTACAAGAAAGACCGAAAGGTGACCGACCCATCTTACGTGTGGGGCCAGTCTGAAAACCAGCGCTAGGCATACTTGTATGTCAAGCATTTTGCTGAGACTGGTAGCTTTTGCCCAACTTGTTCCTACCTAGTATTGTATTTATAATTGTTCTGTTTTTGTGAAGGCAATAATTTTTTTTTTATTAGACAGAAGCAATCATATACGCAGGATCATACATATTATCGTACACAGTATGGTGAATGAAGAAATCAAACGCAAAATGTGGTCTGTAGGTAGAGTAACATAGCCTACCTTTCTTTTGAATTTGTTGAGAAGTTTATTTCTAAGAGGCTTTGTACTCGTATTTGTATGTTTTCTTCAAGAGAAGCGAACTCTCGGAAACTTTTGCAACGTTTTCGAATTCAAACAAGAGGGTGAAGCAGTATAAATGTCAGTGAATAAGTATATAAGCAACTTTATCGCAATTGTGGAAAATGTTGAAATTTTATAAAAATACATCCATCAATTCACTGACATTTTTATTGCTTCACCCTCTTATTTGAATTCGAAAACATTGCAAAAGTTTCCGAGAGTTCGAGCTTGAGCGAAATTTTATTGATTTTTTATTTAGATCCTAGCGCTCTGCATGCAGTTTCGCTGTTTATTGTATAGTGCATTTGCAACAAGGATGAAAATAACTTGAGCCCCGGCTAAGGCCCGGTTTCCACCAAAGCGGAGAGGAGAGATGTTTTGAGATGTGCTGCGAAGCTGGCAGGCTATTTCCACCAAAGCGGAGGAGATGTGAGCTGTGCTGTGCGTAGCGGCGAAGCGCAGGCAGAAGGCAGCGGGGCGGGGAGCGGGAGCGCGGCTACACACATCTTAGCTCGGCCGCGCCCCGCTTGCTATAGAAAAATTAGACATCTCTCCGCTCCGCTTGATCCATTTCCACTGAAGCTAAGCGGAGAGGAGATGTGGAAATAACGAAATCTGATTGATTGGTTATTCAAACACATCTCCTCTCCTCTCCGCTTTGGTGGAAACCAGGCCTTAGCCTCGGCTAGGATAAAGTCTGGTCGCAAAAAATACAGTGGAACTGACTCAACCAGATAAGTACATAATATTATTAGCATTGATATACCTTTTTACCTTCGCCAACAACCTGTTAAACAGTTTGGCGAATACATGAATTGTAAAGATCCTGTGTACTGTATTTAAATAAATATATATATATATATATTAATAAAAACCTAGTATATAAATTATTATTAGATATATAGATACGAAAAAGATAATACACGATACGATAGTATACCTATAAAATATCACCGTTTCTTTTCTAATCAAATCGTCAAACGTGAACAAAGTTTACTTTGTACAAGGCTTTTGTAAAAACTTAGATTTGAAGGTGATATAAGATGACATCACAAAGGTCGAATGGGTCATTTGAATTTTTGGATTTTTTAATCTTAACTTTTTTCCGTTCATCGTCATCGTGTGGGTTGTAAGGTCGACAACCGACCTCACAGACCCTGGTGTCAGTATTATAGAGCCGCCTGATTTGGCCCATGTAACAACTAAATAGTACCGTTGGTCCCGGTTGGCCGGTGCCGGTGGTACGGTTTAACTATTTTTTTATTAATTTAATAGAAGAAAAATACGCATATTTTTGAATAACCGGGCAGACGGATAAAATAAAATAATATAATAAATATAATTTCGTTTTCTTTGCCCAGGAATCATCCCTATTGATAAAAAAATCCAAGAAGAAATTCCAGCAAATCTTATTAGCGTGCTCGGAAAAATATCGAACTGAACAATAAAGCTTCAAAAACCGATTACATTTAAAATTGAAAAGACATTTGTAGGTCTAAGTTTCCCGTCACCGACTTTGGCGACTTGGTCTCGGCTAAAAACAATTTAAGTACGCCATTTGACATTTCTAAGAACAATCCGAGCTTAGTTATCGTCTCTGAACGTCGCCCTGAGTTAGAGGACCATCATTTTGAGGAAACCTGCCTGGCACTTTGCTGGCACAACCTGTAAAGCACTATTTCTTCTTTATATCAGCATAGCACAGAATAATATGGCCCCGTAGTAGCCTAGTTGGTAGTACGCCTGCCTACGAAGCACAGGGTCGCGGGTTCGAATCCCGCCCAGGGCAAACATTCGTGTGATGAGCACTTTGTGTCTGGATGTTGTTTATCTATATATGTATGTATTTAAGTAATGTGTTAGGTATGTGTTCATACCTATACGTCTCAGCCTCGTTGGTTATTGCTGGCAGTAAATACTTTTAGAATCGTCGGGTTTATTTGAATTTAGAAAAAACAAATATACTTGGAATGCTCAAGAGCTGATTCTATTGTAGACTGTCTTTGAGTAAACTGATGTCGTAATAAAACATTATAAATAAATCACTTCAGTCTTATACACGTTTTGATTCTTTAATTATTTTAATAGTTCGAGTCGAGATTCAATGTATGACATAATGACAATACATTATACAATCAATTTGATGTGACAGATTTGCGAAATGTTTATGTCTATTATATATTTTATGTGGCCAGGATTGGTATATTTCAAGTGATCAGAGTTGTGTGGATGGTAACAAATTATATTAAAATAAATATTCCCGACGAACCAATTAATTAGTTGTGTCGTTGGGAAATAAAAATAGTTGATCAGTTTTAGTTGGTTGGTTCAGTTGGTCGGAGTGGAATAAGGGTTTTATCAACTGTCTGATACCCATAGTACAAGCTTTGCTTAGTTTTTGGATCAAATGGCCGTGTGTGAGAAATGTCTCCACATATTCAGTTATTATTATAAATAATAACTGAAAAAATGTGAAATTAATACAAATTAATTAATATTTTATGAATTTTATTAAGATTTCAATAATATTATCATTGAAACTATTTTAAATAGTTACTACATGATAAAACATGTTTAAATTATTTTTAAATGCACTAGAATAAAACGTTAGCTGTTTCATACTTTGTCACGATTCGTAGGTCACGAAACTATATGTGTCTGAAAAACATTTTAACTAAACGGATTGGACAAAATAACTTGTTACAATTGCACATAAACACTAATAAAACACTATTACAAAAAGGGAAATTGAGCACGAATTGACGGCCTTATTGCTAAGGTTAGGTTTGAAGGGGGGTTTAATTCCTTCGACTAGCATTTTCTGCGGCCTTGTAATAATTTCACTGTTGATTAGGGTTGACGATCTTACCACTACTTATAGTGAAAGGAGACGGCACGGAGTGCAGCGAAGAACGACGCAAGCATGCATAATATAATTTATTCAAATCACAGCTTGCCGCCTCATGTTACAATAACCACTGTAGAGGGAAAATACTGCAATTAAAATCCATACTACGACTAATCTAAACAAGAGACGTTTAGACAATAAATATTTACAAAACAAATACAAATCTCACTGAAAAATATTGATTCACATCACGAATTATTTTCTATAGTGCTACAAAAGTTTTGGCATCAGCCATCATCACTTACAGTAAATGTTGACTATAATAAACTTATACGCTAATTTATTTCAATAACAAAGAACCTATAAATTACTTACACATATCAATTACACCCATTCTCAAAACGACTATAAACTTATATCAAAAGTAGCCAAGACATAAAACTAGGTAGCTACAGGTTTTTGTTGATTATGTGATCAAATGAGAATAGCGTCTACACCTGGAATGTTAAAGTTTATACAGTGCGAAACGCAGAACAGTCGAGCCGCTCAAGGTGAGTTTGACTTCGGTAAGTAAGCTTACCGTCGACTGTTGAGTGGTTAAAACAGCCGGCTATTGCAGGTAGTGTTCTTTGGTTAGAAAAACCCGTTCACTGGACGATTTAAAAACTTTACCCAGTAATTACACCATTAAAAGTAAATATTTACCGAGCACCACAAACTTGAAGGTTCATAAGTGTCCCTTAAAAATTGCTATAAATAACACCGTTTTAACTATTTCTCAGAAAAAATACTGATTTTGCACCCTTTGGTCTGATTGCACTACAAAATACATACAGAGTGGGAAAGGTCAGACATGCTACACGGTTCTAGCGAATGGGAACCTCGCGGGACAAAGAAATTCTACTCACAATCTATCTTTGTTTTGATTGAGTTGTATTTCATCAACAGCTCATATACGTCCCCACCGAGAGGCTCGAGCCTACCCTGAGTTGTATTTAAATAATTTTTTATGTTAAACAGACAAAGGGAGCAGAGCGATGACAGTTTTATTTTTGTTAACTTACGACAGGAAGGTAATGACTTTGTTTTTTTTTTCAAGTGGAAATAATCAGGGATAATTTGCAATACAATTAAATACTACCCTTTTTCTAATGTCAGTCATGCACATTTATTTACCGGTGTAGAACTATTAGCCGTCTGTGGCTAGACATAACGATGTTTTTTTTTTAAAAAAGAGATGCTTGAATGAACAACCTTACATTCGATATACAAACGTGACGATATGTAATTGAATTATAATGCCATATTTAATTGAAAAAGTAGGTACTGCTAACCTTTCATTTAATACCTAAAAACACATTTTGAAATGTGTTAATGTCAGTAATGCCTCAAATCTAAACGATTATAAATAACACATAGCTCATGATTAAATTAAATTAACACACTGTAAATATTGTCAATACAATTTGTAATATCATGTAATACTTAGATATTATAACTAGCATCTTAGTATTAGTGAATCCACTGCTGTTTTACTATCTATATTTTAATAAAATATGTATTTTCGCGATTATTATGTGTGATCTTGCGTAATCGTCGTCGGTGCCGACATGTTTCTGTCATTTTGTATGCAATTTTAGGTAACAAGTGGTTGGTCAATGAGCGCTTTTCCTTCTTTTTATTTAATGAATGAATGAATGAATGAATGAATATACTTTTCACTTCTCATGCTTTGAAAGTGCTTATTTGTGCAGGATAAAGGCTGCACAAAATCGAATTTTGTACACAAGTGCATTAACGTATCTACTCATAAATGTATCTATATTAAGGCAAAGAAAATGAGCCATACAGCCAAACACAATAAGAAGTTCATAGAAAGAATTTGTTATTTTATAATATTTGCTTTAATTTATTTACCTTATGTGTTTTTAAGACATAAAAGATATTAAAATTTAAATTCCAGTACGGTAGATTATTTAATTAATTTAAGAAAATTATTATTACAAAATTAATTTAATAGCAGGCCGTATAGGTCTGCAGCCCAAGCTAATATCAATGTCGTAAGATTTAAAAAAATAAAGCGGCGGGAAACAGCTCTTGTTTTCGTGCGTTTATTAATTTCTTCAATTTGCTATAATTGTTAAAAAGGTCCAGTGAAGAAGAGGATTTAACACTCTCTCCTAATACGCTTATGGAAATTAATGCACAGAGAGTTGTGCAACAAATATTACCGCCAAAGTCTCGGGAAAAATATCTCAAAGTTTACGATAATTTTGTAAATTGGTTAATTAAAGAAATGTTATGTTATACTACTGTTTTATTTCCTCGCAATCGAATTGAAAAGAAGAGTTTATAACTCGTCCACAAAACCATTTTATCCTCGACATTACTATCAGCCCTCACCTTCGGCTCGGGCTGCTAAAAGTCTCGGATAAAAATGGTTCGTTTTGTGCACTTGTTGTAAAATCTACTATTATTGTACACATAGACATAATAAATGACAGAGTGTAAGTAAGAATAGGTAGTCATGTACAGTTAGGCGTCCTTATTGCTTCATATAAATTTCTTCCAGGCAACCTTTGGGGTACAGGAGACTACTAAAGTAACGCGGAATAGTGCAAGTATACCGTACCGTATAAATTGTATTTGTATTTTATTGTATTTTAGTTCTTTATAATTAAAGAACTCTATTATTATTATTCTACTTTATTTTTCTCTTTCTTTATTGTATTTAAGATTTTGGTAAAAAGCTGTCTTTTATTATACGATTTTATGGATCGGATCTGATCGATTTTACCGGTTCTGGGTACAGAGTAGCTAAGCAATTATGGCATATTAGCAGTCTTTTAAAAAACAGCTAGCTCTCTCCTCGATATTAGGAAAGAAACCCTATTAATTTCTAATCTTTAATTACATTTACTACTAAACACTTTTAATTAAAAACGATTAATTATAAATATTAAAACTAGTTATAATTGACCTCTATCTTATTAGACAAAAATCGTAGTAAAGCCTTTTTCAAAATAGTTTACTAGCGCCGTAGGATTAAAGGAAAAACGCCCATTCACGCGGCCTCAAATTGAATATAATATTGATTTCTTATAATATCAAACGGCCTTTGGTAGCTTTGTCTATTTCGTATTGCAGCGCTTGTTCGCTACGAGGTCATTCATTGGTAAATTCTACTTATCTCATCTCCCCCTCTTCACATCTCTTTAAACGTGCCTTTACATAGGATGTGCAGTACATTACAAAAGAGTAAACTTTAAATAATGATGGAACTAAATTCTTTGACAAAGGCAACACTAGATAAACCGGCAGAGACTGGTAATGAACTACTGGTAATGGGTCTGACCGACGATTTTAGACGAAAATGCTAAAATGTTCTATAAAAAATTACAAAAAATACTGTTTTTAATTTATTTTTTAAAATGACTAGTTATTAACGATTAAAGTGCACACTTCCGCACGAGGCGAGTGGTAGCTGTGACGTCATATATGCTGGCGGCGTTGCGTGCATATGACGTCAATACTGCATGCATATGACGTCACACGCTCGGAACTTCTCACGGTCGTAACTTTGATAATATTGTGCATGTATTGAAGTGAAATAAAAAGTAATGTACATGATATAAACTTTAATATAAGGTATGTTTTAATGTGAAATAAGAACCTATCGGTGTTCTCCATAGCTGAAAAATCAACAAGTGTTGCCAACAGAGCCCAGTCATTTGACTGGGCTTAAGAAGCGCTTCTTTTTAAAAAGAAGTGTAATGTGTTCAGGGTTCATGTATGTATGTGAGTTTCTTTATTCCACCATAACTTCAGAACCAGAACAGATTTAGACGTTAGGATCCTTACATTAGCCCGAAAGGGAAGCAACACTGGCTATAAATTGTTAGGCACGGCAGTCGTGTTTTTAATTTTGAGACAACTATTTATTACATTTGTGAAAAATCAAAGCAAATAGAATATGGCGTGATCCTACTGTTCCTCGTAGTTTGCTTTTTTGTGTTTGTTTGAAATCTTGTACAGTCAGCTGACGAATTAGCTGACCCCGCCCGCTCGGAACCGGTGAGATTTTCTCAGGTGATTATTTCTATTTTTACATAACATTTTAAATACTCGTACAGTTTATTAACCTGCACAATTATACGAAATTTCATGATAAAGCAAAAACAATTACCCAAAAAAACTTCATCGGTTTCGAGTGGGAGGGGTCAGTTAATTCGTCAGCTGACTGTACTACGTATATACAATTTCCAGCAAGCTTGGTTTAGCCAGCAGGTTTGGTTTATACGAATAACTGGCCGGTCTCTTCCTAGATAGTTCAAAATTGTTTGTATTTGGTACAGTCAACTACCTACTTAACTTCGTACAGCAGCGCCCTAATTTTTTGTCTACTATTTGTGGCGTGGTAGTGTCTAGACGCAGATGTCGAGTTATTTAGACACAAATATAGTGTTGTCTAGATGCAGATGTGTCACAGATGTATTGTTGTCTAGACGCAGATGTAGTATTGTCTAGACGCAGAATTAGTGTTGTCTTGACGCAGATGTCGAGTTAACGATGCAAAAGAGTAGATAAAAAAGCAGGGCCCTGAACGGAGTTAATTGGCAAAACTACAAATTTTTGAACCAATCACTGCCGGTTTATCTAGTGCTATCATAAGTAGTATAGAATTTAGTTCCATCATTATTTAACTTCTACTGTTTTATGTCGCAGTATAAACACAGATGTGTCGATACACAGATATATCAACAGACGCAGATGTCATGTCGACAGACTTAATGTTGTCTAGTCGCAGATATATCGACAGACGCACATGTAGTGTTGTCAGACGGAGATGTCGTGTTGCAGGGCCTGTTCCCGCGTGAGCTCGTGCAGCGGCGCCCGGCAGCGTAGCCCGCGCGCCGTGGGGCGGAGCGCCGGGTCCTCGCTCAGCATCAGGTTTACCACCTCCACCTAAACACATACAACCATCAAAACAATACAATAAGACTTTAAATAAGTTCACAATAAAAGCTTTGCGTCGTCTTTTTTTGATGGAGTCTGTATTTCCGACTTGTCGTATAAATTACCTATATATTTCATCCATATGAAATAAAATTTTCACCTCTCCACCGCGGTTTGCTTTTAATGCCTGAAAATAGGGCCGAAATCGCTTATTCATTTCTAGACATGCAAACCATTCTCATGTCTAGAGAGGAAAATTAAATTGAATTTCGAACATTATCTTACACAGGAAAAAAGTTTTCATATATCCACGCGTAAAATAATTGACGAGTGCCATTTTTTTTTATTGCGTGTGTTCCGAATCAAACTGTCAGAGCCGTCAGCAGCGATCAGAAAACCAAAAGATTGTATGGGTTTCGCCTGTCTTTGAGTGCGCTAAAATCGATCGGAACGCAGGGATAGGTTTTCATACAATTTTGGAAAGCAACCTAAAAAAAAAATGAAAGTAAAATAAAGTAATTAAATCTCAACTTATAGAATTATATCGAAAATAAGAGAACTCTTGTACATTTTTAAGTACCAATATTTAAGTAGGTAAGTAAATAGTTAATGATTTTCTTGCCGGAACAGGTGAAAAATAATGTGTTGGGTTTGAGAGCCTCAGGAGTCTATTTTTCGTATGCTCTGGGTTCAGTTCTCTGAGGAAAAATCAACATTCTTCTCTTATCTAACAAATAACTATTGTCTATTATCAATATTCCTCATATCTGAAAATTGACGTAGTTTAAGGGGAAAAACTTAAACGGAAAAAGATAACTTCTGAATGTAGGCATTAATTTAGACAGGAAACTAAAAGGATTAACAATAAAATGTTTTGTAAAACAGCGTGAACCGAAATGTTCGATTGTAGATTTTAGTTCTAAACTTTATCGCTCGAGGCTCTGCGTATCATAACAACAATAATGCCGTCCAAAACTCATTATTCCAAAATTGCTAGATATACAAAAGAAGAACCAAAAACACAAATCGATCATAGCTTACAGACTGACAGTGTTGCCAATGCCAAATTAAAACTTATTCTTCTTCTTTTTCATCGTGTGGGTTAGTAAGGTCGACAACCAATTGTTTGTTATTAAAATCACGACAAAAACCACTTACAACAGCTTTTGGTTGCTAGTCAACGGTGTTTTAGTAAACATTAATTCTTTCCCTTGAACCAGAACAGACTAAAAAGTTTTTTTTTTACCTTTTTTCAAATCGATGAAGAATAAGTGTTCAAGGGACGAGTGAATACCCCTCAGTTTAAAGAGCGGCAGACATTGACGGTCGTAATACTAGAAATACCATATCTGGTTAATCATCACTGTAGGTAGATGGGTAAGGCTACAGCCTTTTTTTGATTTTGGAGATTTTGCCACTTTTTGAAGTAGTTGGTTGTCTCCAATGTTCAAAGTTTAATAAAAAAATATATACTGTAATGCGTGTTTCAATAATTCATTAAATCATTCAAGTTAGCACTTCATTTGTGGGGCTCTGTGTGCGCTGCTATACCTAAAAAAATACCTGATGAGATCTTAGTTTTACCAGAAAAAAGGTGCACGAATTGTGTAAAACGGACGCTTTGTAATAAAGGTTACTATAAATTAGACGAGGATTTAAATGACAAAGAGGCTTGGTGTTCGGATGGCCCAGCATGTGCACGGCACAGGAACTAGCTTTCCGCCCGCGGTTTCACCCGCGTTAAATGAGTTTTCCTGTGGGAATTAAGTTTTTTCCCGCGGTAACAAGTAGCCTATGTCCTATTCCAGTGCGTAACCTGTATGTGTACTAAGTTTCATCCCGATCCGTCCAGTGGTTCAAGCGTGATTCGGCAACAAACATCCAAACTTTCGCATTTATAATATTAGTATTGACTTGTGTATTGACTATTGTAAACAATATTAAAACAAAAGTACAGAAGATACGAGTCCTGTGGAGTTTTTTTTGGGTGAACGTGCCAACTAGGGACAAACTTCTTTTGTATTTTAACCAGCTAGCTTTAACGTGGAAAAATGATTTTGTTAAATCTTACTTCGAAAAAAGACATTTTTATCTTTATATTTTATGTTATCTTATCTAACTGACCTCGAGCGGATGTTTATCTTTGAAGGCGGGCGGGTAGACGCCGGCGCGGGCCGCCTTGAGACACAACACGCGTTCGGTATCGGTGGAGCACGGGTGGTAGAGCTCGAACAGGATCAGCCCCATCGAGTAGATGTCCACCTTGAACCCGTACTTCTGCCCGCGACGCTGCTCCGGCGACATGTACAACTCTGTGCCTGTGGAATAACATTTGACTCATCAACAGCTCGTACGCTGGACGACCAATGTGTATTGTTGCACATTGATCAGTGACGAAAAAAGTTATAAGTACGCGAATCGACCAATCTGGAATTGTATTTCGGATTCCTATTTTATGACTGTCATCGTCATTGGTAATGCGTATTGGTCATTTTCTTTTCTGCAGAACTGACGAAGCATACAATTTTCTAATCTCTGCTCTTAGAATCTCTAATTCCATCCGAACCCGTACTTCTGCCCGCGACGCTGCCCCGGCGACATGTACAACTCTCTGTGCCTATGGAATGAGATTTGACTCTCATCAACGGCTCGATTAAGACCTAAGCTAAATGCGGATTGGTCGACTTCACGCACAACCTTTAAATTTCTTTGTAGGAGTGTGCATGTTTCCATAACCTAAGGATGGAAAGATTCGAGTTTTGAGGTTACTTACATGAACTTACATCTTACTTTGGGGTCATTATTCAGCGCATAAAGATGAAAAAAAATGTGATCCTAAATGTGAGCGATTGAACAGTAAAACGTCAAAAATACAACTAATATATTTTAGGAACAACGAGCTTAGCGTGCGCACGGCGTTCACGCTGTATACACGCCAGCCGCATTGGTAAAACGCGACGCTCACGCCGCATTACCGCGTGTCGGGAACGTCGTTCACACGCTCGAGGAATGCACACTGCACGCTCAATGTGGGATCAGCCTAAGAGATACATCAAATTAATGTAATGTGATGGTATTATATCAATCTTCTAAGGTAACTGGAGCTCAAGTCGGTGAGCTCCACCGGTTGGTCGTGATGTCATCGGGCGCGTCATCATCCCCGTCACGCATGGTGGTGACCAGGCCGAAGTCGCCGACTTATATCTATGACGGTTCTATACGTCATCACTGGAGCCCTATCCCTGGCACATATCTATCTCCTAACATAACTGGAGCTCACCGACTCGGTTGGTGTGGGCGATCTGCGTGATGTCATCTGGCGCGTCATCATCCCCGTCGCGCATGGTGGTGACCAGGCCGAAGTCGCCGACTTTGACGCGGCCATCTGGCGCGAACAGAATGTTGGACGGCTTCAGGTCGCGGTGGATCAGACCCGCGCGGTGCACGTACTCCACGGCTGACACTATCTGGCTGAACAGCGATTTCACCTGAAAGATTATTCAAATGGGGTTAAAAACTGAAAACTAAATGGCGCCACGTTGAGTGTTCCAAAGATGTTGATTGATAAAACAAATGTCAGATAGATTTGTTGACGTTTTACTGTCCAGTCGCACACATTTAGGAACACTCAAGCGGCGCCATTAGGTTCTAGTTTATATCCCCATTGTTAGTTTTTCTTTTGTGTTGGCACACTTTAGCTGCCGTCTTTAGATTAAAAGGCTACAAAAAAAAAAACATAAATATTTGTAATTCTAAATAATGAAAAACTAAGCTATTTATTAACTAATACGAATTTTTAACTTAGTAGCGTGCGCATTTAATATTTTAAACACGATTATTTTATTGTTTATATCAGACTCACTAATTATCTTTCTTATTAATTCGCTAGGTGTTTTATTGACATTTTCTAATAGTTTTTGTGAGTGGGTTATACATGAACGCTTGTTGGCCGTGTGTTGTACTTGTATGTACAACTCTGTGTCTGTAGAATAACATTTGACTCGTCAACAGCAGCACAAGTACGCGAAACGACCAATCTGGAATTGTTTTTCGGCTTCCTATTTTATGATCATCGTCATTGGTTAATATGCGTATTATAGTTGGGTTATTATAGGATGAGTTCTGACAGCTGCAAAATTTTTCATACGACGTTAACAACTTCTTTTTATAATATTCAGCTTAAAAACCATAATAGCTAAAATTTTAAAACAAAGTAACATCAGCTCTTATTTTATCACAGTATGTAATTTTACTTAATACCTGGGCTGATTGATAACTGGCCGAAACGACGAACTTAAAAAAATGATACGCAAAAAAAATATTACATCATATTTTGGCATCTTTTTGAAAATAGAACGCCAAATTTGAATTTAATCGAACTGGTGGAATTTGTTTGATAGGACGTAGAACTTTCTCTGTCGTAAATTTTCTTAACAATGGAAAGAAACGAAATTCGTGCGGTGATAAAGTTTTACGTTTTAAAACAGAAAACAGCAACCCAGATTAAAACCAAGCTGTTTGTTTTAGGTAATTCTGCTCCTGCATTGAGTACAATTCACACCTGGGTAACTGATTTTAAACGTGGAAGACAGAGCTGCGAAGACGCCCACAGGTCTGGCCGTCCAAATGAAGTCACGAATCCGGACATGATCAAAAAAATTCACAAAATTGTATTGAATGATCGGCGCTTGAAGTTGCGAGAGATAGCAGAGATGGTGAGCATTTCACCTAAACACGTTTTTAATATTTTGCACCAACATTTGGGAATGAAAAAGCATTGCGCGCGATGGGTGCCGCGTTTGCTCACTGTTGACCAAAAGCAACGTCGAGTGGACGATTCATCGGAGTGTTTGGCGCTGTTTAACCGAGATCCTAACGAGTTTTCGCGGCGTTATGTAACAGTCGATGAAACCTGGATACATCATTATACTCCCGAGACAAAAGAACAATCTAAGCAGTGGACTGAGAGCGGAAGACCTGCGCCGAAGAAAGCAAAAACGGTTTTGTCGGCCGGCAAAGTGATGGCGACTGTTTTTTGGGATGCTCGAGGGATTATTTTAGTGGATTATCTGCAAAAAGGAAAAACAATAAATGGAGAGTACTACGCAAGCTTGCTGCAGAAATTAAGTGAAGAAATCCAGAAAAAACGACCACATTTGGCCAAGAAAAAAGTTTTGTTCCACCATGACAACGCACCTGCACACACGTCAATGGTTGCAGTCGCCAAACTCCATGAATTGCGGTTCGAATTGCTACCGCATCCACCCTATTCCCCGGATCTGGCCCCGTGTGACTTCCACTTATTCCCAAACCTGAAGAAATGGTTAGGTGGCCAGAGATTTTCATCAAATGAAGAAGTCATTGTTGCCGTGGACGAGTATTTTGAGGGGTTGGAGAAAACATTTTATCAAACTAGTGTAACGGCATTGGAGAAGCGCTGGACTAAATGCATCGAGGTAGAAGGAAACTACGTTGAGAAATAAATTTATTTTAAATAGATTTTTAAAGTTTTTCTTTGTCGTTTCGGAAACTTATCAATCAGCCCTCGTAAATAAATAAATAAACGAAATAAAATTAAAAAGTTTTTAAAATTTTAATCTGTCAGAGCTCATCCTATAGTAACCCAAGTATAGTCGTGTTCCTTTCTGCAGAATTTAGTATCTAAGGATGACAGTTGGCTTCTACCACTATTATAATATTCTGTGCCACTACATACAGCAGGCGCGTTTTGAATGCCTACTACTTCATGCCCTGGCAAGTGCAATGTACGCCATGCTATACGGAGTGGCCAATTTAGATTTAGAGAAGACATAGAAAGATCTGTCCTAAGGAACCATAACATCGATTTTTTGACAAGAAAAACAGCATTCGTAGTTATGTTAATGATTCGTAGATTAAAAAAAAACTCTTACCTAATTCGGGAATCAAATCCAAGTATTGAAGAAATAAACTTACAATATTTATATTGAATATACAATACATTTTAATCATTTTAGGTACATAATATCATAATTTATAATAAAATTTACTACTTATGACCTAACCGCTTTGAAGTTGCAGTTCAGAATTGTAGTGACAATATCCAGAGGTCATTATTTTACACATTCTTAAACAATAGTTTCGGAGTTATTTGGGTCCCACTATTTACGGACATGTTTCTGAAAATAAAGGATTTTCTCAGAAACATGGCAGTAAATAGTGGGACCCGAATAACTTTGAAACTACTTGTCCAAAAACTGGGCCTTTTATATTATTAAGTTACAAATTTAACAGACTTTAATTGCGTATTTTTATTTTTTCAAAATAATCAAAATAAAAAAACGACATGTTTCTGAGAAAAAAACGTGGCTTTATGAGAATGATCCTCTAAGAAACGTGGTCATTTTCTCAGAAACATGGCACAGGGAATTCTTGGCAACCTCGTTTCTGAGGCCATGTTTCTGAGGACAAAGACTTATTTTGCGGTTTAGGAAAAAACAATTCCATTAAATTTAAAACAATATTGCCTAATAGTTGAAGGATACCAACAGTAATAATTTGTCAAAATAACAAATAACTTCTATTACTATAAACTTGTTAAACTCGTACCACGTGTCTGATAATTGCACTGAATAAAAACGTGGCTGTGATGGATTCACCTTCGCCAATGGATTTTGAACCGCAAGCAGCACGCCCTTCCCATACGATGTCAGTGACGGTACTGAGTGCTACCGGCAGGTGCATGAATGAGATAGCTATCTCTCACCGTTTGCGACAGAGAAGCAGTGGAATACGAACACGATAATCTGAGACTTACTCACGGCTCACTACTTGAGATTGGATTTATAGAAAAATCTTGGCAGGTACTGATATAAAAAACCAAGTTAGGGATAGAAAACGTAATTACTTACGCAATACAAAACTTTAATAAGTCACAACAATAAAGATTTAGATTTTTCGAGCAACTTTGTGCCATAAAGTTGCAAAGTTCCTCACCATGTTTCTTAGAGATAGCATGTTTGACAGGCATTTTACAGAAAACTTAACATATTCAAAAGATTTAAAGTTTGACTATATGTAAAAAGTGTATAGTTTTCGAACTGTATACATTTTATATATGCTTTTCTCAGCGGAAATAGGACTTTTTGAATGGAATGTCTGAAAAACGTGGCCTAAGAGAATAAGCCATGGATGCTTAGCTTAGACACGTTTAAATCTAAGGAAAACGAATGGTATGTGAAGGTTGGTAAGACTGTGGTGTAGTAACGACGGCCTTACCTTCTCGCCTCGAGCCTCCCATGTATGGTTCTGCAGTAGCCAGTCGTGAAGGTTGTCGCGGCAACACAGCTGCATTTGGATGTAAAGATACATCTTGGTGGCCGGCACCTGCATGGAGTCAGAACTCTTCACGCACATGTCGAGGGACCAATGACGAGTGTGCCCCTTCTGCGGAATTAAACAAAAAAACAAATAACTTTACATATCCAAAACCTCACAAGATTTATTCTTACAGAATAAGTCTACCTATGAGATCGACGTTTTTAATTTTTCGCCCATTATGTCACCTTAGCAAGTTTTAAAGTTTTATCATTTCTCCATGGGTCACATCGTCAGATCTTGACCTTTTTTAGGACCACACATAGTGCCCCAAACCGAGTTTTATTTAAATCGGTTGGTAAGCAAAGAAGATAGGCGCCATCTTGGATTTTTGACATTGGTTAACAATTTTAACATTTTGTCATTATTTTCTCGTCAGATTCTCTTTATTGTGACATAGCGTTGCTGTATTCTCGTCAAAAGTGTGCCCAAAACCAAATTTGATCAAACAAAATATGCCGATAAGCAAAGAAAATGGCCGCCATATGATTAAGATTTTTGACATTTTTAACGTTGCGGCGTACGAGTCTAGAAAAGGTTTGAGTACTTTTTAAGACGCGAGCCTTATTCAGGGCTAAAGTCCTAGTACTATTTTGTGAGCTAAGCTTTAAAAAGGACCCGCGAGCCTTCACTTCGAGATTAAGATATTTAAAAACGCGCGAATTTGTTTGACCTGGACGCTAACTGACGAGAACTTGCGCATGCACTTTTATATATTTTATTACAGTGATTCAGTCAGTATTAGTAATGTTGTAACCGAAATGATTTTAGTTTTACTGGGCCACAGTATTCAATCAAAACTAGAATCTCAGGAACGAAAGTCTAACGCTGTTATAAAACGAGCTAAAGAAGTTCGGGCACGGTCAAAGACGTCCAGCACATAATTCTCTATTCTTTACGGCAGTTTCCTCGTTGATTTTGAGCGGAACGGATGATACGCGCGTGAGTGAGAACGCAATGCACTTCGTTTGATCAAGCACCTTGATGCACCGTCTATCTGCTTGATCAAGCATGAAGAATGCTTTAGAACCTTTCGTCCCGTTTTCTCACGAGAAAAGCGATCAGGAGCTTAAACGAATGACTGAATGAAAGAATACGTGAAAACTATCATACATAACATAGGAACTAAAGCCGTTGGCCGTCCCCGAACCCCTTATAGACTAATCTTTCAATTTGATGGTACCTTTTTCTTTCCTTTGGATGTGTCAGTCTTTTTGTAGCTCTCCGTTTGCTGTAACTGCTCCGGTGATTTGTCGGCGTGTTTGGAGAAGTCAGCATTAGCTTCAGAAGCCTCATCCGGTGGCGCCTCAAACACTGTCGAGGAAGAAATCAGGTTATACACAAAATTTACACCCCTAAGAATCGTAATTTCTTGTCTAACTTGTTTAGGCTACTCCTTGTGAACTATTTGCTTATATGAAGGCAATATTAAAATTGTATTTTTGTAGTCTTTGGCCATTTGTTTGTCAATCAATTATGTTTTATTTTAAATACTTATCGTACGTGTATGCCGTCCATGCAAAACTGACAGAAAGTAGAAAGATACTTTTATATTATACTCGTGTGTACTACTTTAAAATAAATAAGTAAGTGTAGTGGAGGGATTATGGAAGGTACGGTCCCTTTCAATAGAATCCGGCAATAATGTAAAAGAAGATAATTTTTTGACACTAACTTTCTAAAGACAAACAAGACTTTGATGAGTAAGAAATTAATGTGGCAGTTTTACAAATTATTCAAAGTTTTATCGTCCGAGTATTTTTTATTAAAATAACTATCATAAAGAAGTTAATAGGGGGCCAAATGATTGTAAGAAGAATGTATGGTTCCTTGAAAAGTGAATATGATCAGGATTGATACTCAAATGTAAGTAATTACGGAGTAGTAATTACGTGTTTAAATTGGTTTGTTTACATTATTGCCGGATTCTATTGAAAGGGACCTTATAATGGCTGGTAGTAGTTTCGGCTCTTCGTCAATGAGATAATCGGTCAATCAATGTGGACTTTTGTCTTTATAATTTTATTAAGATAGTTAATTTTCTAGCCCTAAACTAACCAAATCTATCATATAAAGTTGGTCTTAGCCGTCTTAGGCACTATATTATATTTAATACACTGCACATAATTCATTCAATGTTCGGTTCACCAGATGGCGCTGGGTGTTTTTTACAACTCGCTAAAAATATTGTGGTACCTTGAATTTAGATGTCTACTTGTATCGCACTAAACTTATAATTTCTAATCTTTATCACTTTCTAATTTGAATTCTTGAACCATTCATTGTTATAATATTTACCCAATTCAATGATTAACCCCTTGTCTACCACTGGTGCATACGCTTTACCAGGCCAAAATAAACCTCATCTACCACTGGTGCATACGTTTCACCGGCTCGGCTGCGTTCAAGTTTTCACTTTTATTGAATGAACTACGGACCGAATACGTCTGAATGTTATAATAATAGCTTCGGCGTGAAGTTAGCCGCTTGAGAAAGCATAGACAAGCCACAGTCTCGAAGAAAAAAATTAAAAATATGTGAAGTGAAGTTCTGTTGCCGCGCTGTTAACAAGAGTGACATTACTTTTAACTTAAAATAGCTGTTTTACGTTAAAAGTAATCGTTATTTTATTGTTTATTTATGTTATTTAGTGCAATAATATGAAGAAAGCAAAACTGTTACCGGAGTTTTTGGTCTAATAATTTCGAAATAAAAATCACCAAGATTTGTTGAAACAAACACCATTTTTACAAATTGTCCTAAAGTAAACACTTATAATATTACAATAACAAAGCGTAGGGTATCCTAGTGGGAACAAGATCGTTGTTTATACATCTGGCTCACAAAAAAACATAACAAGAACCCAGTATGCTTCCACCTAGTAACGGGACAAGCTTTTGTATATCATAAGTGCTCGCGCGCCGCGCCGGGTGTCAAGTACCGTGGTAGATGGGGGGTCCGAGCGCGCGCGGGGCGCGGTGTACAACAGGTTAATCAACTCCATCATGAAAAATAAGTAACAAAACAAATACATAGTACGATAAAAATAAAAGCGGCGAAAATTACAAACTGCCATATTGTGCACTTTACTTTTCTTTTTGTTTTGTGCCAGTGTCATACAGAGCATACAGCCAACTCAAATTACTACGAGTCGTGTACAATTCATATAAAATTTGAATTTAGAACATTGAAACTTATAAAGAGTATGCTATATAAAGCGTCCACTACATTACTCGCGAAGTTGATCGAAGTAAGCCGAGGACGAGAGTATAGAGAGGCACTTCGTGCAACTTCGCTTCGTTTCGGGCTTCACTTTGACACCAATTTGACACTTCGTCGAAGAACTTCGGACGAGAGTGTAGTGGGCGCTTAAAGGCGTGTCTCCTGCCATGTTTTGGTCTACACAATACACAGAAAACATCTACAAAAAAAAAATGCATGTTTGTCTATGGTTCCTCTACACAAATTGTCTATGAAATGTTTTGCATTTGCCATGGAAAACATTCGTTCAGAAATCTTGATTGCAAAGATTGCGTTCCGAGATGCGCTGAAATCGATTAAAATACCCGTAATCGCGTTCCGAATCACTGTCAGCCATACATTTCTTTGCTTTTCTGATCGCTGACAGCGCTGAAAGTCTGATTCGGAATGCGCCCCAAACTTTTTGAACCGAAATGTTTCAGACGAATGTCCGAAACATTTCTGAGCAGGAGACGTCGTTTGAAACATTTGTTTTTGTGTATGTGTAGACTGATTTGTGTAGTGTGTAGACCAAAACATTCGCAGGAGACACGGCTTTAAAGACTTAAAAACATTGAAATTTCTGAACGAAAGTTACTTTGCTGGCCTAGGCCGTTTGAGGGCACATTGCCGGCCGCTGTTTTGTATGGGACAATGTTTCGTCCAAAAATGAGTCACTTCGCGTACTGTTTTTTTACAGTAATGATCACATTTACGAGCGTGTCGGAGAAAAATATATTTAAAATATTTAGAAAAACTATCACTGCTTTAGGCGACGACGTCTTTGAAATGGCACAACTAAATTAATAAATCGATTTTAAAGGCATGAAAAGCCCTCTTTCCATCTTTTTGAATAATAAATCACAAAATGACAAATACATTTTATTACTTTTTTTCAATGAGTATTTATTTGTCTATTAAACACAATTTATTTTACTAAGGTGTATTTTTTTGTTTTCGAGATTTTCAGGTGTGTTCTTTACCTGACCCGGATTCTTTGCTGTCGAGTGTAGTTACCTATCGAGGAGGAGTCGTCGTATGCGGTGGGTTGTCGCGACAGAGTGTTGGGAGGGCTCTGACTGGACGGCTTGCTCGTGTTCTGTTGGGTTCTCGAGTTCTCGTTCTCGTCGTATATCACGCTGAACGAGTCGTTGCAACTTAGCGACCTAGAAAACGCAAATATACATTTTTTTACAAGCATACATAAAAGCCTTCCATCCGAAAAGGGTAAACATAACTTCATAAGGACCTTTAACAAACCACGTTTGTTAAAATTGATAAACTTGGTAACTGAAAAATTTAAAATGGCGGTCAGTTTTACGACTTTGATCAATCTTTGGAGACTTCAGGGACTCTCAGATATCAATTTTGATACCAAGTCAGTGGCCAATGATTGCGGCTCTATAACAGTGATACCAGGGTTTATGATATCAGCTGTCAACCCACACGACATGAGGTGACTCTCAGAGGTAGATTTTAAAAGCAATCGGCGACCAAAAATACTATCAAAAGTGGTTTCTTGGAAGCCCACTAAGGCTTTGCTTACCCCTTCGGGATATGAGTGTAATGTTGTGTATGTATTACCTGTGCCTCTTGGCGTCGGCGTTCATTTGGAAGTCGAGCGCGTCCACGCAGTCGTCGATGTGTTTGTGCATGTTGAGCAGCACGCTGTCCCCGCGCGCCCCCTTTGCCCCCCACCCCGCCTGCTTCACCCCCGCCCCCGCCACGGCCGGCGCCGGCAACAGCGCGCCCGGCGTGCTCGTCAATTCGTCCGACAGAAGCACTGACGCGCCCGCTAGGTTCCTGAAACAATAAATACTGATAAAAAAGAAAAGAAAGAATATTTGATTTGATTTTAAATTCAACTCCTCCAAAAAATTAAAGGCAGCGCACAAACTACACGATTAATCTGGAAGCATGGATTATTGCATGAGGCGTCGGTATAGTAGTGTTTGCAAGGGCGTCACATTAAAACGCTATATTTTTGCACATTCTATATTTTTTGTCATCAGCCAGATCACACCATGTCGTTATTCAAACTGAATTTTTCTCAGTTTTTGAGGCAAATACTTTTTTTAAACCAATAGCATAAAATCAAACTACGACCAAACCGGCCAGAAACGAAAATAAGGAAAGAGACGAGCATGCATAGAGTGCATACTCGACAGTATAGATCCTTCCACCTGTACACGAGAGGATTTGATGAAGGCTACTAACAGTGCGATTCGCGTAGCTAAATTTTGGGATGAGACCATCTAAGTTATGCTGTCGACTCGAAAAGAGAAAGTGTGATAAAAGTTGTCTATGTGTATGTATGTCAGTTCTGACCTCCGTGGCCGAGTGGTCGAGATTTCGACGCCCATTACGGGGGTTCCGGGTTCGATTCCCGGTGGGGGCACTGTCCAGCAAAAATCTCTTTGTGAAACTTTCTCCAGTTTGGTTAGGACATTGCAGGCTGATTCACCTGATTGCCCGAAATGAAAGATGATTCCGTGCTTCGAAAGACACGTTAAGCCGTTGGTCCCGGCTACTATCTAGTCGTTACATGAGCCAAGTCCACTGCCTTTGGCGGCTCTATAACACTGACACCAGGGTTTGTGAGGTCGGTTGTCGACATTACAACCCACACGATGATGAGGATGAATTCTGACCTGGCCCAGGCGGCGTCGCGGCCCTCTTGCCAGCTCGCCGGCGGCTCCTCCACCCACGCGTTGAAGTATCGCACTATATGCTCGTGCTCCAGCTTGGCCAGGACTCGAACCTCGCGCAACACGCGGTCCCGCTTCGATTTCCTGCAACCAAGGACGACGTTGGGTGTTTTTGTAATTTTTCTTTCATAGGGTTTATTTTTTTCAACTGACCACTTAGGTATACCAAAGAGGCAATATGCAACCCCAAGTTTTTAAACGACATCAATAAAGAGTTTGTTCTTCATCTGTCGGTTTTTTTTTTGTATACTTTAAGTTAACTCTTTCCAACATAATTTCAGGTATTTGAGTCAAAACATCAAGCTAAGAACTAGAAGAATAAGCATTGGTGTCAATTCCCGCAGCGAAACTAAATTTAAATTTTATATTAGTCTTGTCACTTTCTGACCTAAGACCATGAAAACGGACGGGAGATCGTCGGCTCTTTTGAACGTCAAATTTTATGTAACAAACGTCAATTTTAAGCAGGATCCTAAAACAAGCCGTTTAAAATTACATTGCACACGTCAAAACTTGACATTTGCGCTATAAAATTTGGCGCTCACAATGGTTGACAATCTCCTGTCCTTTTTCATCGTCGTGGGTCAGAAAGTGATAAGACTAAGATAAAATTTAAATTTAGTTTCGCTGCGGGAATCGACACCAATGTAACACTAGGTATTTATTTTATTTTAATCGTTAAAAGTACATGTATTTCGATCAAACCTGTTAGGCAAGGTGATTCTCTTGACGGCGTAGGAGCAGTGGTCAATGTTGTTCCTCGCCTCGAAGACCACGCCGAAGCCGCCTTTGCCGAGGCATCGGAGCGGAGTGAAGTCATTCTCGTATCGCCCTGAATACTCCGTCTTAGGTGGAGTGCGATGCTCGTAATGCCTCTCGACTACTATGTACTCCTGGTTGATGGGTAGCGGGGTCGATGGACGAATTTTCGGCGCAAAAAACCTGGAAGTGTTAAAAAAAAGTGAAACTACTTAAAACTGTGAGCTGTAGAGCTGTGAGCTGTGAGCTCGCGCGTATTTTTTTTTATGTGGCTTATTTATGATTGTTTACGTTTTTCAACTCTCATAACTCCGTAATTTTTTAAAATTTCCATTAATTGGCTCGAATAAATTTTGTATATTTATCGAGGTGCTACAAAAGATTAAAGAGTTCAAAGCCATTGTAGAAAACCAGACTGGGAAGAAGATTAAGTGGCTGAGAAGTGATAATGGAACTGAGTATACCAATAAAGATTTCTGTGCTTATCTAGCCAAATATGGAATCATCCATCAGACGAGTGTTCTTTATACTCCACAGCAGAATGGAGTAGCATAGAGGAGTATTTGCACGGTCACAGAGATGGCAAGATGACAGTGGCCTAAATAAGAGGTTCTTGGGAGAAGCGGTGGCCACACCAATTTATTTGAAACGAGTCCGATACATAAACTTGAAACACTTTTGATCGATTCACGCGATCTCGAATTATCGCCACATCGATTCACAAAATATTGAAATCTCGCAAACTCGATTCATATGTTAGCGAATGAACGTGAAATCGAATTTTTTGTTGTCGAAACAAGTGACGGCGAATAAATGTAATATCGATAATTGCGAGTGCGAACATGAAGTCGAATATCGTTAACTAGTGGTAACTTCTGGAATAAATATTTAAAACTACCATATCGAGGGTTAACTATAGTTATCTTGAAAGGGTTGGTTAAAATTAGATTATTCAGTTTTTGTTGGTAAAAACGTACTTAGTAATAAGAAACAAATGAACAAAAATTGTTAATATTTCAAAATTGTGTTTTATCAAAAAATATTACTATGTATTGTTTAATTCATAATAACAACCAGCAAGTAGAAAATAGTACCTACCTACCTTACGTAATATGACATTGATTGGATTTGTATACTTTAATCGAAACATTTGTATTTACAAAAAAAAACACAATACAAAATTTCTTAACAAATATTAATCAAACCAAACCTAAAACAATATAATATAGGTATATAGAATGCTTACTTGATTTGTATCAAAAATAAAACAATATTGATTTGTGTACTTCTTAAAAATTGGTATTGGTACTACGTCGGGCAAATTTGACCCCATTATAATTAAATCAAAACAATTGATAATATACAAGTATACTGCCCTAACAAGTGACAGTCTCCACATAGGCTGTTTATGTACTATAGGATGAACTCTGACAGATGATACTTTTTAATATTATTTCATTTATTTAATTATTTATTAAATAAAATTACATACTGTTTTATGATAAAATAAGAGGTGAAGTTACTTTGTTTTTATTTGTTAGCTGTTATAGTTTTTAAACTGAATATTATAAAAAAAGTTGTTAACGTCGTATGAAGAATTTCGAAGCTGTCAGAACTCATCCTATAGTAACCCGGGTATAGTGATAGAGCACATACACAGGCCATGAATGCCTGTCTACAATTTATATATTCAAAACGAAACGATTATTTGTATATTATACAAAAATAATCTCATTTTCTAAGTTTTGTCTCTTCTAATTTTGTTTACTTCAAAAAACAAAAATAAGAAAGGCCGCTTAGAAATGATAAGGTATCTAAAGTGTCCTTTTTCATTAAATGGCTAATAATTTTGTTCTCTTTCGTACATTTTTTTTTTTAGATCTCTCTGTAGTTTGTGTAGCTGTTGTTATCCTTTGAATAACAAGTTCCGTGTGAAGTTGTTCTTTGTTAAATTCTTCTATGGTTTTGTGTATGGTTCCATATACCTATATTATATTGTTTTAGGTTTGGTTTGATTAATATTTGTTAAGAAATTTTGTATTGTGTTTTTTTTTGTAAATACAAATGTTTCGATTAAAGTATACAAATCCAATCAATGTCATATTACGTAAGGTAGGTAGGTACTATTTTCTACTTGCTGGTTGTTATTATGAATTAAACAATACATAGTAATATTTTATGATAAAACACAATTTTGAAATATTAACAATTTTTGTTCATTTGTTTCTTATTACTAAGTACGTTTTTACCAACAAAAACTGAATAATCTAATTTTAACCAACCCTTTCAAGATAACTATAGTTAACCCTCGATATGGTAGTTTTAAATATTTATTCCAGAAGTTACCACTAGTTAACGATATTCGACTTCATGTCGCACTCGCAATTATCGATATTACATTTATTCGCCGTCACTTGTTTCGACAACAAAAAATTCGATTTCACGTTCATTCGCTAACATATGAATCGAGTTTGCGACATTTCAATATTTTGTGAATCGATGTGGCGATAATTCGAGATCGCGTGAATCGATCAAAAGTGTTTCAAGTTTATGTATCGGACTCATTTGAAACATCGCTCATCGACTATGGCTCTTGCAGGGAAGGTTCCCGAAGAGATCTGGACAAATCAAAACGTGAATGTAGCAAACCTGAGAGTGTTTGGCTCCACGGCACAGGTTCTTGTTAAGGACAATATTCGCAAGAAGTATGACTCGAAGACCTGTGAGCTTGTCTTCGTTGGATATAGCGAAGTGACAAAGGGCTATAGACTTGTAGATTCGAGGAATCCGTGTTGGATAATTACTGCTCGTGATGCCGTACTCAATGAAAGAAAGAAGGCGGAGAACAACTCTGATCGTAGTCAAGCAAGACTATCCAAGGGCAGCTCCTAGGGTGGAGTTTATTGAAAAGTATTATGACTCAATAGATATTGAGATTCAGGATCAACAACCGCTTCATGACTCAATAGATATGGAGATTCTGGATCAACAACAGGCTCATGACTCAATAGATATGGAGGCTTTGGATTACTCCAGCTCCTTGAATCCTTGATTGACAACAAGACCTGGGAATTAGTTAATCGTCCGAAAGACGTTAACGTTGTGAAATGTAAATGGCTCTTCAAGTTGAAAATAGGTGCGGACGGGTCAGTACAACGGCACGAAGCACGACTTGTTGCGAAAGGATATTCGCAAAAGTTTGGGGAAGACTATACGGAGACATTTGCTCCAGTTGTCTATTAGATTACTGCTAGGTTCATCGGCGGAAATGGATTTAAAGGTACACCATATAGATGTAACTACAGCATTCCTAATGGTGATTTGGATGAAGATCTTTATATGGAGCAACCTGAGGCTTTCATTAGGCAGAAAAATTAAGGCAAAGTGTGTAAGCTGAAAAAGGCAATATATGGTCTTAAGCTGCTCGATGCTGGAATACAAAATTCCATGACCACATCATTAGAAGTGGTTTTACCAGGTCGAAGTATGACCCTTTTATGTCAAAAGGGGGAAGGGTATTTTTTTGGCGATTGCTTTGTACGTTGATGACTTCTACTTTTTTGGAAGAGATTTGAATGTTATTGAAGATGCCAAGAAGGCAATAGCAAATGACTTCAAAATTAAAGACTTAGGTGAGGCGAATGACTGTTTGTGAATTCATATTTCCCGGGTAAATGAAGAGATTACCCTGTCTCAGGCAAATTTCGTCAAATAGATCCTGGAGAAATACGGAATGCAGGATTGCAAGCCTGTAGTCACTCCGTTAGAGGTTAACCTACGACTTGCAAAGGGGGAAAAGAATGATGTTATGTGTTATCAAGAAATAATAGGCTCTCTCATGTATTTATCCTGCGGCACGAGACCGGACTTGACTTATGCAGTAAATTTAATTCGTGTTGGACGAATGTGCTTATACGCGTAAGCGCGTTTTGAGGTATCTCAAAGGAACTAATGATTATAAATTAGTATACAAAAGGACTGATAAACCTTAAGTTGCCTATGCTGATGCAGATTAGGGGACAAATGCAGATGGGCATTCGTTTACGGGTTATGTCTTTATTTTTGGTGGTGCTGCTGTGTCGTGGCAATCTCGCAAACAGCGATGTACTGCACTGAGTACTGCGGAGGCGGAATACATTGCGTATGTTATTGTCAAGTGTGAAAAATAACTGTTCTATACAGTTTGGTATTTTTCCTTGATTAAAATCTGCGTGTAATATCTACTTATAACTCCCTTTAGTTTCATTTTCAGTACAGTTTGAGTCCTAAATGAATGCGATTGGACAATAAAACCATCTGAAATCTCTTTAAACAATCTACACCTTAAGGAACGCTCAGTGGCGCCATTTAGTTCTCAGTTTTTAACCCCATTCTGCGCCTATTATATCATTATTATAAAAAAAACAACAGATTTTTAAATAGTTCATAATTCTTCCGTTCAAACAAAGAGTGCGCGCGTGCTTCCAGAAATTGCCAGACACCAGTGATCTTTGACAACCGACCAGATAGTTCGAGACAGTTGTCATTTCACTTCAAAAAGTATTCGCTACTCGAAAAACCTGACTGTCAAAATTTAATAAAAGACTATAGAATTTCTATTCGAGAAAGTTCGCATGTTTTTAAATAAATCTTTGATCGAAATAGAAACATTTTCGAACTGTGATAGGGTTATTATGATCGCGACCACCTAGCCGGGAAGTTCAGTATGAGTTCAGATTAGTATCAAGAGCCGAAGTAACTATCATATCCCAACCGTCATACCTGGGCCAGATCATGAGGTTCATGAGCAGCGCCGAGCTGATCGCGATGAGAAGCACCTCCTTCCACCAGAACCATAGCGAGTATACGTGGACGTGCACGTGATGGTGCTCCGACTGGTCCTCGGGCAGGATCCTGTCGGGCTCCTCGGAGGATTCTTCCACCACCTGCACGGCTTGGTCACACGTTTCTTGGAGGTAGAGAAAGAAGCCATGATTGCCTGTAATTACATGATTATGTATGAAAAAGGTATAAAAACTGCTGGTAGTTAATACAAATTTAAATAAAATAAAGCTTAGAATATACTTCCGAGTATTGAAAGAAAGATGCGATGACCAATTTCGGTGAACTTTCACAGTTATTGGCCTCGATTCGGGATGTCAAGCTCTAATTTTGATTTTAAAATCAAGCTATCCTTTTCGTTTTTATGACCAATGAAAGAGAGGTGATGAACGAATGATATTAATTTGAACGAATGATAACCTAAAATAAGGGCATAGCTGTCAGTTTAAGAGATTTTTAAGTGCTCTCTAAAATTGCGCCATCGACACGGCCATAAGGTTCAAATTCGATGTTTGACAGCTCTAATATTAGAATGGCCATCTCCTGTCCCTTTTCAATCTTTAAAAAGGGCAGACTAACTTAAATTAAAGATTAGAGCGTGACAGTGTGAATCGGGGCCATTGTCATTATAAATTTCAGCGATTCGAAAACGAATTGAAATCGTTAGTTTCACTTCATTGACGCCCAGGTGAGAAGATTTAGTAGTTCAATGCCGACTTTCTGCAAAATGCCTACTATTACAAATTATCATACATCGCATCGCACTATGCCGACTTTCTATAATTAAAGAACTAGAGATCGCGCTATGCCGACTCCTGATTTATTTTAAGTAATTAGTATCTGTAAGCCAACTATTTGAAAACTCTATAGTATTTTATATCAGAATGCCTATCACCGTACACACGAGTAGAATAATATCAATATGAAGTATGAAGTCATTTAAATAAATAATATTTTTTCACTTCGTCATAAAAACTATTTCTTTAACGTTCACGTCTTTTCAGAACTCTTTGGAATTTAATTACTCTGTCATAATGACATATAATAATCTATCTAATATCTGTCTATCTAATCTAATACTCGAGCAATTCTAGTATATATCTATTCTATATAATAAGAATCTCGGAAACGGCTGCAACGATTTCGATGAAATTTGGTATATAGGGGGTCTCGGGGGCGATAAATCGATCTAACTAGGTTTCATTCTTAGTGAAACGGGTTTTCTCCGTTTTTCCAGGCATTCAAATATTGCTACGCGATATCGTTAGAATAGACCGGTAATTTCACCAACCTCGTCAGCGTAAAATTTGCTCAGTGACTGTCAAGTCTATGATCTTGAGTTCAAATCCTGAATTTTTTTATTTATTACTTTTTCATGCAATTTTTTCTTCATTATGTTCTTTTAAAAAAACAAAATATAACAGAAATCGATATTTCTATACGTTTTCTTTTAACCACCAACAAATGGCACTTGAACTCACATGGCGCAATGACGCATGGCGCAGTGGCAAAATGCTTTTTTTAAACACATTTGGTATACTCACTTATGTAACCTCGATGATAATGCAATAGATGGCGCTGTAGTACTCTTGTAGGACTTAAAACGAAAAACGTGGGGTGCATGGAATAGGATATTCTAAATAAAAAATAGCCAGCTGAGCTGAGCGTGTGCTTTCTTCTGAACGTTTAAAGTAACTAAAGTTTATATAAATGCGTAGGTGTCTTACAAAAAAATTAAACGAGCTAAGCTCGGTCAACCAGGTACTAAAATTAAAACGTCACAGAAGTATTCATTTATTTACGCTGCGTCGCTTTTCTCTGGTTGTGGAAAATTTCGTTTAAATAAAATATGAGATTCATATGTTAAGTTACTAACAGCGACGTTATTTTTTATTAAAAATCGAAAGGTGAGTGTAATTACAATTATTTTTTGTACAACTGATATCGACAAACAAATATAATAGAAGTAGATATTATTTTCCATTATATACAGAACCTAGGCATACGAAACGATGACGCCGCCACAACTATCACTAAGCGGCCTAGGCCGGACAAAACTGTACTAATCCGCCTTTGCCCATGAGGCATGATTGAATCCAACACCCCGCCAACCTATTTTAAATACGACAAAGAGCTTCCCAACAGCCACACGATTTGGAATGATGTATTCCAGCAAACTTACCTTGCTGCCCAGTGTTCCCGTATAGTGTGATGAGGGAGAGTGTGTTGGAGTCGGGATCCTGCATGTGTTGTAACGCGGTGTCTCCGCCGTTGATCAGCGGCCGACTGTTCATGAGCTTCCACGGCACCGGCTTCGCAGCCGACACCGCCGTTTCTATCTTCTGCGCGTAGAACAGACTCTCCTGAATGTAGAGCTGAAAAATACGTACAGATTAATTAATCTCCGAACCGATCACACGTACTCTTATGATTCTTTGGATTAGGGCTCTCCCGGAGAGTCTCTTCGGAGTCCGAACGCGGCTAGTTCACACAGTATTTGGCTTTTCACACATTGCAAGTTTTCCTTCGATTCCATTCGATTGCTTGCCTTTAAAAAATACCGGTAAATGCTAGTTTGACTCTCGTATCGAGGGATCAGTACAATGGATAATTCGTTCGTAACGGGAATAAAGATAAACTTTGTAGCTGAATAATGGTTTTGTGTGACAAAATTCAAAACTACATATTCTCGTTTTATTCCATTACTTGTGCTGTGAGACTTCGCTTCTAGCCTAATTTATGTCTCGTGGTCAAAGGTTTACGAAGTTTTGTTTTTTTTATTACAAATAAATGGTCGCATTTTTTATTGTGTTGATTTTAGTTGAAAGTATTTTACTATAATTTGACAGAAACATGAAACAGCCATGCGTCATAAATAGGGCAGACAAACAGACAGATAACGAAGGGATATCAAATATCGAATGTTATTGAGCCGCGCCCGTAAATAATCAGGTTGATTTATTTTTGGGAAATTATTATTCTAATGGTCATAAAGAGTTCATTTCCACGATTTTTAGAATTTTTGGTTTTCTAGTGCAGTGTTTGGAATGACGAAGACATAAAATTGAAAAAAGGAGTGTTTTGAGCTAGACGAAACTGGTGTCCCGTCGCTCTACTCATGGCGCAGCTTGCGGTTATGCAGAACAACTGAGAAAGAAGAAGGACTACAAATAAAAACAATATGAGGGGAGATGAGATAAGAGGTGATCTTTCTATTTATGTTTGAATGGGGTTGTGAATGGACATTTCTGAATTATCCTTACGGAGATTTATAGCTTCGACAGCAGGGCCTCATCGACCTTAGAACCCACATGATATGATAATGATGATGGTAGAACTTTGATCGAGTTCGGGCGCTACAAACTCGCCCAGCATTTTTCATCCATGCATTACAGCGCAAAAGCAAAAATAAAATTAAAATCAACATTACATTGACCATCGATTCAAGAGCGCGTTCATACGACACGATTTTTTTCACACCGGATCAATTGCGAAAATGAACTCGATCTTCTAGGCAAGAATATTCAAATTCCGTACAGCTAAGAGATTGGAAGGAATTTTAATGTTGCTGCCTGCCTGCAAATGGAGGTATTTTTTTCTTTTATGTTATTAAACACTAAAACAAGGCGACCACACGGCGGCCGCAATAAATTTTCGTCAAACTGCAGCCTTGTGGTACATCTACAGTACTAAAAACAAACTCGGTGTACATCGTATTGAATCGCTTGTTTCCATAACAGCACTTGTCCTAAAATGACGTTTGTTGCGTTTGGTTTCCACAGAGCATAAGTCCCGGATTAGATATGTTTGGAAACCAACAAAACAAAACCAATTTTTATGTAGCCTTAGAAATGTGTGATAAAGTACGGGACAAGAGTGTTTTAGTTTTAAAAAAAGTTGAACGGAACATAAACGATGATGTTGCCACACTAAAAAAAAAGGCTAATTTTGGACACGTGCGCTTTGGAAAACAACCAATTCAATTGATAAAATTTCGCTTAGCCAGAATAATACAATCAGAAGCTAATAGAAACGTTCGCAAGTAGTTCGAAGCAAATGCAGCGGATTAGATGATTTAAATTATTTACTAAATAAAATTATACCGCTTTAGTTGATTTGAAGAATTGAAATAGAGATAAGCACTGAAATCATGATAATAATAAGGAAAAGTCATATCGACAATGTTAGGGCGGCCGACAGAAAACGAAAATGATTATGTTCCACTCAAAAAATTACAACCTAGTGAACAGGGCCAAAGGAGACGACAACGCAACAATCGACTATACCTTATAATAATAATATTAAGTTTTTAGCGGTGAGTTTTACATTCAATAAGCAAAATAAAGCAGTGAATCACAATTCACACTAATATTATAAACGTTAAAATATAATTGGATCTTTAGATATTTGGATGTTTGTTTCGCCTTCACGCTTAAAGTACTCAACGGATTTGGATGAAATTTTGAATGGAGATAGTTTGTTCCTGAATTAATACTCGTAGATAGGATATTTTACGGGAAAATGATTTATTTCCACGGGAAAATCTTACAACGCGAGCGGTTAGCTAATAATAAATACAACAGTATACGATGTTGCTAATCAATAAAATTCAAAAACCGCTTGGTATTCTAATACTTTATTCCAGCATACAATCATTCACTAGGCACGCAATACTTTACTGACAATTGCTTAGCATAACAAAAAATCACTTAAAGCAAACTAACATTTATAAAATCCGTGATGCATTTTGGGAAGCGACAGGTTATAGGTATAGAAGGACGTCATTGGACAGTTTCGCAAAGACATTTTATACATAACGATTCATGCCATGTTGTTATAAAGTGCAATTCAGCTTGCTCTCTCTCTCTATTGCGTAACTCGCTGTGTATCTTTTTTTAGTCAATAAAATATACCTGTCACATGCTGGTCTGGCGATGTACAGTATGATAATTTGCCCTTGAGGGCGCCTTTATCCCGTAGCAGTAAGGACAGTGATCGAGTGACCTGTCGCATGTATACCTGTTGCATGTCTACTGTACTTGTATCTTATTACCTAAGTGCGAAAAGCGCAGGGGCCTATTTAGTAACTGTTTTTAAAGATTTATGAAAACGGAATAAACCTAGAACTAAATTGTGAGTTGGCGCTATTGGATAATAAAACAACATAAATCCATCTGACATTTGTTTCACTAATAAACGCCTTTGAGAACGCATGTTTAGACGCCATTTACTTTCAGTTTTGTTCCATCATATGCGTTGCAACTAATCGTGTACGCATTCCATTGCCGGCTATCCGTCAGCGCGAGCCCTCACCTGTGTGTCGTGGACGCCGATGTAAAGCGATGGCGGCGCAACGGCTGCGCCCTCGACCAACGACCGCGTCGCCTCCCACAACACGTCAATGTGCTGCAAAACGCCGTCATGAACACGCCACATGCCCGCCACCGGTGCATCCAACTGGAATTGTATTTGGAAGTATGTATAGTAAAAAATATATATTATGATGTATTTAAACCCAGCCAAGTGTGGAATACTGGTATTTAAAAATTTAAATTAGATAATAATAGTACAAGACTAATGAGCCCCACCTTGGTAGTGTTCTTTTTGGAAAGTCAGTTTTCTTATTTAGTCCATTTTACAAAAGGAGACAAAACAGCGTCAGTGGATTTTTATAAAAAGGTATTCCAAGGTATATTTAATTTCAGATAACAAAGAAGATGTATGGAATGGTACTAGAGTGAATGTGCGGAAAACTAAGAATTCAAATCATAATATAAGATACTTATAACATCAGAAAAATAACATAACCTGGGAGTACCTCCACGTAGAGAAGGCGGTAACAGTTTTATGCTGGATAAAACTCCCATAGTAATACTGTCATCGTTAACTTATACGTTTTATTGGCATGGTGGCCTACCCAGTAACGCAGAGGAGCAGCCAACAAATTTTCCATATATTTTCGAGCTTTTGTTAACATCGATCTGGTTTCGCTTTGCTTCGCTTTTGTTAAATCAGATTGTTGCGACATTAAAAAAATCAAGTCTTTCTCAGTATTTGAGAGACTCTAAACGAATGAGAAGAGATAGATCTCAAGAAACTGAAGAAGAACATGATACACGCTTAGAGCCAATGCGAGAACGTCATTCTGAATCTTTGACTTTGGAAACAGATAAGCAAAGAGTAAACAGTGCACGAAGCCTGTTTTTACTCGCTGATACACAAGACAAAACTTCTGACATAGTTTACGAAGAAATATTATAACATGTTTATATACAATTTCGTATATGTGTGTGTATACAATATAAAAACTTCTTCGTAAACACAAAATACTTGCGCGAACGAAGTCACGGGCACTGCTAGTTACAAGTAATAATATTAAAATCTAACTGTGGTAAAATAGATTCAATACTATGAATTTGTGTTTCTGAATCTATGGATACCTATTGTTGAATTTATGAATACTAGAGTCGATGAATGTTAGTAATTGTATCTGTGAATACTTTTTGTGTTGCTGAATACTGTTGAATCTATTCATGTTGTTGTAGAGTCTACGAATATCAGTTACTGAATCTGGGCCTGAAAATGGAATCTACGAATTCACCTTGTGGTATCTATCTGTTGTTAAAACTGCGAATATCTGTTGTTGAATCTATGAACAACTAATTGTTAAATCAGTGGATTGGATACCATGTTTTGAATATGAAAATACTTGTTGTTGAATCTGTGAATACTTGTCGTTAGATCTGTAAATACCTGTTGTTTAATCTATGGATACCAGTTATCGAATGCGAATACTTGTTGTTGGATCTGTGAATAGCTGTTGTTAAATCTATGGATTCCAGTTACCGAATCTGTGAATACTTGAAGATAATGATAAGATAAAGATAAAAATATCTTTATTCGAAGTAAGATTTAACAAAATAATTTTCGACGTTTTCTAGTTAAAGCACAATTCTTTGTCCCTGGATAGCACGTTCACTACAAATGTACGCTCACTGTGGAGAAGTTGTTGTTAGACCTGTGGATACCTGTTGTTGCCAGAGAGGCTTCCGCTCGGGGCTCATGACGGCGACGACGCCCTCGGGCAGCGCGACGGCCACGGCGACCGCGGGCCCCGCCTCCCCCGCCGGCCCCGCACACTCCCGCCGGCTCAGCGCCAGCTGGTGCTCCGCCACGCTGAAGTTCCATCTGCGAGTCGCCATAACAAGCAAGATTAGTTTCAGAGGTTATTGCTTCTTGGCATTTTCAAGCCAGATTAAGCGCTTTGCCACGCTGAAGTTCCACCTGCGAGTCGTCATAGCACGTACAGTCTGTACACGAGATAGTCAAGCAGGCCACTTGTAACCGTTATTTACTGAGTTAATTTGAGATAGGAGATATTGGTTTCACTTTTTTCGATTATATTCAATTATACTGCTTAGATAGGAGGTACTATGGGCTTTCTGTCTGGAGTCAAGCAAAGCCTTTCCAAGTGATCAATGAGAAAAGAAGCAAAAGACTCAAAGTAAAATCAGCATCGGTTTCGTCAAACCAGTAACGAGTCATGTACAATGGTTCGAGTCTAAATTGTACACTGTGTAATTGTGACATACAAGTTTATTTTTTAAATACAGACTAACCTTGACAGCAGAAAATGAAAAATTTCGTCGATCTTGGACAGGACTCAAACCTGCGTCTCATTGGCTATCCGGGCCAGAAACAGACGCATTACCAATTAAGAAAACTGGTAAAAAGAAAGCAGAAGAGTCCAAGATCAACAAAAAAAAACAGATCTACCGTGAGATAAGAGATAATGGCAGCATAGGTTACTAAATAATAAACAAATCCTGACTTAGGAGGTATTTGCATTCAACACATAAAAGTTATTTCCAGCACGATTTGTGTATAGTCAAGTTACGAGCTATTTCCATCGAAGTTTAGACGGCTTGATAAGCCAATATTAAGATAGGTGTTTTCAACAGGCGATGCGGGATATAAAAATACATAGATGAATCAATAAAAAAATACTTAAAAATGAGATAGGAGGTATTGGTACTTCATCATCGATTTAGTCTAAGGTATTTAAGCATTCTTTATAAGTATGACGGGATCTATAGTAAGACTAGAGTAATAGAATGGAGTGCTTACTTTTCGCTGCCGGCGCGCGGGTCGAGCGCACGCACTGTATTGGAGTGTCGTCTAAGCACGAGCAAGTCGCGACCCGCGCCCGCCGCCTGCTGCTCGTTTGTACAGCCCCCGCTCCCGCACTCGTACACCACGCTGCCCGTGTGCGCGTCTACGCCTAGCCACAGCGTCTCGCGAGCGCCTGAAAACGAACATTAAAAACTCATCATCACCAAATCGTGTTAGTTGTAAAGTCCTCTTTTCCGTAAATCGATGTCTAACACGAGAATTGATTAAAAAAAAACAACAAAGTCTTTACTTTAATGCAAATCACGGTTCGTTTAAAGTATTATCCCACTAATCCCATTATTTGCCGTGTGGTGACGGCAGAGTAGAATACATTTGTCACCAACCCCTACCCCGTGGGTGTCGTAAGAAGCGCCTTAGGGACTACACATTGAACAGGGAACGGGCAGCAGCGCTCTCTGATACAGTAACCTTTTAATCTGCGATCTCCAACCCGCCTGCCAAGCGTGGAGATTATGGCAAAACCATCCATTTAAGTGGAGGAGGCTCATAGTCCAGCAGTGGACTGTAACGGGCCGTTGATTTTGATTTTTTTATTTGAATCCACATTATATAGAATCACATTATATAGACATAGACAAGCATTTATCAACATACACTAGGTATCATAAAATTACAGAAATAACTTTACCTATCTTCACGACTAATGAAGTTTGTAGAATTGTTTATGAATGAGTCGATCGGTGGGAGTTTAATTTACATTTTTAATGGCGTAGTACATAAATGCAATGACGATGACTATTAAATAATATTCATGCGTTTTAGGTATAATTATGAAAGCTGACCTTGAATGTAATAACATCTTTCACTACGTAAGTAAATAAATACCGTACACAGGCGCGAGGCGAATATCCCCCACTACTTTCGCCAGGCGCTCATAAACCATAAACAAAACTTAAAGAAGGTTACGCAAGAGAATTAGGAGGTAGTATTTTTTCAAACGAGTAAATCAATAAGCGAAAATAAGTGCAAAAATCTAAGAGTAACTAGAATGACCGGTCAAACTGGTGGTGGTGACCGGAAAAGGTCAGTTTTGGTACATTTAACTTCTTCTTTAGAGATAGCGTGAATCAAACGCAGTGGAACTCGAGCAGCATTTATCCTTTCCAACGGACTATGACAGGAAAAGCTGCTGGCCGCATAGTTTGAAGGTGGTGAAAATGAGGTAGAAGATGTAGTTTTAGAGAGGTAGCTTGGCAGAAGAAAACACAGTCGTTCCCGCTCGTCCACACCACGTCGTCCACACTGCGGACGACTGGGAATGATGCGTTCTGTTCAGGATTCAGTCCAGATAGTTGCACACACGGTTTATTAGTATGAGAAATTAACGAAACACTTTTAAAAACCTTACTTTCAAATAAAATCAATAAAATACGGTTAATAAGATGATCACTAAGATGATAACTTGAGTTGGAATGATGAAATTTTGATGAAAATGACAAAACCGAAACGGATGGATTCGAGATTTGAAAATAAATTGAAAATGAATGATGAGATTGCCAGTACCTAAAAGTACTGAATTGCCAGAAACAAAATAGCAGAAGAAGGTAGGATAAGTACAATATTAATAACAAAAACTATTATAAGTGCCTGATTGAAAGTACTGAAACGTAAATCGGATTTCACAGTGATTCACTGACTGCCAAGGACTCGGTTACTCTAGGTAATCCGTCACGATTACCCTAGAGCTGCCTAGCTTATCGTATCTGTTAATTGAAGATATGCGACAATATAATGTTTAACGAAATACGTATAACCGAAACGGATAAATCCACCAGCCAATTCAATAATCTGTAATTACAAGTAGTAGAGCAGTTGCGTAGCCAATCAGCATAAGTTAATAAACTATCTTTTTGGCATGTCGTCGGTAACGCAATGTTCGTAAGTTTTATTGATTTGCATTAACGTATATTACTGGTTTAAAGAGCGCGACACACGGGTTCTCAAACGTATCATCCCAGGTTCAATAGCAACTAAGGGTTACTTGTATATTTTTGTTTCAATTTTAAATGTGCACATTTTAGCACACGATTCGAATAGTGAAGAAAAAATAAAGTAAAGGAACTAGCATCCACTCTTGCATGATGGGGATATTTGTAAATCGGCCAATTCGCATAGGGTTTCCTTATTGAATTATAACAAAATTTTACAATTTGCGTGACCATACTCGTAGGTTTAGATATTTTTTTTTTATTGTATTCTCATTCAAACGTAATATTCTCTTCATGGGTATGTCTGCCACTGAAAATTAAACTGTATGATGATTACATAAAAGCTACAGACCAGTGAGGTTTCAAACTGTAATTTGGTATCGCTAAAGTATAGGTAATACTTAAATAATACAAAACAACAGCAGCCGGGCGGGTCGCTAGCGTGAGTCACTGCTGCTAACCGCTAACTAGTGTTGCCACTCGATAGTCCAATATCGATAGCCTATCGATAGTTTAAGTAAAAACTAATGGTATCGATAGCCTATCGATACTATCGAAGTTCTTTTAGTGCAATACTATTGATAAGCAGCAATACTATCGATAGTATCGCTCCTCAACATTGCATAAACTATCGATAGTTTTGGATAGTATCGGTGACGAAGGTCACTATCGATAGTTTTGTACTATCAATAGTATCGATGACAAAGGTCGCTATCAAGGAGCAATACTATATAGTTTTTTCCTTTTCAACGATCGATACTATCGATAGGGTACATGTTTTTGGCATTCTATTCTACTACCGATTGTAAAACTATCGATAGTTCGGCAGCACTACCTGTTCGGTTATAAAGCCATAAGGTCTTTTGCAAGGAATACTATACTCCACTGCGTGGAGGTCTTTTGGAAGATTGAATAAACATTGGCTGAACGGAAATAAATGCACACAAATAGAATTTGTTCTGGATTCAGTTTGAATCAATGAAGTGTCTAGATTCACAACAATAGCATGCGGACCGATGATGATTAATGGAAAATATTTATATGGAATTAGGTATTATGTAAGGTTGTAAACTGTACGAATAAAAGGCTTTTATTATTATTATAAGTTTGAATCATTAAAATTTGGATAAATTTTCGTGGATTTTTGCTCGATTTTTGTGATGCAATAAACGACGACGTTACGTGACGTTATGCCTGTCTATTTTATATATTACTAGCGGCCCGCCCCGGCTTCGCACGGGTAGAATAATTCATACACATTTTCAACCAACTTCAAATAGGAGGAGGTTCTCAGTTCGCATTTCAGCAATATGCCCGCGACTGCGTTCTAGCGGTCCGCCCGCGGCTACGCTCGCGTTGTTAAGATTTTCCCGTGGGAATAAAACTTTTTCCCGTAAAAAGTATCCTTTGTGTTATTCCAGAGTACAAACTATCTCTATTTCTAATTTCATCCCAATCTCAGTACCCACCCCGCACTTCGTGCCTACGCTACGGCTGCTTTGCGTGGGGCCACACTGGTCAATGCGCGGCGGCGGCGGTGTTTATTTTCCTAAATTCGTAATATCTTTTGAAAGGAATGTCCGATTTGAGTAATTGAAAAAGTTATCTATAGGTATTGAAACAGTTTTGAATATGAAATGATTTATTTGGATAAGGATTAATACGAAGGTATGGTTATCATGATCTGGTTTTGGTCGGCGTTATTATTAACTTTTTTTTTAAAGTGGTTATAGTGACATAACTACAATAGTATCGCGAAGTTTTTTGTAGATATTGATATGTTCTCTAATATTGTAGAGCATTTTTTGTTCTGTCATCAATAGTTTCCGCAGCGTATGCGATGAAAGAAATTTTAAAGCAAATTTTCTTACACCTTGGTTCACGTTACTGAAGTTTTAGCAAAGATCCCTTATTTTTTCTAGTAATAAATATAGCCTATGTTACTCAGGGATAATGTAGCATTCTAATGGTGAAAGAATTTTTAAAATCGGTTCAGTAGTTTTTGAGTTTATTCGTTACAAACATACAAAAATACAAAGGTTTCCTCTTTATAATATTAGTATAGGTTAATTTTTTAAAAATCCTGAAGGAATATGTTTCTCTCTTTTTATCTGCAAATAGCTTTTCCCTTAATCAGACTCCTTAAACCGTTTATGAAGTTGGAGGCTAACGTTCAGAGACACTGTCTCAAGTCAGTATTTTATTAGTAGCGAGACTCTCCCCTTCTGACATTACCAAGCGCGCTTGATAGGACGATGAATTTAATTTACTGGTATACTCGAGCTTTATTTCCAATTTCCTTTTCGATAGAAGGCCCTTCAAGATACTTATGGATTTTATTGTTTATTGTGCACCAAGGACCGTTGCTGATTTAACGCAGTATTTTGTTTTGAAATGCTTGTATAATCTTCTTCTTTCCGAGTCGATTCGGTGACTAAATTTGAGAAGACCAATATTCTGCCAAACCACAAAATAACGCAAAACCTCTCAGATAGTGACTCAGCCTATGAAACTAAACAACTTTTGTCCCAGAAGTTTGTATGTAAACCATTTTGTATGTAAGTTGAAAAAAAAATGGGGGTTTTGAAAGTTGTAGAACCAAAATTGTTCAGTTTCATGGGCTGACCTACCACCCGAGAGAATTTGCGTTATTTAGCTAACACGTTGTATAATAACATATAGAATACTTTGTTAGAAGGTCTAAGAAAAAGAAACTTTATCACCTTAATTCCTAATGTGTGTATAAAATTGAATTCATAATTTTCAGGGGCTGATAGACATATCCATCTCTAAAAGCCTTCTCATCATTCTGTGAATAACAGATTTTCTTGATTTCTTTTTTCATCTGAGTTTTCTTGCAATTATTTGATATGTAAATATTAATCTTGTTGACATACTAGAATTTTTTACTAGGTCGCAAACAGTTCCCTTATGCAGATGATGCATGGAGGCAGAGGAGACGGCCGCTTATATGCTATTGGAGTGTCGGGAAGTAGCCTTGTACCGGGCAAAATACCTCGGATCCCCGGGGTCGGTCCCCGAAATCCTCTACTTTGGTTTCAAATGTGGCCGAAGGGGCTGAGGTTCCTTGAGGAGATCGGGTGGCTCGAGTGATCATCCCACCCTTACGCAAAATAGACGCAATGGATGTCGAGTTGCGGACCCGCTATTACCATTACTATAGGATTTTTATCAGAATCAAATGTGTGAATTAATAATTAGTTTATTTCGAGGACAAAAATACACATCTGTGGAGATCTTAATTTTCAAGTTGAGCAGATGATATAATTGTCTTACCAGCTATAACCAGGTCGTCGGAATACTTGAAAGAGGAGGAGAGCAGCTGGTCGGCGTCGAAGGGCAGAGGCTCAATGGTTTCCCCGCTCAGGCTGTAGAGAGTACCCCGAAGAGAAGGCACTAGGCGCACCCATTTTCCACCAGCAGTTAACTGAAACATACATCCTTCTTTTAAAAAAGCCGCTCTCTCTATAGTATACGAGTAATTCGTTCGAAAACTGCGATGCCACAGACAGACAAACATAAGCGGTAGTTTTTCTTCGTTTTGTTCGACCTTAGGGTTTTAGACAGACTTATTTAAACAAGTCCACATGGTAAAAACACGGAGACAAAACAAAGGTAAAAACATACATACATACATAGCGGCTAAAATCATAACCCTCCTTTTTGCTTCGCCGTAGTCGGGTAAAAATCAAACAAAGAACCATTTCTTTGTTTCCCATTTTGATGGGGTTAGAAAAGCCTACATACTGATCACCATTACCACTCTCCGCACCGAAATTTTTCTATTTTTTAACGGTTCTGTCATGGCGTGTGTCATTTATCGGGAAAACAAACACACTATAAGCACATACAAGCGTGATTTATTAACATTATCAAATTAAACAGTCTTAATTGTTGCACTGGCTGACTATTGAGTGTGAAAAATGTGATAAGGGGCATCTTCATCAACGGCCCGTTACAGTCCACTGCTGGACTATGAGCCTCCATTTTTGGTTTTGCCATAATCTCCACGCTTGGCAAGCGGATTGGAGATCGCAGATTAAAAGGGCACTGTATCAGAGAGCGCTGCTGCCTGTTCCCTGTTCAATGTGTAGTCCCTAAGTCGCCTCTTACGACACCCACGGGAAGAGTAGGGGTTGGTGACAAATGTATTCTACTCTGCCGTCACCACACGCAGGGCTTACAAGGGGCATCTTAATATCATGAAAATATAAATGAAAGTAAACAATGCTAATAATATTATCAAATAATATAACCATGTAATAAATAATGTTATAAAACAGTATTTTTTAATGGTAATTCTTATTATTATGGTATAAATTGCTCATCGCATTTGAAAACATTGAACAATTCACGACAGTTTCATTTTAATAAGTAAGATTTTTAACAGTAATACAGCTTAACTGATTTTTGTAACATCACTTGAATCTTAATCTTATCTAAGAATAGGAAATATTTGTAGACATCTTTGAAATTTAAGCAGTTTGAAACAAGCAATACTAATTTGTGTGTTTAGTAGGCTGTCAAATTCAGGATAGCAGCATGATCTTATGTAATAATAATTATAAACAAACATCGGAATCTGCTGGTCATTCCAGATCCGTATTGAAGTGATATGAGTGGGGCCCTCTTGTTAAATTGAATTGTAACAGTGGGAGGAAGGCTACTATGGATTGTATTTGTTTAGAATCTCAAAATAACAAGGAATTCATAATAATAAATGTTAGAATATCTTGCAAGATATACTTAGATAAATGATAGCTAAAAAGAGGGCCCCAAACATATCCCTTCAATGCCAACCTGGAATGACCGGCAGATTCCAATGTCTGATTATAAGATTAAAGGTTCATTACGATAGGTATCTGTTGAAGGTTTCAAAAAACTTGCATGATTTACAGCTATGGTAGGATAAGTTATAGATTGTACAGGATAATCAGACCTCCATTACATTTTAATGAATGGTAATCAAAATTTACTAAGGATTACACTAAAGATTGGCCATTCTAAATTACTGCATGTAAAGATGAAGAAGAGAGATTGTTGGTAAAATCAAGAGGTTATTAGGCTGTCTATTCAAGTGTCTTTTTGTTATAATTTCTTACAATAAATAAAATTTCAAATGATTTACAATTATTTGTTTTGAACCCCGTCCGCTAAGTAGTGGGATGAATATAAGCTAATAACAAACACATTTACAATCATATAATATGCTGGGAAAACTAAATTTCATCCAAATAGATATCTTACTTTTAGAAATCAAACTGAAACTGTTGAATTAATATTTGGTGGATAATAAATTTATGATTTTTTCTTCCTTTCAAACATACCTATATTTTTTATAACAATGACTAAGTACCATTTGTAGCTGCAGAAGTTAAAAGCTGTATAATGTAATTTAATAAAAATAGTTTGTGGAAATTTCTCTTTAGTACTTGTATAGCCACAGATAAAAAACATAGTGTAAACTATAAGACATTCAAGTGAAGTTTGCACTAGCCCATCAAATTATTGTTTTTATTGGATTGTACTTATGGCATCACACACATTACCAGGGCTGTCAGCAAACCTGTTGGTATACCTCAACATGATGAAGGTTGGAGGAGAGCAGCGGCTGCGTCTCCACGTGCCAGGCCTTGACGCCATTTTGTGTCGAGAATGCAGTCAGCTTCCCATCCAACGTGGATACTAATACCAAGCTAGAGGAATAAACAAAAGACATTTTATGTTACAATCTTAATAAGCCTTGATTATTAGACATGATACATTTGTTTGGAAAGCTAGACAGTATAACTTGTTAGTGAGTAAAAGATCAATATTTTACAATGTTAAGTCCTCACAGACCAAACATAAGTATAGAATATTAATCACCAACGATATTTAATTTACTAATGGTTTTAATCTAGAAAACTGTGAAGATACTACTATTATAGATGCCTTCTTATATTGCAACTGTACAAAGTATAATACTGTAAAATAGAATCTGAAATACTTTCAAATACAAGACTAATGCTGTTTTTCATTCTTTCATGAACATTAACCATTTCCAGTTAAAAAAATACTGTTTGATTCATGTCCCAACTTGTTCTGTATAACCTCACATAAGTGGTACATATACCATCAAACCCATGTTATAACTTCATATTCATTTTGATAGAGTTAAAAACTGTGATAAAGAATAGACATAAATTATTTGGCATGTGACGATGATTATAGTTCGTTCAGACAAATGGTAGACAAAAGTGATTGTTTACACAGCAGATAATATTAAAATGTCAGACCACCCAAGGGTGCCCGAGTTAATTCAGTGATTGTATGGGAACTCACTCATTGACTGCGGCGGTCTGTGGGTTGCAGAACGGCAGCTTCTGTATGTTATCATCGGCTCGCAGATACGAAGAAAAACAAGTTATTAAAAAAGCAGAGTTCAATGCGATTACCCGCCAATACCAAGCCGACATTTTACTATTGATAAATAGAATTCGCACATTTCAAAATAAACGCCGACTGTTTATCTCTATTACAAAATTCTAGAAACAGATTACGGACGTCTGAGACTAGAATAACTAGAAAACGTAACGTAAGACAGACACCAACAACGAACGTCCGTCCGTCTTCCACGTAAACTGTCAAATTGTCACTCACAATAATTTTGCGTTTAGTTTACATCAGTATTTGGTATTTACAAATCGCGTCACCTCGCGGCGAAGCGATCGTCTTTTGTTCTTCTGAGGTTTTTATGCCCAAACAAACATCTGAATCATGATGAAAGCGATTGATGATTCAATCATCAATCGCTTTCATACTAATTTCATAAACTAATATTTATATGCTGCGTTTTGTTAAACTCGGACTGAACAAAAAAGAGCGCGTGCTTCGCGCTGCGTTTTGAATTTATTATGAAAGCGCTCTTCAACCGGCATGCGGCACCCTCTCTTTGAATAGAAGTAAAGCACATTATGTATTTTTTAAAAGTATTATTACGACCTGTGTATTTTATATTTTTAATATTCATTATACCTAATATTCGGTCGTTGCGCGTTGTGGAGATTCTTGTGATGATGAGAGGAAGTCTTCGAGCAGTCGACATCTTCGGCTGACATATTTTCTTGTAACCTCAGCTCATTTTCTTTATTATTTCATGTCTTTTCTTTCTAATCCTATTATGACCACTGTAATAACTATTATTTTTCACTGTGGCAATGGCAGATAGTTAGGTACCAAAAAACAGTACATTCAGGGTAAATAAAGATTTAAGTAAAACTGCACATATTAAGACTTGAAATTATATTTGCACCTTATAATAAAGAATAAGCTACAAATGACCCCAGAGCTATGATCAGAGCATTGAGAATCACAAGTTACTTTCAAATAATGTTAGCATATAGGGTTGACAAAAATAATATTGGTTTTCGATTTCTCTTTTATTATTTTCGGCAACCTCTCCTATTTTTAAACAATTATCAAATATGATAGTCAAAATAAGGGGTAATCAGAACATTAAATTCAGTGAGTAACCAGACACTTGTTGCAAAATAGTTATGAACTAAAATATTTAATCTTACATAATTAAAGTTGACAAAAATAAGCAAATTTTGAAAGTGGCGGGTTTCAATCCTTAATTCAATACCTATTTAATTATAGCTAACGAATTCTAAACACTAACTAAAACCTCAGAATACTTAAAAGTAAAACAGGTACAGAAGATTCACTTCTCTAAAAATTGTTTAAATACACGTTATAATCTAAAATATGCCTAAAATTACAGACCTAAAAAGTATAATGATAAGGGGACTTGTACAAAATACTCAATATTAAAGCAAGTTACGCGCCGAGCGAAAGCAAAGGTCTACCCATGAACCAACCAATATGGGTCTACCAATATCTATGTGTACAATCCTCAACTAACAAAAATTTGGCAATATACGACCGTATTCACAAACAAAAGACATTTATGTATCTGACTATTCCTTTTTCTTGCATCTAGGCCATGACGATTAATAAAATTTTGTTACATAATATTAACTGTAATGAATCTAAAAAAAAACATGCTACCAGTAATAATGTTCTTTATTGTACGTAGCTTTTAAAATACAAGAGAGTATCGGAATGAAAGAGAAATTATCTGAGGAATAGTCAAATACCCTATTATTATTTTTACATGATTGTCAGGAATAAAAAAAAAAACTTAGTTTTGAGATTCACACATCATATTGATCATTATTAAGCGACCAGCTGTGCAGCAGGCAAGACTGTTTCTTTTATTGCTAATGAAAAAACTCATCCGGACATAATCGCAAAAACTTATTAAAAACACGTAAAAAAATAACTCTCGTGATTTAATGATTATAACAAAACCTTATTTCAACAATTAAGACTCGGCTGGTGTTTGAGGCAGCACGTGCAAAATGACCTTACGTTTCTGATCGTAGCTGAAGCCGTTGATTTTGAATATCTTGCTTTCGTAGAACGGCTTGAGGTCTGTTATGTTGATCTGTCTGGCTTTTTCTGACAGGTCTCTTTCGGATATCTCTAGAGTAGTCTGGGAGTGGCTGTTTATCCCTCGCATGTACGTCAACTGGTCCATGGTCAGCTGACGCAGGATGTAGTACAACAGCTCGCTGTGGTCCTTCTTGTAGGACAGGTGTTTCTGGAATGTCTGCAAAACAAATGGTACATATTTAATTGTTGACATTGATTAAATCAGTCTCTTTCGTTGACATATTTTGAGGCTCCAAGGAACTTTTTTTCCATCTTCTTCATTGTGTGGCTTGTAAGGTCAATAATAGACCTTACAAACCCTAGTGTCAATGTAATGCATCCATCCATCCATATGATCACGAGCTAGGGGTCAGTGTTATGGATATGCTAAAGGCCTGACACGGCTCGTAATACTTCCGAAGATAATAACTAGAACTCACGGCGTAACGTGTCATCCGTAGCACGGAATCATCTTACTTTTTGGGCAATCGTGTGGTTCAGCTTGCTACCTATTCTACCCAAAGTAGGGAAAATAACAAAAAAATAAGGCTCGAATCTGGAAACTACGAAATTGAATTCAAGAATTGAGAATAGTACATTACGATACAAGGATCGTAGGTGGCATATTACAAACGAGGTGACCTTTATAATCCCGAGCCGTAGGCGAGGGTTTATAATGTTACGAGTTTGAAACGTCACGAGGTTGTTAGATTATAAAACCTAAGATCCGTGTGTTGTACGTCCGTGTCGTGCGTTTTTCAATACACTTGTGAGAAAACTGATAGTAAATAATTAAATTGAAATGGTTAAGACACACATACATAGTACCCTACAAAAGCTATAATTGTTTTTTTTTTTATAAAATCGCACTAGTGCGGTAAAACGCATTTACCGCGCAGTTTACTGCCTTCTTTGGTGTGTTAAAAATAACTAAATAAACGTTTTTTTTTTAAATAATTTAACTATTCCCTGAACGCGCTATGCGCCTGCTCCAACATATCATTAATTTATTATGTGCTGATCAGCGGCCGAGTGGTCAAGATTTCGCCGCTCATTACGGAGGTTCCGGGTTCGATTCCCGGTGGGGACACTTTCTAGCAAAAATCTCTTTGTGAAACTTTCCCTAGTTTGGTTAGGACTTTGCAGGCTGAATCACCTGATTGTCGGAAAAGAAAGATGATTCCGTGCTACGGATGACACGTTAGGCCGTGAGTTCTATTTATTATCTTCGGAAGTAGTCGTTCTACGAGCTGTGTCAGGCCTTTAGCATATCCATAACACTGACTCGTAGCTCATGATCATATCGGAAGGCCCATTAAGCCGTTGGTCCCGGCCACGGAGACAAATACAAAGAGGAGCTGCCCTAAGACGTTTTCTATATGATAGCGGGGGTCGCCATTGGGAGGGGGTGCGGGGAGATGAAGTTCTGCTAACCATCTAGCGGTCAATAGCAAAACTAGCTTTGCAGCTAGACACTAATGAACTGAACTTAATTTTGCTATTACACACAAGATGGTTCTGTTCGTTAGTTCGTTACGCTGTATAATGTTGCCAGGCAAGTGAAAAAACAAAAAATTCGGACAATTTTTTTTAAATTGATCTCTCTCTTCTTTTTGTATTATGTAGTCGTTTTTATTGTAGGATTACCTTATATGAGCAATTGTGATATACAGGATGGCCCATTTAGATGGGTCAGTATGGGTAACTCTGAAACTATAAGATATAAAAAGATCTGATAAGAAGATCTCTTAATTATCCTGTAAATTTAAGTGTGCAATAAAGAATATAATATATAAAAAGATCTGTTCAATTTTGACATGGGATTTCACGTAAGTCCTTTATCATCATCACTTACTTACTACCAAGTACAAGGAAACATCCTTGCCCAAAATGTGATATTATGATGCCATGTATTCAATTATAAATATTGAGTAAGTTCATCAATATTATCTGCATTATTTAATTGTATGCTACAAAAATAAATATTTTATACAAATATATTTTTTTAGATTCCATATCTGGCCACCCAGCTTACTATATAAAAAACATGAATGAATGAGCATGAATGAAACAGGTCATATAACCTTCTACAGTCAAGAAGTTATTCTACTTGGCGATAGATGGCTATCGCCGAACTTTCTCGAAGGAATAAATTACGAGCATTAAAAATTGCATTAAAAAAATACATACGAGTGGAATTATGTATTTTTTTCGTTAGAAATAGTTGTATTACTCGTACTGTTGCACGATACAACACAGCACATAATTTTTGCGTCACTAATTTCAATTAAAATGGTTGTAATCAAACCAAGTCATATTCGTGTCGTATCCATAAAATCCAAAGTAACACTGACAGAAGCGACGCCTGGTGGTTAATAGCTAGTAGTAAGAGTACTTAGTCCGCTATGAGACGGGCCTAAGTTGCTTGTGGCACCTCCTCTTTGTATTTGTCTCCGTGGTCCCGGCTACTATCTAGTCGTGTACGAGCCATGTGAGTGGCATTTGGCGGCTCTATAAAACTGACATTACTAGGGTTTGTAAGGTGGTTGTAGACCTTACAACCCACACGACGATGACGAAGAAGATGAAGAAGAAGATTATGTACTTACTTACTGATTCTAAATAAACTGTTAGGAAAGAAAAAAACGTGGTGATAGTTACTTGTCTCATGGCTCGCATGACGCTGAATTTCTGCGTGTCGATGAACGACTCGAGCATGGTCCTTATCGCCAAGTTGACGTCTTCTTCGTTCACCTGGCCTCGGAGATGCATGCGGGCGTTTGCCTCACTCATGCGGATCACTGCGGAGAAATGTTACACTATTAATTTAAATTCATCAACACCGTGTTGTTCATGAGATGAACTACCGACTTCACTATCCCTAGAGTTATACAACTGGTATGGTAATGGGTGGTGGTTCAGCCCAAGAACAACTTTCCAGAAGTTCCACAAAATAAAAAATAATATATATATATATATTTGACTTTTCATATATCGATTCAATTTGTATGAAAGTTCAAAAAATAATTTAGGTAACACGTTGTAGAGCTGACAAAGGCCACTGAAATGGGTCGTGGTCGTGTGGTTCCGCCACTTTGACGTCATTTTGGCGGAACCAATGTTTTATTTGAATATCTTTTGAACGAAAGAGGTATTTTTTTTTTTACTTAAGGTATCAAATAGTAGTATTTAGGTAGTGTATCTGCTCATATGAAATTTCAAAATTCAGGATTTGGTCCCACCATTTAAACGCTAGTCGTGAATCGATTAATTCCGTATGTAGTCCTGTTTTCCGTCTGAGGCGCTTTTCGGACAATCAGGTGATGTCCAAACCAAACTCTCGCATAGAGATTTTTGTCTGACTGACCACCATTTGAATTTAGAATCTCCAGAGTGAAAATCGAAATGAAGTGAATACTTTATTAACTTTTGAATGTCCTTAGTTTCAAACGCTCTACCGCTCGGCCACGGAAGTTTTTGGATTGAACTGCCTAAATTGGCATGTTCACTAACAAATGCTCTATGGAGAAGGAGCTGCCGAAAGCGTTTTTTACACGACTGCTCAATAAAGGACTGTAATGTGTGCAGGGTTCATGTATGTATTAAATAATAGGGAATATGCATAAAAAAATATTAGTTACTTTCATAGTTCATCTGAAAGTATACAAAAATAAGCTTAATTAAAAACCCTTTTTAAACAAGCTTTTAAAGCTGTGGAGTGGAGTATCCTTGTTAAAACAAATCCAACGAGCCCAAACACGACTAGGTTGTGGTGTGTATTTAAGGAGTTCCTATGGACACCTTCCGGCTCCATCATGAGACCCTGGACATCACGTATGACTAAAGATCTTGTTAAGACAAATCCAACGAGCCCAAACAAGACTAGGCTGTGTTGTGTATTAGAGGAGTACCTATGGCCACCTTCCGTCTCCATCATCAGACCAGCTTCATGGTACCATAATATTGCATTGGCATCGCGGTTACATAAGTGTACCAAATTTCAGCAAAATCCAATGGCAGCAAGTGCTTCAAAATTGAGTTGCAAGATTCCGCCCCAACATACAGTGCAAGTTAAATAAAAGCTTGTAATAGAATACTGACCATGAAGGAAGAAAACATTCTACGCGCCCGCCCTAATGGAGTAGTAATCAAAACGTACTATGGGTGCCGGCTGTGATACAATTTTGTAACACACACACACATTCACACTTTTCTTTCAAATAGTCGTTCACGGCATGTGACATGGACATCATCTGTGGCATAAAATATTACAAATAAATTACTAGACTACACAAAATGGTTAATTGTGCGGTGAAATTGTGCCGAAACCATGCCGCAAGCAACACTTCAAAGCTTTCTGGTATCACATTTTCTGGTAAGTAATAAATCGCTTGGTTTTTACAATTTTCGTAGTCAAATTTTAGTAGAAAATTGTGTTGTTGATTTTTAGTGATGTGAAGTAGTCGATAAAAAATAATATAGAATCGAGTCGTCAGCTTATTATTATTTTATTTCATTTATTTATCGCAGTTTTCCAAAAGATCCGGCATAAAAACGCAAATCGGTGCCAAAATGCGGGAGAGACCAAAACTGGATTTCAACCAAATAAATAAATGTCAAAATTAATTGTAAAAAATATAAAAATAAATATGTAGGGACATCTTCATCTTCTGTGTTAACTGAGACCGGAAAAAAAAGACTTCATAAAGATACCATTTCAACTGAGAACCTATATCACAAGGTAAATGTAAAAGTAGTTTTTTCCATCCTCAGAAATCCGTAATCTCTGCCAGCTATCCTATCTGGAAAACAGCTGTGAGTTTATGTACGAATGTAGTGTAAGTTTATAACTTATGTTTTTCTGTGCAGTGTCTTATTAATATTATTTGACCATTCGCATTGCAATGGCAAATAGTTGCTGATCTAGCTTTACAGGTTATTCTAAGAGCTGTAAGATTTTTGTGCTTCGTTTAATAGTGAGCCAGACAGACCATACTGAAGGAAGTATTGGTGTTTTATTAGCTTCAGCATTATCTCTATATCCAAATAATATATTTTCATTCTTACAGGTTGATGAACAAGTGCTTCCCCCTCAGTTAATGAACTCAACGATACATGCTTCCGAAGGTAGCTCTGCGTTAAAACAATCAACTATGTCATGTTTTACTAATTCTATTATATATTAAAAAATAAAAAATATTGTTTTAAAATTTGGTATGTATTTTTATTTTGTTTATGTTCTCTGACCACTTACCAGCAGGTGGGCCATCTGTCCCTGTGACTCTCTAGGTAGAAGAATATATGTATGGAAAAGCAAAAATACAAAATACCCTAAGAGGTAACCTGAGCACTACATGAGTAATAACATTTTAAAATTCCCAATATTATTGCAAGTTGATCACCATTGTATATGAGAGGTTCGATAAATAAGTCCAGTAGAATTGTGATAAAATGTAAGTAAATAATCGATAAATATACGTTACGCTTCAAACCACATCACATCACTATTTTCAAATTCAGCAACCATGAAGTTTCTTGTTTTTTGCATGCCAATTAAGACAAATAAATGTCGTACTTTATTGATATTTTGTTTTTAATTGGGCATGTCATAGCATGAATGTCTCTATCTTTTTCTAACGTAACGTATTCGAAGATGTGTGATAGAGTTAAAAGACAAAGCCCGTCTCCCGCTTCCACCTACCCTCCCACCCCTCTGAGCGGCCGCATAGGTTTCGATACAAAATAGGCATGATTACTACTCCATGGGGGCGCGCAAAATTTTTTCTTCCTTCATGATACTGACAGTCAAAACAGGATCGAAATTGATCGAAAAACAAACTAGTTTTTATTTTTATTGAACAGTAAAGATGGATACAAACATGTTTATCCTTAAGTCCTGTACCACGCAAACAAACAAGGTTTATCTGCAACATTTACAACATTATTAAACAAATATTCTGTCCCTCTTACGAAAACAAAATTTCTATGGCGGATGTATGGCCCGGGCTGTTGATGGTTTGGATGTATGGCCCGCGTGACATATGACGTCACATGTCACGTTGGACCTCTCTGTCTAACCATCAACTTTGAAGCCTTATAACTTTGTTTCTGAGCAAGATATTTGATAAATTATTTTTTATGTGTTTGTCTGGAACTTGAAAAATTTCGATTAATGAATTTAAAAAAAAATATTGGCTTACCAGATTCGATGTGCCTCACAGTGATTGGCAAGCTGCCGGTGGCCAAAGATTCCTGTCGCAGCTGACTATACATCTTCGCCACTTTATCTTGATCCATGTTCTGTTACATAAAAATAGAAACGTTTAGAATTAACAAACACAACAAAATATCGGAAATCCCACCAGGCCACCGTCAGCCGACGACGCAAGATTGGACGGTCGAATGACGTCAGTGACTGACTAAATATATAACCAGCCGTGACGTAAAGAAGAGAGAATAAGAGTGGCGGAAACATCCGAACAAATATACAGTATACAGGGTGTACGCGACATGATCCACAAAATGATAGGGCTGAATGTATAGCCCATGATTCTGAATCATATTATATTATTGAGAACTCTTACAGATTTTTATGCGATAGATTTTATCAGTTTTTTTTAAAGCAGCAATGTATTTTAAATACGCTGCGCTGTATTCTGCTTAGGAGCAGATAACAGAAACCCTATTTCCTTAGTTACCTTAACCTTCCTGAACTTTTTTCAAGTATCGATTACTTCAGCATGTAGGTACCCAACGATAACGCACTTTATCAGTGGAAACATATCACTTGCTTGTATATTTTTTTCCTAACTGACCTATTCGCTATGTATGCCCAAGTGGTAATATAGCTGGCTATAATGGTGGATACCTGTAGTTTGGGATGGATGTTCTCCCTGGAGCAGACGATGTACTTCTTGAGCAGTTCCTGACCTATTCGCTATGTATGCCCAAGTGGTAATATAGCTGGCTATAATGGTGGATACCTGTAGTTTGGGATGGATGTTCTCCCTGGAGCAGACGACGTACTTCTTGAGCAGTTCCTGACCTATTCGCTATGTATGCCCAAGTGGTAATATAGCTGGCTATAATGGTGGATACCTGTAGTTTGGGATGGATGTTCTCCCTGGAGCAGACGATGTACTTCTTGAGCAGTTCCTGACCTATTCGCTATGTATGCCCAAGTGGTAATATAGCTGGCTATAATGGTGGATACCTGTAGTTTGGGATGGATGTTCTCCCTGGAGCAGACGACGTACTTCTTGAGCAGTTCCTGACCTATTCGCTATGTATGCCCAAGTGGTAATATAGCTGGCTATAATGGTGGATACCTGTAGTTTGGGATGGATGTTCTCCCTGGAGCAGACGATGTACTTCTTGAGCAGTTCCTGACCTATTCGCTATTTATGCCCAAGTGGTAATATAGCTGGCTATAATGGTGGATACCTGTAGTTTGGGATGGATGTTCTCCCTGGAGCAGACGATGTACTTCTTGAGCAGTTCCTGACCTATTCGCTATGTATGCCCAAGTGGTAATATAGCTGGCTATAATGGTGGATACCTGTAGTTTGGGATGGATGTTCTCCCTGGAGCAGACGATGTACTTCTTGAGCAGTTCCTGACCTATTCGCTATGTATGCCCAAGTGGTAATATAGCTGGCTATAATGGTGGATACCTGTAGTTGGGGATGGATGTTCTCCCTGGAGCAGACGATGTACTTCTTGAGCAGTTCCTGACCTATTCGCTATGTATGCCCAAGTGGTAATATAGCTGGATATAATGGTGGATACCTGTAGTTTGGGATGGATGTTCTCCCTGGAGCAGACGATGTACTTCTTGAGCAGTTCATGACCTATTCGCTATTTATGCCCAAGTGGTAATATAGCTGGCTATAATGGTGGATACCTGTAGTTTGGGATGGATGTTCTCCCTGGAGTAGACGATGTACTTCTTGAGCATTTCCTGCGGGAGTATGAACTCAGGGTCCGGCGCGGTCGGGTCGGGCGCGTCGTTGCCGCGATGTGTCGGGTGGTGGCGAATGTGCGAGCTGACCACGAACCTGCGCGACACAGTTTTTATTGTATTTGTTTTATAATGTAATCTGTTCCTATGATTCATGTTATGCCGTATTTAATGTCAAATAAAAGTTGTCTAAGTCTATATTTATTTTATGCCGTGAAGAGAAAAGATCTCTTTGTAGAGATAAGCTCGCCTTTGTGATGTAAATTTTAAACAAATGTATGTGGAAATTGTGTTCAGTAAGGAATATATCACACTCACACTAATGTGAAAATATATTTGGATGTTTAGACGCTTGTTCCGTTTTCACGCCTAAACTACTGGACGGATTGGGATGAAATTTGGAATAGAGATAGTTTGTACCCTGTATTAACACATAGGATTATTTTTACTGGGAAGTCTTATTCCCACGGGAAAATCTTACAAAACCCGAGCGTAGCCGCGGGCGGACCACTAGTAAATTATAAATGTTGTTCATACTTGGCGAGGTGCGCATCCAGCATGGGGTCCGCCTCGTCCCTTACGACGCATAGCACGTCGAACCTCGACAGGATCGGCTCGGACAGGTTCACGTTCTCCGCGAACGTCATCGACGCGTCGTAGCGCCCGCCGATCGGGTTCGCCGCCGCTATTATCGAACACCTGCACACATACGTCACTAATGTTAACAGTAATAATATATCAGTATGCAATAATCATCTAAAAATTACGACTGCGCCGCCAAACATCTTATAGCCAGTGTCGCTCGGACTGATGTAAGGATCCTAACGATACCCCACGCATCCAAATCTGTTTGGCATTTATATCACACTTCACACTAATATTATAATTAATGTGAAAATATATTTGTGACAGATTTCGTCGACCTTTCACAGAGCTCGGTGGCATAATTGGTAATACGCCTGTTTCTGGCCCGGATAGCCAAGGAGATGCAGGTTCGAGTCCTGTCCAAGATCGACAAAATTTTTAATTTTCTTCTTTTTTAAGAATTTTTAATTATAAATTATTAGATATTTCGTTAACAGACGTAATCTGTAACAACATTAATCTTTAATGATGGTGATGGTTGTATCATACCGGGCATGTAGCGAAGTGACGATGCCGGCCTTGGATATGGAGATGGACTGTTGTTCCATCGCCTCGTGGATGGAGGTGCGGTCTTGGTCGTTCATTTTGTCGAACTCGTCGATCAGACACACGCCGCGGTCCGCCAGCACCAACGCACCGGCTTCCAACGTCCATTCCCTGCATCATTCGATATAAGTCACTAAGGATTTTCACTCACGGTTGCAACTTTTTCAGCTTATTATTCCCCCCCTAACGGACCTAATCGCTATTTCTACTAAAGTGGCAACGAAGTGGTGGTAGTACCGACGATCAGGAGGCCTCCCGAGACCCTCGGTTTCACCTATGATACAGTGCGACACAAAAGTAGAAATTAAATAATGATGGAACTAAATTTTTCACCAAATACAACACCAGATACACTGGCAGTGATTGGTAGCCAAAAACAGGAAGTTGCAGTGATTGGCTAAAACATCACCAGTGTTGCCAATTAACTCCGTACAGCACCCTCATTTTATGTCTACTATTTTCTGTCGTACTGTACTGATTTTTTTTTACAACGCTATCTGTTGAAATTCGTTTGAATCATTATCAAAATTTTTTAGAAGAGTCGTCAAGCTGATACTAGTTGGATATGGCTATGGGAGGGGTAGAATTTTTAAATAATATTTCTCAGGTCTCTGTACCGATATTATCCACTATATATTCAAAAAATCATGAAGATACTATAAAATTTTGGGTGCTGCCAAATTGCAGTTAGAATCACGGAGCAGATACATTGGTGTCCTGAGCTAGTAGCCTAGTCGTCGCTTTAAAATCCAGAGTAGTTACTTCTTTTTCTTAGTGTGGTTCGTGAGGTCGGCAACCGACTATTAATATATGAAAAACTATTACTTTGCTATTAAAAAAACCTTTTACTTCAACAATTATGTCTAGGTTTTATAATTTCCAAGATTACGTCAGTTTGCGAGGATCTAGCAGAATTTAACGTCCCCATGCAGTCTAACACATAACATTATTAGGGTAGCTCCATATCTGATCTCCGTGGAATGTAGCTATTCTCTTTGGGTTCGACTAAAATTTACAACATTTTATAAAATACCTCGTGGTGGGATTTTTCCTGACGTAAGCCGTCAGACCGACGGCGCTCGCCCCCTGCCCGGTGGTAAACACCGCTCGTGGCGCGATCTACGAACGAAACTCGTTATTTAAACAAGACTTTAAAATAATAAAATACTGTAACGGGTGACAGCTCTCCACAAACTGATACTTCAATACCTATCGCATCGTAAGAATGCCGTCCTGACAGCTGTCATACACGTACAATTTTTTTCTGTCTCTTTTGCACCCATTTGGTTTTCATATTTCCTGCCTGCTGTCAGGACGGCATTCTTACAATGCGATTACTATAATACTCGTACCACCAAAATAAAAATAAACATATATTAAAGGAGAAAGTCAAAGTCAAAATTATTTATTTCCATAGGATGTTATTACATCACTTAGATCCGTCATTACATGTTTTTGGGTGAGTTCACTAACACAAGAAGAAGAGCTCACCGAAGAAACTCCACAGTCGTCGCATCTTTTGCGTTTCCTTTTTTAAATAAAATATTGTCAATTACAAAATTAATGCTTATTATATATCGAAAAAGCCATCTGTCTTCTAAGTAATCAGATATCCTATAGTAACCTTTTCTATACAATTTCTGTTTTATAATTATTTTAAACTTATTGTAATAGCGTATACAATAGGCTTGTGTCAACTAACAATGAAATCAAAGGATGAATGTTTCTAGACGTAAATTGTAATATTTAAACAGGGAAAACCGAAATAATTCCACATAAAAATTAATGATTATTGTTATTTTTACAAATTAAAATCAAATAAATACCCCCCCTGGCCCCTCCGCTGTGAACGTCAATCAGAACGTATTACGTCACATAGTGGTATGCCGCCATTGTTGTTTTGACGCTTGGTTAACTTTTTCATACAACAGCACAAGTGAACACAATCGTTTGCCACTATGTGACGTCATTCACGACGCCATGACACTTTCTTGTGTTTTTACGCCAGATTAAAAATATTTTCTTAAAACTTAAAATATGTGTTTTAAATATAATTTTTATCATGAAATATTATTTTTTTGGGGTAATACAGGTACTAAACTAACGAAATAAGCCATTTTTGAAATTTACGACACAGGCCTTTTAAAATAATTACTATGTAGTCGGCTGACATAAGCAACCAACTTGTCTTTATTTCTAGTATTAAAATTGTGTATATCACTGTGCTTCTGAAAATTACTTATATTTCGTTTCACATACACAAGATTGCCATAGATATATTGAGACACAAATGTCAGAATATTGATTTCTTTAAACTTTTCCCTCAGTGACACTCTAGGCCCTAATCTATAAATTGCACGAACAGCCCGTTTCTGCAAAATAAATATACTATTAGCATTCGCAGCGTGACCCCGCAATAAAATATCATAGGTCATTAGACTATGAAAGTAACTGAAGTAGACTAGTCTAGCGGTGTCTACATCGGTAAGGGCTCTAATTTTTGTAAATGCGAACGCTGCTGAACTCAGTCGGTTCGACAATTTATTTATATGAGAATCCCATTGTAGTTTGGCATCTAAAGTAATACCCAAAAAGACAATCAAATCTACAAGGTCTAATTTCTGTCCTTTTATAAATATATCTGTAGTTACTGGTTTCACATTGGGTAATACGAATTTAATACATTTAGTTTTCTTTTAATTAATTAATAAATTATTAACAGTAAACCTAGGCTAGAGATAGCATTGTTTAAGTCGTCGTAGTTTGATTGTTGTCTTTTAACTTTAAATATCAAAGGCTATCAAAGGCTGTTCTTCTTCTTCTTCATATCAATGATAAAAACTCATATTTTCTCGGCCCAGTACTTTGCTACAGCTGTGGCACTAGGTGTTGCCAAATTTAGGTCTTCCTTAGTACAGGTGGAGGGACACAATGGGCAAGAGTGTTACATGCTTTGAGACGGCATCGACTGTTGAACGACCCCTTGTGAAACCAAATTGAGCAACATGAATTAAATTATTTACATCAAAATTACTTTGCAATTGATTAGTATGAGTATGAGAAACTGACTCAACGCAGAACTGAACCCACTGGTTTTAAATTAAATAAGTATTTAACGACTAAACTAAACAGTAACTTGTGTTGTGTGTAGGCTTGACGCCACAGCGTGCTATGATTGTTTCTGTACTGATTTTTAATTTGTAGTAATAAATATAAAATTGTGTAAAACTTGATGCAGGTTCGTTTTGGACGAAGATTTACGACGATAGTGTAACTTTGTATATTCAGACTTACCTTCTCAGTGTATTTCAGGAACTGTGATTTAGCTGTGCCTGGGTCTCCGCATATCAATACATTGATGTCGCCTCGCACTTTATGCTTCTCGCCTGAAAAATAAATTATACTATTGGCCTTATTTAGTGGTTGAAATTTTATTATTATTTGTGACCTGTTACCTATCGTAGGCTGCAGCAGAATATCAGCGATTTGCCAAAAGCAGATCATTATGCTGAACTGTGAGCATTTTAGCACTTTCAATAAATATGTGGGGACATCCTTACATGATCCCAAACAAGCAGAGCTTTACTATGAGTACCAGACAGCAGATACACATTACATGAATAGATAAATACATACTTATATACCTATAGATAAACAACAACCAGACATATGGCAAACACAAGTGTTCATCACACGAATGTTTGCCCTGGGCGGGGTTCGAACCCGCGACCTTGTGCGTCGGAAGCAGATACACTACCATCTGGGCTACGGAGCCGTCAAATACTACACTTTGTTTTGTTTTTGCGATTAATATTATTTACGTCCAGTCCACCTTTTAAGGTCGACAACAGAGCCCACGATCCCTGGTGTTAAGGTATGGAGCCACCAACGGCCTGGCTCTAGTAACGACTGTTTTCACTACATGAGAGCCGGGATTTTCCATATAGATAGTAGTGTCGCGCGCATTTTACTAGTAAATTGAGTGGTAGACGTTTAAACGTCTGGTTAACTGTTGTTCCATATCAGCAGAGTACATTGTAATTATGACTCTTTATATATTTTTCTCCGACACGCTCGAAAATGTGATCATTGCTGCCAAAAAACAGTAACTCATTTTTGAACGAAACATTTCCCCATACAAAACAGCGGCCAGCAATGTGCCCTCAAACGGCCTAGGCCAGCAAAGTAACTTTCGTCTAGAAATTTCAATGTATTTGAGTCTTTTTACAGCATACTCTTATGTATGAAATTTTATATGAATCGTACACGAATCGTAGGAATTGGAATTGGCTGTATGCTCTGTATGACACTGGCTTAGAACAAAAAAAAGAAAAGCATGCAATATGGCGGTTTGTAATTTTCGTCTCTTATTTTTATCGTACTATTTTCACTTATTTATCATGATGAAGTTAACAAATCATTGAATTAGGGAAATATTATAACAATGAATGGCTCAAGAAGTTAATGTAAAGGTTAAAGTGATAACGATTAGAACTTATAAGTTTAGTACGATACAAGAAGACATCTAAATCCAAGGTACCTACCACAATATTTTTAGTATTCTATAATTTCCTCGCATATTTCAGAGAAAAGCACTATACAAGCCTCGGCCGCAATAACTCTTGCTGTACTCGTACATAATAAAAGTAATGTGCCCTCGTCCACGAATAACTAAGTTTGCGGCCGCGGCAGTAATGTATAGTACAAAAGAAAAGTACAAAATACGATTCCTGTGGAGTTTCTTCTGACCGTTTTTCTCCCCAGCGAGCGTACACTGGTAGTGAACGTGCCATCTATGATAGCTTTGACGTCGAAAAATGATTTGTAAAAATCTTAATTCGAATAATAATTTTTGATTTTGAAAGGCGGTGGTTGTATGGAGAGGCCCAGGCTCGAACCAACCACCCACCGGACACCATAAGTCAGGGCACAACTTTCCGAAACGCATACGTGCATTTGCACATATAAATATCTCTGGGTGGCCAATACCTCACGGCTCACTTCAGTTTCGACTAAAAGAGACCTCTCAATACGTTGCGTAAGCGAGATGAACCAATCACGACGTGTTCCCCGCGACCCCGCACCGCAACTTTCTTCGTAATTAGTTTGTTAGTAAATTATACAGAACTAGCTGACCCGGCAGACGTTGTCCTGCCATTTTTCACCTCTACCCTACCCTACACCTCACTTCACCTAACCTTCACCTACCCTACACCTACCCGACCCCATTCACCATGCAGTTGTTTTTTATCTATTTATAGCGGACCGCCCGCGGCTACGCTCGCGCTATGTAAGATTTTCCCGTGGGATGTGTTAATCCAGGTTACAAACATTCTTCATTCCAAATTCGTCCAGTAGTTTAGGCGTGAAAGCGGAACAAACATCCAAATATATTTTCACATTTATAATATTAGTGTGATGTGGTGTCCAGTGGGTGGTTGGTCCGAGAACCAAGGTGAGTACCACTAACCTGGGTTTTTCGGTTCGCCGCCGAACAGTGCTAAAGCCAGGCCTCTCTTGATGCAATCGTGTCCGTATATGGACGGCGCGATGCTTTGGACGATGCGCTCGCCGATTCGCGGATCTTTGGACAACTTCACTATCTGCGCCACGTCGTCGTCGGTCAGAGACTCCACGATGTGCTTGCAGTCCTTCACCACTATGTAGTTGGCCATTATCACTGTGGCGAACACAGGAAATCCCTGTGGAAGTTGACACTAATTAACCCTCTTGTTATCGCGAGAGCGTCGGTGGTCTAGTGGTTAGGGTCGCTGTCTTCCGTCCGGGAAACGCGGGTTCAATCCCCACCAAGCACCAATGTGTTTTTGAATTCATATGTACGTTTATTCGACGCTTTTACGGTGAAGGAAAACATCGTGATGAAACCTGCGCACTCTTGCGAAGAAATTCAAAGGTTGTTTGTGAAGTCGACCAACCCGCACTGGGCCAGCGTGGTCTACTAAGGCCTAATCGCTCTAATTCAGAGTAGGCTCGAGCCCCTCGGTGGGAACGTATATGAGCTGTTGATGATAAGCCCTCTGGTTATTAACGTCGGATTTTTTTTAACGGCTAACTATGATGTTCGTCAGAATATTGTAGACGGGCAATGAAAATTTGCAGTATGGGCATGAACCTTCGCATATTATTATATGTTTCATTTTGATAGGTAACCATGATCTTCACCATGAACTGATACTCCAACCAGGATTGTCTTCTCGTGAGAAAACTCTTCAACTGTTAGTAGCACTGACACCAAACTTTGCATATGCACCTTTGATTTTAATGGCTAACCATGATCTTTACCATGATCTGATACTGCAACCAATATTGTCTCCCATGAAGACACTCTTCAACGGTTAGCATAGCATATTCTCGAAATTTTTATTAAACATTGAAAAACTAGTGCTTAATAGTACATTACTGCTGCGGCCGTATATTAGTTATTGGTGGACGACAGCACGTTTAATGGCCGAGCCGCAGGCGAGGACTTTTATTGTGTAAGAGTCCAACAAGAGTTATTGCGGCCGAGGCTTGTATAGTGCTTTTCTCTGAAATATGCGAGGAAATTATAAAATACTAAAAATATTGTGGTAAGGTACCTAGGATTTAGATTTTTTCTTGTATCGTACTAAACTTCTAACTGTTATCACTTTAACCTTTACTTTAACTTATTGAACCATTCATTGTTATAATATTTCCCTAATTCAATGATTAGTTAATGAAGTTTCATCATGATAAATAAGTAAGAAAATAGTACGATAAAAATAAGAGACGAAAATTACAAACCGCCATATTGCATACTTTTCTTTTTTTTTGTTCTATGCCAGTGTCATATGGCTGGTTTACACGTATTAGGTTGTTAAGTAGCAACTAAATTTTAAGTAAGTGTTTACACGTCATTTTAGTAGTTAAGCTCTTTAGTTAGCCCAAGATGGACGATCAACAGCGAATTCAAATCTGTAATAAATATAATATATAAAATAATAAAGTATAATAAAATATTTATTTTTATATAATTAATATTAAATATTTTTTTATATATTATATTATTATTATTTTTAATGATTAATATTTAATATATTAATCAATAATATTTTTATATATACCTATATAATAATATATATTAAAATATTTCCAAAAAATAAACATAAAACACTCGCACTTCGCATTTAACTTAACTAAATCGTGCCTGTCCAAATGTGTCAAGTGACAGGCCACGCCCACCAACTTACCCGAAAAATAGAAAAAGTTTTAATCTACTTGTTTACTTGCACGCTAAATTTTAACTTGCAACTTACTACTAAATTCGCTGTTTATACGCATTAAGTCGCTTAAAATTAAGTTAATTTAACTACTTAACAACTTAATACGTGTAAACTAGCCAATACAGAGCATACAGCCAGCTCCAATCCGATTCGATTCGACGATTCGTGTACGATTCATATAAAATTTGAATTTAGAACATAAGAGTATGCTGTAAAAAGACTCAAATACATTGAAATTTCTAGACGAAAGCACCAAATAAGAAAGGTTACAGAAGGACCACTCTCGCCTTCTTCAAAAATAATTACGTCATCTTGCCAGACTCACTAGGGTTGGTTGCTACCACAAAATAAATAAGTTTCGTTTCCAGAAAGTCCACTCCCGCCGTTTTCGAAAATAACTACCTAAACTTGGTTGACTCCCTAGGGTTGCTACTGTACTAATTCTGAAATAGAGCAGTTTAGGTGCTTTACATTTACACCGATACATCAATTCATTTACACATTCATCTTATCGTACGTGCATTCCTAAATGGGTAGACAGAGCATCATTTATCTAAAAGCATGAGTACACAGGTAGGTATACAAAATATCTCGACGTCTCACACGACGACGACGGCAACTATGCTTGCCGCCATTTTACCTGCATTGTGCTATTGTGTTATATTTAGTTATCCCGCCAAAATAAAAAATGAAAAAAGGCGCCAAGTTCGGTTAAAAAGAGTTGAGATCTACAAGAGAAACTTGATCCATAGCTGTTCGTAAAATAAACGAAGTGATACTAAAAGAGTTCCTTTTTAACCCCCGACGCAAAAGAGGGGTGTTATAAGTTTAACGTGTCTGTGTATCTGTCTGTGGTATCGTAGCTCCTAAGCGGATGAACCGATTTTCGTTTAGTTTTTTTTGTAACATAGATAATTTTACCCCGAGTGTTCTTAGCCATGTTTCATGAAAATCTCTTCAGCCGTTTGAAGATCATCAGCTCTTTTCTAGTTGATGAGGGGATCTGATGGACTTCCTTATCTCCGATCGATTCGAAATTTGGTACCTTGTTACTTCAATCATATTGAAAGTATATGGTAAGGTAACCATGACCTGATCAGCCGTTTGAAGATCATCAGCTCTATAATAGTTGATGAGGGGATCTGACTTACTTCCATATGTCCTATCGATTCGAAATTTGGTACCGTATTCCTTCAATAATATTGAAAGTATATGGAAAGGTAACCATGACCTGATCAGCCGTTTGAAGATCATCAGCTCTTTAATAGTTGATGAGGGGATCTGACTACTTTCCATATGTCCTTTCGATTCAAAGTAAAAATACTCTCCAATTTTCTTTTAGATATAACTGTACTCATATATCATAATTTATTTGTTATAAAGTTTAAAAATTATGAAATAAAAATAAATTAAAAATTTAAAAACCCCCGAAGCAAAAAAGCAAAACATTAAAAAGTAAAAAATAATACCTATTGTTGAGCCATCAAATTCGATAAAGTAACACATATATTTTAATTTTATTAGAGAAATTGATGGATGGCACGATTTGGTTTGCTCGTTGAAATGACGCTATGTCACGTCGGGGTACTTTTAATGTTTTGCATTTTTGCTTCGGGGGTTTTTAAATTTTTCATTTATTTTTATTTCTTTTTGAGGTACATAATTCTAAAGAATAACCTATTTTTAACACGTTTTTTGTAGGTATACTATTGCGTCTGGCTGCTTTAGTTGCCAAGGACGGTCGAGTCGAGAAGTAGTTAAAAAAAACGAAAACAAGTATAATGTGATGATAATAATTATATTATTCGTAATAAAAAATATGCCAGTTTTTACAAATTGGTGACGGAAAAATATTTTCTTCGATTTCTACATTGCTTAAAAGCACGATTATTGTATTTTAATGTGTAAAAAATTCGCATTCTCAGATATAATATTTTTAAATAATCGATGGGGAAACACATGTGCACGGCATTGGAAAAGATAAATTTTGAACGTTCGTTTTGTTTACAAACACGTACCTAGTTAATACTCGCGAGCGACGACCCGACTGCTCGCGGTCCGAGATGGGCCGACCACGGCCTGTAAACGCGAATGATCAATGTGTGCGTAAGAATATGGCGCTTAGTTCCGAGTGTGCCATCTGTCTCGGCGCGCGCCGCGGCTTTACGTAATTTGTGACGAAAGTTACTTTGCTGGCCTAGGCCATTTGAGGGCACATTGCTGGCCGCTGTTTTGGAAATGTTCCAAAAATGAGTTACTTCGCGTACTGTTTTTTGGCAGTAATGATCACATTTTCGAGCGTGTCGGAGAAAAATTGCGTTTTAATGGAAAACTGATTTTAGAAATGTGTTATTAAAAAAGGCATATCAAATTGCTTACATTTAATTAAGTCAGATAAGATATAAACAACATTTTCACTAATATTATAAATGAGAAAATATATTTGGACGTTTAGATGTCTGGATGTTTGTTCCGCTTTCACGCCTAAACGGCTGAATAGATTTGGATGAAATTTAGAATGGAGATAGTTTGTACCCTATTTTTTACGGGAAAAAGTTTTATTCCCACAGGAAAGTCTTACATAACGCGAGCGTAGCCGCGGGCAGATAGCTAGTTTTCATTATATTAAAGGAGAAACTGACACAACGCAAATCAGCCCCCGCTGCATGACGACCGTAGATAAAATAAACCGCGCAACATAAAACGTAACCGCCAATAGTAACTTAGCTCTTATCTTCGCGCGATATAAACTTGGATATTATTGGCGGTCACTTTATATGTCGCGCGGTTAATTTTATCGACGGTCGTCATGCAGCGGGGGCTGAAATCAATCACTGCTTTTACGAACAACGCACCTGTTCAGTATTGAGCGAGCCGTCGTAATTGTTGGTGTAAATGCCGGTGAGGTCGACCTCGTCGCCAGGCTTGCATCGGTCGCAGAGGTCCGCCAGCAGAATGACTTCCTTGCTGCGAGGAATGCGCCCCGCGGGGATCCGCCCCGGGGACTCCTGGATCGTCACCTTCTGATAGTTCCGGTATATCGTTTGTTCCATGTTCACCTGTAATACGACATTGAAGAAATATTAACACATACAGAGATTGATGTGACATATAGATTGTATAATAAAACGCACTCAAAGCGAACTTGAGTGCGTTACATTATGTTAGGTATGTGTACATACCTATACCTCTTTGCCTCTTTGGCTGTTGCTGGCCGTAAACGTTTTTGGTATCTTTGGATTTATTTTGAATTTGGAAGATAAGTTTTGACTTGGAAAAAAAGAGCTGATTCTAGGTTAGGCTGCGCGTGTGTAAAAATCTTAAAAAAGAAAATAAAAACATCTCTTGAATTATCAATCTTATAGTTTCAAATACCGCCTCCACCTTCGTTCCACATTACAACTGAGATCACGTATACCGGAAGTACTATAAAAAATATTAAGAGTGTATCAGTAGATATCGTTTTTGAAAGTAACCAAGTGTCTGTATGTAAGTGCATGTTTTGTATTGATTTGCTGTACTTGCTAGCATATTTTCCATAAAGTTTTTTTTTCGACACTGTGTGTGGATTTGGAATGTGTGGGAGGTGTGTAACTGTTTTGTTTATAGACCGATTTTGACGAAACTCGGTTTGTACAATTTTAACAAAAAAAAAACAACGATTTTGCTATATTCGCTAAAAATTACAAAAATCCAAGATAGCAGCAGCCTTCTTTTTTATAGGCCGATCTCGATAAAGCTTGGTTTGAGGCACTACATTGAAAATAAAATAAAACTGCAAAGGATAGATATTCTACTACTCACTAAGCCACGGTACCTAGAAACAAATTTGTATACTTTCTGCATTAAATACCTCAATTATTATAATAGTGTAAAGCATAAGTACTTACCAGAAAAGGTCCCGAACTTTGACATTCAGGACACGAGCCAGGCTTCACCTCCGTGCTTTGCGACTGGACGAACGGCCCCAAAACGTACCCGCATCTGTTACAATCGTATTTAACGACTGACAGCTGCGGCAGCACGCCCGTGGTCGCCGTGATGACACCCACAGTCCTCACGAGCTGGTTCAAATGTAGCTTCCTGAACGTCCTCAGTTCTTCTATCAGAGGTAGGTAAGAAATCCGCACGTGTATTTCAGAGGTGACGCGATCGTAACTCGGCAGCATTTGCAGGACTATTTCCAGAGCAACCTCGTCGAATATTTGCAGCATCTGGAAAGGCGCTTCTGGGAGGAAGTAAGCGAGGACCTGCTCCCTCGTAGCCAAGACGTTGAACTCCAGGTGGAACGACGACTGGTTCATCTCGCACATTTTGCGAATACGATCTTTGTATACATATTGACCTTTGCTGTTTGTGTATGTTCTCAGGAAGTTCTTGAACCTGAAAAGTATTTATAGTTCATGAATTTACATTACTTGTTTCGTGAAGTCTGGGGCGAAACGAGAACAATTAATATAAAAAAAAGTAAAAATATCAGTATCACACTCAAAAAACCAAATATGTAACATTGAACAACAGTAAAGGTAGCATTCGGATCTCGGCGGTCGCTGCCCAGCGGCGCCGCCGTGGGCAGCGCCGCCCGGCAGTACCGCCACAGTACCGCACCGCTTTGTAGGGATTTGTATGAAACGCATTCGATGCACGCCGCCGGGCGGCGCTGCCGAGCCGCTCCGGGAGCAGTATGGCGGCGCCGCCCAAACATTACGGAAGGCAAAACAACGGTTCACACCGACGACTCCTTGTTGACTACTGCACGTGGCAGTCGCTCCGGGCGGCGGCCGCTCCTATCCGAAAGGACCTTGCAGCGCCGCCGGGCAGCGACCGCCAAGATCCGAAGGCTACCTTTAGTGTGACAATGTGCAAGAAGTTTACAGATAGATGACAGGCTAGACAGTTTCTTTCAAGCAACATTTCAAAAAGTTGATAGGACAAAGAAAATGTTTTATAAGCAATGACTTATGTCTCCTACAACCTATGTTAGCCCATGAGATGCAGGTTTCTAGTCAGAACAACAATATTTTTTCACTTTACATTCGCCACAGAATAGAATTAAATTTTCGCAACAGCGAGATAAGATTATTGCAAACTAGTTGTCCTCCCGCTGGTATGTTCGCGTTGAGTAAGATTTCACATTTATAATATTAGTGTGATAGTGTGATTTAATATAGCTAACCTGTTAGCAATCTCTGTCCTCGGCCCCAGCAGGCACACCCATTCTTTGATGGAGTATCCTTTGGTGTCTTCCAGGTTCTCAATGCTCTCAATGCCTTCCTCAACCTTCTCTTCTCCACCCACCGCAGCCCTCTCCGCTGCGCGACGCCTCTTCGCCCGCGAAGCTTCTTCTGATTCCTCATCAGACTGATCTGTTTATGAGAGAATGATTGGAATAAAAAAAATGTACCCTTATTTCTATCACAATACAAAAATAAGTCATCTAACATACGTACATAATAGACAAATAAATACTGAATGTAGATTAACAACATCTCGGCAATACACCAACATAAGTGCTCATTACACAAAAGTTTTGCGCAGGTGGGACTCAAACCTACATCCCGGAGTTTGTAGATGCCATTATCAATGAAAAGCGAAGCTATTCATTAGATTATTACTATGAAATTGCAATTTCGTAGTGTCATTGGATTGCAAATATCATAATTTGTATAGCTTAAATTTTTCATTCACTATTTGATTATTTTTCACGAAATAAGTCTTTCCCCGATAAGAGCTTTTTCGTCTAAGGACAGCAGTTACCCACCGTATAAAAGGCCACGGTCGTCTCTCCTGACGCGGCCCTCGTCACGGTCCCGCCTGAGCATCTCTTGCTCAGCCACCATCCTTTCCTGAATCGGAAGAGCTTCGTAATCCCCATCATCCAAATCTTCGTTGTCATAGTAGTCCAGACCCGGTAACGGCCGGTAGTCCCTGTGACAAAACATTAACTGGCATAAAATTGAGAATTAAAACAACATTTTATTTCAATTGGTTTATTACAAGTTTCCTTATTATAAGTTGTAGGAACCTCTTTTTTAGGCTTAAACAGCCTGTGCCAGGCAGGAGGAACCACTCCTCCATCGGCTTATTTTTTTTGACAACTCGTTTGAATAGTTTTTGAATCTTGTTAATAGTCTTGAGGTTTATTATAACTTTATAATCTATTATCATCAAATTAAAAATACTATAATAAGAAGCTCATACTGTTCTGTTACTGACTGAGTGAATTCCTTTTTAAAAGCCTGGAAACAGTTATTTCAAATTTAGTATTTAAAAAATATATCTTTTAAATCTATTATTTATTGGTGAAGTGTAAGGGCTACACCTTCTGGATTCCAGAAAAAAAAAACATGTCATATGCATTCTTTATGCAATATGTACCTATATATATGCAATATAGATGCTAGCATCCAGGAGGTTATATATACTACTTTATAACTACTAAATAAACACAAAGGGTTTGAGAACTTCTCTAGGTAGTGAATGCTCACATGTTAAACAAATAAAAATGATTATATTGTTGTCGCAATACATGTAGTCCCTTTTGTGAAAGGACCCCCCCCCCCTGTTCACGGAGTGGCCTTTCACACAGAATACGCGAAACAATTAAACTGCATCTTGTAATATAGGGCTATATTAATATATATACATGCCCATACAGACCACAGAGCGTCGGTGGTCTAGTGGCTAGGGCCACTGCCTCCCGTCCGGGCGACGCGAGAGCGAATTTCGAATTCATATGTACGTTTATTCGACGCTCTTACGGTGAAGAAATTCAAAGGTTGTGTGTAAAGTTGACCAACCCGCACTGGGCCAGCGTGGTCAACTAAGGCCTAATCGCCCTAATGCAGGGTAGGCTCGAGCCCCTCGGTGGGGACGTATATGAGCTGTTGATTTTAATATATACTGAGGGTGGCTTTTACCAAATAGTGTTTAAAATTAGCTAAATTTGAATTAACTAATAATAATTAACCCCTAATTGCAATTAAAATTAATTAAAATTAGTAATGTCTTGCACCAAATAGATTTTGTCATTAATTAAGAAATTGTAATTAGAGTCTCTTCTGTGTCAATTTTTGTAGAAAATAAACTAAAAAATAATGTCTATGACTACCAACCTACGTTCCATTTTACGTCAGTAACATTTTTGACTGTAGAAATTTAAATTATTTGACAGGTTCCATACCGTACTTCGAAAATTGTTTGCTTGATTGATTGATTATGTATGGTGCAATACGTTAAACAAAATTTTCTATTTAAATACCATTTTAATTTCAATTAGGGGTTTCGTAAAAGTCGCCCTTATACTGTATTAATATGTTTTACAGCAGAAATAAAACTCGAACAAGGAGAGGACATAAACATAAAAAGAGGAGTAAGGCAGGGGGGGGCCCCTATCACCAAAACTGTTTTCAGTGGTTCTCGAAGAAGTCTTCCGTAAGCTGGAATGTGATCAACTTGGTCTTAACATAAATGGAGAGAATCTCTCGCATCTCAGATTTGCTGATGACATTGTGGTACTGGCCAGGTCTGCAGAAAATCTGCAAAGAATGCTGACGGACTTGGACAATGCAAGTAGACAAGTTGGTCTCACGATGAACACTGGGAAAACAAAGGCTATGAATGACAAATGGAGATGTCGTGGCCATATCGTAGAATTGACCACATAAATTTTCGATCATTTCATGAAATGGTCGCATTTCATGATGTGGGCAACTAAATTTGACCAGATCATTAAATCGTGAGCATTTCACGATTTTGTCGTCCACGATTGGCCATATCGTGAAAATACGGCATCCATGAAATATTTAATAAAAATCTAAATTATGTTTGTACTTATTGTTCTCTAAATCCGACAGACATTGTCAGAGCACTTTTTCATCATAAACTCTTTTTTCTTCCTCATTTTAATAACGAATTATTTACTTTTTCACTGCGAGAAATAACACGGCCGCCATGTTGGTACATAAACAAAGTGCTTCCAGCGCCTCTATCGGTAATAAATGTAATAATTTTACGATATGATCAAATAATCTTGACCATTTCATGGAGTAGCTGCGTTTTTAGATGAACATATCGACAAACGATTTCTTATCACTGATCTGGCCAAGGCACATCATGATGTGACCATTTCATGAAATGATCGAAAGTTTCATGATGTGGTCAATTCTACGATATGGCCACGACAGAGACACTACCAAAGCAATTATAGTCAATGACATGACAATACAATATGTATCTGAATACATTTACTTAGGCCAACTCATCTCTACCAAGGACTTGACAACCAAGGAAATAGACAGGAGGAATAGGCAATGCATCGAAGGCTTACTGGTCATTCAAAGATATAATGATTTAAAGTTAAAAAGTAATCTCTTTGATACATGCATTGGGCCAATATTAACCTACGGCTGTCAAACCTGGGCACTTACTAAGGCACATATTAGGAAATTGGAGATTTCCAATTTCGCTGATTAGCAAAAGAGCAATGGTAAGAAGTACGACTGGTAAGAGAAGAATAGACAAAATAAGTAACAAAGACTTGAGAAGGCGAACAGGTGTTACTGACAACGTAACAACCAAAATAAAACAACTGAAATGGAAGTGGGCTGGCCAAACGATGAGAGGTCCAGACAAATGGAGTAAAGTAATTACGACATGGTACCCAAGAGAGGGGAAAAGAAAAAAGGGAAGACAGTTTCGACGATGGGACGACGAGATAGTTGCAGTGGCTGGTCGAACGTGGACAAGGGCAGCTGCGAACGAAATAGAATAGAGGCAACTGGGGGAGGCCTTTGCCAACAGGCACACAGATGGAAATAGTAAAAATTTGAATTCTGTTCAAATGTTTTATATTTGGGCTAGTGTAAACATTCTGTTTTATAAGGCTTAATAAATAAAATAAATAAATAAATAAAATATGTTTATGTAATTACTAATATGAATAATTTCCTTATCTGTACCTCCACCTATTGTTAACAATAATGTTGTGTACCTATAGTGTCACGGAAGTGAAGAGCGGAGTTTAACTGTCACAGGCACTATATTAAACTGCTTAAAAGAAGGCTCCCAATGACTTGCTTATAAGAAATTATGGTATCAATAAAGTTTTTTGTATTGGTATAACAAATATAATGGGTACAATAAGTTCACAAAACTATATAAAACATTATTTAATTTTCAACACACTTGCTCATAAAGTGGATCTTATTTCACTGGTTTTTGATACATAAAGCAGTTCATAAATCATGCGTGTGTTATAAACGCAAACGGTTGGGTTTATTCTATAACTCACGGTTTGCTATTTTTTTAATCGGCAAAGGTTTGTCATAGAAACAGTACCTATGTAAATATGTTTTAATAAATATACTTTTCTATGTAGGCACTATTTTCATGGTTTTTTTTTTCCCTCGCAAGTGTGTTGAAAAACCTCGTACGATATATGTGCGTATATTGGTTATACACACTCGGCTCTATTAAGCCCTCGCCTTCGGCTCTTTTAGATTAGAAATTACTCTTATCTTATTATAATACATTTAGCTTAATAAAATACATCTAACAAACCAGGGGTTGAGCCTGATAACCCACAACACAGGGTATCCTAGTGTGTGTATCAGAAGTCAATTCTAAATATTTCCTGTATTTTCTGAATAAAGCTTTTATTTATTATTTATTAAGACTGACCTAAAAATAAACACGCAAGAATGACAATAATACAATTTTGAAAGGTTTTCAAGCAGCATTGCCAGAATGTAACGTTACATTACTTTTGAGCCTCTCATGGCATTATCTCCATGTTACAAGACTCAAAATGCTACTTTTATAATACATTTAGGACTCAATAAAAAATGTTTGAATATTTTCCAGTACACAAAAATTATTAAAGTGGAAACTTCAGTGGCTTATGCATTTTTTACTTATATCTTAATGTGTTGCCAGACATCAGGATAAAGCCGGACACAGTCAGGCTTTTTGGTTGAGTGTCCGGCCAAATTAGACGATATCCGGCTTTTGTTAGGCTTTTTGCATTTTACCTTTTTATTGTTGTTTCATTAAAATTTAAGATTTTATGGTAAATGATAAAAAAGCCTAGTCTTACTTTACAAAATTGTTGTCTTCAGACTAAAATAAGTTACTACCCAAATGTCCGGCTAAGCTGGCTGGTCAATCCGGCTTTTCGGATTTAAGACCTGGCTACCTTAAGCACATCAAGGTATACATTTTTGTTGCAAACTAGGCCATATTACAAATGCGCAAGATACCCCGGTGTATAGCTTAATGAGCTGTTCACTGTACAAGATTAAGGCTGTTTGTTTCCCTAAATTTTTTTTTTTAATTTTTTTTTTTGTGTTTTTAAAGCCATATTACAGTATTTTTCACATAAAAAGAGGTAAATGTTACTTTTTTGTGAAAATGTTTTTTTTTTTTTTTTTTTACTTTTTGAGCTTATTCATGTTACATTTGACCATTGCCTATGGGCAACACTGTTTTCAAGTTTAGAACAATTGATAGCCAAATTATATCCAAAGTGTTTAAAATACCATCAACACCTTTCTCCACAGTAAAATGAATATGAAACAATCTAATGAAAAATTAAAATTTTGTGTATGTTAAAAATTATATAAACATAACAAATACTACCTACTTTGTGTTTGATTAATATTGAAGTTAATGAGTAAATAGAGACATCAAAGTAAAAGAATACATTTAGTGATTTGGCATCTAATAACAACTTACGCTTCCATGTTATCACCAAAGAGTTCCTCTCCGTCTTCCTCATCCTCAGGCGTTCTGACGATCTCGGACTCATCCTCGAACATCTCGAAATCCCTCGCCGGCGAAGTGGCGCGAGACTGCGCCCGCTCTGGCTCCGGTGGGGTCTCGGGGGCTGGGGAACTCTGCACATAACGCACAGGCGAGTTAAACAAAGAAAAGGAACAAGTTTTATGTCTACACTAAAGACAATCAAAGGAATTTAATATAACCTAGTGAGTTGCGAATGTTGAACTTAGTCTGGTGTTCAATTCAAAGGACAATGGCTCTCCTCAACTGTCACGCGAAGCCACTCGTTATTGTAAACTATCATCAAGAAACAAATACATTATGCAATACTTACCATGCCTCTTTACACAAAACTCAATACTATATTGGTAGAATTCAAATAAATACAACTTAAATCAGTATTTTTGGTTAGAATGTATATTTCTCACAAACACGCACAGCCGTTGCACAGGTTGGTTTGCAAAGATTATGGTTTGGTTAGTTGGTTATGAGTGAGCTGTCAAAAAAGCGCGCGAAGTAGTAATTTTTTTTATAAATTGTTTTACGGCTCTGGGTGCGGGCCTTTTTAAGCCGGTATATCAAAGATTTCCGACGCGCGTCGGAGCGAAGCGATCGTCGATATTCTTTTGTTCCTCTGGGCCACGTTCCGATTTGCGCTGACATCACTTTAAGTACCCAAAACCGCGTACCGAATCACTGTCATTGGGATTTCGGCAGCCATTGTGACGTCACGGATTGCGTCATGACCGCCGCCATCTTCCACTAACGGCGCCCATGCTCCAGAGCGAAATTCACGTAAGCGTAATGTCGTAATGTCAAATTCGACTTTGACATATTGTTTATTTATTTTTAAAAGTTAAATGTGTAATGTTTAAATGTAAAATTAACGTGTCTTATATTTATTTGGTTGAACAAAATTTAAAACACGTTATTCAATTATGAAATGGCGATAAATTACTGACAGCGATTACTCGCGTACCGATTCAGAAATCCCGATAATACGGCTCATGAGCGAAATCAAAACGGAACGGCGTTTGAGCGCGCTAAAACTGCTTATAACTCAGTCTTGCCAGATGTTGATTACCGTACCAGAACTGGCAAAATTCTAAATTATTATACGTATTAAAAAAGTATCGTACAGCTGTGAACACAGCACTTTTCGCATGGCTAGTACCCAAAATAAGAAAAGGTATGCGAATTTTTAAAAATGGAGATGTAAATAGGCACATGAAATTAAAAAAATACAAAAAAGAATGTTTGATATTTATATTTATATTTTATCAGATTGCCTATGATATTATCTTATGTATGTATGTGCCTAAGTCAAAACTATCGTAATATATACATAACCTACTCGATACTTTTACTATCGAACATCTGGCAACCTTAACCTACAAAACTGATTGATTTAAAATATTTCAGTAATTTATCTCCATTTAATAATTGAATAACGTGTTTTTAATTTTGTTCAACCAAATAAATATAAGACACGTTAATTTTACATTTAAACATTACACATTTAACTTTTAAAAATAAATAAACAATATGTCAAAGTCGAATTTGACATTACGCTTACGTGAATTTCACTTTGGAGCATGGGCGCCGTTAGCGGAAGATGGTGGCGGTTATTACGCAATCCGTGACGTCACAATGGCTGCCGTAATCCCAATGACAGTGATTCGGTAAGCGGTTTTGGGTACTCAAAGTGCTGTCAGCGCAAATCGGAACGCGGCCTGAGTGTTGCCATTTACCTTCGCCAATGTCGCCAAAACGATGGAATGATTAACGATTTTTAAGGCCATTTGTTTACCATTGTGTAGAGCTGCTAGAGGTTAGTTGATAAAAACTGTCATTCATTTTTAAAAGAAATTAATTTGATAACCTAAAAGCGTGAGTGAAACATTGTTCGAGATGTCGTAATGAGAAAAAATAATTTATTGTTTTGCTTCATAAAGTGGAAATGGCTAAATACATCGCACAGATAATTGTGCTGGGTGCTCAAGTAGTCGGGCGTGCTTTCGCCAGAGCCTTAAAACAGGAAATAGCTGCCTCACAGGAAGCAGCAAAGAGAGCAGGCGGAGGTGCCGATGGTTCCAGAAGAGCAGCCGCAAATGCATCCACAGGCCTTACCCTTGAAGAAGCAATGCAGATATTAAATATTGATAAGCTTGAACCCGATAAACTTCACAGGAACTATCAACATTTGTTCAATGTAAATGAAAAGTCAAACGGTGGTTCCTTCTATTTACAATCGAAGATAGTACGAGCCAAAGAAAGAATAGACGTAGAATTAAAACCTAAAGAGCCGATAGACCAGAGTCCAGAACAAGGCGCAAAATGAATTCAAACTTTATTTAGTTAATTTTGTTGGTTGAAAAACATTCATTAGTTTTGTAAAATGTTTATTTTTTCTTATCGAGAATTATGATACTAGTGACTAGAATACATCAGTCTTCATGTACATATATATGTCGTTGCTACAAATAAAAAATTAATATAGTAGATAAATAGAATTTTCATTACATTATTTCTAGAGTTCTATTGGGTATTGAGAACACTAAAAAGGATGTCATCTTAGAAATTCTGAGGTTTATATTGCTATAAAGGTGAATACAGTAGCATATGAGTATCATAGATGATAGAATAACATACACTGTCCAATATATCTATCTGAATGCATTTGTCACTACCACATAAATATCAGAGCTGCATTCAGTTTGCCCGCGAACTATAGTGCAAATTATAGACAAATGTTATGCTAAAATAAAAAATCTTAATCTACAATCTACCTTTTTGCCTTTGTCCAGCAATGGGATACAGGCTTAATAATCTACAAGGTTGGGCAAATTAAGTGTCCTAGTTTTTTAACTTGATTTTTTATCTTTAAATATTAAAACTTTTTTCTTGCCATTATATGTATTCAATGTGTGTATCTAACGTTCACAAACGTAAAACTTCAACGTAATATAATTTGTTTTATGTATTTTACAACAATGGAAGCGAAACACGAACTCATTGTACAATTGCATAAACAAAATTTCAGACCATGCGAGATTTTAAGGAAGCTGAAATTTTCGAAGCTTAAGGCGTGGGGGGGCACTGGGTCTCACGCGGCGCTCGGGGGGGCTGGCTGGTAGTAGCAATAGCCGTTGCCAAGCTGGCTCTTCTTGGGTAGTCGCAGGGGACATTGGGTCACTCCATGCCAGAAGCGGAGAGAACAAGGGATAGACCTAACACAACTCACCTACCGTGAGTATCACGCGGTACGGCTGAGCTGATGCGGCGCTATCATGAAAGGAGCATCCATCAAAACTGGGATTAAGGGTAAAATAGTTCTTATATATAGAGCAAGCAGGTCACCCGTCTGCGCTCCTCGCAGACATCCCCCTTATACATACATACATACAAGGAAGCTGAAACACTTGACCATTAATATCAGGATCATATCGCAGACCATAAAACGATCCAATAAAACTGGATCATCGAAAATCAGGCCCAAACCTGGCCAGATACCATCTGTTTGTGTCGAAAAGATCATCAAATGTGTTCGCGAGTGAATTAGATGCAATCCGGCTCAGTGCTAGCAATCTCGCCAGGCGATCGATGGGCCGTATTTTGCGAAACGATCTTGGATTCAAAGCGTACAAGAACCAAAAATTCATGGATTGAATGATGCTCAAAAAAAAGCTAGGGTGAAAAAATTTAGGAAGCTACTTGCTTGGCACGCGGATGATGACAATATTTTCTGACAAAAAGATGTTACTATTACGAGATAGCCATAATCAGCAGAATGATCGCGTGTATTGTGTTTCGTAAAGTTTCGTTGAGGAATATCCCTGCTGAAAAATTAGCCGTACAATGATTTCTAAGTGCATCGGCAATCATGGTATGGGGTGCAGTATCTCCAAGAAGAAAGTTGCCGCTACTTTTCATCGACAGAGGTGTTAAAATCGATAAAAATATTATATCGAGACCGTTTTGCAGAATCATTAACTGGAAAATGCAAGAGCTTGTATGGGGACGATTATTTCTGTTTCCAGCAAGATAGTGCTCCCTCCCACAGAGCTCAACTCACTCAGGACTGGTGGCTAATTTTCCCGATTTTAAACCATGGAAAGAATGGCCTTCATCTTCACCAGACTTGAACCCACTGAACTTTTCCATATCGGGATACATGCTTAGCAAGACCGGGAGACACAGAGCCTGAATTTTGATTAATTCAAAAAATGGTTGGTTAAGATATGGGATGACATACCAGAGGAGGGTAGTGCGTGCCGCGTGCAATTCATTTTTTGGAAGAATGCGTATAATTATTTAGAAAAAAAAGGGGAGCGATTTGAGCTTATGAATTAATTTGTGACTATTAATAGTAGGTACTTAACCAAAAAATATATATAGATTTAATTTTTATGAAAAATTAAGGCTTTTACTGCCTTTTCAAATTAGGACACAATCTGCCCAACCCTGTACAAGATATGATGTAAAATTTAACCTACAATACAAGGCATAGGTATATTCTTGAATAAGTGATAAATATGAAGTAAACAATTGCAGTATGAAGAACCTATACAAAACATCCTTCATGCTGCAACATTTTGGAATTTACATATATTTACATAAGAATATTTAGTAATATACACCCATAACTACATAAATCCCAATTATTCACATTGACGTGACCTCTAGGACCGTCCATTAATCACGTGAGGCTTGAAGGGGGGGGGGGGGGTTGTTTAGCAAAAATCACGAAATATCACAAGGGGGGTGTAGTAAGATATCATGTGTATTTTTTTTGCATTATTAATTACACTATTCCTTTAATATCATTTTTATGCCAGTCAAAAACAACCTGCAACCTTTCTGTCTAGACATTTTTGTCATGGTCCTTAATATCAGAATAAAATTATATACTTTATACCTGTATTTAAAGATAATATTCTTAACTAAAAAATACACATGATTTTGGGTGGGGGGGTTAGTCTTAAACCTCACCACACCACATATCACAAAGGGGGAGGGGAGAGTTAAAAAATCATCACGTGATTAATGGACGGCCCCTAAGATAATGATGATGGTTATAATAGGGACATTTTTTCATTTAATTTTCACTAATAACACCAAAAAGCTTACAAGTACCTACCTACATCTATAAGGATTATGTGGAGTGGAGGGATGTAATTTCTAATGACTAGGTCTAAATTTTTATTACATTCCACAAATATGCAGTTCAATGATTTTACTTTTAGACTGTAGCTAAGTTTTAAAAAAATAGTTGGAAATCCAACATAGAAATTAACAACAATAATATTCATCACACTGGCTGGCGGGCTCACCAGACATTTTTTTTGTAGTATTAACAATTTTATCCCACCATCAGATATGTAACATTTCATACAAGCCAACACCTAAAATCTATTAATACAGTCTTTTCAAATGGAAATCAGTCATTCAACAGCTTCAGATCCTCTGATGTTATGTCTTATCTGTCAAGTCATTCAATTTTTTTTTTTATAATGTTACTTTGTTGGTCACATTACTATGTACTCAAGTCCCAAGTTGTAGTAGTAAACACCACATTTTCTATATAATTATCTTTTGGCAGGTTTTTATAAATCCTAACACTGCTCTACAGCTGCTTAAAAAATCTTAAAAAATGAGCAAACAATGTTTTAAGAATATGGTTTCATGTCAGCAAGAAGGTTCATACAACAGGTATTTGGTAAGAATTCATAATATGCATCTTACCTCAGAGAAAGGATTACATAGAGTACAATATATATAGATAAGCATGCACACACAATATCAGTCTAAGTCACAGTAGATAATTGATAAGTTATACAATATGGTGGACTGTCAATACAAATCTTATACATTAATTTTCTAACCATTACATTTATACAATAGTATGGTATTACTCGTACATTGCAAACCAAATTATTTTTGCATTTTTCTTATAACCTTTTCATTTTAAGCTGGTTTTATATCCATAAGAATAACTACTTCATATGGACTACATTCAGAAACTCGAAGTGTATTACACAACCAGCCATAAAATCCCTTTTCAAAATCACAGACATCTTTCCACCAGTTTGCACCACTAAATGTGAGCTGCACAATGCCAGCATACACACCTAGACCAACTGTAAAAACCACAATCAAAAATGGATACAACATAATGACTATAGGAGATAAAAATACTTTCTTAATGCAAGACATCTCCTCAGTTACATGAGTAAAAATGTTATACCAAACTAAAGTTCCCATATAAAATGAATATACTGCTGATAAACAAGTGATAAATGGCATACAAAGCAAGCTGAATAAAAATATGTGTAGACCATTATACAGAGAGCACTTGGAAATATCCATTTTATTGTATTCTTCTGTGACAATAGCAGCCTCAATAATCTCAAGCTCTTCCCTTGAAATATTAAGTTTAACATCAACATTTTGCCCTTTTTTCTTTCCTCTTTTTATGGTTCCGGTCATAGTCAGGTAGCTATCTTTTGAATTTTCAGGTAATAGACATTCAGGAGATATGGAACCTTCAGAATCAACTCGCAATGCTGTTATTTCAGAATCATAGTTCTCACTTTCAATGAATTCTTGTACAATGTTGACACGTTTTTTCCTTTTAGCACTGTTTTTCAGGCTGTCCATCACGGGTCCCATTTCAAAGCTGTTCTCTGATTGTGTTTGAGACAAACAGTTGGGAGTTGTCTGAGAACTATCATTTTGATCTGAATTCATTAATCTGCAGCTTTTAAGCAGATCACTTTCGGTACCTTCTCTTAAGTCACCATGGCTCGAATATCCATCAGAGGAGTTTTCATATATTGGTGACAGATTAGTGACCTCCCTGTGAACCATAACTAGGGCTTGTTGCCCATTTTTCTGTTCATTTTGGAGCATCTTGGAAGGATCACTTCTTCCATTATCATTTACATCTTCATCAGTAACATCATTGATTATTGACAAATTTATCCTCATACTGGACTTCAGTTCATCAATAGTTGAATGTATTATGCCATTGACGACACATTCATTTACCGGCGATAAATCATTTTTATACTTCACCAGCATATCGCAGTCACCAGCCCCCTAAAAAATAAAAATGGATGTGAAAATGAATGCACAAAGAAGAGTTGCCAAGTCACGAGCAACGCCCCCTGGCCTTCAAGTGGCCGCCAGTTCCGAGAGTACCTACTCTGTACTTTTTTGAAACTCCTACTCATATATACAATGCAATTCTTTTCAATGGGCTTGTGCAAATTATATGTACTTGAATCATGAATTGTTTACACTGTATATATATTTTTTTATCTTCGGCCATACAAATACGAAATTCATTCACATAAACTAGCATTCTTTAATATTATCATGTTGTTAGCGTGAACAGATCATTGTTGGCTACCAGACAATTACACATAAAATAAAATGGTGTTTATTAGTGCACCATAAAGAGACAGGCCAATGCAAGCCTATCACCTAATTATGTGGCACTAACCCAAATCTCTCAACTTGCAGACAGCCTGAAGAATTGTAAATTTAAGTGGCAGTGGGTGGGCACATTGCACAGAGAACCGACGGGCGCTTCGACAGAAAGTTCTCAAATGGCAACCACGCACCGGAAGACGCAGCGTGGTTAGGCCTGTCAGAAGGTCGTCATTAATAATGGAGGATGGTGAACCCAAATCTCTCGTCTGTTTATACTTTACCAGAATGTAGCTCACGGTGGCTGGCACCGATTCGCCGGGAAAGGAACCACACAAGTAGCACGGAACTATTCTTCATTTAACTTAGAATAAGGAAACGTTACCCACCTGTACAGTAATAATATGGTCAACATGGTTAGTAATTGCAATCGGTTTCTTGCCATTGCCATTCCTTTTTTTGGGCAGAATAAACATCGGCTGTTCTACTGTAGCCATTGCAGACGAAGAGAAACGTATCAATATACAAAGGAGGCTACTTCGAAATTAACACGCTACTAAAAACTGTATCCCTATGCTGGTTTCACACACATCCTATCGAATATTATAAATAAAGTGAATTTAATTTGCATTTTGCAAATAAGAAAAATTAACGAGCACGGTGAGTACAGGGCGCATTCCGAATCAGACTTTCAGATGCTTTCAGAGCTGTCAGCAGTGCTGCCATACAATAGCTAAAAATCTGTACATCTTTCACACAAGTCCATACAAAATCCGTACGTACATGAAAAAAGTTAAAAACTCCGAAAGAAATACAGATTTTTTTTATGAAAAGAAAAAGGAAACAATTCGTATTTTACATACAAAATAACTTTTGTTAGTTTTCTTGTCCGAAATCAAACACTTCATTTAATTAAACGAAACAAAGCTTATCTTTTTTTTCTTAGTAAAACTCGACATCATGCTTTCTCTGTCTGTGGTAGTCAAAGTAATATTGGCAAATTGGCAATTAACTACTACGAAAATAAAAATGAAATAATGTAAATTAAATAGTAAATTAATATTTTTAATAAAAGCTGATGAATGGTTATGCGTGTAGCTTACTACAATAATGAAATGTATCGATAGAAAGAAAATCCGTACACATATCCGTACGCAACTTTTATCCGTACAGAATGTTCATTTTCCGTACGTGTACGGACGAATCCGTACATATGGCAACACTAGCTGTCAGCGATCAGAAAAGCAGTAATATGAAAAAAAAAAAAAAAAAAAAAATATGTGGGTATATTCCGAATCAGATTTCACTGCTAAAATCGCGGACAGTGGTTACTCGCGTACCGATTCAGGGTGTATTCCGAATCAGATTTCACGGCTCAAAGTACTGACAGAAAAAAAATACACGCTTTCACAGTACATCAAACTAAAAAGTGAAAAAAAAATATAGTTGAAAAAACTAAAAAACACGCTTTTAATACACATCAAACTAAAATGTGTAAAATAATTCTTAATATAAGCTGAAAACAATAATGAACGAAGAATACTAGTAAAGGCGTGTCTCCTGCTATGTTTTGGTCTACACAATACACAGAACAGAAAACATCTACACAAAACAAAAAAAATGCGTGTTTGTCTCTGGTTCATCTACACAAATTGTCTATGAAATGTTTTTTTTTTTTTTTTATTGGCATGGTGCGGTTTGCACATCGCCACAGTCATTTTGTTAAAAAGGAGGAAACGTATAATGTATTATAAATATTGAATTAGGATCGGAATTTGGATAGGTTTCAGAAGGGATTATTTGCATTTACCATGGAAAACATTCGTTCAGAAATCTTGATTGCAAAGATTTCCTCCTCCTCTTCGGAGTTTCTATATGCGCATTCCGAATCAGACTTTCAGCGCTTTCAGCGATCAGAAAAGCAAAAAAACGTATGAGTTTTGCCTGCTGATTCGGTTCTGAGACGCGCTGAAATCTTAGATAATGCTCTAAGGCTGAAATCGATTAAATTATCCGTAATCGCGTTCCGAATCACTGTCAGCCATACATTTTTTTGCTTTTCTGATCGCTGACAGCGCTGAAAGTCTGATTCGGAATGCGCCCCAAACTTTTTGAACCGAAATGTTTCTGAGCTGGAGACGTCGTTTGAAACATTTGTTTTTGTGTATGTGTAGACTGGTTTGTGTAGTGTGTAGACCAAAACATTCGCAGGAGATACGGAGATTGTGCCATATTTTTCGTACCTATATTGAGCAACACACGCTTTTTTTCGTTCATTATTGTTTTCAGCTTATATTATTTAAGAATTATTTATACATTCAAATTCAAATTCAAAATTCGGTTCGCCCCTTTCTGGCAGTGTATTTTGTGTTTGGAAAATTTCAAATTACAGTAAGTATCTTTAGAAACATTTTGATACTATTGAAGATCTTTTGATACTATTTGGTTGAATGCACCAGACTTTGTTGGCCCAATCTAGTAATAAGCTCACGATGCATGTTGGCCCCAAGACCCAATTTTACCGCTTACACAGCCCGGCCCATTATATAAAGTAAAAAAATATTTTTATGGCAACACTTAAAAAAGAGCGAGCAAGCGAGTGATCACAGAGTGAGTACCTTGTAATTTGTAATATACGCGAGTGAGCGTCGGTCCTAATGGCTGGTTTACACGTATTAAGTTGTTTAGTAGTTAACTAAATTTTAAGCAACTTAACGCGTGTAAACAGCGAATTTAGTAGTAAGTATGTTGCAAGTTAAAATTTAGTGTGCAAGTAAACAAGTAGATTAGAACTTTTTCTATTTTTCGGGTAAGTTGGTGGGCGTGGCCTGTCACTTGACACGTTTGGAAAGGCGCGATTTAGTTAATTTTAAGTTAAATGTGAGTGTTTTATGTTTATTTTTTGGAATTATTTTAATATATATTATTATATAGGTATATATAAAAATATTAATGATTAATATATTATTAATATTAAATATTAATCATTAAAAATAATAATAATATAATATTAATTATATAAAAATAAATAATTTATTTTATTTATTATTTTATTTATTATATTTATTACAGATTTGAATTCGCTGTTGATCGTCCATCTTGGGCTAACTAAAGAGCTTAACTACTAAAATGACGTGTAAACACTTACTTAAAATTTAGTTGCTACTTGACAACTTAATACTTGTAAACCAGCCATAAGGTCGGTCGGCCGGCGCCCGGCGGAAGAAAAAAAAAAAGAGGAGAGGAAGAAACTGTATTACTAAAAGGTTCTCTGTGGGAAGAAAGAAATAGCTTGAAATAGAAACATTGAAAACTAGCGAAAGAAACGATCAAAATAAGAAAGAAAGGTGAAACTTTATTCAGAAGATGCTGAAGGTAAATGGTCGTTCCAATTAAATTTTCAGTCTTCACTGATATTTTTTTACAAATATAACCTCAATCCGCAGGGCATGGTCAGCTTGGTAACCGGCGGTGCCTCAGGTCTGGGCAAAGCAACAGTTGAGAGGTTTGTGAAGAATGGCGGAAAGGTGGTGATACTCGATATCCAAGGCACTAGGGCGCAGGAAGTAGCCAAGCGGTTTAGCGGGGATGTGGCCGTTGCAGTGGGATGTGTAAGCTTTTCTTTGTTTTGTAGCTAGTCGTACGTAGAGCCTAGTTAAATAACTTTAGAGGTAAGCGTCCATAGACACAGTAAATGATGGCCGTAACAGCAAATCGCGCGAGATGGTAAGAAGCAAAGATAAATTAAAAATGGGGAAAGGCCTTCGGTAAAGTGCCACATCTAATAGCCAAAAATCAATAATGAAAATACAGCAAAACAAAATTATGAAAGCAGTAGGTTTTCATCTGAACTCAGTTTACATACAACTTCAGTTAAAAATCTAATCCACTGTGGAACCTTAACGGCATGCATGAACGCTAAGTTTTGTCTTGAATATCTACATAACAATCTTCAGCAAGTTATGGAAAGCTGTTATAAATTATATTAAATTTTTAGCTTACTTGTTTTTATTATTGTGTACTGCCTAGACTGTATCTGTGATAAATCAAATTTATTAACATGAGGTATAAATGCAATTATAAATAAAAAGACTAATAGATAGAGGAGATGCAGCAGCAGTACTATATTAATTCTGCGATGTAGTCTGATTGGCAGTGAGACTAATAGAGGCTAAGTAAATAAAGCGTGCAATCTGAATGTAGCTCTGATATAATATGTCACATCTATTGTGATAACTGCATTTAAAAAGATTGCATGCAGATTATATACATCATAGTCTAAGTATAGGGGATGTGTTGCATTTATAAAATTCCTATTTGACTGATGGCTATTCTTAATTGTGTGGGTTGTAAGGTCGAAGCGGCATCTAATGGTAATGTTTAGTAAATCATAGTTTGAGTAAAGCAAAAAATCTATGAGTCTCTGTTCTGAATATGTGCATAGCGAGATAGCTTAGTTACCCTTATATTTTATTTGTGCTTAAATAAGAAATGCAATGTGGATGTTACACTTGTTTTACTTTACATTATCTACTACTAATAAAAATAAAAATGTTTACTCTTCAATAGTGTCGAATCGGCATACGCCCCAACTAAACTAAAATTAGTCCTGTCACTTTCTATCATTTTTAATTGAAAAGGGACCAAAGATCATCAGTTTTCTTTTTGTCTTTGACTTCAAACTGTCGTCAATTGATTATGGCGTCAATTGATAAAGTCAATAATAAGAATTAAATCTCGCTAAGAAACATGGTAAATTAAATTAACCCAAAAATTTTTAAACAATATTGTGCTTTTTTTATAGGTAATGATAATCTACGATAATTGCCGTCCGCCCTTCCAAATTAACCTTAAGAGCGCCTCAACCTGTAGCGATAGAGTTGAATATATTGGTTATTATAGGTTCACCAACCGTCTACTACAACCGTCAACGCTAGTAGCAGTCTGCTACCACAGAATAAATAATAGTAGCCGCAGAAGACGCATTCTTTGATAGAAAACACCCAGTTACAATGCCGCTAACGTTCATAATACTTTGCGCCCCTCAAATGCGAACTGAAAAAGCCTATCGAGCGTTGCGGCGTTTGTAATAAATAAAAATGCACTTTAAGTCCAAACTGCGAAGGTCTGTATTACTTAATCCGTCATGCACCTGGGATAAGGCCTCGTTTCTCCTTCCTTCTGTTAACACTTCTTTGCATTGCCTTGGCCCCAAAACTGGGGGTGCCTAGCATAGGTATATATTGACGCTCTAGCACGAAGTGCGACAGGCCTATCGCTACCTCGCAGGCGCTTTCTCGCAAGGTGCAACTCCCACTACCGTGAAAGAAAAATATGATAAAAGTTGTGTTTTAAATAAAATTTTATGCCAGGCATATTTTTATTTATTTATTTGTGAAAAAAATTCTGTTAAACGAATATGTAAGTTCCCTTCTTAACATTTTATAAGTACTTTAATTTTTTAACATTTTTGTGTGTAATATATTTCAGATAACTTCTGAAAAAGATGTAAAGTCAGCACTAGACTTAGCGAGAGATAAATTCGGACGTCTCGACACGCTAGTTAACTGCGCGGGTCATGCAATCACACATCAGGTTTATAACTTTAACAAAGACAAAGAATGTGACCTGGATGGATTTCGTAAATGCATAAACGTGAGTACTATTTTGGTGATACAGAAAAAGCGAATACCAAAGGAATGCTTATTGGTACACAAATCTTCACTGCTGTCCTTTATTTGTTTGCATAATGATGAGGTTCCTTGAGGAGAAATGGCAGCTCGAGTAGTAAACTACTAAGGGTTTTGGAGAGGTCATAATATTTTCACATATTTATTGGCGCATACCTTGACCATAGACAAATTTGATGTCGGTAACAAAACCTCCTATTGTGAAGGCGTTGTACACATTATTTTGCATACATTGTATACAACTTGCTCCCGAACTGCAGCGCGGAATGAGATATCGTGCATCATATTTCGCTTTTTAATTATTAGATTATATTATATTAGATATTTCGTTAACAGAAATCTGTCACAATAAATCTATAGTATTGAGTAAGCGACATCGTGTACTATTTGAAACATGAATGTCGGTAGTTGGTAATAGCAACCGACAGATGGAGCTGTTTAAAAATACAAAAAGGAGTTTCTATTACTTTTAATACAGTTAAAAACTTTTGGCAATGTTTGGATGTATTCGGCCGTGGCCGTTCAATTAAAGTGGTTGTTCATGGCAACTGGCCGTTCAAGGAAAATGGTCGTTCATGGGAAGGGAAGAGGCCGTTCAAGGATAGTGGTCGTTTGTGGCAAGTGGCTGTTCAAGGAAATGGTCGTCTAATTTCCCTTAATGTCTAGTCGGTGCCCTTTGGTTTTGTATGAAAGGCTATTGGTCGGACTTTCATACATTTGCGACCTTTTACTATAGAGTATCGATTTTTTTGTGGTAAGCACCCCTAATGGTGTCTATTATTTTGCCCAAGTCTCAGCTTCTTATATTTGATAATTTCCGGCGAAAGTAATTTTAAGATTAAAAAAAAATTATTATCTCAAACTATAACGATTAAACAATTTTTCTGAAATTCTTAGTCAATGTTCTATAAATTAAAACTCTATTTATCAATTTACTTGGATATTTTACACAACACACGGCGATAAAGTCTGCTCCCGCGATAGCTGCATAGTACATTTAGAAGAGTGTTAAATGCGTAACATTTCATTATGTGGGACCGAAAAAATTGCACCCTATAAAAATGAGATATTAAATATTAAAGATCTTTTTGTCAAATTCCGCGTAAATAAGGCCGCCCTCACAATAGCCACATAGCACATTTGGAAAAGTGTTACTTGCGTAACATTTCATTGTAATACGGGACCAAAAAAACGCACCCAATAATAATGAGATCTTCACTTTTAAAAATATTTTTGACAATTCCCGCGTAAATAAGTCCGCTGCCCCCACAATAGCAAGATAGCACATTTCAAAGTGTTACATGCGTAACATGTCATTATATGGGACCGAAAAAAACGCACAAAATTCAGATTAAAAATGAGAACACAATACAATAATCTTTATTTCTAAAGTTGTTTCTTAACATAGTGGCAGGAGCCTCCTTTTAAGCCGAAGCCTGTGTCAGGAGGCACCGCTCTTCCTTAGTTACATAAGATTACAATTAATAAAACTTAGTTTAGTTTTTAGTTTGTACTTAGTCTGATGTTTAAGTGCTCATCACACGAATGTTTACCCTGGGCGGGATTTGAACCTATGCTTTGTAGGCAGGCGTACAAATAATAATTGCTCTCGCCTCTTCTCCACAATTTCTTTCGATAAGTTCATTAGGGATAAAAATATTTCTGTCCACAACTTGCTGTCTAGTAATGTGGTTCCATCCCAAATGAAATGGCACAAAATCTTGAGTTAAGCAATTTCTTGTTATTTTAAGTAGTTTCTCCAGCGATCTTCGACTCATATGGAACATATCTGCCAATCTTGTGTTGGGTTAACCAGTAGCTTTATTAAATAAATAGCCAATGCATTCTTAGGCTGGTTGCAATTCCTTACCAAAGACGGTACTTGCGCCAAAATATCATTAAATTGCTGTATTGGTCGGTCAGTTAAGAAATACACTTCATTAAGTTCAATATTTTCAAAATCTAGTCTTGAGCTCGCACGAGGCACAGTTTTTAAAATATTTTACATGTCCGTGATTTGTTCTTCATTATATTCATGCCTTACATTGATGGCTGATAGTATAACGTCAAACTCATTTAATTGTAGATGTTCTTGGCATATACGTGCAGCAGGCGGCACATAATAGTTAAACTCATTTAACAACTTAATTTTCAAGGGTTATGATATTCGAAGTCGTGTACGATGTTAGCAGCCAAAGACGATACATGAGTTGCTCTAATAACACGAGACAGATGTATGGTTGCTTGATGTCTTCCAGGTTACAGGGTGGCCAGCAGGTTATAATATATTTTTCCATTTTATTTGAAAGAAAATGTTTTGAATAACGATAGATTACGATTTATTTTAATGTAATTACCAGCCTACTCTATTATTTTTTTCAATTAATAATAAACCGAATATTTATTAAAGTTCAAGATATTTACTTATAAACGTAATATAAGGACTACGTAATGATCATGGAAGAAAAATTATTATTCCGACTGTTTCCTATAAGTTAGTCAAGCGCTGGTGCACCCGAAGTGGCTTATGTAGCCGATCCTTGCAGCCAGTTTCCGTGCACTCTCTGTGGCATGTGAGCGCGTTGCTAAATTATAGTTGATGGCGGCGGGTAGACGGGCCTTTCGCTCGTCAAGCTTAGCGTCGGGGTCAGTTTAACGTGTTCTTCTCCACAGAGGGCGTACACTGGTAGTGAACGTGCCATCCATGATAGCTTTGACGTCGAAAAATGATTTGTAAAAATCTTAACTCGAATAAAAAAAAATTGACTTTTGACTTTTGACTAACGCTGCTCGCTTCTTCACAATTCCGCGCCATTCCGGGTGCTGTGCTGCCAAATTTTCCCTTTGATAGAGCTCTATGTTGCATCTTTTCATAATGCTTCTCAACATCTTTGTAACGGAAGAGTTGTCCGCCACATTTCGGGCTTTTCATTTTACATTTCACCCATCTAATTCCCTTTCGGCCGCCTATGTAATTGTGTTTTGTAACAGCCTTTCACAACTATTTCAGGGAAAACCTGTTGGACAGCTATTATTGCCGCAGCTTCATAATCTAATGTGATTTTTCGCGGCTTAAAAAAATCACCAGTTTGAGATTTTATTAAACTGTATAGAATTTTATAAGTATTTACTTTCTTATTGGGTAGTAGACAAAAGAACAATGGTATAATAGTTCCGTTTCTTTCGTTATATCCGTGTATTGTGTAAAGTTGCTTAAAGCAGGATGGGCATGATCGAAACGTGCCATCAGCAAAGACATGAGTATAATTTCCCAATTCCTTTTTAATGTTTTTGCTACAAAATACAATAATTCTTGTATTGTCATCACCCAGGTAATCCGCAAGAAGAAAATTATTGAATTTTTGAGGTACAACCACTTCGCAACATTCTGAGTAATTGTAACGTAATTTGGGGGCACCAACGATTTTATTACGTTGGTTGTATAGTCCTGTCTTTACATTTTTAAAACTTAGAATTTCTTGTAATAGTATTTCTAAACCATAATTTTTCAGTTCACAAACAAAATTATTATATTGTTTCTCTATAGGTTCGAAGTTACAAATCGTAGTTTGTTTACATTTATCAATTTTTTCCAAAAATATATTTTTATTTACATCTTTGCAGCAATCATTATCGTGTCTTTCGTTCTTAACATTTAGCTTGACATTCCCTTTACATCCTTTTTTAGTATAGCAAAGCCAAAATGAGCTTCCATCTTTATATATTTTTCTGCGGTGAAATCGCCGTCCATCGTGAAGCAATAGAACACCACCTCTCCTTGATGAAATGAATTGTATTTTAGGATGCGGGCACATTGCGAATATTGCAATCACAAATAATTGTGTTTTATTATTATAAAATGAAAAAATTGTAATAGAAAGTTGATGTTAATCGACAAGAGTCGCAATTGCATGTCAATATGTGACGTGACGTGACCATTATTTTTTTAACGTTATCTGTACGGCCTGTACTAATGTCATACAGAAAAGAGAATCATTAAAAGTTTGTTTTGCACCCTGAAACGAGAGCCAGGCTTAAACCATGTCTCCGAGATGGCCGCAACAGACAACGAATGCCTGTTTATCAAATTAATAAGATCAGGTTTTTTAGGAGATAGGCTTCTACTGTTCCATTGTAAAATGCGAGTTAGTGGGAGAGGGGTGTGAGGGGTAGCCATTGAGAGAAGATAACTGTTCAGCAAGTTTAATCATCGTTGGGGCAACGTCGTTCGGTAGTACATCATTCCACTTGGCAATGATGTTTGTCAACATTTTTAACAGGAGTTCCAGGAAATTGTCATTGGGAGTTGAGGAAAAAATATTTTGAGCTGGATCAGTTAGAGCACTGCCATTCGGTAATTGAGAAGGAGGGACACTAACAATATTCTGGTGGGCTTGGTGATCAAAGCCAGAAGGTTGAGAAGACCAGGCTCTAGGCGATAGAACTACGGACTTGCGGTACGAATTCTTTACGGGAGAAGCGTGGATCTGAGCAGAAGAAGAAGGACGAGGGGAAAAAGGAAGGGGGGTAGAGTAACGAGAGGCTGGAGAAGATGAGGATATAGTCCTTGCAACATCTGAGTAAGATTTACGAACAGAGGGAAACCTGGCAGAAGCTTCAGCATAAGAAATACTGCTCTCAGACATGACTAGCTTAATTGTCTTCTGCCTTGAAAATTCAGGACAGTAGCGGTCAATGGCAAAGTGTCCACCCAAACAGTGGAAGCAGCAAGCTTGATCAGGGGTTATATCGCATTCATCGCCAGAGTGGTTCTTGGTGCACTTGTAGCAACGAGCCACAGAACGACACTTGGTTGAAACATGACCAAATCTTAAACACTTTCTGCATTGAATGGTTGGCAGCTGATAAACTACAACGGATAAGGATGTGTAGAATGCATACACTCTTTCAGGAAGAGTTTGTCCCTCAAAAGTGACAACCACAGATTGGGTAGGCACCCATGTCGGAGAACCATCATTGAAAACTTTACGATGCAGACGGCGAGCTTTAAGGATTCGGCCAGGACCCTCGACAAGATCTGTGGCTTCAACAAATTCCCTCATAGACCAATCCACTGGCACACCCCGAACCAAACCCATGCGGGAAATATGGTATGAAGGTACAAACACGGTGAGCTTGTTACGGGAAAGCATTTGAGACTGAGCAGAAATAAAAATGTTGGCGTCCTCTGCAGACTTAAACTCCACAGATACTCGATTGCGACCAACTGATCGGATACCATCACGTTTAATATTAAGTACTTTATTTTGAGTGAATAATAGACCAATCTTTATGGGTTTTAATGCAATACCTGAATTGGGAACTTCTTCTGTACGCGAAACATGTACAATGTAAGGACCCCTGTCATTCTCTCCATACAGCCTGGGCTCACTCTCTAATGAAGGATGAGTATACATGCCAGAAATAGAAGCCGATTCATTTTCGGGATACTGAACCCTCTTTTTGGAAGTTTGTGGTTCGTTATTGCTCTTAGTAATACGAGCTGCTAAGCGCTTGCGAGTTTCCACTGAATCGACGTCCATTACTTCACTCTCATAACCCCCAGGATCAGGAGGTTTCTCAATTTCGTTGCCTTCCATAATTTAGAAGGCCAGCAGGCCAAATAATATATTCAAAACAAATCTCTTCAGTATATTAGTGAAAATAAACCACCACCCACACAAAATATGACCTAAAATATAATAATTTATAGGAAATAAGGATATAACCAAAAAACACGAACAGACTCTCTCGGCGCGCTTCTGTCAAGTCAATAATTGTCCTAATAGAAAGTTGATGTTAATCGACAAGAGTCGCAATTGCATGTCAATATGTGACGTGACGTGACCATTATTTTTTTAACGTTATCTGTACGCCTGTACTAATGTCATACAGAAAAGAGAATCATTAAAAGTTTGTTTTGTACGTCAACTTGGTAACGAGAAAAGAAAAAACGTTCTTCTTTTGTAACCTCGCTGCGGTTACAAAACATAGTTACAAAGGCAACCAATAAAATCTTAGTTTGTAACTTGGTAACGAAAAAAGAAAACATTTTCTTCTTTAGTAACTGGTTACAAAAAACAGTTACATAGACGGCCGAAAGGTCTAATTCAGGGTAAAAGATGCGCTTCGCCACACTTTCCTCCATGATAAGTTATACAGGATACGTGACCGCACCACCGAAGTTGCCAACGCATTAAATGCCACTAGGTCATACTATCTGATCTTATTTAAGGTGGAAAAAATTCTGACTGCAAATATGGTGGCGGTACACACACTACATCTCGCAGGAGTATATGAGGTCATCAGCACAATCGCCATACTCGTATACCGAGATCTTGGCGGCCTGCTTTAGGTCGTACGAACAGAAGAGCTTCTCAAACTCTGCAGCTGCAACACTGACATTTCAGCATCAAGGTCGCACTTCGACGTTATAGTGTTCCCCAGATAAAAAATGTATCGACCTGTTTCATGGCTAGGTTCTTGCAATTATGTTTCTGAGAACATCACCTCCATTTTTTTACACTGATCTACAGGCTAAATTTGCAACATGCTTAGCGGAAAACAGATATCAGCTGTTGCAAGCCATCTGAGGGTTCTGCTAAAAAGCATTAGTCATCAGCATACATGTTCTCTACGATTAAGCCCAAGTCAGCGCGGTCCAGGGCCGGGAAAGCGGGACTTTGTATGGCGCGGCATAGCCAAGTCCCGCTTTCCCGGCCCTGGACCGCTCCCGCTCTGTGTGGCCGAGGCTTGCATGTGTACGAAACTTGAGTGCGCGCCTTCTGTCTGGCCAAGTTGAAAAAACTACCTTCTGTGTAGAAGCGGATGCGGACTTCCTTGGAAACTACCGTAAAGTACTAGGCAAACAGTTCAGACACTAGAACGGGGAAGAAATGCGTCTGATCATCGTCTACAAAGACGCAGCACTGCATATCGTCATGTAGGAGTCTTAGAAGTACCACAAACTTCTCCGTGAACCCCAACTTTCCTTTTACCATTCAGAGAGCATCACGAGACATAATGAGTCGAATGCTTTCTCCAAGTCAACAAAGCAGCTGAAGACCCTATTCTGTATTTTTTTCTAAATGTTGACGCTCGACAAGATTGCATCACAAGTGACTTGGTCAGATCAGAAGGTAAACTGGGTTTCAGGCAGAATCCATTTGACAAATCCTTTAAGTAGTTCAAAAATACTCTAGCGGCTATCAGGAGTGAAATAACGCGGTTCGAGTTGCAATCAGAACGGTTATTACTTTCTTTCTAATAGTAAATGAATGAAGAAACATCGCTATAGTAAATGCTGGCTGCATACCTACACGGTCGAGCAGTTCAAATAAAGAGATCAAAAGAACAAAACGTTTGAAATTCAAAAAGTGTCTATAACTTTTCGGGATGGGTGCTCGGGGTTGTATAATATAGCCGACTACCGAAATGTAATATACTATATATAATAAAATATACTAGAATAACATGGTAATGTTACCTTACCATGCAGATGTCTGAAAAAAATATAGATGGAATAATATCGTAACCTACTTTTATGATACCAAAATATGTCTAAAAGATACACGAATAATATATTAAGAGTTACTTACTGGATAGGTTCACATGTTATTTATCCGTAAACATTAGTTTTTCAATTTTCTTTTTCAAGACTGATGTTTCGTTAACAATTAATTGTTATTTCAAGACAGAAAAAATTCACCTTTTTTTAAGTACAATACCATAATTTTATCTTTTACAGTTGTGACGGTATTAGTTTTTTGGCTCTCCTGTAAAATTTGTTTTTTCCTATAACCATAATATTCGGATGGAGCGGCGATATCATTTTTATAGGGTACGTTTTTTTAGACCCATATAATGAAATGTTACGCATGTAACACTCTTCTAAATGTGCTATGTGGCTATTGTGGGGGCGCCCTTACTTACGCGGATTTTTACAAAAAGTTTCTTAAAAGTGTATTTCTCATTTTTATAGGGTTCGATTTTTTGGTCCCATATAATGAAATGATACGCAAGTAACACTTTTCCAAAACTAAAAGATTTTTAAATGTGAATATCTCATTGACCGAGCGAGCGAAGCGTCTCTGTTTCAGCTTGGCCAAATTTGCTTTTGTATGTCCATCTATTTGTTTGTGGTTTGTTTGTTTGTTTGTTTGTTTCACATTTTTTTGGTCTCAAAATATAACGAAATGTTCCATTTTTAACACTCTTTCAAACGTGCTATATTGTGTTACTCTGGCTGGGGGTGAACGTTTTTAATTTTTGAGCCAATTTGCCCACTCTCCTTTCTTGTTTGTTCTGGTCGTTTTCGGTTTTCGTTTTGTGAAGGTTTCAACTTGAAGCAAAAAGTTTATGCTTATCTTGATGTAATCTCATTGCATAGACGGTAACGTGTGTCTAAGTAAAAACAAGAGAGAGTTGATTTTGGAAAAAAATCTTATTACGTGTTATCTCAATATTGTGTTGTTTTTTTCTTTAAATATATTAAACTACATTATTTACTCCGTCCACACTCTGTTTCATTAATAGGTTATGGTTTGTAAGCACGAAGGAATAATTACTAGTGCTGGGGGATCTGGTCGAAAAGCAATCACTGCTAATGATCGATCAAGTTCGATTTCTACCAGCTCGAGCTTGCTCACAATGGACAAACTTGATGGCAGCGCGGACTATAGCACATGGAAGTTTATGATGGAACTATATCTTAGCGACAAATGCACTGCAAGCTAAACCCACCCAAAGGGAAAAATACAAGCAGAAGAATCCATGTAAAGCCCGACCAGTGAAGTGCTTTATTTGCAATGGACCTCAAGGCCATAGATAGACTGTCCGAAGAACCCGAAAACAAAGAAAGATGCTTTAACATCGTTGGCGATGTCTACTGCAGGAAGGCAATGATCAGGAGAATGGATCCTTGAATCCGGGGCATCGAATCATATTACGACTAGGAAAGAGCGGTCATCAGATTTAGCGTGTAGAGATAGCGTGTGCTAACGAAGAGACAGCGTATGGAGAGGCAGTTGCTAATGTGGTTATGCGCTAAAGACAGATTCTCATAAGGACATATGCTCATAAAGACAAGTACAGTTAAATTGAAAATAAATTTATTTCATCAAAATCTACGTCTTACGTCTCAGCACTAAGAGGCGTTGCAAGCACTCTATAGCCAATATTTTGTTGCTTGTAAAATCTTTTTCGTCGACTAATATATCTGACTTCCGTCTTTTTTTTCCTGCGCAATAATAGCCACCACGGACTATTTTTAAATCGGAGAGTTTCGCTTCCTCTTTCAAGAGCATGATGAAATGATAATAAAGGTGGTCTTTTAGGAATCCTGGAATTAATCCTTTTGTGCCACCTTCAATGGCATTCGTGGTACGAAACTTTCCACCATAGCAACTAAAAACCTCGCTGGTAATAAGATTCATCCATTGCTTGATAAAATAGTTTTGGAAAGACAGGCTTTCCTCATTGCTAGGGGCTAACTCGCATAATGATAAATACGCCTCCGGTATAAGCGACGCTGGTAATAGCGCTAAAAGTGAGAAAAGCTGTTGTGTATTTTCTGCCCTCTTCAGAGTACTGAACCCAATTGCCTTTGACTTTTTAGAAATTGCATAAAAAAAATGAAAGTAGCTGCCTTTCACTACTACGTCTGGATATGTTGACTTAATGGCTTGGATTATAGATAGTTCATAGTCGCACTTAAAAGTGCTCATATCCATGGAAAATTGTACTTTTAAAATTTTGAATAATCTATCGCACGTAGATTGTCTTTTGTTTGGTAGCAAAGCAAATAATGGCACAAAACTAACGGTGTCAGTATCAGATTCATGTGTGTGTTTTCATTACATGCTGACATCACAAATCATCTAAAAATCATCTAAATGTTCCATCGACGTACACATAAATTTTTCTCAGCGTTGCTATTGCCAGTTTGGTACCGAAAATAATGTTTTTTTCTGTATCTCCATCATCAAATATAAAAAAATAATTCACTAAGCAGTCTGGCAATTGTACATCTTGGGGACGCTTAAAAGCACTTTTTTTAACTTTTAAATATCTGTAACGAGCCCGGTACAGGTTATCCTTCTTCGAAGTAAACAAAAGGCATTTCCTCTGGAGAAAGCATTTCATCAGAATTCTGTTCCTGTGTGTCTGCCTGCTTATAAATGTTGCTCATATATTTTTGGAATAGGCTGCATATTTTTTTTTTTTGCATGCGCCATTTTTATGTCAATTTTATTTCGTTCAAAGTCTGGCAAATATAAATGTTTGGCTTCTTTTAATATATCGTTTTTTTCGGTAGTGTAATTGATGTGCTACAAATATTTTTATTAACACATCTCCAATTGGTTGTGCCAGACTTATTTGTCTTCACAAAATTGTATTTATGCCCAGCGTGCAGAAGTACTATGCCTTGATTAGGTAACCGGCCTTTACCTATAATCAAGAAAATAACACAAATAAATATGTGGGGCCCAAGCTAAGCAAAGCTTGAACAACGGATATCAGTCAGCTGTTATACATACATACATAAATACATACTTATATAAATAAACAACATCTAGACACAAGGCAACACAACAAAATGTTTGCCCTGGTCGGGGTTCGAACCCAACTGTTTCGAAGGCAGATACATTACCTACCGACTAGGCTACGGGGCCGGTGTTACAAATGCCACCTCAGTAGAAAATAAATTTAAAGTAGACAAACAATAGACAAAATTAAGATTATCCGTATATAATTTTATTCAATAACTAGCTGACCCCGCAGACGTTGTCCTGCCATTTTTCCCTACACCTATCCTACACCTACCCTACACCTACCCTACACCTACCCTACACCTACCCTACACCTACCCTACACCTACCCTACACCTACCCTACACCTACCCTACACCTACCCTACACCTACAAGAAACGCGAGTTTCGGAACGCGACATTAAACTCCTCCAACTATGTATTCTGTGCTCCAACGCACACACGCACATTGTTTTGATAGATATGATCTTTGACGTTAGGAACACACCTACATTGCTTAGTGCTTGCAACAGTGAGTGCTTGTAATTTAATATGAACTTTATACCATAGCAATAAAGCTCAAATTGACTACGTTTTAGTTAGAAATCATTTGTATGGGAAAAAGAAAAGGGCTATTTTTAGGGTTTTTCCAGCAATAATTCTAATTTTTCTCGCCGTAAAAACCACCCTTGAACTTCAACGAACATTTAAAAAAAAGATTTGGCCAAATTGGTCCAGGCGTTGTTGAGTTATGCGCTTACCAACACATTTTGCGATTCATTTTTATATTATAGATAATTATAAGCGATAGAAATCTTTTCGCGATGAAAATGTCAAATTAATGACGAGTAAATTAGTTTTAAATCTCTAAACAAATAGTTTACAAAGGAGAATGTACCTAATATTGAATATTTCAATAATGTACTGCCACCGCATTAAGGTATGGTGTGTGGAACTGTACCATTTCTGTATCTTCTTTTCGAGTCGATGGTTTTATATTTTGGTGGACCAGTAGGCAGCCACCCGGCGAGCATCTTTATGAGCATCTGTCCTTATGAGAATTTGTCTTTAAGAGAATTTGTCTTTTTGAGAATCTGTCTTTGTGCGAACAAAGGCATGCCTCACCTAGGATATCCACCTGGGTGGAGCACGGGGTACGACTGGTCCTGCGTGCTCGCAACTGCCAGTAAGTACAGTTGTGTGCAGAGAGTCTTCGAAAAATAATAAGTAACAACGTCTAGACCCTTAATATAGCGTAAATATAGTCTAAAATAAAAAGGAAAAACTAAGAGTATAGGGTAAAATCCTTTTATTTATCGTAATTTCTCCAAAAGAACAGAAATTTCATTATTTATTAATTCCATTTGAGCATTTAGAATCAACTTGTCACTTTCACAATATTCTTTGCGACACGTTTAGAGTGTTCCAGCAAATCTGTGTTTGGCTGCGATATTACAGTGAGTAATTTATGTAATGTCACAAGGTTTTTTGAATTCTTTGTTTTGTTTAGAGTTCCAACTTTCTGCAGTATTGTTCGTTCTGTGTCTTTCATTGTATACGCACCATTTATTAATGTTTCCACGTATTTAAGAAACTCCTTAAGCTTCCCATTTTGTGTGTTTTGTGATTCTGAGATTATGTAGTGCCATCCTTTTAAAATATGGTCATGCGGTAGTAGACCAACTATGCGCGTGTACATCTTATAATTGATACCAAGTTTTAATTTTTTCCAGATATTCTGCGTAAAGTGAAAGTAGCACCTTTTGACAATGATTTCTGGGAAAAAAGCCTTTTGTGCATTGGTTGTAGTGAGAATTTCGCCAAAATCATTAACGTAATAGTCGGGAAGTCACGTAGCTTAGCCACGACATTCGTCAAATTCGATTTTCGTCAACTCTACATTTGTCAAATTCTACATTCGTCATGTCCTTGTTACGGCAAATTCGCTTTTCGTCAAATCTAAGTACAGTTATTTAGAATGTTTTATTACATATTTGCTGAATTATATACAATCTCGTTTATAAGAAATAAAACCATTCTACTAGGTGTAAAGAAAAATAAATAAGGTGATTAATATAATGACATTTCAATGAGCATTGCTCGTGGAACATCCAGTTTTTGAATTCATAACACTTATTTTTTTTTCATAGTGTCTTAAATAAAACATATCGCATTTCGCCGCTATCTGAGTTGAAGTGCCATCTGTTGGAGAACTTCGGTAGTTCCCATTTGTTCTATAGAAATGACGTCAGCAGGACAAAAAGGGAAAACGAGTCTCAAGTTTTCTATAGAACATTTTAATACTTCTATTTCTCATAATGTTCTATAGAACAAGATAACGAGTCTCCTTGATGATATGGCCACTGGCAATAATAACTTCTTATAATATTCTTCTTCTTCTTCAATCTGAGCAGTTCTTAGTTTTTTTTTTTCTGCCGAATCCTCGGACGAGTACTCTTTTTCTTGAAAATTTTCAACTGGTTCATAAACAGGCGAATCAAGTTGATCATCATGGCAATCCTTTGCAACAAATTTTTCATTCTGCTTTTTTCTTTTTGTAATTGATGGTAATATACTCTGCGAGTCTTCGATTTCATCATCATCACGAGATACGGCCGTTTCAGCTCCGATGATGTAGGTATAATAATTATCCATTTCTTCGTTTTATTACGATGTTTTGCAGCTATAGGCAACGAGATGATAAGATGACGCTTTAATTGGCGCATTATGTCACAATTAATTATATTGTCAACTTACATGGAACATTTTTGGAAATATTGATTCCCAATTTGTTTTAATGAGTGAAGTAGGGTGAAAACGCTTGTATGTAGTTCTATGGAACAAAATGTCACAAAGTTGTCAATTTTTGTCCTACTGATGTCAGTTCAATAGAACAAATGGGAACTACCCGAGAACAGCTTTCAGTCTAAGAAAAAATAATATATAGTATTTTCGGTATCTCTGTTATGTTTTTTTATTTAAATTAGTAAAGAAAACATGAATTAAAAAAAGACTACAGGATTCGAGCTCAAGACCATAGCCTTCACAGTGTAGACTCGACATTCGTCAAATTTGTTTTTCGTTAAACTCTACATTCGTCAAGTCCTTGTTTCGGCAAATTCGCTTTTCGTTACACGCTTGGATTCAGCAATGAACAATCAACGACAAAAATAAATAAAATAACTTTAAATTAATGAAAATAATTTATAATTCAGTTTGAATAATACAACAAGACAACTTTCTGTTGTCATGTTACGCATCAGTAAATCATTGATAATTTTAACAATTTTTGCATCTTTATAATTTCTTTTGATCTCCATTTTTTGTTGTGGTACTAATTGTTTCCTTTCGTATTTTGTTAATGTAAAAAATCGATTCTCTTTTTAATGTTTTCACAAAGAAAAACAAATTGTCCTTATGGGCTATCAATTTAGATTTTGATTTACGGTGCCATCGTTCCAAGGCGTTTGTCGTTCTGTGACGCGCGGGCACAGCACCCCATGTCGGCGTTATTTTTTTAATCCATTGATTTACAAATTTCTCAGTTTTCTCTTATTCTAGAGCTCTTTCAACAATGCCTAGCCACGCTTCCGATATGTACGAGGGGTGACTGATAAGTAATCTACCTAACTTTGAAAGAAAATATTTTGATAGCTTGTTTTTTTTATTCAAATTGATTTTATATTTTTGCTTATGCAACGTAAATATTTTTTTATACACCTTGCTCGAAAATTGACTTGAACTTACGAAGGCAGTAAACTGTGCGGTAAATGCGTTTTACCGCACTAGTGCGATTTTATTTCATTTTTTTTTTAAATTATTATTCTCTTCAAAATTATTATTTAGCCAAGGATCATTTTGACAATAAAAAATATTTATATTGATCCATACAAAGAGAAAAGTATTTTATATTTTTTTATTTCAACAAATTGTATCAACAATATTATACTCTAAAAATAGACTCCTGAAGCTCGCGAGGCTCTCAAACCCAACACATTATTTTTCACCTGTTCCGGCAAGGAAATCATTAACTATTTACTTACCTACGTAAATATTGGTACTTAAAAATGTACACGAGTTCTCTTATTTTCGATATAATTCTATAAGTTGAGATTTAATTACTGTATGTTATCATAATACTTTTAAATTTTTAGTTAATAGGAACAATAAACAAACTTTTTATAGGTTATGTATTTTTAGGGTGCGTTCCAAAATTGTACGAAAACCTATCCCTCCCTGCGTTCCGAGATGCACTGAAATCGATTTTAGCGCACTCAAAGGCAGGCAAAACCCATACAATCTTTTGGTTTTCTGATCGCCGCCGGCGCTGACAGTTTGATTCAGAAGACACCCAATAAAAAAAATGGCAAACGTCAATTATTTTACGCGCGGATATACGAAAACTTTTTTCCTTTGTAAGATAATGTTCGAAATTCAAACGAATTTTCCTATCTAGACATGAGAATGGTTCGCATGTCTAGAAATGAATAAGCGATCTTCGGCCCTGTTTTCGGGCATTAAAAGCCAACTTTCCGAGGTGGAGAGGTGAAAACAAAATTATCTTGTGTTAACAAATAATATTCGTAGAGGCTGAATATCCACCAGAGCCTTTTCTCCGTAATTATGCTTATAAAAAAGGAACATACTATCGTTTTGTAGTTGGCACCAATTTTGTAAAACTTTCATTTAATTGTTTTACATTCAATGTTGTTTTATGAGTGTTTTAGTGTTGATATTTAATAATAAATAAATGTGAATAGTAAGGATACTCAAACTGGGCGCGATATACTAAAGGTTAGTTTTTACAACTTCTACATGATCAATTTTACCTGTAGTATCATAGCTTCATAATCATTTCAATTTAATTATCAGTTTTCTCAAGTGTATTGAAAACGTCGTACAACACACGGATCGGTTTTATAACAAACTCGTGACATTATAAAAAGTCACCTCGATTGTAATATGCCACCTATGATCCTTGTATCGTAATGTACTATTTCGTAGGTGTTTCTGTTGCTTATCCATAAGCAAACAATAAACGACAGAAACTGAATCGTCCTTGGTGCTACCAGTGTCAACGTGTAAAATAAACACCGTAATTTTCATGAATCATTAATTTTTTTGTTAATATCATCGGAAACTTGACCTCATTTATTGATTCATAACGCATTTTAGTCATGTCTAGTACTTTCATTCGAGCATTGTATAATGCGTCGGCCTTTAATGAAAATTTCTATACCATCCGAGTCAGACGTTTCTAGTTCTTCAAAGCATCGGTCGAAAATCTTAGAAATACATTTGAAGGATTCTTGCACTTCTTGTTTACACTTGTCTAAAATAGTGTATGACATTTTGGTCATGATCGGGTATACACACAGAGAAAAAAGGGAGAAGAGATGCCTTATCTCGTTTTCTGTATAGAACCAAGTGAAGCCACAAAGCGGGGGTGCGGGAGGGGTTACAGCCGTGCTGGTATCTAGGGGCCAGTAGTAGAACTCTGTATGCGTCGGTGTTCGAAAAAATTCTCCTACTCGACACTAGATGACAGAAGTAGTAAGCCTGTTTTAGCTAGGGCCGGACGTGGGCCGGACTAAGGCACCAGTAAAAATGGGGGTCATCTAATAAGGAATCTTTAAGATTTTCATTTTTTAATGCCGACTGATAGATGCTTCTAAGTAAAATGTCATAAAATTGTTTTACAAAATTTAAAATGGTCACATAAATGGCAGGTTTATTTTCTGCCACAGCGGCGTGAAAATGTTGGCAAAGACGCTAAGCTACATACAGCCAAGTTTCGAAAATAACAAATAAACTGATTTTTTTGGTTAAATAACACAAATCATTGTTAATTTGTAGACAAAACTAAATATTATTATGAAAATAAACGTTTATTTATTATAGTTTAAGTAATAGAGTCTATTTATTAAAGCATATTTACATAGGTGCTGTTTCTATGACAAACTTTTGCCGATTAAAAAAATAGCAAACCGTGTGATAAAGAGTTTTAAAAATGGAAATGGATATGAGCCCATATCTCACGGTTTCCATTTTTAAAACACGAGTGCTCTATGAACTGTGTTATGTATCAAAAACCAGTGAAATAAGACGCACTTTATGAGCAAGTGTGTTGAAAAGCTTCTTTACATTATTTGTAAAGGACACAAATTTATTTAACTTAGCTACAAAAACAAGAAAAATAATCACCCCTTCTAATCACCCGTAAAAAGAACTGTTTTGTTTAAGTGTTGGCGTTTCGTAATTCTTTTATTTTTCAAAGTAGCAATATGATTGAAACGGATATTTGTGTACTTTTCGGAAATTCCTATGCATAAATGTGTGATGTGATTATATAATGGTGGCTGTTCTTTAATATGGTCATCTAATGTCGGAAAACAATTTTCACCGATTAGAGTTTTCATTGTGTGAGCTAAAATTTTTGTTTATTCATTACAGTTTTTGGTGAATGAAATGTTCTAAGACAGGATTCTGTTCTCAAGCAAATATTAATAACATCGTGAGAAGGAAGAACCAGGCCTCCTTTATTTTTCATTTTGATTAAAAAATGGTCTTCTGTGTATAAATCTGTGTGTAACGCATTTAAGCAAACCTCACATTTTATTGTTTTTGATATTGATTTGACGACATAACCACTTATATATGCGACTATTTGCCGCCGCAATTTATTTTGGTATGTATAACTGAGCAGGGGCGTGCGCTTCATAGAGGCAGAAAAGCACTGCCTACCCTGTCATTTTCAGATAAATACCTTCTCAATAATATACATTAATTAACTACACTACACTATCATACTAACTACCATAACACCCATATTAATTTTACACATCCTGATCCTTAACAAATTCCACTCGTCTTTTGTTTACGTTCGCCAAAAGCACTGCCTATTCCAATTGACGTTTACTTACATGTAGTGAGAGAAAATATATGACTGTGTGCTATAAAGACCCTATGTGCGAACACAAAACTTGTCAATGCGTTAGTGTGCGTGATTTCGCTCCATACAAATCCGAAAAGCCCAGCTTTTCTGTCCCGACCAACGACCAATCACAACGCACCAGTCGTATGAAAAAGCGCGTATTGGGTAAAATCAAACAAAAGGAAGGGCGCATTCCGAATCAGACCTTCAGCGCTGTCAGCAGCGATCAGAAAAGCAAAAAATGTATGGCTGACAGTGATCCGGAACGCGATTACGAGTACTTTAATCGATTTCAGCGCGTCTCGGAACGCAGGGTTGGAAACGTCAAACGTCACTCATTATTCGCCATATTGTTTACTTTTGTTGTTTTAACGCGCAGTGATTTTTGAAGTTTTTTTGAGCAATTAGTGCTTTTTGTGTTAGTAAATTACATTAATAACAATGAGTAATAGCTGTGAACTTTGTGCCGACGGGCCGTGTTTGTCTAAATTGCAATTTCTTTGAGTTAAGTCATTTTCAAATAAAATCTTGTGAGACTTTCAACTGGTTAACGTTGTGTATGTACACACCAATAGTGTTTTGTTTTCCGTGTATTATATTCTGCATTTCTTTGAACGTTTGGAACGACGCCGGCTATGTCAATTTTTAAAGGCCATTTCGGTTATCTCTAGTGTGACTTGTTCCAAATATTCAATCACCTGGTTAGATACTTGAGGTGGCCAAACTTACATTACATCACTCATTGCATGGAAACACCACCGGTCAACACAATACAGTAACCTAATTCATGAATTCTTTTTGGTAAGTGCTTTTTTATCCTTTTTATACCTGCCTGCCTACCCTAGCCCTAAACCCTGTGCACGCCCCTGTAACTGAGTATATCGTCAAACTCCATTAAAACGTCTTCAGGAATATCATCAGGTGTATCATTTTGGTCCTCTATCATCCGAGATCTATCTGAAGTAGCATTAATTTTACATATAGATGACATATTCAGAACGTGTAGATCTTCTAACGGAATGCAGTTGCCGCTGAAGGAGTCTTTTAACTCCGTATTGACCAAGTTCTTTTTATAAGCGGCTTTGAACTGCCGAGCGGTTGGGTTATTATTAGCTCGTCCATGGGCTCTAATAATGCCGAAAAATAATTCCAGGTGATCCTGTGATAATTTATGGGTGGTCAAGAATGTCATTTTTTTCTCCTGACTCACTAATCGGGTGTATAGATATAGTGTACTGTCAATACAAGTAATAAAACCGATAAAACCAGTTTTTCTGTTTGTATTTACCAAAGTTGTATCTTCGTTTTTGGTTGACAGATGCAGTAAATAATTCCGGGCGTAATTTAAAAACTCTTCTGTTTTTTCTATGTTTCGTTCAAATAAAGGTTTTTTGAACTCTTGTTGAGTCATACTCCTTGAATTTAATATGTCAAATAGGTTGTTTATCAAGCGAATGAATTCTGTAGTTGCCTGGACACCAGAAAACCTATTATCACTTTTTTCGCAAGTTAGTAAAGCGTCCGCTACGCTATTACTAAAAAGCTGGCTGGCAAGTTTCACTTTCATTTTCTGTCTACTAAAATCCAGATGGGTGTCTTTTAATTTATTAGCAACATGCAGTCCTTCAGATTTTTGAAATTCGTTAAGTTTTTCAAGGTAAGACCACCTTATTTCGTTACCCTGATAGTCTACCAGTATTTTTTTTGCCTCAAATGCGTTTCTTATCAATTTTAGCATGTGACAAGCATCTAAAATAATAGCCACATCATAATCGGCACATGGATGTTTAAATTTTGTTTTGAAGTCGGTAGATTCAAAAGAGCACCCTAATTTTTTCGCCATCGTTATGTTAGCGGCACACCCATCCATAGTTAACGATACCACTTCTACACCGGACTCGTGACATTTATACAAGCATTGTTGAACAAGTGAAGCTCTTTGTTCCCCTGTACATGAATGTATTAAAAAGTATCCGACTGGAATTTTCCAGCGTTTTTTGAGACATACTAGTAACATGACCAGTACTTGACTTGCTTCTTGGGAGTTGTCATTTTTCGAAACATTAGTGCCTAAATCCACGTAGCCATGAAATTTTTCTCCATCCCACTCTATATGTTTTTTGATAGTCATTTCGTCCATCATTAAACTACATAGTATATTTTCATTACTCCTGTCAGATTTCAATTTTATTACCGAAAAAGATTCTTTCGTAAAACCTGCTTCCCCGTCAACATTCTCGTACCACTTTGCGATCGTTCGTGGATTGGGTAAGCATGTATTGAATGTTTGCCGCACATATGAATATGCTTTTGGTGAGTAATAAAAAAGGGTTAAAGCAAAAACTCTAATGGCTGGTGAGTATGTTTTAGTAACAGGGCGGTTCAAATTTTTAGAAATATAACGTCCCACTAAATCTTTCACTTTTATATCCATGGAAGATAAAATATCGGCATCCTCATCATTTACCAAGTTTTTTTGTTTCAGCTCAGTTATTAAAGATTCCATGGTCTTCACCTGCAACAAATATTTGAAATACCTTTTTTATGTTTTCTAAAAACTTTTCATATAAAATATTTTTAAACTGTTTTAGCGGTTCTAATCACGTTTTTTATTTTTATGTTAACAATAACCATGTTATTATGATACAAAAACTAGTCATCTACATGCTGTAATTAATTAGTAATAAAAAGGCCCAAGAATTAAATTTTGCACAAATGTTGTACACACACCGGCAGGATTAGCGGAATGCTTAAAAAGTTTGACAACGAATTATATTTTCGTTTTACGAAATAATACTCATACACTGTAACATAATTAAAGTTAACGTCTTGTAAATTAGAATCATAAAAAAACATTACTTCAACTTTTTCGAAAAATCAAAGTTTCAACTTGTCAAACTGTTTATGCTTCCATTGGAAATGATGATGATGATGAAACTGTTTATATGCTCCGCTAATTCTACCGGTGTGTATATAAATTTTATTGCTTAGTGAAAAAAAAAAAAACGCAATGCATTGACATGCCCAAGACCATGCTACAGTTTATGAAGAGTAATGAAAGAGACCAAACAAAAATTATACTAAATTCATAAAAACGAGAGCATTGTTATTTATGGTGTATAGCTACATGCACAACGCAAGTTTGAATACAATGACTGACAACGTCTCCTTTACTACTCACTGACAGTAATTCGTTTACGAGATAACTGCACCGCTGATTTTGAACTCGCCGGCTGCTGCTTATCTAGACAATTTTAAAAACCTTTAAAAACTACAGCTCTAGTACTAAGAATCACTGAGCTAAGCCGTGGATAGAAAGACAGACAGACGGATGGACGACGGACAGAGCAAAACTACAATGGTTCTTTGTTGACTACGGAACCCTAAAACTAGCTAACCTCCCGCGGCTTACGTTTAGCTGTTCAGTCGTGAAGACATTACAAATACAGTTTCGCATTCATTTATGATATTAGTCAAGATATACCTTTTTCTTTAAACGTTGAAGATTTTGTCTTAGGCGCCGTAATTTCAGTAATCTCTTTTTATCAATTATCTTCAATCTTGCGATTTCTTCTTTCAATTTCTTTTCTTTTGGCGTGTCATTAAGAATTAAAAATTCGTTAAGATCCTGTGGGTTGGATGGTTTGAGTGGTTGGTTGTTCTGATCCTGGGAGAAAATATAATAGGTAATAAATTTTAGAAATGAGCTAACACAAACTTCATTAATTTCAATTCCCACCATCTCGTATTTTTCTATAACCTTTTTTTGTTTTAATAAAGTCTTCTGGATCAAAGTGAAGAGAACATATTTTACTATATTTAGTTGGTGTCCAACCTTCACGGTTAATTGCAGAAATCCACTTATTCCTCACCGTGATGTCTAAAGGAAATCTAGAAAAAACAAAATTCTAAAATAAGAAGAAATAGTAAAAAATTGAAATTAAGTAATTTGAATTCCCGTATACTAGAATAATTCAATATGTAGGGAAAACATTCGAGTAAAAGATTACTCCAGGTTGGTTAAATGCACGCTAACAACAAGTACACTCTATCAAGATATCATTATTTGGGCACATATCTTTGTTCTACACATAAGGATATAATTGAAACAATATACTTTGAAAACTATACTTTTGTAATTTAACAACCTTTGTGACCCCCCCGATATTATTTTTGGTCGGCCTGAGTAGGCCCTTGTTTTTAACGGTAAAAGTTCTTCTACGTGGCGCTAGATGTCACTTAGTATAAATAATTTACTAGTCGCTGCATCGAACTTTCTAGAATAATAAAACAAATAAGTGTAAAACTAAAAATACTTACGAGTGAAAAGATAATCTATTTCCGTCTATTATACGTCGGTCGTCCGTATAGCTCTTGCACGAAATTATACAACACTTCATTTTGCACCGAAACACACAAGAACGCGAATTTAAAAAAAAAATAACAATGAGTCTGCACGGGGCCGAGAACGAGTCAAACTGATTACAGCGCCCCTGGCGTGGAATATCAAGCACTATTGAGTTATGACGTCAGGACCACACTGATTGAAGCTAGACTACATTGCTTAGGGCACCTCTTCTCCCTTTCTTCTCTGTGGGTATACATGAATGTTTACTTTCACGAATTATACAGTTGTCGCTACTGACTGTTATAGAACCCAAAAACATGGTCGGTCCGAGTCTTGCAACCCATTTTTGGAGCTTGCTGTAATTCGATCGTGCTGAAAGGAGATGGCCGGCTCTCCATCCATTCTTTGCCCCGGAGTCGTTGAATATCTGAATTAATAATAATAACTGGAGACCTGACAAAATCATATTGAAAAATATTTATTTTAATTATAGTTTATGAGTACATTAGTGGATCCTACGTATCTAGCGGGGTTAATAAATTGTGTAATGGAAAAGAAAAACATCCGTGTTTCCATTCAGTATCTAGTATTTATTCGTCGATTCTTTGATTATGAAAGAGAAAATCTAAAATAACCATTGACTTAGTGTTCAAGGTAATGTTGGGCCCTTCGGCCACATTCGAAACCAAAGTTCGAAACCAGTTTTTAAATAAGATTTTTTTTCTTCTTTCGGAACTGGTTTCGGTAAAAGAATAATACTTTTTATCTCAAATTCGTTTCGATAAAAGAATATGATTTCGTTTCTCGAAACTCTCAAATCAAAATCTAATCCAATCTCTTTAGATGTGTAAGTCCACTAACACATCAGTAAACGATTTTTCATTACTCATACTCTGAAAGTAGGTCTGACGTAGCCGAGGGAGCGGGTTGAAGGTAATACTTTTCAGCCTGAGTGTGAATGACTTTATTATAATTTACACGTTTGCCGTCAACATTGCATAGCTGGTGAAGAAGAGTGGACAACTCTCCTGGAGTCCCCAAACCACCGGTCAGATTTTGACGCTAGCCAAGCAGAGCATCGCAGACCTTCTCAGGTTTTCGCTAGAGATAGTTAATGTTGTGGTGTGGTGTCACTAATGCTATCTAATGTTCTATAGAAAAAGACGTACAAGTTCGTTCTGATAATGTTTTTTTTTAATTAAAATATTTAAACAAAAATCACTTAATAATGCAATGAAAAAGGTGCAATAATTTCGAGGCAATAGCCAACCGAGATTTCTTTTTTTTGAAGCTGTTGGATTGTTAATTTTATTTCTCAGTCTATCTCCATGTAGTTTTTTTTTTTTTGCATTTTACGTTGCTAACACCGGTTTCATTTTTCAAAACATCCAGGCCTTGAGCTAATGTTGGATTCGTACGCCCAATGAACCTGTTTATTTTGGAATGCCACCCTTCCAAGTGGTTCGTTGTTCTTATTTCTTCGACACTGCAGCAGCAAACTTTGTGAAAATCATTTTGGTGAAACCATTGGTTTTTGAAATATTCGTTAAATTTTTGTACTTCCATTCCAACAGGGCCTTTATTCATGACATAGTTAAAACCTTTATTTATGAAATAGTTAAAACCTTTATTTATGAACTGTTGTGGCTACGTGTCGCTTTTTGACACTAGATTTTAAGTTTAATTTTTTAGCCTTTCGGAATAAAGCCCTGTTGAAATGGAAGTAACATAACTTTATTTCAATCAATGGAAAAACATCTCTTATTCCAATCATAGCTGTAATCTTCTGGGGTTCAAATGATGGAATGTGTGATTTTATTAATCGGAATAATATTTGGTAAGTCCTCCTTTTTTGTTTTCAAGAAAGGCAAAAATTAAAGGTGTTAATGAGCGAGTCTTTTCATCATAGCCGAATGTGTTTATAATTTGCGATTTTTTGACTTGCATTTGCTGTGCAAAATACTACATGCGATTGCCATCATCAATGAAATCAGCTAAGATCAAATTTTCATTTTTTTCTGGAACAACTACTTTGTTGCGTTCGTTGTATATTCCACTTTTTATGTTACTAAAACTTGGCAGTTGACTAATCATACTTAATCCATTATTTTCATTTTCAGCCATTATATCGTCATATTGTTTTTTAATTGACACAAAATTAGTACTCACATTTTGTTTTAATTTATCCAAGTTTTTAAGATATCCTGTTTTTACAATATCCCCTTTACAGTGATTCTCGTGTTGTTGGTTATGTTTAATAATTTCATTCTTGGTATTGATAGTAAAGTTACCTTTGCATCCCAAATGTTCATTTTCACAATAATAAAATGTGTTGCCGTTTTTATAAATTTCCTTTCGGTGGTACCTACCGGCCCTCATATAGAGCTGCCATCCCTCCTCTTTTAGTACTTATAAACTCTATTTTAGTTGTACTCATTGTAAATACTGCAATTCACACTGTATCCAGTAAATGAATGCAACTTAAATTGCTTCGTTCTCAGCTTCGTTGCACTTCCGTCCGTAATAACCAATAAAATTAATATTAGCACTTGACGTATATATCATTGATGATAGTAGCAATATAAAATGTAATTTTGATTAAAGTCGATTTGTGACGTATTAGTGGACAGTAAATTACTTGTTACACATCTAAAGAGATTGGTTTAGATTTTGATTTGAGAGTTTCGAAAAACGAAATCATATTCTTTTATCGAAACGAATTTCGAGATAAGAAATATTATTCTTTTACCGAAACAAGTTTCGAAAGAAGAAAAAAAATAGCTATTTATGCAACTGTTGCATAATGAGTGTTAAATACTAATTATGTACAGTTGCATACAATAGTTTATCTACACTCATACAACAAATTTAAATTAAAGACAAAATAAAGTAATCATTGTTTATTGTAATAATTATTGACATTTTCAAACGTTAATGGCGCGAAAATAAATTTGCAGTAATATCGCACCGCGCATGCGCGCCGCCAAGGTTGCGTTCCGAAACACGCTAGTGTGCTCAAATAGCAAGCATCTGCGTAAAAATTAAAAAAAAATCTTCATTTTGTTACTACTTTGCGATAACGAAATGAAATTTGTATGGATCCTTAGTCGCGGCTCCATCGAAAGAAAGGTATATCATTTGCTTAGCGTTTCTGATAAGTAAATGAAGGATTTACGACATGAGTGTAGATAAATCTTATTTAAAAACTGGTTTCGAACTTTGGTTTCGAATGTGGCCGAAGGGATGTTGGGATAATATCAAACAAAACAAAAGGTTGTTTGTTTGTTTGGCCTATACGAAACCAACGTGCTTACCAACTACACCACAGAGGACATAGTGGCAGCGCATTTTTATTTTTGTTTAAAAACTATTTCGTTGTTGTTCAGTTGCGAACACTATTTTTACAGATTTATTTCAACATTTTATGTCATTACTTCATATGAAAATATTAATGTATTACCTATGGTTTACATAATATTGTTATACTTAATTAAATATTTTTTGACGCCAATTATTCAGTGCACATTATTTGGCCCATTTCGTTGTCACCCGCCATATTTGTTACGTCACGTTCACGTTAGACGATGTCAAGCGTTGCTTGCATGCATGCTCTTCTCTTTACTTTTTTCGTTCCTGGCCGGGTTTGGTCGTTGATTTTATGCAATTTATTTAGAAAAAGTATTTTCTCCAACCCTTCAGGATGATGGGTCAAGCTTCCTTATTCGTAGGGTCAAGCCCAAAGATTTCAGACGCGCGTTGCCCGAAGCGATCGTCTTTTGTTCCTTAAGTCAAGCCCTCAATTGTCGCCATTACTAAAAGTACAAATACAAATACAAATTGTTTATTTGTTTTGAATGCATACATTATTATATAATTTCTTAACCGTAACACCAGTGTGACAGAGCAGTGTGAAAGTCAGTCGCGCGGAGTGTGACGGTTAGTCGGCTCTGAAGGTGAGGAAAACGTATTCTTATCCTTTACACTAGTGTGGTGGTTAGTAAAATTATTTTCTTAACTGTAACACCAGTGTGACAGAGCAGTGAAAGTCAGTCGGGCGGGGAAATAGTGGCCCCGATTCGGGAAGTCACGGTCTAATTCTAATTTTAAAATCCAGCTATCCTTTTCGTTTTTATTACGAATGAAAGAGAGGTGATGAATGATTTTAATTTAAACGAATGATAACCTAAAATAAGGGCATAGCTGTCAGTTTAAGATATTTTTAAATCGCATGTTTTAAGTGCTCTCTAAAATTGTCCAATCGACACGGCCATAAGGTTCAAATTCGATGTTTGACAGCTCTAATATTAGGGTGGCCATCTCCTGTCCCTTTTCAGTCTTTAAAAGTAAGGACGGACGCACTTAAATTAAGGATTAGAGCGTGACAGTGAGAATTAGCCTCAGTGTGACAAACAATCCCAGTATTTCCATCAATGAAATCACTCTCATCACTCGCAAAATATAGATACACTCTTGATCCTTCTCTGGGACCGTAAAATCTTTAAAACCAGATGGTAAAGGATGATTTTTCATTCTTTTCCGATTTTGGGCGCTTCTTCATCTTTTGTCTTCATCAAATTGTCTGTCTCGATTGATTCCTATTGAACAGATGTTTGTAAAAATAATTATGAAAAGAGCACTATAGTCGTCCAGCAAGTCGCTAAATTGCGGCTGAAGCAGTAATGTTCTATTATATTTTTTAGGTAAACACAATAGGTACCTTCAACGCAATTCGATTAGCTGCAGGAGTTATGGGCAGAAATGATCCGGACAGTAATGGACAAAGAGGCGTGATAGTGAACACAGCGTCGACGATAGCATATGAGGGGGATATTGGTCAAGCCGCATACGCAGCTTCTACGGCCGCAATCGCTGGCATGACACTCCCCATAGCAAGGGATCTAGCCTCACAAGGCATTAGAGTCGTCACTATAGCTCCAGGTAAGGACTTTTTTATGTTCGTGTGTAATAGTACAGTCAGCTGTACTACTAATATGTTTCGGATTCATATATACGTTTATTCGACTTAAGGTCAAAGAAAACATCGTGAGGAATCCTGCACATAGGATAATTGCAAGAAATTCATAGGTTATGTTTGAAGAAGTCTAATCCGCATTGTGCCTGTGGTCGACTAAAGCCTGATCGAAATTCATAGGTTATGTTTGAAGACGTCAAATCCGCACTGTGACTGTGGTCGACTAAAGCCTGATCGAAATTCATAGGTTATGTTTGAAGACGTCAAATCCGCACTGTGACTGTGGTCGACTAAAGCCTGATCGAAATTCATAGGTTATGTTTGAAGACGTCAAATCCGCACTGTGACTGTGGTCGACTAAAGCCTAATCGAAATTCATAGGTTATGTTTGAAGACGTCAAATCCGCACTGTGACTGTGGTCGACTAAAGCGTGATCGCCCTAATTCAGGGTAAGCTCGAGCTCCTCGGTGGGGACGTGTTTCATTTAGTGTAGTTTGCTGATGGTGATATGGCCCTAAAACACACTGAAACAGTATCTCTGTTACTACTTGATGTTTCCGTAGTAGGTTTGATACTTATTAATTGTATAATTTATTTGACATAAACGTGTGTTCTTTCAGGTATATTCGAAACGCCATTAGTGACATACTTACCAGAGAGGATGTTAGAATTTATAAAACGCATGACACCATTCCCTTCGCGGTTAGGTAAGCCGGAAGAGTTCGCCCATCTAGTGTCATGTGTGGTGGAAAACCCCATGTTAAATGGTGAAGTGATAAGGTTAGACGGGGCTCAGCGATGGTTCCCATTGTAAATATAAGATCGTAGGCTAAAGAATGTTTAAAAATATAATCATTGTTGTAGATAAAGTTGTCTTGGTTTGATTTGTGTCAGGCGTTTTCGATCTGACAGTCCTATTACTTAACTATTTTCAGAGTAAACTGAACTGAAATCTGGTGCTCTTTTGATTTCTACCGTTCCAAATGTCATCAGGTCATTGCTTCGTCATCATTCGGCTCCCAGTCAGTACATTGGTGGACGTAACCTTTTCTATTGCAAGTTATTGAACTTGATCTTGAATTTATGCTGCATTTTTATTTATTTATTTGTAGTACAAACCAATATTGGAGTCGTCCTTTCTTTCATTTTAATTCGTGAAGCGCATGGCAGTAGAGAGAAAGAGAGCGTCGGTGGTCCCGTCCGGGAGACGCGGGTTCGATCCCCACCATGTACCAATATTTTCGAATTTCGAATTCATATGTACGTTTATTCTTACGGTGAAGGAAAACATCGTGAGGAAACCTGCGCACTCCTGCGAAGAAATTCAAAGCTTGTGTGTGAAGCACTGGGCCAGCATTGTCTACTAAAGCCTAATCACTCTAAATCAAGGTAGGCTCGAGCCCCTCGGTGGGGACGTATATGAGCTGTTGATGTTGATGGCAGCAGAATTATCCTTATGTAATTTTTCCATGGTAACATTTTTTGTAGATTTGTCTGCCCTACATGGTTGACATTTTTGCCGAGTTGTGAAAATTTAATTGACAATGATACTAGGACTACTTATGTATGTGCACTGTAGACAAAGTAAACGGTACGACTTTCAATGTAGAACGTCAATCATCGATAAAAGAAAAATATATAAGTAAATCGTCGGCCGTTCGTGTAGTGAATGTGCCAACCATGGAGTCCATGGACAAACTTTCGCCCTTATAATTGTTAGTCAGCCTTGACGTCGAATTAGAATAAAGACTTTCTTACTATAAAAAATAAAATGGCGGTTACTTTGTATTTCGGGCGGTTTATTTTGTCGAAGGTGCGCATGCTTCTTTTACTGGTGAAGTGAAAGGATCATTCATTTTTAAATAGAAATTATATACTTGTGGTGCCACTTAAAATGTTCTAAAAATGCTGATGAAAATGATGTCGTTCTAATACTTTAAGCATTTTTTTAATTACGAACTTCCAATTTTTTGAGGAGGACAAATGTAAGAAAATCACATACATACAAAATCACATTTATAAATGTGAAAATATATTTGGATGTTTAGATATTTGGATGTTTTTCCGCTTTCATGCCTTAACTACTGAACGGATTGGGAGGAAATTTGGAATGGAGATAGTTTGTACCCTGGATTAACACAAAGGATACTTTTTACGGGAAAAAGTCTTATTCCCACAGGAAAATCTTATACAACGCGAGCGTAGCCGCGGGCGGACCGCTAGTTTTATATAAGTTAGAGAATTTAAAATACTTTCTATCAACTGACGTTCCTTTCCTTATTTTAGTATTAAATCTGCAAGGGTTTTATCTGGCAAAATAAAATATTGTTATCTTTCCGCTACGGCCTTTAATTTGTGCTTCCAGAACCCTCGTATACATACAGAGGCCGATTAACCCCCTTCTTAACCATGGTACGGTTGTGATATTCGGCCAGCCGGACCATGGAAAAATGGGTTTTTCCATTGTTCGGTGAAAATACTGATTGGCCGATTCTACATCTGAATACTGTACCCTGATCCGGTTGTATTTGTATCCCTTGTTCGGTATTGGACAGATTCGTGAATTCGGCAGATTCGCTTTTAGACAGAATCGCAGTTTGGGCAGATTCTATAATTCGACGGATTAGCTATTTGGCAGAAATACAGTTGTGAATAAAAATGCAAATAATTAAAAAAAACAAATAACGAAAACAGGTATTTAATTAGAATTTATTATAGTTCTTAATACGAAATTGATTTATAAGTAACTTGAAGTATTTAGTCTTAAATAAGAAATAGATTTTAGGTAACTCTTTTACGCAATCTAATATAGTGCTCTCATTTTTCACAGTTGCCGACACAATTTCAACATAGTGCTGCGCCGTTTTCTTTTTTGTTTTCATTTTCTATCTTGAACTCGGGATTCGTTTTTCAATAATTGGATGAACTGATAAAGTGGTGGCTTTACTTAAGCCGGGAATCTATTCTTAAGCCGTGCCCGTGCATGCCACCCTTCAACGAGATATATACGAGGGCTGATTGATAAGTTTCCGAAACGACAAAGAAAAACTTTAAAAATCTATTTAAAATAAATTTATTTCTCAACGTAGTTTCCTTCTACCTCGATGCATTTAGTCCAGCGCTTCTCCAATGCCGTTACACCAGTTTGATAATATGTTTTCTCCAACCCCTCAAAATACTCGTCCACGGCAACAATGACTTCTTCATTTGATGAAAATCTCTGGCCACCTAACCATTTCTTCAGGTTTGGGAATAAGTGGAAGTCACACTGGGCCAGATCCGGGGAATAGGGTGGATGCGGTAGCAATTCGAACCGCAATTCATGGAGTTTGGCGACTGCAATTATTGACGTGTGTGCAGGTGCGTTGTCATGGTGGAACAAAACTTTTTTCTTGGCCAAATGTGGTCGTTTTTTCTGGATTTCTTCACTTAATTTTTGCAGCAAGCTTGCGTAGTACTCTCCATTTATTGTTTTTCCTTTTTGCAGATAATCCACTAAAATAATCCCTCGAGCATCCCAAAAAACAGTCGCCATCACTTTGCCGGCCGACAAAACCGTTTTTGCTTTCTTCGGCGCAGGTCTTCCGCTCTCAGTCCACTGCTTAGATTGTTCTTTTGTCTCGGGAGTATAATGATGTATCCAGGTTTCATCGACTGTTACATAACGCCGCGAAAACTCGTTAGGATCTCGGTTAAACAGCGCCAAACACTCCGATGAATCGTCCACTCGACGTTGCTTTTGGTCAACAGTGAGCAAACGCGGCACCCATCGCGCGCAAAGCTTTTTCATTCCCAAATGTTGGTGCAAAATATTAAAAACGCGTTCAGATGAAATGCTCACCATCTCTGCTATCTCTCGCAACTTCAAGCGCCGATCATTCAATACAATTTTGTGAATTTTTTTGATCATGTCCGGATTCGTGACTTCATTTGGACGGCCAGACCTGTGGGCGTCTTCGCAGCTCTGTCTTCCACGTTTAAAATCAGTTACCCAGGTGTGAATTGTACTCAATGCAGGAGCAGAATTACCTAAAACACTGTCTGGCTTGGTTTTAATCTGGGTTGCTGTTTTCTGTTTTAAAACGTAAAACTTTATCACCGCACGAATTTCGTTTCTTTCCATTGTTAAGAAAATTTACGACAGAGAAAGTTCTACGTCCTATCAAACAAATTCCACCAGTTCGATTAAATTCAAATTTGGCGTTCTATTTTCAAAAAGATGCTAAAATATAATGTAATATTTTTTTTTGCGTATCATTTTTTTAAGTTCGTCGTTTCGGCCAGTTATCAATCAGCCCAGGTACATCATTAAAATTGTTTTATGAGCTCGGTTCATTGTTGTTGCTTAAAATAATCCTAAAAATATAATACAAGTAAAAAAATCAGTGCCGATTAGCTGCATCTCTAATGAATTCCATTAAATCGGTGCTGGGATATTTAATATGTTCCTGATGGCGTGCATAGCCCAGGTAGGTACACTGGCAACATGAGCACAACAACCTATCGCTCTTGCTCCTGTCTTACATGTGCAGTAATATCCCAGAATTGCTTCTTCATTTTCATCACGCTATTGCGTAAGAAAGCCACAGTTGATGTTTCGTTGCATTACGGAAACGAGAAAAAATTCTGACGCGTATAAATCCTGGCTCCGTTTATCTTGAATATATGCTGGGGACAATCCAAGCTGATACACCCCAACAAAAAGTCTTTTAAGTTGTTTAAGATCCAGTACGGGGACATGAAATGCGTGTTCTTCATTCAAAGGGATCCATATGGCGTTTCTTCTAAATAGATTTTCCATTTCTACACGAGCTTGGACTACGTTGACGTCAGTAATTTTTTCACGCAATTCACTAGCTAGTTCTACTGTTGCATCCTCCATTATTATTTCTCCATGGAATCTATTATTATCGCAGCAAAAATCATTCAGGTGCAAAACGTGAGCTCTAGGGATGATGCCCTTAAAAAACTTAATTATAGATTTCAAATGGCCATTACGTATCTCAACCATCCATCTTGATTTTGTAATGGTTCTTGATTCGTTAGCTTGTAACGTAGAAAGCTAAGATTGTCCACGCACAATGCATGCTGGCATTTTGCATATTATTCCTTTGCTTTCCAACATTGTCTCCATTTTGAAACCACTATTCAATACCGGCCCTATTATGTTCAAGTTCAGCCCCAATAATAGCAGCATCATTGTTTCTTGAGTCCGTAAAATATGGGCCATGAACATCGAGAATGTAACCGTTCGGCGCCACTAGTAAACCCGGTTTAACTAAATGACGCTTTTTATGCATGTTAAAAGATTACCTAAGTCATTTAGCCTTTTCGATATAAGCATACGTTGCATCAGCTATAACTATGGCTTTAGGATTATTTACGTCAGCATTATAAAGTTCATTTGCAGCATCAAATGCACAAATCTCACCATTAGTGACATTCTTACTAAACATATATTTATGAGATGCAAATTGTCTACTCCTATAATTGAATATTACTAAAAAAATCGTCTGGAAGTCCTTGACGCAATTTTATCAAAAACATCAGCAACATCTTTTCGGTAATACGTCTCGATGCGTTTCTAACTGGAACGGCCACGCAGGACTGATATAGTTCATCGAATTGTGGCTTAGTTACGAGACTTATAACCTGAAATTCATCATCTGTAAAATAATCTTTCTTAAAAACTCGGGCTTCTTTGGCTTATTCTCTTACACTTAAAAAAAAAATCAATTAGGCACCCTGAAGCTGATAAGGCCTTTTAATGAAATGTAAACTTCTCGCCAACTCTTGTGGTATAAGTTCCGTAGTTGTCAAATGTCTCGAACAACATCGAGTTGAAGGTGGAATAAAAATATTATCATCCGACTAGTGCCATAATAAAAAAAAAAAAACTTTTACTCTGGCTGTGATCGAAAGTCTGGGTTGATTTTGATTATTGTTGCAAATAACGCACGTATAACTCGCTGTTTGTCTCGACACGTTGATAACAATGCAACCACTATCCCGTTGCAATTCCTCTATTTCCCGGTTTATCAAGCGGTCACAGTTAACACATATACGGGACTCGTTGTTATACTCGGCAGGAACATTGTTTACACTTTCCGAACACATACACGTTATTGACTGTCATATTGGACATTGTTTATTATTACGAAATAATAGAGTAAAGTCTAAAAGTAAAGTCTAAAGTAAACGGTAGCTTATAGTATTAAGTAGAGTAAAGTCTAAAGTAAACGGTAGCTTATAGTATTACCACCGAATCAACACACATGTGGAATTAGAAATTAATCCATACAAAGTCTTTTGAATTAAATACATTTTCACCTCTCCACCTCGGAAAGTTGGCTTTTAATGCCTGAAAATAGGGCCGAAAATCGCTTATTCATTTCTAGACATGCAAACCATTCTCATGTCTAGAGAGGAAAATTAGTTGGAATTTCGAAAATTATCTTACACAGGAAAAAAGTTTTCATATATCCGCGCGTAAAATAATTGACATGAGCCATTTTTTTTATTGGGTGTATTCCGAATCAAACTGTCAGCGCCCCGTCAGCAGCGATCAGAAAACCAAAAGATTGTATGGGTTTTGCCTTCCTTTGAGTGCGCTAAAATCGATTTAAGCGCGTCTCGGAACGCAGTGATAGGTTTTCATACAATTTTGGAACGCACCCTAAAAAATTAAAACCTAAAAGTTTGTTTATTGTTTTGGTTGTTTATTTTTATCTTATTAACTAAAAATTTAAAAGTATTATGATGAAATACAGTAATTAAATCTCAACTTATATAATTATATAGAAAATAAGAGAACTCTTGTACATTTTTAAGTACCAATATTTACGTAGGTAAGTAAATAGTTAATAATTTCCTTGCCGGAACAGGTGAAAAGTAATGTGTTGGGTTTGAGAGGAATCTCTCCTCGAACCTTAGAATCCCTCGCGAGCTTCAGGAGTCTCTTATCAACATTCCTCTCTTACCTAACAAATAACTATTTTACATAATCCCTCGTGCATGGAAAGCCTTCATTGGTTCTCAAGGTACACCTCCGCTCTTTGTCGCAGCGGTTTCACTTCAAACGCTAACTTGAACAAAGATTTCACTCTTTGCAAAAACATTTGCAATCATATTTTTTCTTTAGGGACGAAATCAATACTTTCAGACATTTTTTCTTGAAAACAAATGACAATCTGACAGAATTTTCGATTCAAAAATTGAACGTGGGCTGTTCTGTTTAAAAATAATTTTATGTTGCTTGAGAGGCATGAACACTTTTTGGTTCGTACTAAAGAGTTTTATTTAGTAGTGTTCTTATAATATTATTTTTATGTTATTCGTTGTTTTTTTTTCGACTTTTGGGCGGGAAACTGAAAAGTTGTAAAAATTGTTTGCTCTATTTATTTTATTCATTATTATCTCATATTAGTACCTATAGTTTATGTAATTCTGTTTTCTATTATGAGTGTATATATTTCCATCGTTAGGGTAAGTTTTTCTGTTCTGTTGGTGGGAGCTTCCTCTATAATGGACCCCTCTAATGGGAGGGAGTCCACTTCAGACCAATCTTCAATTGACTTACTGGTGGCGGCAGCTAACAAAGTTGAAAAGGATTGCAAGATTCAATCCGTTAGCTTTAAGAAAAAGAATGACAAGAAATTGTCTAAAAAAGTCCTGCTACTTGACCCTTCAATGTTAAATTTAAAAAATACTTCTTTGGTCCCAACCACGACTCAACAAGTACCAACGCAAGAAGTTTCATCTGTCGCAAGCATGGATACGTCAGTTTCATCTGCTAAAGAAAATTTCAGAAGGTTATATGAACCAAATGACCCAGGTCCATATGTTGTTCATGTTCAGTTCCAAGAAGATGAAAACAAAAAAGGTGCTACTTTGCACCCACTTGATTTTTCCTATTTTCTTCATAAAAATGGAATGAGGAACATCATAGAAAATGGTGTAAAACGTATAGGACGCAATCGTCTTTCCATCTTGTTTTCTAGTGGTAGGGAGGCAAATGCTTTTATTCAAAATGAAATTCTGGCAAAAAATAAAAAATATATTGCTTCAATTCCAACATTCAACATCTGCCGAATGGGCATTGTAAAGGGTGTGCCCGAGGATTGGACACATGAAGATATTTTATCAAATATAAGAGTTCCTGATGGCTTTGGGGCTATCATTCGTTCCCGTCGCATGTGTAGGAAGTCTGTTACTTCTTCAGGGGTTGAGTGGATTCCAACTCAATCTGTCACTTTGACTTTTGATGGCCAATGTCTTCCTCCAAGAGTATTTGCTTTTTATTCCTCCTTGCCTGTGGAAAAATATATTTTACCAACAATCCAATGTTTTCACTGCTGCCGTTTTGGGCATACAAGAGATAAATGCAGAAGTCAACCCAGGTGTTTGAAATGTGGTGAGGACCATGATGGCAGATCATGTAATTTAGAGGCTTTCCATTGTATAAATTGCTTTGGTTCACACAAAGCCACTGATAAAAATTGTCCAGAGTTTTTGAGGCAAGTAAACATCAAAAGACATATGTCTGATAAAAATGAGTCTTATCTTGAAGCTTCCAAGTCTTTTCCGGCATCAAAACCATCGTTTTCTGAAATAGTTGCTTCTCAGTCCTCTTCCCAAGAGTCTTATTCTTATTCATCTTCTACTGAAAACAAAAAAGTATGGCAGAAAAAAACTGTAATAAGTCAGCCTAAAACAAGAAAACCTATAAATAAGGGTTATGATCAAGAAGCTCATAAAAATTTAATAAATTCTTTTAAAGAACCTTCTCAGAATAATGGTTGTGGCTTAGTTGAAAATCCATCAGAATCCTCTAAGGAGGCATTTTCTCTTCATGAGCTTTTATCTCAATTAGTGAATATTATTCTTAACTCCTTTTTACCGTACAACACAGCTTTATCTCTTGTCAATACAATCTCAATAGCCATCCATAATCTTAAACATGGACAATCTTAAACATGGACAATCTGATTCAGTGGAATGCCAGAAGCGTCAGATCTAAACACACTGAACTAGTTTATTTAATAAATAAATACAATCCTTCCATTCTGGCCATCTCCGAGACATGGTTGGGGCCTGGTCTCATTATAGAGTTCCAGGTTTCAACCTCATCAGGGCTGACCGGAGGGATGGTTATGGAGGAGCCGCGCTCCTCATAAAAAGAAATTATTTATTTAATTGCTTAACATTACCTGTATATAACAATGAACATCTGGATATAGTAGCAGCACAGGTGGCAGGAACTACTTATGTTTCTGTGTATATTTCTGAGAAAGATATAACAGTAATTCCAATTTAAAAAAATATAATACAAGGTTTGCAGTCTCCTGTTGTTATTTTGGGCGACTTTAATGGCCACCATTCCTCGTGGGGTGCTCCGAGAGATGATAGTTTTGGCATTCGTGTTGCAGATTTACTCGATGAATTAAATCTTGGTGTGTTAAATGATGGCTCTCCAACTCGTCGACCGATTCCTGGTCAAGCACGCAGCTATGTGGACCTTTCCATTTGTTCTCCTGGTGTAATGTCACTCATTACCTGGAATATTCTAAATTTATCATACGGCAGTGATCATTATCCCATTATTATATCGTTTCCAAAGTCCAACAACAGTTGTACTGAAGCTTTACCTCCTTTACAGAAATTCAGATTGACGATTTTTCTGTTTCGTTAAATAATAAAATGTCTCATTTTCAAGTTGTCTCCGAAGATAATATTGTTGATAGTTACAATAACTTAACCTCAAATATCCTATTATCAGCTGAAGAATCCTTTCCAATTAAAAATGTTGCCAGAAATAAAATTCCATCTCTTCCTTGGTGGGACAAGGAATGCACAGAACTTGTAAAAAAAAGAAATGACGCGGAACTACTTGTTCATGATTTTGTTGATTTAGCTACTTTTAATAACTTCAAAAATCAGGAAGCAGCTGCTAAGCGACTTTTACGAAAGAAAAAGCGGAAAGGGTGGAAGACTTTTTGCGAGTCTATTTCGCCGAACACTCGATTATCTTTGATATGGAATAGTGTCCGGCGGTTTAGAACTTAATTGAGGGCTTCCTCTGTTTCTGCTTTATCACTTGATTGGGTTCCTTCGTTCTTCAGTTCTCTTGCAGTTGATTTTGTTCCTTCTTCAGATCAAATTCCATTTACATATTCTTCTATAAATTCTGGTTATCTAAACGAACCTTTCACCATGCAGGAATTACTATTTGTCTTAAAACGGGTGTCAGATTCAACGCCAGGCGATGATGGCATTCCATACTCTTTTATAGCTAACTCAAATGAATCTACCAAGTTAGTTTATCTCAATATTATAAACGTTATAGTAGCGACTGGTAATATACCTCCCGCTTGGAAACATCACCTTATCGTTCCATTGTTAAAACCTAATAAGGATCCTTTATTAGCTTCCTCTTATAGACCAGTTGCATTGGCATCCACTCTGTTAGTGTAAGTTAACAGAACATTTGATTAAAAATAGATTGGAGTGGCATTTGGAGCACAATAAATTACTTTCTGTGTCCCAATACGGGTTTAGAAAGGGCAAAAGCGTAACAGACAACCATTCTCTTTTGACAACTGACGTTCTTGTTGCTTTTCCCAAAAATGAAGTGGTGACGGCTGCCTTCTTGGATGTAAGTTCTGCATACGACAATGTCGATTTAATAATTTTAAAACAAAAGTTGTTAGACATAAATTTTCCACTCAAATTTGTAAATTTTATATTTAATTTATTTACTGGTAGGTCCATATCAATTCGTCTTGCAGGTGTAAGTGATTCTCGCAGGACAGTTTAGAAAGGTGTTCCTCAGGGATCTGTCCTTAGTCCTCTTTTGTATGATGTATATACTAGGGATTTAGATAATGCAATTGCTGGTTGTAATATCCTATAATATGCAGATGATCTTCTTGTTTATGCCTGTCACAAGTCTATCGATCAAGCAACAATTGCCTTGCAATCTGACCTGCAAAGTATACAGCTGTGGATGGCTAATCATAATTTGGCTTTATCCCCCACTAAATGTTCTTTTTTGATTTTTTCTCGTAAGAGGGTAGTTCCTGATGTTAATATTTCAATAAATCAAGTAGTTATTCCTAAAGTTCCCGAAGTTATGTTTTTGGGTAAAAAATTCGACTCAAAACTAAATGGAGTAGCTCATGTGAACCATATTGTTCATAAGTGTGAAAAAAGTATTTCTGTATTGAGGGCCTTGTCGGGTGTCTGGTGGGGTGCTCATCCATCATCTCAAAGACTCGTGTATAACGCTTTAATTAGAAGTATTTTGGATTATGGCTCATTTTTGTTACCTCCCGCTAGTAAAGGGGTCCTTCGTAAGTTGGACCTGATTCAATCGAAAAGTCTTCGTATAGTGGTGGGCGCTATGAAATCAACCCCAATAAACGCTCTTCAGGTTGAATGTTGTGATCCTCCTCTGGAGTTGAGAAGACAATTCTTGTCAGACAACTACATTTTTAAAACTAGTCAAATTGTAAATCATCCTGTTTTATGTAAAATTGAACAACTTAGATCTTTAATCGATTCCAACAATAGTTACTGGGCTCGTAAAACTGTCCCCCATATTTATAACAGTTACACAAAACTATTAGACTATAGACCATGTTTAAAAACTTTTCCTTGTCATCCATTATTTTACTGGCCATATGAAACAGTAATTTACACTCCTAAAATTTATCTGTCTATTGGTGTGCAAAAGGAATCAGTCGTAGCAAATTCATTAGTGTTGGATTTTATTAATTCAAATTATCCGAATTCTGAAGTTTTCTACACGGATGCATCAAAAACACCTTTATCTTCTGGGGGTGAAGGTGTTGGTGCTGCGTTCTTGCATAAAAATACAGGGTTTTTTAAACTGTTTATATATGATAACATTGTATCAAATTATACTGCAGAAGCTTTGGCTATATTAGAGTGTATAAATTTTATAATTTGTAAGGAATTTAAGGAATCGTTCATTTTTACTGACTCATTAAGTTGTCTGAACTCGCTTTTATCGAACCCTTTTAATAAAAATTCGTTTTCTCCTCTATTACTTGAAATTAAAAATAGGCTGTTGGTTTGTTCCAACCAATCTCTTAAGGTTTCGTTGGCTTGGATTCCCGGTCATTCGGGAATCGAAGGTAACGAAGCGGTTGATGGGTTGGCCAAGCTAGCAGCCTCACAGGGCAAACTTGATAAAAATTCTATATACACCCATGATTTACTCACTTCTTCTCGCTCTGTTCTTCTCCAAAGGCAAACATTTCAAAAATCTTCAGCCTAATATTCCTTCGCGGCCGTGGTTTAGTAAAGTGATTTTGGACAAATGTACTTCATCTATCATTTCTCGTCTCCGGTTCGGCCATTGTTGCTGTCCGGCTCACTTGGCTAGACTTTCCATTCTTGATAATTCAGCTTGTGAATATGGTTTAGGTTTAAGTGACATTGACCACATTCTCTTCACATGTTCAAAATATCAGTCAGTCTCATTGTATGATATTCTAATTTCATTGAAAGCTCCATTACCTGTAAATACTTCTTGCATATTGTCCCTTTCTAATAAATTGTACATAAAAAGTCTTTGTACATATTTAAAACACCATAATATTCGTCTGTAAATATACACTATTTTATTTACATTACTCATGTATATATTGTTAATAAATTATATTACCCGACGCTGGCAAAATGTCCCCAAAAATGGGTAGACGGTTGCTATAAGAAGAAGAAAAAAAAAATGTTATTCGTTACTCTGGATAAAAAACAAACAAGATTCTTGTTCAAATATGGCCTAAGAGTTTTATTTATAATTAATTAACTAGCATCCAACTTTGGGATTACGTAGGTTGGATGTTGGTACACATTAAAAAAAAACTGTGATTGTACTACCAAAGGAAATCATTATACAGTATGTTACAATTATCATTTTTTATTTTTTTCCGGCCACGACATCGCCGCTCGAGCGAATTGCGTCTTGCGACTGCGACCGCGTCTAGAACAAATGTAAGAAATCATATGGAACATGCCACGAGTCGAGGCGGCGCGTCTTGCGATGCGACTTGCGGCGCAAAATTGTCCGAGCGACGACGGCGACCGGCGGCGAGCGGGGCGACGCGCGAGTGAAACAAAAGTACTAGCTCACAGGGCAGCGGCCACGACACAGAGCGGTGCGCCTTGCGTCTGCGGTGGACGGATTCAGTATTTTGTTTTTATCTCCGCGTAAACGAAAAAAAAAATGACTACCGAACTTTTAATATCGGAAATTATGCAGAGACCTGCTATATGGATGGCGAGGCATGCGTAACATAAAATTAAACCAGTCATTAAATCCTGTCAAGGAAGGTGTGTCGAACCGGAAAAAGAACAAGACAGAGACTTGCATTTGACGTTCAAAAGTCAAAGTCAAAGTCAAATTTTTTTATTCGAATTAAGATTTTTACAAATCATTTTTCGACGTCAAAGCTTGACTGTCACAACTAATAATGGATGAGCCACTAGCAAACTCTTTTAATTTATCCGAGTAATATTCAGCTATCGGCTATTTTCGACTGTTTTCGGTGATCATCGATTTATATCCTCTTCCGACTTCAAAACCGGTATCAAATACCTACCACTACCTAACCTTTCGGCCGCCTATGTACCAGAGTTTTGTAACCCGTTACAAAAGAAGAAAATGAACCACAAAATTAATATAGACCAATTCTAACCAACGAAGTCTGTTCATTGACTACACTACAGCTGCACTATTTATGCTAACTACCTTATAAACTTTCACATTTAAATATCATAAAGAAGACTGTATATCTTTTTTATCTTCCGTTAGGTCTGCTGGAAGATATTTCATTAGAAATATATATATAGTCCTCCTTATCGCATCCTATAACGGCGACCTTAAATCTTTCTATTATGGGCTCTAATATGGCTGGCGAAACCGAACTTCGTCTTAAACACCCGATCGCACCGAGCGAGTACCTGTTGTGTCGTGTTTTTTATTATTATTAACACGTTTTTATTAACTCGCTTTCGTGTCTGTCTGTCTGTCTGTCTGTCTGTCTGTCTGTCTGTTTGTTTGTTTGTTTGTGGGTTTGTTCGGTCCGAATCATGCAACTCATTTTTGGAGCACTTGCTGTCATTCGATTGTGCTGAAATTTGGTACACTTATGTAACCTCGGTGACAATGCAATATTATGATACCATGGAGCTGGTCTGATGATGGAGCCGGAAGGTGGCCATAGGAACTCCTAAAATACACAACACAACCTCGTCGTGTTTGGGCTCGTTGGATTTGTCTTGAGAAGATCTTTAGATATACGTGATGTTCAGGGTCTCATGATGGAGCCGAAAAGTGGCCATAGAAACTCCTAAAATACACAACACAACCTCGTCGTGTTTGGGCTCGTTGAATTTGTCTTGACAAGATCTTTAGTCATAAGCAATGTCCAGGGTCTCATGATGGAGCCGGAAGGTGGCCACATGAATTCCTCAAATACACAACATAATATCGTCGTGTTTAGGCTCGTTAGATTTGTCTTGACAATATTTTTAGTCATACGTGATGTCCAGGATCTCATGATGGAGCCGGAAGGTGGCCGCTGTATTTCCTCAAATACTCAACACAACCTAGTCGTGTTTAAGCCCGTTGGATTTGTCTTGTCTAGATCTTTAGTCATATGTGATGTACAGGATCCCATAATAGAACCAAAAGTATTGTCCACTTCTGAACTTCGGAACTCTCTCAACGTCGCAACATAATTTTGTCGGGTTTGGGCTCGTTGGATTTGTCTTGACAAGATTTTTAGTCATACGTGATGTCCAGGGTCTCATGATGAAGCCGAAAGGTAATCTCAACGTAACAACATAATCTCGTCTTGCTTGGGATTTTTAGTCTTAGCATTTAGTCCTACGTGATGTTCAGGGTATCTTGCAAAATTTAGATACGTTGGACTAAAAAGCATAAAATAATTATCAAGTAAAAAATATTACACGTTTAAACGCACTAAAAAGTATACAATAATTTTTATTGAGATTTTTATTGATGTACTACTCTTGTAGTATTTAAAACGAAAAACGTGGGGTGCATAGAGTAGATTTTAAAGCATAACCGTGTTTCTCAAAAAACTATAGATTAGAATTTAGCCCCTTTATAAAAAATTCATAGACATCTTCTAGGCGAGCGTAGTCCATCTTGTTGAAATGTGTGCAATGAAGAATATATAATATGAAATGGTCAAACGCAAGTCTTTCCAATAATAAACAACAATTGAATTGCACTGCAAAAAATATGCTAATGACTATTTGTAAGTTTTCAAGATATGTCTTGAACACATAACAACCGCTGGCACTAATAAGAATTAGAAGACTTATTCATTGTCATTAGTAGTGACATTAGGTTTATGACTCATTACAATAACAATATGTTATATATCAATAAGTAGTACAGACAGACATGAAAATAAGTACGACAATGAAAAGGTTACAGCGTCAGCTATGCTGTTTTTCAGCCGTCACCTCGTTCTCTTCTTAGAATATCTATTTCATACACCCCACGTTTTTAGGGTTCCGTAGTAAAAAAGGAACCCTTATAGTTTCGGTCTGTCTGTCTGTCTGTCCGCAGCTTAGCTCAGAGATTCTTAGTACCAGAAGGCTGTAATTTGGCATGGATGTACATATGAATCATGCCGACAAAGCTGAAGAATAAAATCTTTAAAAAATATATTTTTTTAGGGTTCCTCTGGTACACGTCAAGTGGGGGTTATTTTTTTTTCACGATTACCTTATAATCGTTGGATAGGACTTTTAAAAACAATGGGGGTTTGCTAAGACCATTTTTTGATGCTAGTGTAAGTTTCAGAAATATTCCGTTTTAAAGTGCCTATTTTTGTTAGAGTCAAGTTTCCCCCCCCCCCTCTACCAGCGAAACCGTTGTATTTGGAAATATGAAAAAATTCACGGTAGTAATGTATATGATGAATTTAAAAGGAAAACTATCAACATCATGTAGGCTTTACAGGTTAACGAATAATATATCAACCTTAGATCAATATTTGATCTAAGATATCAACTTATGAAATGTACTTGTACTAGTAAGAAATTCGGTACAAATATCATAAAAAAATACTTTGATAAAGTTTAAACTGTCTATGTAGTAAATTTAAGTACGAGAAAAGTAAAAAAAAAAAAAGTGAAATAAGTAGGCTTGACAGGTTAACGAATAAAATACCAACTTTAAAATGTACTTGTGCTAAGTAAGAAATTCAGTACAAGTATCATAGAAAATGACTTGATGGAGTCTATGTAGGTAGTAAATTTAAGTAGGTATTAGAACAGTAAAAAGATTGCGAAAAAATAAAATCATAACATCATTTACTAAAATAATTTCATAACCTTTTTAAGGCGGACCGCTAGCCGCCTGCTCGCGTTGTGTAAGATTTTCCCGTGGGAATAAGACTTTCCCGTAAAAAGTATCCTATGTGTTATATCAGGGTACAAACTATCTCTATTCTAAATTTCATCCACGAAAGAGTAAAAAACAACCATCCATACATTCCTACTTACAAAATTTCGGGTTTATAATATAAATAAGGAATTTTTTTATCATTACTTATTAGCTCCGTGTGCTAACTTCTGCATATTAGACAACTACGGAACCCTACACCTTGCGTGGTCCGACACGTGCTTGGCCAGTTATTCGTTTTAAGTACTACAAGAGTAGTACACCAATAAAAATCTCAATAAAAATTATTTTATAATTTTTAGTGCGTTTAACATAAAAAATATTTTTTACTTGATAATTTAATATCTTGTTTTTGTAATTTTCTTGTGTGCAATAAATGGTTAAATAAATAAAAAATAAAGAAAACCAGGTTATAAGAGCTAAAACTATTTAGTAAAATGTTACCAAAAACCTATCATGGAATATGCTCTCCTCCGTTTTCCAGAACATAATCCTCCACCACATTGGTTTCAAACTTCCTCATAAGGATTCCCATGTGGAGAATACCACTTCTTTCAAATTATTTCTGGTACGCACATCTGTAGGATCCCAGTTAAGAATAATTTGGCCCCAAATATTCTCAGTCGGGTTTAGATCTGGGCTTTTAGCTGGCCATCATACGAGTGTAATATCAGACTGAGTTGCGAGCCATTCTTGCACCACGTGTGACTTATGTTTTCGACTAATGTCCTGGGCAAGATAAATAGTGCCTTGAGAGATACACAGTTCGAAATGTTCGAATAGTTGGTATAAGAGTATCCCTAAGTAGTTCCATATACTGGTATCCGTTCATTCGATCGCTCACTTCAGTGACTTCTCCTGGACCTGCTGCACTCATCCATCCCCGGCTACCCAGGCTATTCTGCCGCTTGATCTATTTGGTAGAGTGTTTGCTTCCACGAACCATTCGTTTTTTCGCTTGTATAATAATTTTCGGCCATGTTTATCAGACCTAAAAGTCTTTTTTCTTTTTTCTTTTTAAAAATATTTCTATTTCTATTTCTATTTTCATCAACGAATATCACAATATTATTTATCCAGTCGAAATTGTAATTTTTTTTTATAAATAAAGTAATTTGATAAAACTAATTAATTTTATTCCGTTTTTGACAATAAGAACTGTCTATCAAAATAGTATATGTATCCAACATGTCTCCATGAATCAAACAAAAAATATTTTAAATGTCTTAAAAATTTATCATACTTAAAAATCTCCTCCCAGAAAGTTTCATCCAAAGACAATAATAAGGTTTATATTTTGTCAATTATAAAAAGTTATCTCTGAATTCGTAATTCTTCTGAACACGAATTTTGTCATACCATCTGGCATAAAGCTACACGACGGAGTTTAAAAGTCATTAGGAGCGACTATAATGAAATTGGTAGACAAACATAGATACATATATACATCCCTTTCGAGCAGTGATAATTTCACTCTGTTTCGTCTTTAATGGTCACTTAAGGATGTTGCTGTTTGTACCTACATACTTATTTATTTAAACATAATATGTTTAAATAGAGTTATATTATGTTTAAAGTTTATTAGAGTTGATATTAGAGTATTAGAGTTGATATTATCAACTCTAATACGCTCAGGGAGCTCAAAAGTGCGATCCTAGAGGAGTGGCACAATATTCCACAGACAGATATCCAAGACATCATGGATGGCATTCCTGGGCACTTACAAGAAGTGATTAGAGCACGTGGAGGCAATACACATTACTGATTTTTCTTTGTTTTTAGGTTTTAATGAAAAGTTTTTAAAAAATACTCTTTTCTTATTTGTTGACTTTTTAAAAAAATCGGTAGGTATCATAGAGGGTTTAGTAAGGGAGTCATAATGAGTTTAATTGATCGTAAAACTAACTACCACGTAACATTTATGCGTTGTCAATTAAGAAATTACTATTAATTAAGAGTTAAGTAAATAAAATAGGGTGGGGTGGGCGGTTAGATGTGCCGGTGAGTGTATTTTAAAATATTTTGTGACGATCAATACGTAAAATGACGATTGGTTTGTAAAATGTGATTAGATAATTTTTACTGAAGATATTCCACAGCCCACATCACTGTTGAGTGGGGAAAAAAATAAACACGTAGTTCAACATCTTTGTTGAATGGTATAGGAATATATATTTGATGTGACAAGTAACCGCAATCACAAAATTATTGCCCCTTGTCACATCGGGTGTCTGAACTGCATGCGGTTTCTTCTTGTATCGTATAAATATATAACAGGTAAAGGGAAGTCATATAATTCTAATACTAAGTTCAGACATGATGCACAATCCGTCCGCGGCTACGCTCTTGTTGTGTAAGATTTTTGCATGGGGAAAAGTATCCAATGCGTTAGTCCAGGGTACAAACCTCCGTTCCAAATTTCATCCAAATCCGTTCTGGAATCCAAAAATACTTTCCAATAATATTAGTGTGATGTAAATGTGAAAGTAGGTTTGATAGATAGATAAGATAGATAAAAAGTTTGGATGTTAAGATGTTTGGATATTTTAACCGTTTTCACGACTGAACTGAACGCAAGATGAAATTTGGAATGGACATAGTTAGTACCCTGGATGAACACAAAAGATCTGGAGGCACGGCAGTGCCCCCGCCAAGTCGAGCAAAAAAGCGGCACGGCCGTACCATCCTTTTCTCGAAGCAGTTTAGGCCATTTTCGACCCTCCTCTAACATCGTTGTGGATAAAACTAGAAGCCTGAATTTTCAGTAACCAAGCAGGCATTGTATAAACTCGGTATATTTTATTCAATTTGAACCAGTATTTTAAAAATTATAACTAGTCAAATCTAAATTTTGTCACTCACTCACTCACTGACTGACTGACTGACTGACCGATCATCAAAACATACATAGAAGCAGACATAGAAGCTTCAAATTTAGAATACAATTAGTGTTTAATGTATAAATCAAGAAAAAACTAAAATATTTGCCAGCATCAATTGCCTGATCAATCTTTTTATTTAAAACGATTTTTTATATTGATATGGTCACTATAAGATGTTGTTAGGTAAGCTAATTACGTAATAACTTAAGACAGAAAGACCCTTAAGTAGGGACTGAATAAATTAACCGACTTGGTATTACATGGATCTCACAACTTTTTACGGTAGAAGAACTGAGTTGCGAGACTTGGTTTTTTTACAAGTTATGTTTTTGATGGCATACATTTTACGGGAAAATGTCTCATTCCCGCAAGAATAATCTTATCGAACGTTAAACTTCGATAGCCATAAATCATGTAAATATCCTCTTTTTAGCTTGAATAGGAAAAGTATTGTAATTATCTGTACGTACAACTACATTTACCATAGAAATCTCTACAGATACGATAAAAAGTGTAACTGTGTCTGTCTCGCTGGGTTGCATTGTTTCAAACACAGGACCGGTCTGCGTTATGCAACGTAACGATTGCACAAGACAGTTGCCTGCGTCGCGCCCGTCGCCGAAGCGAACCAATAAGAGGCAATGCCTTTGTTTATGGGACCGAACCAGAAATATGCATCCTTAGAATTGACTAGAATTCACTTTTATTCAAAGTACTAAATAACAGAAGGATACAGTCCTCTAGTGTTATGTTTGCATGCGGCGCTCATATGTTATGAATACTATTTAATATAACAGCGATACGAGTAATATAGTGTTTCCGGGATAAAAATCCCGAGAGTCATTTTTAAAAAGCGGCTCGGCTGGCACGGGTGCTTCGGCTGCGTTTAGGGCATGCAATATTCGCCCTGATTCAGAATTCGAGTTTTACGAATATCAATTTTTTTAGAAAAGGAAAAATCAAACTACTTTAAGTTGAAATCTGTAGCTGAACACTTAGAAAAATAAATAAAATTTCATATATTTTAGCTATTAAATATTAATAATAATAATTGTTTATTTATTTTCCCACAAAAGCCTTAATTACGCACAAGTATAACAAATAATGTTAGAAAGTTACATGACTTGGTGTTGTGGCAGATCTGGCACCTAAACTAGGAAATATCCTGTATTTTAGGTCACCAGGACCCCCCCCTAGACTTTTAAGTTATTGACAAAATTAGTTTTATTTTCTTTTTATAACTACCATTATAATTATAGATTGTTATATTTATATATTGTTATATTTAAAATAACAATACAAATCTATAACAGAAAATAAAACTAATAAATGGGTATGTACGAAAAGAAAAATTTAGGTTATACAAATCTGTGATTAGGTATACTTTTAACAAACAATAGGGATTATAGTTTGCTTGAGGGCTCTCTATACAAAATTTGCATGTGCAAAGAGTGTTTGTACGGAGTGTATGTGTAGGTGTATGTGGGGTGCGTGAGGGTGTTCAAGTGTGAGGGGGTGTGAGTGTGGATGTGCAATGGGGAATGTAAGTGGTACTTAATAACTGTTTGTGGCCATAGTTTATATTATTTTATGATAATTAGAGTTAGGAAATTACAAGTAGAAGGTTTTCTGTGGCATTGTAGTCCAACCCCTACAACCATTTCGAAATTTTGTTTTTACACTGAGAATAGGGTAATGAATTTAAATCAAGTAATTTGTTATAAAAAAAGCTACCCAAAAAACAGAAAAGTCGTTTGAAGAATTTTGTGCTGTGACGTGAAGGTGGGCATACATTATGTTTTCTTCGCTTATCTAACAAATCCCTTGGACTATAATACAATAGGGAGTGTTGCTCAGGACTACCTGAAGGAGAAAATGTTGACGCACCGTGAGCACCTCTGCAACCCTGTAAAGATCAGCAGTTAGTTGGAGAATGGGTAAGGAGTAGCTGACCTTTAAAACCATTCTTTGGGCACGTTCAATCTTGAGCATGTTAATTTTAGTCGCGCCACCCCATACCAACACACAATATGAGATAATAGATTGGCAGACTGCAAAATAAATAGTTTTAAGAACGTGCTTATCGGCGACGTCTCTTAGAGTTTTAAACATGTATATAAGTTTACGAGTTCAAACAAAAAAAGAACAAGAGAGAAAAAAAAAAACAAAAATGTTAGCATATCAATGTGAACATCGAAGCTTAATCTATCATCGATATAAACCCCTAGGTATTTAATGCAGGACGTGCGCTGAAACTTTTTGCAGGAACAAGGTAGTCCATTTGAAAGATAGTTACACAGGTGCGCAGTAATATTGTGCTGATCTGGATGTCCAGATTGCAACCATGTGGTTGATCCGATTGTCGTATCGAGAACGTGATATATTTAGTTTTATCAACGTTCAAGGTTAGTAGATTTTTGTACAACCATGTAGTTTTGACCTCCTGCCACGATCTAGCCTTAAATATCAACGCAGTGTCATCAGCGAAGGTAATGGCATCACCTTCTTGAAGTCGTCACAGAGGTCGTTTATGTAGATGGTGAACAGAGTAGGCCCAAGAATACTGCCCTGCGGGACGCCATACTGAACCGGAAGTTCATCACTGATTAGATCAGCAACTTTAACAGTCTGCGTTCTGCCGGTTAGATAATCAGAAAAAAGGCAAAGCGGTTTCCCTCTTACACCTAAGCGCTCCAGTTTTTTAATCAAGATTGAGACAGAGACTGTGTCAAATTCTTTTGCTAGATCTAAGAATATTGCCAACGTTTTACTACCACTGTCAATATTTTTGACAATAAAATCAGTAAGTTCATGTACTGCGTCTGAAGTAGAACGAGCTTTGCGAAAACCGAACTGTGATAGAGATAGTATTTTATTTGACTCAATAAATTTCACTAGTCGGTTATTCATTAATTTTTCTAAAATTTTAGATAAAACAGGAAGTGCCATACTTTAATTGTTGACACAGTCTCCATTCTTGTAGATAGGCCGTATTTGAGCATTTTTTAAACAGGGTAGGAAAGACTCTGGTGGTAAAAGCAAGGTTACAGATGTGAGTAATAGGCGGTACAAGAATATTTTTATGTTGTTTTAGAAATTTGCTAAAGATATTATCTGATCCTACAGCACAGTCCTCGCGGAGAGTCATCACCAGTGCCTCAACCTCCTCATCATCAGTCTCAAGTAGTACCATAGAGTTTTTAATTGGATCTGGTAAGTCTGATGGGAGGAAACCGACACCAGGGATTCTCTCCGCAAGATTTCTGCCGATATTAGCAAAGAACTGGTTAGCGTCATTTATTGACCTTTCAGGGTGCGTAATAGATATAAACTCACAAAATACATCTTTTCTCTTTGCATTAGAAGTAATGTCGTTAATTACTTGCCACAGTTTATTACGGCAATAGCGGCACGCCTTTTGGCGTGATCAGCCTTAATTAATAAAAGCCTACTTACACTGCTCCTTGAGGAAACCACAGACGCATGAGAAGCGCCCGCGACTGACAAACCGGGCGTCGGATCCGTGGCCGCAGGAAAGGAAGCAGCCACGGTGGCGGCCGGCGGAAGGCTGAGAATGCCGCTCCGCCTGGTCCACGACGCTGGGAACGGCGGGTACGATATAATAGGTTGGGGAAAAAGTTTCTTCGCATTTTATATGAAAATTCAAAACATTTTTTAATAAAGTTTATTTACATTTAACTAAAGTATGTAGGTGCCATTTTGTTCTATAACTTTCTGCCATCTTGCAGGTAGGGACATGATCTCATTGCTATAGAAATTCTGGGGCTTCTGATCAAAAAACCGCGACAAGTGGTTTTGGCAGTTCTCTCGTGATGTTAACCTGACACTACCTAAAGAATTCTGAAGAGACCGAAACCAGTAGAAATCTAAAGGTGCAAGGTCAGGACTATACGGCGGATGCATTAACACCTCCCAGCCAAAGTCTCTTAATTTTTGCTGAGTGGCTAAAGATGTGTGAGGTCTAGCGTTATCATGATGAAAAACCACACCCCTTCTGTTGATTAATTCCGGCCACTTTCTCTCAACTTCTTGCTTTAATCTCATCAGTTGTTCGCAGTAGAGTTCAGAATCGATGGTCCTGCCTGGCGGTAACAGCTCATAATGAATAATGCCCTTCCAATCCCACCATACACACAGCATTACCTTGTTGCGAGATAACCCGGGTTTCGCCAGAGTCTGTGAAACCTGAACAGCCTTTGACCACGACCTTTTTCGCACGTTCTTGTCGTACGTGATCCACTTTTCATCACCAGTTATCAGGTTTTTCAAAAATGGTTCGGTTTCATCACGTCGTAATAAAGAATCACAAATGAGTAGGTACACGGTTCATTAGGTTTCTTTCAGTGAGCTCATGAGGCACCTTAAATATCGAGCTTTTTTGTGTACCCAGCTTTTTCAAATGTGCCAAAACTGTTTTGTTATAAAATCCGTTGTATTATAAAATCCGTTAAGTCTTTCCAGTTTTTACAATCAAGATGAAAATACGAATCAATAAAACAAGCATTTTTTTTTGTCTATTAATTGATCCAAGAAAGATGATTTAGGAAGTAAAAGAATACACATACCTACATCAGTATTTTTATCTTTATGCTTGATCTCTCTTAACATACTAAACGATTGTATGTAGACAATATTATAATTGAAGATATATCAATTTATAATAATTATAAAAAGTTAAATAAAAAATAAATAATACAAAATAATAATATATTTTAAATCAGTATTGTATTATAATCATATTTACATGCTTTAATCCTTTAAAGATTAATGATTTCTCCTGAAGACAAATGATGAAATCTACCACTCTACTAAAAATGTGGCTTATTTTTACATAAAAAATATATTATACAGCCTGACCATTGAATAACAATAATTAATTTCAGCAGTATTTACAAAATGTAATCGAACACAGTTGTCGCAGACTCCTTGCTGTTTTTGATAGATTGTGTAGTTTTTTACTCTTTGTGATTTACGTCGCTGTCTTTTGTAGTTTTGCTTGAGTTAGTTGTGGTCGAATACAAAATCATATAAATTCATTATTTCTTTCATTTCTTATATTACCCTCATTTCCATTGCATTAATAGTTTTGTGCGTAATCAATCTTTACAGTTGTCATACATATATTTGTTTTTTATTAACAAAATATTATTAGGGTCATGTTAATACAGTAGTAGTAATATTTACGATTTTAGAACAATTCTCGTAAGTCAGTTTTGTACCAACACTAAGTACATAATTTTATGCGGAAATGTTCATGAAATGTTACGAATTTTATTAACCTAACATATCTGAAATATATATAAAATAACAAACAATGGGTAAAATGTAGTCCTTTATAAAAACTATAACAATTCACAAAATCATTTTCACATACTTTTATACATAATATTGAAAGATCATCCGAACCAAAAACCTAGAATATGTGATACTGCATTCAGTTTTGATCTTCATCGGATAAAATACCTTCATCCAAGAAGGCTGCTGGTTGTTGAAAGGGTGTTTCTTGGTGCCGGGCCCACGCCATGTACCAAATAATACACATCACGTGAGCACAGCACCCGAGTGTTCTCTTTCCCATTAAACAGTTGCAACGAACTTTTTTTGCAAATAACTCTGTAACATGACACTTTAGGATATATTGACTCCTTATGATTTTTTGTTTATATAAGTATCCCCAATCGATATATGTAGAATTTATCGTGCACCGCCATTTTGAAAAAATAACAACACGAAAACGAGCACTAAGCCAGGCTCCATACAAAAATCTTCAAACCCCTTTCATATCTTCAGACATATTTAAGTAAATTTTCTTCTTCACCTCAATTCAATTCAATATTTGTCTTCCGATCAACAAAACAAGCAATAATAGAAGTAATAAATAAGATGACAAGTGTCATTGTCAGGTCAAACTTGATTTACTCTAATCTATCAACAGAGAAATATTAATAAAGAGATTGTTATCTCTCATATTATGCAATAAGAGATAAATACTATATTAACTTCTAAATACTATATTCAATATTCGACAGGCCAGTGCAATATTTGACTCGGTGGATAGTGGCCCTACTTACAGAACTGCCCAACAGAACTACTGGGAATAAGCCTTTTTTCGCTCGTTCTCTTACTTACTGATCCAAAAGTTCGCGGGTTTCAAATTCCGTAAGGGGCAACGTTTGTGTGATGAACACGCACCCGACTAAGTAGTTTTTTTTCTTTTGTTTTCAATGTGCGATATTATGGCGGCAACTGTCCATAGTGTAATATTTAGAGAATATAATATTTTGAGAATATAATAATATGCGAATATAATATTATGCGAACAAAGGGTCCTTGCGTGTGTGGAATGCTTCCAGTATATATTTAGAATTTGAATGATTGATGATTTAGTTCTGTACTTCGATAGATTTGTAGTGGCCCCTATACCGCTCTCCTTAGGAAATATACCAGAGGCTAGACTTTGATATAAGGTTTTGGGTTGTTTTGAAAGAATTTATGTATTGCTACTGATTCGTTAATTTTGAATACTTACATACGTCATACATTTACAAAACACCAAAAGTCAGGACAGTCAGTCAGTTCACAAGTTATGTCACATATGAAAAGTTAAATATATGACAACAAATTGAGTTGTGCACCACAACAATTTATATACCAAACGAAAGGGTACAATATTCAGACTTAAACCACATGAATTTATTCAAAATCCCCTATTTTCTATACAATACTTAATCAACGAGGCCAGCCATCAATCAGAGCACGCACGACGTTCATGTCAATATCGGCCACTGCTTTAATCATGGCCGCTTTGAACGACTCCAAGTTACGATGGGATTTTACGATGGGGTTCACCGCAAACTCTAAGCACTTCCATATTTTGCAATCCAAGGGCTTCATGTCTGGATTGGAAGAGAGCCAACCCACATGCCTGGTAAAGACGATTCCACGTGTCGTGATGCGGTTTTGAGTACTTTTTGCCTTATGAGCTGGTCAAAATACTGCTGGAATACCGATTGCCTCAACATTGTCTGTGAAAGAGGGTACACAATGTTTGTTAGGACTTTGTTTTGATATACGAGGGCACTGGTTTTCAAATCATAACCTTTTATTCCCTTTGTTGTCCGTAGTTGGTCATTAAAATTAGCAACAAAACTTATCACATATAAATAAAAAATCGATTTCTATTAAAATTCGAGATTTTAGTTATTTTGCCTCATTTATTTTTGTTTTGATTCCCAAATAAATTATAGCCCAAAAAAAAAGTTCGTAGTGAATTTCCTTTTCTATGATTTTCAAAAGCACGCGATACTTTTTGTCAAATATCTGCTTTTCGTCTGGTTTGTTGTACATAAACAGAAAAATGTTGGGAGATTGTGGAAAAAAAGGCTCAAAGGCGTTGATGCCACCCTTCTACTTTGAAGAGGCCAGCAGAGCTTCGCTGATCTCAAGGTTTATGGGTGCACAGTTGACGGACTCAAAAACTTATAATATACATTACTGCTTACTAATTTATTTTATAAACGAACCATATCAAGTAAAATATAACAAACAAAAGTCAAAACAATAACAATTTGGAATTTGTAACATTAAACAAATCCGAATTCGAAACCAGCCAGAATGTAAAAAGATGACCATCGATGCCAATGCAATATTATGGTACCATGGAGCTGGTTTGATGATGGAGACGGAAGATGGCCATAGAAACTCCTCTAATACACAACACAACCTAGTCGTGTTTGGGCTCGTTGGATTTGTATTAACAAGATCTTTAGTCATACGTAATGTCCAGGGTCTCATGGTGGAGGTTGTTTGGAGTCTGGAAAAGAAGGTTTCCAGTGCTTGCATGTGCATATGCATGTGCATATAAAAAACTGCCTACCTATTATTATTGCTAGTGCCGTTCTCCACAATATCATCCTGCAATCTAGGGGAGAAGAATGCCCTCCTGTCGACCCTGAGTTAGAATTACCTGCTCCATGGGAGATAATAATTGAACAAGGCAGAATAAGGCAACAGCGTACTGCAAATGATGAAGGAAGAGCTGATATCAATCCAGTAAGAAGAAGTTTAATTATTAAATATTTTAAAACATTGCAGAATCAATAAAACAGATATTGTTACGGCTGAGTGTGATGGACTGTACCAAAAAACAGTCTAGAAAATGCCAGACGTCAGTGATCCTTGACAACCGACCAGAAAGTTTTTTTTTTTTTTTTTTTTTTGTTCGTTCTTTCGAACAGGCTAAGGTCAATGACCATGCTGCCTTGTCTTTAGTCATAAATCTTTGCTTGAGTGAAAATCCGAGGTATAAGTCTTTAGTATTATAATATATTCTTGAGTGCAAGTCCGGGTAATACGTCTTCTGTCTCCTGTTATCTTGAGTACAAATCCAAGGTATACGTCTTCAGTTTTTTCATATATTCTTAGGGAAAATCCAGGGTATATGTCATTTCATTAGTATTATAATTCTTTATAATGTCGTAATTTTCAAATCTCTTCTCGAGTATGTTTTCCAAATCCAGTAGGTATCAATCGCTGTATCCGAGTCTTTTTTTTTTTGTTCTGTGCTGCACATCATTCGTGCATCATTCTCTCTGACTTACATATTTATTTTGTATTTACAAAGAAACAATCGCTTTTTGATGTTTAACTGAAAACTTATTTACACATTAGTTATAATCAATATTCATACACTCTTTGATTCATATATTGCCCACAGAAAAGGTAACAAATTTATACAAGGCCATATAAGACAGAGGACATTTTAAAATTTCCTTTATACAATGCGGGACCAAATTGCCTGTGCCATAAATTCGTAAAAGCTCATCCATCAGCACTAGGCGCTGAATACCGAAGGATGGGCAATCAAAGAAAATGTGATTTAAGGTTTGTATTTCCTGAGTATCACAATGATTACATTGCGAAGAGTTGGACAATTTTAAACGATGTAGGTGAAAATTTAAACGACAATGACCAAAACGCAACCTACAAATGGTTGAATAAAATTTTTTATTTACATAAGAGTGGTTTTTAGAAAACCAAGGTGAACTGTCAACTTGAATATCTAATGAAGCATACCAGCAACCTTTATTTTGAATCTCAGTACAATGATACCAGTGCCTCCCCCATTTCTCGCACATGCGCTGTTTTAGTAATCTTACAACATCTGTGAATGGCAGAGATATAGTATCAAGGAAATCATTATCTATAGTTACAAAATTTACAATTGATTTTGCTAAATAGTCAGCTTTTTCATTTCCTACAACCCCAATATGCGAAGGAACCCACACAAAAACAACTTGAATATTCAATTCAATAAGCTCTGTCCACAATTCCTTAATTTTGTAAATAATATAATTTGTATTGGCATTTAATTTATTATTCTGCAGATTTTTAAGAACGCTCATGCTGTCACTAGCAACCACCCAATGAGTATATAATGCATTGTAACTTTTGATGTGTTTCAGAGCAAAGAGAATACCTGCAGCTTCAGCTGTAAAGACACTAGCAAGACTATCAATTTTATGACCATGACCTAGGTTTCGAGCTTCATCAAAAATAGCAAAAGACACAGAATCATGATTTTTAGATCCATCAGTATAAATGAACCTGTGATCATGCCATTCTAACAGTTTAAATCTAACATCTTCTTTGGTTGTTAAATTATGGTCAATGACAATATTCATTTTAGGAAATTTGCTAATAAACAATCCTTGATAACAAGGCAAAGTTGAATTTACATGGTAAATATTTAAATTTTGAAGCAATGTGGTTGTGGAAGACAATTCTTGTAGTATGTAAATAGATCGCCGACGTAACTCAATGCTAGCATTTATTAAGTTCTTTAGGAGAGTGTTATTGGAAATGTAATATAATTTAAGAATAAACCTTTCCCTAAGGTATGACAATCTAATACTTATTGGAGGAAGCTTACATTCTATTTGTAGTGCGCCAATTGGAGTAGACTTAAAAGCACCTGTAATAAGACGCATGCATTTGTTTTGCACTAATTCTAATTTATTTACAATTTTAGGATCATCTGAATAACAGAAGAAACCATATTCGAAATGACTTCGAACAAGAGACTTATACAGAGTTAATAAAACCTTGGGATCTGCACCCCAATAAGTGGCAGATAATGATTTTAATATATTGAATGCTTTATTTGCACGAGCAATTATTTTATCAATATATTTTCCCCAAGAAAGGTTTTGAGTAAAGATCACTCCCAAAAATCTAACATCATATGAAACAGGAAGTGGAACCCCCCTATAGCAAACAACAGGTAAAACAACACTCTTTCGGCCAAAAAATACTACTTTAGACTTAGTGGGATTTACATCTAGATTAAGATGAGCAAAATACTGACCCAAGGCTGCCAATGCATCATTGATTGAATCAGCCACCACAGCTAAATCATCCCCTGACGCATAAACAGCTAGATCATCAGCAAACTGCAAGTTCTTAACTGATGAACCCAAGATAATGTTTAGACGTCTTATGTACAAAATAAACAACAAAGGAGACAGTATTCCCCCCTGACAGACTCCTAAAGAAGATAATCTTGCACCATATAAGTGATTATTATATTTAACAAATAAATTTCTTTCAGATAGAAATGTATAGATCCAGTCTACTAGTTTTCCTGGCAATCCAATGGACATCAATTCACTACAAAGAACACTTAAATTAACATTATTAAAGGCACCAGAAATATCAAAAAAGACAGATAAAAGATACTGATTACTACTTATAGATCTGAAAATATCTAAGTGTAACTGGCAAATACTTTCACGTGAAGAACGACCTCGTCGAAACCCATATTGATTAGAAGGTAACAAACCATTTTGTTCAATAAAAAATTCCAAACGTTGTTTTAAAAGTTGTTCAAAAATTTTGGCCACACAAGATGTTAAGGCTATTGGTCTATATGAATTCGGATCAGATTTAGGTTTTTCTGGTTTCAAAATGGGAACTAGACAGTCCTCTTTCCAGTTAGATGGGATTTCGTTATTTAACCAGAGCTGATTAAGAATTCTTAAGAAAATACTAAGACACTCATCATTCATTTTCTTAAAAACAATATATGGAATGCCATCTAGACCAAATGCTGTATCTCTTCTTGAAAATATTGCTGACTTTAGTTCCTGCATGGAAAATGGTTTTAAAAGGAAACTATTATTTGAATTCATATTTAGATTATGACTAATGTCTGGTTTATTGCAAACAAAATCAGGAGTATATTTATTTAAAAAAGCTGAAATCCAGCTATCATCATTTTTATTATTAGGTACATAAGATTTATTAAACTTGCGCACAAATTTCCAAATTACAAATAGAGGAGTACAACGATTAAAAGAATTACAAAGAGCAACCCAACTACTATTGCGTTCAATCTTTAAGGTAAGTTTTTTGAGAGCTTGAAGCCTTTTGAATTCCAAATAATTTTCCTCACAAGGATGATATTTAAAATTCAAATAAGCTTCTTTGGACTTCAATACAGCTTCTGTACATTTGTCATTCCACCAAGGGAGGTTAGGTCTAAGCCTAGACTTCCTATGACAAGAACGATAGTCACTACTATTTGAAGAAATGTTAGGAATCGATTTTTCTACTGCTATTTTTATGAGATCACAAAAAGTTTTATATGCGTCTAAAGGTGTATAAGAATCTATCCTAAAAACTGCCAACAAAGATACGAAATTTTCGACAAACATTTTCCAATCCACCTGTTTATATTTAGGATAGATGGGGAGATGCATGTTAGCGCCAGAGCAATTAGTTTCGTTAGAAAATGTTCTATTACTAACAACAACCTTAATGATTACAGGAAGGTGATAACTGCCAAGGGGATCTTCATGTATAGACCAATCACAAAAGGAAGCCAAAGTAGTTGATGCCAATGTTAGATCTAAAGCATTAGGACGCCAAGACATCGAACCTACTGTCGTCGCCTGACCATCGTTAAGAAGAACTACATCATTATCGTCAATAACGTCTAAAACATCCCTTCCGCGTGGTTGAGTATCAACACATCCCCAAGATGTATGATGCGCGTTAAAATCGCCAGCGAAGATCATCGGTTCCGGAATCGACTTTATTAAGGAATCAAATTTAAATTTATCAAAAGCAGGACTGCAATTGGAAGGACTGTAAAAACTAACTATACTAATTTCTTTTCCATTTATTTTGATTCTGACACAAATATTTTGTAAGGAATTATCATAATATGTATTTATTTTAGAATAAGTTATGCTGTTGTGGATTAAAATGGCAACTCCATTATGTTTATTACCACAATCATTTCTTTCCACTTGGTATCCCCTAATATTCAAACGAATATTCGGTTTTAACCAAGTTTCTGAAATCAGTGCAATATGTATGTTGTTTTCATTTAAAAAATGTGTGAGATTCAACCTATTGCTTACTAAACTTTGTGCGTTCCACTGAACAATGTTTAATAAATCCATTATTTAAGAAGAGGGGATGTTTTGCTTAACGTTTGTTTTAATGTTGCTCGAATTGATGCTGAATTAATAGGTGTATTGTTGTCTTTGCTTTTATTTGTTAATATATTTGTAATGGTCTCAAGAATTAAATTTATGAAAGTATCTGATTTTGTAAGATTATTAATTTGTGTTTCGATGGATTTGGATGCTAAATGAGGGAAGGAAGCTTCGTTGAACAAATCGGAATACTGCACTGAATGTGACTTAATTTTATTTTCTTCGATTTTGGCTTTTTTGATTGGGCATGAAGATGAAATAGCAACATGCTCACCATTACAATTTGCGCATTTGGGTTTTGTTCTGTCTGCAGTGCAGTTTTTGAAATTATGTTTTAATGTACAAATGGAACATACCTCATCATTCCTGCAGAACTTGGCAATATGACCGTAGCGTAAGCATTTAAGGCACTGCTTTACAGGTGGTATGTATATTTTCACCTCATGACGCCAAGAATCGAGATAGACATACTCAGGGAGCTGAGTGGAGGCAAAGGTCACAGCTACAGTCTGAGTAGGCTGAAAGCTCACCTCACCCCCTTCGCCTCTCACCCGTCGCATGAAACGTCGAACTTGGATTACATTCCTTGAACTTCCTATTAGTGCGAAAATGTTTTTATTTGAAAGTTCTAGAGGGACGGAAGTAAGAACCCCCGTGACCTCTGTGTCGCCTGCAGGAATTGATGCTTTCAAGGAAAGCGCTTTTAGTAATTTCTCGTTTTGTATGAAGACATTGGCATTGTTCGATAAATCAAATGTAATGCTTACTTTGTATCTGTTAACTGGCCTCAGGTGCATAACACCCGAGACGCAGTGGTCCCTCAAAGCTTTCGACAAAGCCAAGCGGTCCTTGTCTGAGAAAGGTCTGTTCTCCTCTACTCGCGATATAAAAACGATATAATCGGACTTATTAGAATTATCAGGGTACTTTCTAGAGTACCCTGGCACCTTATAGAGCTTGTACTTATCGGAGTCATTTTCAGTGTGCTGCATATTTGATGTTGGCAACGTTCTCTTTCTTCTCTCTTCAAGATCGGAGTCCGAAGATTCCGATACCGTAAGTGCATCATTTACCGGTGATCTGTCCCGTTCTTGGCCTGCTGATCTATCCCGGACTTTATGCCGTTTTTTATTACTCTTCCCCATGATGGGGAAGAGTTAAAACTTTATACACACTAAATTAAAGCAAAATATATACAACTATTTACAAAAATACAAGATAAAATAGCGAAATTAATAGTGAAAAATAATTTTCAAAAATAATTTTATAAGAGCGCGCCTATTCAATTCGAAGGTTCCCGCCTTTTTCCCGACCAGAAAGTTCGAGAAACCTGTCATTTCCCTTCAAAAAGTATTCGCTACTCGAGACAGCTGACTGTCATAATTGCATGGAAAACTCTAGAATTTCTGTTCGAGAAAGGTCGCTACTCAGAGAATTGAATAACGAAAAGAAGATTGAAATAGAAACATTCTCGAAATGTCATAGGGGTATATAAGGACCGCGACCACACCGCGACCGCCTAGCCCCTAGCAGTGGCAATAATAATTGGTAGGCGTTCAGTCTGAGTTCAGAACAGTAAACCAGGAGCGGATGTGAATAAAAGTGCAAGTTAAATTGCTAAAGACAAAGGCAGATAAAGTGTTGTCAGTGATCCTTGACAACCCACCAGAAAGTTCGAGAAACCTGTCATTTCCCTTCAAAAGTATTATCTACTAGAGACAGCTGACTGTCAAAATTGGCTAACGCTTTACAGGTAAATTTTTTATCCTATCCAGATTACAAACTATCTCCATTCCAAATTATATCCAAATCTGAACAGATTCTATCTACTGAACAGTTTAGGTGTGAAAGCGGAACAAACATTCAAACATATTTACCTAAACTAGTTCAGTCAATAGTAATAAAATAATAAAAAATGTTTAAATAAAAAAATAAACAATTTCTTTCTAAATAAAAAATTTCTTTCTAATAATTTCTGTTTTAATTTTTTCTTGTTTGAGTTGTTCATCTAAAATTATTATTATTTTTTGTCTCTTCTTTAGCGTTTTCTGTAAGTGTTCTAACCAAATCTATTTTTGCTTGAATTTTGCTGGGCGGGTCTTCTTCTTTTTAACCAGCTATCTTTTTTTTTTCAGAACATCTGAAACAGGATTTTTCAGTGCACTGGGTGTCCATCCTGTCCATTTGACATCACTATTATTTTCTTCATCCATTTGAAGTTCGGGTTGGGAAGTCTTTGGAATTGCTGTAGTAATATGGTCATCAGAATCTTGATTTTTATCCGAAAGTATTTCTGCTTCCGGGACTGTGAATGAGCATGAAAGAGTACGATATTCCATCTCGGAGTCAGAACATATCTGGGTATTATTGTTGGTACATTTTTTATCTGGTGTATTCCAGTAATGCATCACCATCATAAATATTGTGTAACCCTTCCAAAGCCGGTCCCAAAATACTTTCTATGATGCGCTCCGACCCTGTACTAGGTGGAGGTGGTGGTGGTCTCCTAAAAATAAAAACATTTATGTAAAATTTAAAAATCACTAGCTTTTCTACCCGGCTACGCCAGGGACTGAAATTAATGAATCGCAAAAAATAATTTAAATAAACATTGTTTTTTCTTTATTTTACAAATATAACAGCCTTTAACCTGATCAGTAATCTCTTATATCGATTGGTATAAACCCCATCGAAATTGGTGCAGCCCTTCTCTAGTCTTCTACTAAGTATATAAAACTGAATGTTTGTCCTCTTATAACTAGAGAAGGGCTGCACCGATTTCGATGGGGTTTGTACCAATCGATAGAAGAGATTACCGATCAGGTTATAGGCTACTATATTTCTGTTTTATTTAGTAGATAATATAAGACTAAATTATCATTTGTAGTACCAACAGTAGCCAGCACATGATGCGGCTGGACAACTACATTGATTCTAATTCTGCGATATAAAAGCGCTCTATGTAATATTACTTGAATAGATTAATATTAGCTGTCTGATACCCGTATGCTGTAATACAAGCTTAGTTTAGTTTGGGATCAGATCGCCGTGTGTGAGAATATATCCCTGCATTATATTTTTTTCTGAAGTTCAAAGTGCCCAGTCAATTGTGCTGGCTATTGTAAAAAGTCATTCTGCTTACCAGTCTTAAATATTTCCTTTTTCTGGCTTGCGGATTGTTTTTTAGATAATCTTTTTATATTCTCCCAACAAATCTTCGGGAGTTCGGTAACAGTATGTGCTGAAAGCATTGAACTCTTCAGCTATATGCTGCCATGCCAGCCCCGTGCTTTGTCAGCATTTGTGGCTGCGTCCGTTTTTTTATTTTCTACCATCTTCTTGAACTTCATGACAAGTTCGGTTAGAACAGCCTTCTCATCATTTGTAAAGTTTTGCGTTCGTTTACGCTTGTCCTTGTCCATATTTTCCGAAAAATATTTGTTTACCGATGTGATAAATAACTACGGATTACCAAAGAATAAATGGTTTTATTCGACTTAAAAGAAATATACATAACAGGGAATGACAAATGACACTGTCAGCATCATAGAGTACACATCATTCACCCCCCCTCTGGGATGTCTGATAATCCTTAAGATAGGCCGGTGGACGCCTAGGCCGAGATGAGCTCCGCGGCTGGGGATCATTCCTCTCACTTCTGTGTGGCTCCCCGTTCGATTCTGACTCGCTAACTTCGTCTTCCGAAGTTAACTCCTCCTCATCAGCAAGAGGAAATGGAGCTAAATGTTTATTAGAAATCGTGTCTTCCCTTCCATCTGGATATCTTATGAATGAATAATTCGGGTTACTCTGAAGAAGTTGTCCCCTTTCCACTAATGGTTCAAATTTTGAATTTCGAACGTTTCTTCTAATCAGGATAGGCCCTGGCGTCATAAGCCTGGGAGAGATACTCCATTCTGGCTACGTCTAGCGTGATTAAACATCCTTTCATGAGGTGTGGCATTCGTAGCAGTGCATAGCAGAGAACGTATTGAGTGCAAAGCTGCGGGTAACGCTATCTCCCAATCCGAGATGTTCAACTTGACCATTTCCTTGCGGATTATACGGCGTAGTCCTGCTGCAAGCTATCCCAAGTAAAACAAGATGCTGCCTTAACTCTTCTGACATAAAAGAAGTCCCTCTGTCTGAGTGTATGTACATAGGTGTACCGAATGTATAAAATATTTCATTTAAACATCTTATGACCGTGCTTGACGTCATATCTTTGCAAGCAAATGCAAAAGGAAACCGACTGTATTCATCTGACACAGTAAGAATATATTTATTTTGTGTTTTTGTCGGCAAAGGACCTTTAAAATCAATGTTTAGCCGTTCCAAAGGAGCGGTAGCTTTAATTAAGCGTCCTTCTGATCGCCCATATCGAGGCTTTAACTCCGCACAAATTTTACAATTGGCAATCATATCTTTAATATCATTAATTGAGTAAGGTAAATTCTTTGACCGAACCCAATGGCTCATCCGAACTATTCCCGGATGACACAAATTTTCATGTAAAATCTTTAGGTCATTTATATTTATATGTGCACATACTCTTGTCAGGGCGTCAGCAGCTTTATTTTCTTTTCCAGGCCGATAAATTATGTCATATTTGTAACATGATAACTCTAGCCTCCATCTCTCAATTTTCTCGTTCTTAATCTTACTAGAATGTTTTTAATTGAACATAAACGCTACTGACCTCTGATCTGTTATCAATAAGAAATGTCTCCCAATTAAATAATGACGCCACTTACGCAAGGACTCAACTACAGCTGCAGCTTCTTTTTCAATTGAAGATTGATGTTTCTCGGAATCTGTCAACATCCGAGAAAAGAAAGCAATAGGATGATCGTTTTGAGATAAGGTCGCTGCAAGTGCGTTTTCCGAAGCATCTGTCTCCACTGTGAACAGCCGTCAAAGAGGCTTTTACAATATCTGTTTTCAAACTATTGAACGCTGCGATCAATTGCTCAGATAATGTTTTTTCTAACAGTGGTTTTATTCTTTCAGAAAAGTTTCGTAACCATTTCGAGTAGTGCGCAAAAAGACCAAGCGCTCTTTTCATCGCCGGTGCATCTCCTGGAATCGGCAGCTATAATAAAGGTTTGAGACGGTCTGAATCCGGTTTTATAATATTGTTTTTTACTGAATAGCCAAGAAGATTTATAGTTTCAGTATTAAAAATGCATTTCTTTTCATTTAGCGTTAGTTTGAATTTGGTCGCTGCTTCCATAAAGCGAGATAAGTTTTCGTCATGTTCTTTCTGTGTCTTCCCGCAAATTGTTATATCATCTAGATAGACAAACGTACCTTTCAGGCATTCCTTTTCAATGATATTGGTCATTGGTCATGACGGGCTGGTTTCCGCAACTCGACGTCAAATGCGCCTATTTTTCAATGATATAGTTTAGCGCTCGTTGGAACGCAGCGACACCGTTAGTAACTCCAAATGGTATTCTGGTAAATTGATATAGTTTTCCACCTGCTTCAAAGGCCGTATATATTTTCTCTTTTCGTTGAATGGGCACTTGGTGATAAGCACTCTTTAAATCAATTTGACTAAAATAATTGTATGTAGCAACTTTCGCTACGACAGATTCTATATTTGGTAACGGAAACGCGTCTAGTTCCGTGTACTTATTGATGGAATAATCTATTACCATTCTTTTCCTGTGATGACCTCCTCCTGCCACCATTACTTGAGCTCGCCATGGAGAAATACTAGGCTCAATTACTCCATCTTCAAGAAGTTTTAAAACCTCTTCATTGATAAAAACTTCGTCATCTTTACTATGTCGTCTTGAGCGAACCGCTATAGGTCTGATATTTGGTGACAGGTTAGTAAATAGAGATGCTGTTGGTAGGAGTGCCTCCATAACATTACAAATTCTAAGCGGTTCGCGCGATCCTCCGAATTTTAGTTCAAGTGTAGAGTGATTTTTCAATATGTCATGGCCAATAATTACGTCAGCGCATAAATTATTCACAATAAGCAAGGGTTGTTGATAGTTGCATTACATACGCCTTCAACAAAAGATATATGACTTAAAGAAGCCAATGAGATAGACTGCTTGCAAGGTTTTACTTTTAGCTGAATTAACTGGGCCAGTTCTCTGTCAATAAAGCTTACAGAACTTCCTGTGTCAATTAAAGCGTCGGCTTTGTAATCGTTTATCGTGATAGCGACAGTTGCTCGATTCAGACTGCTTGGCAAGCCTGCAGAGATGGCTGATAGGTCGATAACTTCTTGAGAGTCATTATTCGTTACCGCAGCAGCTCGCTGAACTTGTTGTCCACTTCTACAAACGTTTGCAAAGTGTCCCTTTCTCGAACAGATCTGACAATGTTGATTGAAAGCTGGACATTTAATTCGTTGGTGTATATTACCACCACAGAAGAAGCACTGTCGCTTTGAATTAGGGCCATATGTTGATGGAGCGGCTGCTAAATTGTTAACATTTTGGGATTCAGGCACTGCGTTAAGATTCAAAGAAGTGTTTGTATTAGCGAAGGTTTGCGTGTTTTTCTCAGCATCTTCAAGCGAAGTAGCTAGGTTCACTGCTTCTTCTAGCGTCAAATTAGCTTTCTCTAGCAACCTCTCTCTAATTTTTTGAGAATTTATACCTGCGATAAATGCGGCGCGAATTGATTCACTGCGATATTTTTCAGCTGTTACTTCTTTAAAATTACAGTCTAGAGTAAGTAGTTTTAGCGTTTGGATATATTCTTTCACCGACTCATCAGGCTTCTGTTTACATGTATTTAACAAATGTCTTGCGAGAATTTCGTTTTGCGGTTTTACGTAAACATCTTCAAGAATTTTTATTGCTGCATCATATGACTTTATGTCTCGAATGTAAGAAAATATATTTGGAGAAAGATGATTCACCAAAAGCTTAAATTTTGTAGTATCTGCAGTTTCTACCGAGCATTCTTCAGCAAGAAAGCTTTCGAATGTGGATTTCCAATGCGTCCATTGAGGATCCTGTAGAACTTGGTTCCACATCGAATCGGTCTGGTCGCAAATACCGAGAGATAGATTTTGCTTTCTTTAAATCTGTATCGTTCCCCATAGCATTGATATGATAATTGAATAAAAAGTTGAATAAATTGATAAATAACTACGGATTACCAAAGAATAAATGGCTTTATTCGACTTAAAAGAAATATACATAACAAGGAATGACAAATGACACTGTCAGCATCATAGAGTACACATCACGATGTAAAACAATAATAATGCCGTCGTATACAACAAAAAATCCTCAAAAAGTTATAATTCAAGATATTTTCGTCCAAATTTATCAACTCGAACGTCCACGGCAACTATGGTTGCCAAACGAAACGTAAACAATATATCATGATGCTTTTTAACAAAGTCATACAGGTAAAGGATGTGGCATTGACATAACAGTCAATGCATTTCGTAGTATAATAATATAACTCCACCATTTTATAACGTCTGCCGGGTAGGAGCAAAAGTGTGAAAACAGAATGTCAACTTCAAATGTAGTATTATACCATTCGATCATTTACGATACATTCGTTCAAAACCGCTCGCTTAGTTAATCTTTCTTCAGAAATAGATGGTGAACACAAAAAAAACGCGTTTCGTTTAAACAGAGATTAAATTTTGACGGTGGAATTAAGTAAATCATGTTTAAGTTGTAGTTGGTGAACTCGGGTCTTAGTCGTACGTGATGTCCAGGGTCTCATGATGGAGCCGGAAGATGGCCATAGGAATTCCTTAAATACACACCACAACCTTGTCGTGTTTGGGCTCGTTGGATTTGTCTTAACAATATCTTTAGTCATACGTGATGTCCAGGGTCTCATGATGGAGCCGGAAGGTGTCCATAGGAACTTCTTAAATACACACCACAACCTAGTCGTATTTGGGCTCGTTGGATTTGTCTTTACAAGGATACTCCACTCCACGGCTTTAAAAGCATGTTTAAAAAGGTATTTTCAAAATTTTAACCATCTTATCTACTTGATACTGACATATCATGAAATGACCGATAAAATTTATGTAAACAAATAATTGTTATTGCCTTTAAATCATCAGATTTTAATTATTTTCATATTAATTTAATGTTTGCAGCCAGAAGTTTATTAAAACAGTTAGATTAAGGTTTTATGCAAGCAGTTAAAGATAAATTCTCTAACGGATTATGATATTATGATTTTTTGCGTTGAATTTTTTTACCATGCCTCGTACCACAACATTGACGACACGTTAGCGATAGTATCGTTTTGCTATAATACACTGACTATGAATGCATGGGTTTTGGGTATCTGGAATCATTTCAGAGAAGTTACTAATACTCTATAAAGCCTCCATTTTTTATATTTGCCCCTATTATAGGCCACACACTGTATGATACATTCTGATATGTATATTCAGGTATAACCACGTCTTCAAAAGCCGAAAAATATATTTTTTGTGATTTATGCATCTCGTACAGCATAAAAGGCCGTCGTCGTCGTTACTCATTTTGGTTGGTGAGGTCTGTCGACTTTACTAGCACCGTTTGTTTATTTATATAACCATTTATTGTACACAAAAGACGAGAAAATTACAATAACACAAAAAAAAAACACAACATGCCTACTTATTTCTAAAGAAATATCTTCTAGCAGACCTACGGAAGAGAAAAGGAAAATAACAATAGACGCGGATAAAACGTGAAAGAAAGAAAGAAAGAAAGAAAAAATTATTTGCTTCGATATAAGAAATCAAATACAATGACAATATAGGAACAATCAGATATATGCCTACAATACTCTATATCTAAATGTACGTAAACATTATACGCAATAAATACTAATATAAACTTACCCCTAACAATACTTATACTTACATATTATATTTACATATATACACTACATATTACAATAAAACATACTATGTATACATATTTGTTCTCATAAGGAATAAACAAGAAATGAAATGAAAATACTAGGGACCAAAATACAATCAATCAGCTTAATACAGTGGTCTACGAAATGACAAGTCGCTTATAAATAAGATAAAAAAACAGAGCCAGCAAAATCCGCATTAGACCCGCATCGTGGCCGACTCTATTGTATGCCCGTGGTCACAAAACAATTGAAGGCATTGTCATTCAACATAATGCAGAAATAGGGTAAAGACTTTATGGTGCACTCGACAACAGGTAGAGAGACTCTGCGATAGTTCATGTCAACGACTGCTGCGGAGGGGCCTCGGTAGGGAGACCTAGGGTCCACTCCGCAAGCAAGAAGAAAACTCGATGGAGAACGTGTAGGTGGTTTATTATACAATAAAAACACTGAATGTGGGTACCACACAGACGGGTGCGAATTAAAATGACTCCAAAGATATTGATTACACCAGAAAAAACAGACTAAACATGTTGTTGTAGCAAAATTACCAAAACGACTGACAAAGCGAAAAATAAAATTGAAAAACAGACGGAAAAGGATTCGAATTTTGAAAGTTTGAATTTTAAAAGTAAAACGCAAATGACGAAGTGGAACCGAAAAATAGAGAGGACGCGACTAGTGCGGCGGGTGTATCGTCTACAAAAAAACGGACGTGGTGAAGGCGTTTTTTGTCGTAATAGGTTGTCATAGTAAATTTTCTTTTAACTAATAGGCGACGACAACGGCTACCGTGTTTGCTGGTAGGAATTCCCGAGTCACAGGCAGCTGCTACTAAAAAAATTCTTCATACCCGTTTTGCGGTACTATTCTATTGGCTTAGTTTTCTATTTACGTACTATAGGTACAGTACAGTTAGGTGGTACTAGTGAGAATAAAGGTTCTTTTTTCTTAAATCAATTTGTTTATTCCGATAAACTCTCATCCGTGCGTATTCCGGTCAAGATCAAGTATACCTATCCACAATTTAAATATCTACCTAGTATATAAAATATAAACAACAAAAAGTAATGAATTAATGAATTAATATACTTTATGAAATGTTTTCCATGTTCGTTAATTTAGATCAGCCTGTTAAAAAATCTGAAGCGATATCTATATTTATCCGAAGAGTTACATACGGAACAAATTAGATATTTTATAAAAGCATAGGTGTGCAAATGTTCCACATAGAAACTATGGAACTTTTGGAATGTCAGGGAAATGTCCCAAACGTTCCATAGTTCTCCGCGACATTCTCTATAGAATTTCTGTTTGGTGCAGCCGTCGTCTTCGTGTATTGCATTTATGGGCAAACACAGTCAAGTCCTTTTCCTAGAATAAAAATAAAATGATTGAATAAAATAATCATAGGTACAAGTGTGATTATAATGAATACATTAAATTTGATTAAATTTGTTTACCAGGGGTTGTTTGATGATGTTTGCTGGTTTTTTTTTCACGAGTAAGTATTATATATTTAACTTAAACTGTCGAGGAGCAAGGACTTAAACAAAAACATTTCATACGTACAGGTAGCAAATTATCAAGTACAAATGCAGTTAGTGCACAATATGTCTATAACTATGTTCTTAATTTGTCTAATGCATGCCTTATAGTGATTTCATTGTGCACTAACTAACTGCATTTGTACTTCTCTTATAACATCATCATTGATAATTTGCTCCGCTCGACGTTTTTTAGGAGTAACATTTGTTTTATGAATATTGTGAAGGACATTTAATATCTTTTGTACAGATTAATTCGGCTGTTTTATTTTAATTCTTTACTGTGCTGATGGTTTTCAAACGTGGTCTGCTTATAAGTCTTTGGAAGGTTAAAAATAATTCAAAGTAAGTACCCCAACATAAATAAGTTTGATCATAGATACCAATCCATAATTTGTACAAAACAAATATCTGATGCGATTTTTACCAACAGATAATGACCTCTCGGAATGTTTTAATTAGGTTAACGATTGAGAGTTGCCTGGTTGTGCGCAAGCGCACCGGGCGTGACGACACAGGTTTTTATAGGTGATTTCAAAGAGCAAGCTGAAGATAAGACATCGACTTGAGGTTTCTGTAATTGTATCGTTGGATGAAATCTTTGTGTTATACGATCAACTCTATGAACATCGTGTTATTTTTTCAAGATAGTTATGTAAAGCTATCACATTCTAAGTTAGATTATAATAATTATAAAAGATCAAGTATAAACAAATCCGCATAATATGACACAGTGCGGTAAAGACGCCCCGCATTGTGCACGGCACGACTTACTTTTTGCATTCCAAACGTATAACCTGTCTACTTCACTTCACAATCTATGGGAAAGTTATTCCTGGAATGAACGACAAGGGGTGCTTCCTCCAGTATAGATGTCTCTTTTTAACATAGTTCGTGCTCTGACGAGTAAAAAGGATGGTCGTGCTAAGAATGTCTCATACCGTTTTATTATTATTCGTCAACGGTGCCTTGGTCGGATGGACCTATGCACTTTATGAGTCTTTATTAAAGCTGCACTTATAATAATGCATCATTTAAAGTGATAAATTTTATTAAACACTGCGCTAGATTCGAGTTGTGGAACTAGGTCTAAAATATTATGTATGGTCGACATTGGTTTATTATTTAGTCATTGAACAGGTAATACGATGTTGAGATACTATAAAGTAAGGGAACATCTAGTAATTTTAAACTGGTTTATGGTGTTAGGTAGTGTGATAAATAAAAATACCACAAATGTCGGGATTTAATATCAAATAAAATAATAATTGATTGAACAAGACTGCAAAGAGTATAAAAGAGGCTGCTGCGGTCAGGTCCACAACATAGCCCCAGGTTTATATTTTAGTTATCAGATCTGTACCAGATACTGGGAAAATAATTTCATTATAGCGTATTAGATCCCTTGTTTTCCTGTGTACTAACGGTATAGATAGTATGGTTCTGTAGCACAGAAAAGATAAAAGAAGAACTATGATTTGAAGTCGTATAAGAACTTCAAATCATATGTTGTAAGCTTGCCGATCCGACAGATCTCTGGTATTAATTGTCTTACGAAAGTTTTTCCGGAAGTTTCGAATTTTCTCGGTAACTTTTCCATTTTTTCTTTCTTTAAGCTATTACGAACATTTAAAAAAGAATTAAGTTAAATTAATCTTTCCAGACGTTCTCAAGTGATGCGATTACCAACGAAAACATTTATGATATTAATAAATAATATCACCGTTTCTAGTTTATGTAATTTCTAATAAGATTCTTGTTGTGGACTACCTGTCGTATCAGAGATTAAGTAACATTTTGAAATATCGCAACTCTTATTTTCAAATAATTAGAAATGTTTTGTAAACATTGTAACCAATTTAACTTTCTTCATCCTGGGAATACTCCTTAAAAATCCTCATTCTTCAGAGTGTAACTTTATCGATCTTTAAAAAGTAGATAGGTTTTTGCTTCAGGATAAACGACTTCAATATTTTGTCGTTATCGCTGTCAAACAATCACATAGTATGAATGACTACCAGCCCCCGCTGCATGACCACCGTAAATAAAATAAACCGCGCGACATTATTATGTCGCATGAAGACAAAAACTACGTTACTATTGGCGGTTACGTTTTATGTCGCGCGGTTTATTATTCAGTGGTTATGCAGCGGGGGCTGGTCTCATCCTCGTAGTCATACTGATGTGACAAACAATGTGCTAACGGGGATGAAGAGAGTCAGGGTGCTCTTTTAACGCTATGCTATGGAGAAGTCTATATCCGCGTGTTGCTCTCGTATATTGCCATTTATTGGCTAACATCATACCAATTCTATACTTTTCTTTCTGAGTACTGAATTTGTAATCTTTTTCAGCTGGTTATAGAGATTTTCTATAAATAGTCTAATATTAATTACATAATATTAGTTCAAGATTTTCGTGCTGTTCTCATTCTTATGAATAAGAATAAGAATATTGGTATTGTTTATGGATTTTGAGCACATTTTAAATGAAATAGTTAAATTCGTCCCACGTTTCGACTGGGTTGCACAAGCCGTGGTATGTTACGAGTCAAAAAATATAAATACAGCGTAATCATTACTAATATAAGATGATCACTAAAATTTTGACTAAAAGTCGTGTGAAAGATAATCCCTTTTTTCTGGTTCAGAACGGCGGCGACCTTCTTCGTTGTCCTGGGATTTAAATCGTTGTCGTCATGCCAATTATTCCGTTTTACAAGTTTCAAACTAACATATTATATGTATAGGTGTTAATTATTATACCAATTAACAAATTACATGTCAGTTTATAGTTTTAGACACATCAACATCGTCAACGGCCCATTACAGTCCACTGCTGAACTATGAGCCTCCTCCACTTAAGTGGAGGGTTTTGCCACATAATCTCCACGCTTGGCAGGCGGGTTGGAGATCGCAGATTAAAAGGTTACTGTATCAGAGAGCGCTGCTGCCCGTTCCCTGTTCAATGTGTAGTCCCTAAGTCGCCTCTTCACCCACGGGAAGAGTAGGGGTTAGTTAGTTAGTTGGTGGGCTCCCGTTTCTAAATTCTAAGTCTAAATTGGTCCGTTTTACGTTCGGTTTTGGCTGGTTACTCCAACCAGCCCAGCTCCTTCCAGAAGCTCAGAAGCCTCCTGGGACCGTCACAGGCTTCGCGGAGCGACCCCACATTCTGGAGGATTTTTGCCCGTTGGTCAGTCAACCCTACGCATTCCAGGACTACGTGGGTGACCGTTTCTTCTGCTTCCAGACATCCTCTGCATAGAAGGCTGTCCGTCGCGCCGAAGGTGAATAGGTGTTTATTGAGAGGTATGTGACCTGTTAAACTGCCTACAACTATTCGGAGGTTTTACGGTTTAGGCTGAGAAGTCTGTGTGTTAGTCTCGGCGATAGTGTTGGGATCACTGCCTTCGACTGTCTGCAGCTTGTTAGACTAGCCCATTGGGCGTTGTGTTCATCCCGGGTAATGTTGCGCAGCCATGTTCTCAGTTGGCTGAACGGTATCGGCAGGAGAGGCTCAGGGCCCAACACCGGAGCCTCCGATCCCCTTCTAGCCAGTTCATCAGCCGCATCATTACCCAGTGATCCGCTGTGTCCTTTTATCCATTGAAGGATGACCTTATTCTTTGCACATGCTCGTTCTAAGGCTAAGTGACATTCGAAGATAAGCACTGAGCTGCAGATGTTGCCTCGAAGTGCTTGGAGCACAGCCATGCTGTCGGAAAGTATTCTGATGGTGAAATCTTCAACCTCCCTTCTTAGGATGGCGGTGGCTGCCTCGGTAATTGCTACACATTCACATTGGAAAATAGAGCTATAGTCGCCTAAGGCCAGTGATATTCTGATGTTTAAGTCTAGTGAAAATACTCCTACTCCGGTTCCAGACTCCATTTTAGACCCATCAGTGTATATTCTTAGTTCATCCGTGCCTGAATGATCTTTACTAGCTTCAGATAGTTGGATTTCGTAGTTCTTGGTGAATATGTAGTGCAGCATTACTGCCTGTATTATTTGCGAACTTTTTTGTTTAAATTCTTTTTTCTTTTGGCTGGTTTCGCTCTCCTTTTCGGACTTTTCTTTTTGATTTAAATTTTGAAAGATTAGCTTGTCAATTTGTTTTTTTGCTTGGTGGTTGAGTTTGCGAAAATTGGATTTTCATGGATTTTTTTCCTGAGCCCAAGTAAAGGCTAAGAGTACCGATTCCTGTTTACAATCACAACGGGACCTCAGCATACAGCGTGAGTTCGCTTGATGACTATCCAGATAACTAGACAGATTATGGTAGCTAGACCAGTTAGTCCTGAGCTGATTCCACCGACGGCTTTGAGGAATGTTGGAGTGTAGAACTGACAGCGACCACCTTCCTCCCAAGCGCAGCTAGAAGCTCGTAAACCGAAGTAGGCGAGATGCGTGCAGCAGAACGTCAGTAAGAACACAACAGCAGAAGCCAGCCCGACTGTGATTGGTCGGTCGACCAGGTCCACCAACCGCAGAATCGTCACCAGCAGAGCTTGGATTGCAAGCACGAAAAGTATCACTATGAGCGCGCCGAAGACTTTATGCAGAATGTAATAAGGCATGCATTGCACTGCGTTGCATGCACCCACAGTTGCGCGTTGCAAGCTGCCCGGCATGGCGCATGCGCAAGACCGATAGCTCCTGAACAATGATGATAAATGTTTAATATTTTAGATTCATAGAAAACAACCAAAATCGTAATCCATCCGGCGTGCGGCGCGGCGGGACTTGAACCCACGACCTTCGGCCTATATGCAGCTAACGTTTTTACCAACTGCACCACGGAGAGCATAGTATAGTGGCAGCGCCGAAATTTGTTCCTGCTTGTTAAAACCTTTTCCTGCTTGTTATGTTTTAAAACCTTAGTTAACTAAATCCAACGTTTACCTGTGGTCGTCGACCACCGGGGAGTTGTAGCTTTTTTTACTACAGTAGGTTTTGGGGACCCTGTCGCATGGAGCTTGGCACATTGGCTGTGATACTATAGCATCTTTCCAGAGTGCCGCGACATGGCCGTCCTGGTACATCCTTTCGCCCGAAAGTTTTAAGCGAAGGGCCGACATCCTCGCCTCATGTTGGATCCATAGGTCCAATGGCCTAAGTCCTAAAATAATTTCCAAGGCGGCTGTCGGGGTGGTGCGCATACTGCCCGTAACTGCTGTGCAGGCAAGTCTTTGAAAGCGCTGTAGCTTGGATTTGACGGTAATTAGCTTGGTCCTGGGCCACCAAGCAATGGCACCGTATGTGCTTATAGGCCGTATAACAGAAGTATATAGCCATAAGGTGATCTTCGGCGATAGACCCCAGGATTTCCCGACGAGTCTTTTACATTGCCAAAAGGTGATGCAACCTTTTTGTAGCTTGTGGTCAATATGCTTATTCCAGAGCAACTTACTGTCAAGTGTCACTCCCAGGTACTTGACTTCATTGGTCAGGTATAGCTCGGTATTGAATATTAATACCGAGATAATTCAACTTTGGCAGTCTAAGCTGACCTAGGCTGCGTTTGTTTGTGAACATTATTAGCTCTGTTTTAGACGGGTTGACAGTCAGGTTGTGCTTGCTGCACCATCGTTCGACAATCTTGAAGGCTGATCTGGAGAAGGCTGATCTGGTGGTGGTAGCCATTCTCACTAGAGGACCTTTTGAGAATGTGCTATGCGATAGCACATTCTCAAAAAGTCCTCTAGTAAGAATGGCTAGGTCGTCCGCATAACCGACTGTATAGTACCCGTTGTCATTAAGGTTCTCGATCAGCTCATTGACCACAATATTCCACAGGAGAGGGGAGAGGACTCCCCCTTGCGGGCAGCCTCTAGCAACTACTCCTCTGGTTGTGGTATTCACAGTAAATTGAATGGCTCTATACCTTAACATGTTGTTAATCCATCCGGCAATTGTGGATTCCACTCCATGTCTTGTGAGCGCTTGGCAGATACTGGTAAAATTGGTCTTATCAAAAGCTCCTTCAATGTCAATGAAGGTGCCAAGTGTTGATTGTTTGCATTGTAATCCTTTCTCTATGTGCGAGATTACGCTGTAGAGAGCGGATCCGGTGGATTTCCCTGAGCTGTAGGCGTGTTGATTAGCGTGAAGTGGATTTCGCAGCAAGGCATTATTCCTAATGTCCCTGTCACATAATCTCCGGTAGGCGCGCTCGGTGGTCCGGGTTTGGGCGGCGGCGGGGGCTTTTGTTTACTTGGCTTCTTAACCCTGATGGGTAGCGACCACGTATCCACCGGCGAAGCGGCGGATGGAATGGCCTCCCTCAGGGCTGAGAGGTCGAGTCTGGATGCTGCAGGTGGCGCTTCGGTTGAGGAAGCAGCCGGTGCGGTAGTCATTTGTGGCGCTACCGAAGTAGCAGCCTGACCGGTAGTTTTAAAGGGTCCTCTAGTATCCATGGTGTTGGATCTCCAAAATTCATCCTCAGCGGCGTTCCACCCTCCTTGGAGCCCGCAGTAGGGGACATCGTGCGGATGTGCGCACGATCGCCAGAACTGCTCTGAGGATATAGTCATCCGTCCCCCCAGAGGACCGCTGACTTACGCCCGAAGAGGTCCAGGGTTGCCCGCGAGCAAGAGGAACTCGCGTGCTCGCCCTGGGCTCCGCGGCCGGGCCAGGGTCCACCAAGGTTAGAATTCCTAACCTGACAACCCTCTGACGAGTTGCCCCAGCCGATTGATCATAGATGGCTAGTCCATGACCTCCCGTTTGAAAGGAAATCCGGGCCAAAGTGGTGTGTGTTGCTTAGCTCAACCACCAGGATCCCTTCATCCCTCCGTACGGGTCTCCACGCACGGCACAAACACGTGGGTGGTCAATTTCCCCTACCCCCCATCCGGTTGTTTGATGAAAGGGGTCCTCAGCTACGCGACCACATGCGAGCTGAGGGTTTATAAAGGAGGTTGCTAGAAACCGGTTTTAAGGCGCCGGTGGTTCGCCTTCGCCCCCCAGAGATTAGCTACTGCGACTACGGAGAGGATGGATTTGTGTGAAACCCGTTTTAAATCGCAGCATTGCCCGGCGTGCACGGCGGGGACGTTCTGTGAGGGACTTAGTGATGGGCGCCTATAGCTCATGGTTCACACTCCCATGAGCGTACGCGTTTCAGCATTACCTGGTTTTTAATGGTGATAGCACCCAGCAATACTAACACCCCAGGGCCCTTTGCACCATCACTCGGCACACGCCAGAGTAGGGGTTGGTGACAAACGTATTCTACTCTGCCGTCACCATACGGCTACACACTCTATTAATATTGTTTATTCGCCCGAAGACGTTTCGACGGGGTTGCACATGCCGTGGTAACCTTTGTAGAGATAGTATTCCTGAGCACGTTTTTAAATAAAATAGGTAATTTTTCCTGATGACGTTTCGACTGGGTTGCATGCACATGCCGTGGTGGCCTTTGTAGAGAAAATATTCATACACCCGTTTTTAAATAATATTGGTAATTTCGCCCAATGACGTTTTGACTGGTTTGCACATGCCGTAAAAACCATGCACTCCCAGCAGACGCGGATACATATCTGAGAGAGATCATACACCTGGAAAGTTTAACAAAACCATTACATATTATTACTGCCTTAGATATTCCTTTTCCTTGGCACGTTTTAAAATAATATACCGGGTAATTTCGACTGGATTGCGCATGCCGTGGTAACCTTTGTAGAGCAAGTATTCCTGAGCACGATTTTAAATAATATAAATATAAAGTTTTGCCCGATGACGTTGCGACTGGGTTGCACATGCCTTGGTAACCTTTTTAGGCTACTGTAAGTATATCAATAAAAAAAATTGGTTTTATTTTAATGTAGTGCAAAACTTAAAACATGTACATCTTTTATCGAAAAATTCCTAAACTTTATTACTTTAATGATAAAATAAAAAGACTTCAAGTACCTACCATTTTTTTATTGAAAGTAATAATAACTGAGCCCGCGAGCCGAGTGAACAGGAACATTTAACTTTAGCATTATTAATTATATTATTATATTTCACTAAGCTAGCATTCTTAGCTACCGATATTTTCAGGAGTGTTATATATCCGACCCGGATTCTTTGCTCTTTTTGCTAATTTTGTGGCTTGCACGCATATACCTACTCCTAATTTGCTTCTCTATGAAGGAAACATCCTGCTGTATTACGTTTAAAATTGTACTAATTGGAGCGTAACAAAAACTCTGTACTGTACCTACGTTACATGAAAAGAAATTAAATGAAAAAGTTAATTAGGAACCTTTTTTATGTAACGTACCACAAGATCCAACACGCGTATAGTGTTAATTTTAAACAATTTACATATTCAAATCTAATCTATTTTTGAAATACAATTCATCTTTTGTTTGTTTTTTGTTTGCTTATTATATATTTCTAATTGATGTCTAAACTAAGATCGTCAAATCTAGTTTCAGATTAAGACTAGGTCTTGCAGAATATGATATCCTCAGTCAGGTTTGGCTTGAAACTAAAATAGTGATCATGACAAGTCTATTTATGCAATTGTTTAAATTATGTCGTCTCATCGTAGTTTCTAATGATAGTAATTCAATTACTAACATACAAGATTATTAACCTACACATCGTACGTTAATAATCTTGTCATCGTAAGTACATAGAAGTGGAAAAAATAAAGCATCAGCAAATATTCCTATAAAGCATATTCACAACCGTCCGTCCAAGTACAGAATCATAAGACAAAACCCATTCAGTGAGACAGGGGGATCTTATATCTCCGAAACTGTTCTCCAACGCACAGGAGGATGCCTTCAAAACCCTAGACTGGAACGGATTGGGCATCAACATTAATGGCGAATATCTCAAGTCACCTCCGCTTTGCCGACGACATAGTGATAATGGCTGAATCGTTGCAGGATCTCCAAAAATGCTCACGCTGCTTCATTGTCAGTCGGTCTCCGGATGAACTTGGACAAGACTAAGGTCATGTTCAACGAACTAATCATTCCGGAACCGATCTCGATCAATGGCGAAGTGCTCGAAGTTGTCCAAGAATATGTCAACCTCGAGCATACATTGCAGTTGGGTAGAGACAACTTCGAGCGTGAAATCGCAAGAAGAGTACAGTTGAGCTTGGCAGCATTCGGGAAACTGCGTCATATCTTCTCGTCGCAACTACCGCAATGCCTGAAAAGCAGGGTTTATAACCAGTGTGTCCTACCCGTTTTGACATACGGAGCCGAGACGTGGAACATGACGGTGAAGCTGGCCCACCGGCTACATATCACTCAGCGAAAGGTGGAAATGGAAATATCTAGGCTTGGTATTTCGCTACGGGATAAAATCTGAAACGAAATCATCCGGCAGAGGACCAAGGTGGTTGATATCATCCAGAAGTGTAGCAAGCTGAAGTGGCAGTGGGCTGGCCACGTCTGTCGCAGAACCGATGAGCGTAGGAGCAGACAGGTTCTCGAATGGAGACCGCGTCTCGGGAAACGTAGTGTGGGACGCCCTCCTGTCAGGTGGACTGATAACCTGAGGAAGGTCGCTGGTGGTGGCTGGATGAGGAAAGCGGGTGATCGTGCGCTTTGGAGTGCCCTTGAGGAGGCCTACGTCTAGTAGTGGACTGCAATAGGCTGATTGATTGATATTCACAACAATCACACTTTTTATAATTACTATAAATGTGAAAATATATTTGATTGTTTAGATGTTTGGACCGATTTAAAAAAATTACCTATAGATAAGTTCAAAGCTATTGTTGAGCAAAAATTATGTAAAAAATATTATTATAGAATATCTGACTTAGAGGACAGATATCCATGGGAATAGATTTCTTGAATGACAGGCTATTTCAACATGCATGAATTAAAAAAAAAGATGCGTTGCATGTGGAGTTTCTTTTGTAAGTTCTTCTCCACAGAGTCTGCACACCGCAACTCACCCAAAAAATGTAATGACGAAACTAAGAGATGTAACATCCAAATGTTAATACAACTATTCATATCATCAGACAAATTTAGATGTTTGTTCCGCCTTCACGCTTAAAGTACTCAACGGATTTGGATGAAACTTGGAACGGAGATAGTTTGTAACCTGGATTAACAAATAGGATACTTTTTACGTGAAAAAGTCTTTTCCCACGGAAAAATTTTACAAAACGCGAACGTAGCCGCAGGCGGACCGCTAGTAAAAAATATACGGAACGATAGATTCCGTCATTACTCGCGCAATAAACGACAAAGCGATTTGCCTTGTAGAATACAAAATAAATTGTTTTATAATTAAAAATAAGCTACGAAGGCCTCGCTAAACGTGCCGGTTTTAGTCGTATGACCGAAGACCGTCAATATGTCAGACTAAAGCACTTCAAGTTCTGCGAAATAGTGAACGCAGTAAAGGCTGTCTGTCTCTTTTTAATACAAGACCAAACTGTCCCCAGAAAAGGCGAGAATTTCGAAACTTTAATCTTGCTAGCGGGACATCGACCAGCATCTTCAGAAGAACTTGGGTAGAAAAGCGCTGCTGTATTAAAACAACACTAATAAATTAATGATTTTCCAAGTACTAAAAATAGACTGTTTAGAATGAATATTTTTTAACTGTGCATCCTGTTTGTTATCTAATTGGTATTATAATAAAGTATTTGTTGATGTTGTTCATTTGTACCTTATTATTATTAATTTATATTGCATTGTTTATAGATCTATTAAAATGTATTATTGAAAAGAGATCACGTTGACTGCCTTAAATCTGATTTTTAAATAATTCTTGGAAACAGAATAATAGTCCTCGTACGTAAGCCTATCAAAACATTTTAAATATATATTTTATAAAAAATCAAATTAAAGATCTAGTGTTTACTTAAAGCGCTGATGAATTTTACAGGTACAACTAAAGTCAAAATTTCGTCATTTACTCCTAAGTACATTGTGCCAAAGGTTTGAAGTGTTACAAGCTACAATTCTCGGCTGGTGAGGTTACTTGCCCCGTGGACATCGACAAAAACCGTGCAGCCTTTGCGCGCTAGTGTGAGTGCGCCGCGTCTGTACGCACGCCCACATGCTCATGCGCATACCGACCGGCGGCGTTTGCGCAGGAGAAACCGTGCGTTTTGCATTCAGTTGTAAGGCAACTTTTAGGGTCATCAAACGCTTTAACCTGACCCTCTTTGCTTCTGCCAATCAAATTATTGTGACATATTAACCATTTAAGTACACAAAGTGTTCAATAGGTGCAGTTGATTTAAGTTTTACCAGTAGAACTTTCGAGACTTTCATTTGACTTTCAAGTTTGAAGTGGTTTTGCTACTGTGCTCTGTTATGTACTTTGTCATGATTTTCGACGTGTTAAGTTCTGTGTAACTCACGAGAGGATCGTTAAGACTGTGTTTAGTGCAACTATGAGTGACTAAAGTTAACTGTAAATTTGATAAGTGAACATGGAAGGATTTCGTCGTAGGTAAAAATGTGGGAAAATTTCTTCTGCATCAAGTCAGTAAGGAAAAAGGGGTCTACACTGTAGGTAAGTTCATTGTAGCGTTCACTTGAGTTCACTTCGATATCGAGTTTTTAGGGTACCGTCTTCAAAACAGCTACCTTATTATGTTTTTGTATTTATTTACACTTATTTCAGTTACTTAGTTGTTCTTTAATAAAACTTTACAACACTTTGTATATAAACAAACGTAAGCACAGTAAAATAAATCGAATGTTACAAATACAGGATTTTAATATATATTTTAGTCATTTCGAAATGTAAAGTACTGTTGTACATAATTTTTACTCCATTTTTAAGACTTATCGAAACATTGTCACACAAACGTGTCTAAATATCAATAAGTCAATAATTAACGTGCCTTTACGTTAAAACATCACACTATCTACAGCATCTTCTTTTTATTTTAACCTAGAAACTTAAACTAATAATTTTGTTTATCAGATGATTTAAAAACACAAGGGTTAAAATGTGTTAGTAATCTGTGTTTTCTTTGTTTATTTTATGTACGTTTGTTGCGCTGTTCTGTTTAAGCCCAAATTTAATAAATGAAAGGATGTTTAAAATTAGCTTTCTATGAGCATATTATACCAATCATTACAGATTACTAATAAAGCACTTACCAGCTCTAGAATTTCTAGTTCACGCTAGGACATATAGAAAGTTTACGAAGAGTTTCACTAAACATAGTTTGCAACTTCTGCATCACTTTCTGGAACAAGCATTTTAAGACAGATTTATTATCACTTGAACTACAATGTTGTATTCCTGCTATAGGAGCTTTTCTTCCTCGCAAACCGATCAATTACTTCACATCTTTGGCAGCCACAACCGCAACAGAGTCCTTAAAGAGTAATGTTTTCTACAAGATGCCACATATATCATTTTAACTACTTGTGAGCTAAAGCCAGCGTTATGTATATGCTTTATGTCTGGGCTGGAAATAATCAATCTGAATTTTATTCGACATAAGATGACATGAGACTTTATAAAATATTTTTCTTTTTTGTCAAAGGCAGCTAATAGCAGGATAAGCTAGTTATGGTGTGTATGTGTATTTGTTTCTTAAAGTAAAACTATTACAGTGCCGTATATGTAATCCTTCTCTTTAGTGTAAATCCATTCTGGATAATTTGAGTATGAGTTATGGGTCGTTTCCCCCGAGAACCGTTCGCCCGAACGGGGGAAACGACTACAAGATAAAAAAATAAAATTATTTATATGGATTCGTAGTATTTGAACTCCGATTTTCAATTTGGATAGAGACATGCTGGTAAGGTGGTAAAGTGGACCTGATAAGCGACGAGAATCTTGGAAAAGTCGCCAAACTCACATCACATCACACTAATATTAATATTATAAATATATTTGGATGTTTAAATGTTTGGATGTTTGTTCCGCCTTCACGCTTAAAGTACTCAACGGAATTGGATGAAATTTATAATGAAGATAGTTTGTAAACTGGATATTTTTTACGGAAAAAGTCTTAATCCCACGGGAAAATCTTACACAATGCGAGCGTAGCCGCGGGCGGACCGCTAGTAACATATAAAGCGCTGAGCCGCTGAGCTCAGTTTGTTATTTGTCGAATCTGTTGCTTTCGACATATTTTAGCGTGAAATTTTTTATAAAAAAAAAAATGTTTTGAACGATATTTAGATGTCTCAAATTAAAGTACAGAAACATTGTTTCCAAATTGTTTTTGAACGGATATCAAAAATTTAGTTCCGACTTTAAAAATGCAAGCCTTCCCGTTGTAGATTTGAAAAGAAGAAGAGAATGATGTCGAATGCTATTACCATTGTTAGATTTCGAAATTGGATTCGCGTGCGAGACCTTATTTCGACCGCCATTGTTTCTCAAGCAAGCAACGATCCGATCGATTTCATGGGAACCCGAGTTGGATCTCCATTGATTACCGTGTTGATATATTGTTAGATTCGATCAGATATGCCGATTTGGATATGTAACGAACACCGTTCTCTTGGAAAAGATAAACGTAGTTGCAGAACTTGTGAAAACATCCAAATAAATTGTTTGCTCTATGCGTTAGCTGTTATAATAAAGTAGACTGATTTTAGCTCATGTAAAAGCATTTTGGTTCTGTGGTGTATAATCAGCCGAATATAGAGAACATAAGTAATTATATTATTTACCAGCGGCCCTCCCGCGGTTACGCTCGCGCTATGTAAGATTTTCCCGTGGGAATAAGACTTCCCGGTAAAAAGTATCCTATGTGTTAATCCAAATTACAAACTATCTCCAAACCAAATTTCGTCCAAACATCCAAATATATTTTCACATTTACGAGTATAATATTAGTGTGATTTCGGTGCTTAGGAAGGCACGTTAAGCCGTTGGTCCCGGCTACTATCTAGTCGGGTGGATCTCACTATTTCCGTTGTGCTTTCCCATTGATGGTAATAGTGATACTACTTGTATCACTATCCCCGTTGCGTTTTATATCGCTACTATTCGCGAACAATAAACGCTCGGTGTTATGACCTCACTATTACCATTCGGCGTTTCGTAATTCAATGGGAATAGTGAGAGTGATTTAAAAAAAAAAGTGCAGTCTCAGTATCACCATTGCAATCGGTAATGGGATTAGTGAGATCCACCCATCTAGTCGTTACACGAGCCAAGTCGAGACCTTTGGCGGTTCTTTAACACTGACACCAAGGTTTGTGAGGTCGGTTGTCGGACCTTACAACCCACACGATGATGATTAATTTACTATAACTTATTCAGCAAGAAATTGGGCATCGGGTTTGGTATTTAACTTTGTTTTATTTTTTTCAAATTGTAACAGTATTTTATTGAAAGTGCAAAATTTATATTACACAAATGCTCGGATTATACCACTGCGGGAAGGGGCCTTACAAGACGGCACTCCTCAGCATAAAAAGGAGAGCACTCAGCTTAGAGGTTCCCTAGAGGCCCGCGCTGCCGTTAGTTCACTTCAACAAACTGATAGGAAAGTGAACCTGTGACATAATCTCGGCTTAAATTTGGAATCCTGTCATATATTTAAAAAAAAATCTGCTTGCTTTGCTTCCAGTGCCAGCTTATGAAAAAGTAAAAAAGTTAATTAGGTCTTTTTGTAATATTGGCATTAAGCCGTCTATGACAGACAACCCTCCAGTGAATTAGTCATCCTATGCCTCTCAGATGCACAACTAGGTATGTCTCCATTGTTGCTTAGTATTTAAGGAAAGCTTGCATCTCAGTAGTAGTGAGCTTGCTCCAGAATTTGTTCCTAATCCTAAGCCACACCATGGTTACTTCATATTGATCACTTCATACAACTGCCGCGTTTTACTCAAAGTGCGCGCGAAACTACTAAGGTTATTGCTGCGCGTCTAGGATGCGTAGAGCGAATGTCGTACCTTCTGGGCGTAATTTTCGATGGTGCGCTCTTCTCTGAACTTGAGTAGAACAAGAGTAAGCATGACGGGTAACTCTCAAGTTGTCCCATAATCTCATCCTTGATGTTACACTCATCAATAGCTAATTTAGGTTGTGGCGTCTAAACGCGCCACCACTTAGTAATATGTTATCTAAACGCGCACTATGTCATGTTCACTCTCCGCTCAGTTCACTCACTTGGTCCACGAAGACCCCTAAATTACGACCTGCCACCTCCGCATAAAAGTTGTCCAACCATTGCTGTATGAAAGAATAAAGAGGAACTCTACTTCGGGTCTCTGACACAACAGGCAACGTGGATCCTAGCTCTGATTTTTTTGAAAGACCAGAATACAATGGTTCAAACCATGATGGATAATTAGCGTTCTTTATAGCACTCCTAGTCTTTTGTTTGGGGTTTTCAATATTTGCGTTGAATGTTTTTCCCTTTTTCCCAATTCTCATGGTGTCTGCTAACTCTCTGCTGATGATACCTTTGTTAAGACTTTTCCTATCAGTGCTTATGAATCCAAAGTTTTTTGATTCTTTATCGCAATCTAACCACAAAGTAATAAGCTCCTCAAGGGAAGAAAGAAGAGAATGCTCACCGCTAATCATGCTGCAATTTTGTCCTACATGCAAGAGAAACTCATCCACATTTAACATGTCTTTTTCTTCATCCAAATGCAAGGGCTTACAATAAAAGAAAGGGGTCAATTTCCCTTTAAAATAACACTCCTCATCATGAGTCTCTAATAATGGTTTTCGAAGCTTGTCAAATAATTCTGAAGTCAAAATGGGTTCGATCTGAAATTCGTTCACGGGTATTTCACTCAAGTCAGCTTTTTCGATATTATAATTGAAAAACATTTTTGACATCTCGGAGAGAACTTCATTGATGTGATCTGTTTTAAAAATAATTTTATCCAATGCAACCTCGTCACAAAATCTATCCTCTATTTCCAAAGATTTCATGACTGTTTTTCTTTTAATTAAGAAATTATAAGCCTTGCTTTCACCAGGCATTGAATCTTTTTTATTGTGACATGTTATGTTGTTATCAGAGAGATCAACCGTTATTAAACATGTGTACAACCCGGTATTTTTGTCATCGGCATATGCTTTTAACACTTGTGTGAGATTAGTTGTTGTCTTAACTTCGATCAATTTCTTTTCACTTGTATCTATGATATCGAAAATCTTATTAACAGGGGGGATGTTCCATTTGTTTACGAAGTATGTTTGGATTTCGCTTGCACAGTCCAACCCCTCTAGCACAATGTATCTATACTTTAGATGGTTGAAATACATATCTTTAAATTCTTCATCTGGGTTATACTCGAAATCTGAATCTACATTGCTATCACTTTCACTCTCTGAACTACTACTAGGCTCATCCTCATACATTATATCACTGTCAACCGCGGAAGAGGATGGGAGCTGATCTAATCTACGTTTTTTAACCGGAGGTTGTTTTATCTTTGATTTCGCCCCTCTCTTTAAGTTTTTTATCATATCATCCTCTAGATTGTGAGCGGGTTCTAAGTTGGAAAGTAATATACAAAACATATCGTGACATAGAGACCTTTCCCTCGCTTGCCAGGATTCCATAGACCAATGTTTTGAATTGGACCCATGCTTTATTATAAATTCAGGTGGATACAAATCTGGATTGTTGACCAATTTTTCAAAGTTTGATTCTGCCATTATTTTATCAATTATTATTACTATCTGTTATTGCGAAGCGTTCAAGGGCGTGTGACCTCCGGGAACTCAGCAAGCAACTGTTCAAGTGGCGAGTTGCCGCATGCCACTGCCTTGATGCTGTCTTGGATCACAGATGCCACAGATGCCGGTATTGACAGCTTGGTCGTGCCATCAATCACCCGTTCGTGCCTGCAATCCGGTAAAAGGTTATAGTACCCTAGAAAGTCGGAGCCTATTATTGGTGTACTGACCTCAGCAATAACAAAATTCCATATAAAATCTCGGCGCAGCCCTAAATTTAAATTAAGGGAAATGCTGCCATATGTTTTGATGGAGGTTCCGTTTGCAGCGCTGAGATCATATCCGCAGTCCTTGAAATGGCCCTTGGCAAGCCGCCGGGGAAAACAACAAATGTCTGAACCAGTATCAATCAGAAATTTTTGTTTGGAGTACTGGTCCAGGACGAAAAGGCGACGGCTAGAAGATGGGCGGTCGGTATTGGCCATTACCGACCGCTGTTCATGTTTCCCTCATTAGTACAGGAGCAAGGGGCTAGACATTTGGTCGCTCGAGTCCCAAAACGGTTGTGATACCAACACCACTGCTGATTGCGGGGGCGCGAGCGGCTGCGATTGCGGTTGCGGTTGTGGCTCGAACCACGACCTTCGGCTCTCCTAGTGGGGCCGGCTCCAGTAGTGGTCAGAGCAGCGATGGTGCGAGTAAGCTCAGCGACTTGACTCTGCAAGTCATGGAGTGCCTGATCAGAAGATGAAAAAGGCTTACCAACTGCACAAACCTCCGATGGATGAGCTTGAATTTCCATCAGGGTGTCTGCCAGGTCAGCTAGCTCACTGGTATTTTGTAGCCGTTGTGCTGCAAGTACGATCTGGACCTTGCGGGGCAGGCGGCTGGACCATATAGACTTCATCAAATCGTCAGGAAAACTGGGACCAGCAAGTGACTTGAGGTGCCGCAGGAAAGATGTTGGCTTCCTGTCACCCATGTGCTCCCTCTCCAATAACCTGCGGATCTTCTCCTCATTTGACTCTGAAAATCGGGATATGATTGCATTCTTTAAAGCGGTGTATGGATTTAGATCAGGAGGGGAAATGATTATGTCTTGCACCTCCTTCGTGCAATTAGTATCCAGATGTGCAACAGCATAGTTATATTTGGTTCTTTGGGATGTGATCTTGTTAAGGGCAAACTGTGCTTCCAGACTAGCAAACCACAGCTCTGGAAGCTCCTTATTGAAAGGAGGTGGGCGTATAGAAACCCTACACACAACCTCATCATCACCCTTGTTGTCACCGTTTTCAGTCATATTTGTTAGTTGTTTCGAAAACCCGTAAAAATAACCAAATTAAAATACCGTTTGATCTCTGTATGGGGGTTAGTGGCCACTTAAAATAACAAGACACATACAACACAAAACAAAAACAATCTTACATGCAAGTTTACACGCGGAAAACAAGGCAAAATAATCAGTTATGGGTACGTTGTTAGTTGCAATGGTAGTTTCTTATCGTTAGGTATAATGTTAAAACTAAGAAATGTCCGAGTAAGTTAAGGAAAAGTTCTTGAAAACCAAAATCTAAACACGTAAGCACGAGTCTTCGTTTGACACTGTCACTTTGACAGATCACAGGACGTCGGATTGTTCGTTCAGGAATTGTCCGTTCAGCCGGTCGATTGCGTAAGCGTACTTGCTTTGCTTGGGGCGGGTTTGAAGACCGCCAGCGGCTTTCAAGCGACCGCGTAAGGAGCAAGCCAAGTCAACGAAGACGATTACAAGTGAGACGTCAAATGAATGACGTTGACTGAACAATGAACGAATAATGTCCATACAATTTGACATTTGAAACCGATTAGAGCTATTGCGTAAAAAAAAAAAAAAAAAAAATGGTTCCCGCTCAACCGTATTCAACTGTCAATTGAAGCAAGGTGCAAATTAGTACCTTGGTTCAGCTGCTATCTTGGTAAAATCGTTTAGATTTTGCTGATTTCTTTTGTGTTGTGGGTTATTTTGAGTGTGGTATATTAAATTATAATATTATTGAGGTATTTGAGTGACATTTACTCGAAAACCGCTGAGCGCAAAGCCGCACACGGGCATACGAGATGGATGCGGCTCATATACTGCTGCTGGCTGCAGCAGAGGAAGAACCGCTGAAAAAGAGGGAGACCATCGAGCGGAGGACACTGCGAGAGGCGTCCCGACCTCTCTTGATGCCGGAAAAGTCGTTCAACGACAATTTTCGATTGTCGAAAAAGGACTTTTTGGCGCTATGCGATGACTTGATTCCTCTACTGAAACCGAGTCAGAGGAGTACTGCTGTGCATCCAGACATTAAGGTTTGTTCAAGCGATTAACTTTTCATACACATATCACAAGTTAATCCCCAAAGTGCTTAAAAACATGGGCCCTGTCGAGCATAGCAACATAATATAATATAAACTTTTGCTGTCATAGAATATGGTCCTGAATGGACTATTTCCATTGTAGAATTTGGTAGGACCAATCTACTTTCTTTCTGAAGTCATTTTGGAGTTGAAAATGGAATAATTTTTAGAATAAAATGGGCTAACCATTCTGTTGTTTTTTTTTTAGATTTGTGATGCTGATCTATGCATATTATATGTAGATCCATCCTTTGGAGGACAGAGCCATGATTCCCATGTGTGGAATGGCAGCAGTGAAGCAATTTATGCAGCAGCTTCACGAAGAAGGGAACATATACTGAAACCGAGTGCATCCAGACATCAAGGTTTGTTCAAGCGATTAACTTTTCGTACACCCACTATCACAAGACAGTATGTCAGTAAAAGTGAACAGTAACATAATACAAAGCTTATAATTATTATTTTGTACAACTGATCAAATTTATTTTCAGATTCTGGCCGCACTTCAGTGTTTCAAAGCAAGACTTCAAAAGTAAAAAACCTAGAAAACAAAATTGCAAAAAAAAACAAAAAGAAATGAAGCAGCTCACATGTTAAGTAAAAAAAGGGAAATACTTGATCAAAATAAGTGTATTATTTAATATATTTTCACTTTCAGCATCACAAGCATTATGATTAATAAAGTATTTCAATATACACAAGTTTTGAATTATATTTATTGTTTTGTTTGTAAAATTTAATAAATAGCTTTCATTTAGTACAATTGGACGTAGTTACACGAAAAGGATCCAATCCACACAAAGTTACTTTTCAGATATTGAAGTTTGAAGTTCAAAATATTTCTTCATAGGTATTTGTTTCAAGATAATTTTACGTGTTATGTTTTGTGAGAAACATTAAAACATTTTTATTGTTAATAGTATATTTATGGGACGATTGGTATTATTTGCGGTCAATTTTGTGTACGTAAGTAATTTTTGACAATGTTGTGGATTGGATCCTTTTCGTGTAACTACGTCCAATTACAAAATGGTTTTATTTTATTTTAATGGCATAATTAAATTAGGGATGATTTTTGGTGGAAGGGATCAGGCAAATTATGTCCCAATTACCACTGCGACCTAAGATGGATCTATTGTAGTCGTAGATTAGGAATATTAATTGGTATGATTCAAAACACAACATAAGAGAGGTTCAATGTTTATTTAAAAACATGTTATAAATATAAAATAACTATAGTTACATACTGTTACATTACACTAAAGTTACATTTAACCATAGGTAAAATAAAAGAAACATTATTATTTACAATATTGTTGTACAATGCCTGTATAAGGCTAGGGCAAATGATGAGCTAAAACCTAAAATTTAGAAACAATAAAAATAAGATGCTCTTGGTCATTGTTAGTTAAGCAATAAGAATAATATTTTATTTGATTATTTGAAGTATAAAAAGATTATAAAATAAATGTCTGAGGTAAGCTGCAGGAGCAGGAACAGCAGCAACAGCAGTAGCAGGCGGCTCACTGACAGCAAATTCTAAAAAGAAAATAAAAATATAACAATTAGACATAGACAATTAATAATTATAACAGTATTATTACTAAAAGTAATGAATTATGATGATGATGTAGTTATATACTAAATCCGGATGTCTGCATTGTTTTATATAAAATTTTTAAAACTTTGACTAGACCAGACACACTATTCTTCCTCTTCTACTAACTACCTACCCACCCACCTACCTGTACCCACTTCGCTTCCTTCATCTGTTACTTCTGTATTGTTTTTGTGTACTGCGAATAAATTTCTTCTTTCTTTCTTTCTTTCTTACCTACACAAAATCCATCCATTTAGAAAGTTGGCCCACAGGTTTAGACACATGCAGCCAGCATCTCTCAGGTTCATCTAATCATATCTTACCTATAGGTATTATAAATGCAAAAGTATGGATGTTTGTTTGTTCCATTTTCATGTCTTTACGGATTTGGATGAAATTTGGTAAGTAGATAGATCAAGCACTGGGCTAATATATAGATTTCTCTTTAAAAAAAAAAAGTGAATCGAGTACTTATCTGTCTACCAAAAACAAAATTTCATCCAAATCCATCTAGCCATTTCAGCATGATTGACTAACAAACATACACAGGTGCATGTACGGCAGACAGCTCATCATTTTTGTTGCAAACTAGTTGTTATTACCAACGCGCAAGCAAGATACCCCAGTTCACTTTAATTAAAAAACAGGGTTTACCTTTGGCAGAGGGCTCGGCTGGGTACCATTGAGGTAGTGATTGAGCGGGGCACTTTCCTGAGGTCTTGAGGAAGAAGCCTGCAGTGCTTAGACATCTTCAACAGACTCCTGCAAAGCACATAGACACATTATTTTATTTATAGAGTTGTAAAATCTGTGGCTGAGTAAGTAAATTGTAAATTAGAGGTCGGGTCCCGTGGCCTTGTGGCTTTCTTGACTTATAATTCCCCATATTATTTTGTTAACCGCAACTACCAATGCGGTCTGTAGTTCACCAGTGCTAATGTTAACCATCCCGTCACTCACCTCAACTGAAGGATATCAAGAATTTGCCAAGTCTGGAGTGGTTAAATACAGTTGACCAACCAATGTCTCACATAAAATCCATGCAAGTGCAGACAAATGAAAATGGATATTTAAGTAGTTGGTAAGAAGCAGTAAAAACAAAATAGAGTGGCAGTAAACTTACATCTCTCCATTTCATCGCAATTTTGGTGGCACCAACCCCAACTGCATTGTGCCGTTCTGTAAGGGGCTTCCACTGCTCTCGAGCTATCTGCTTAGCCTATGCCCCGTCTCTATTAGTTACTCGCCCGCAAGGGAAGTCACGGTGGTTCTCCATGAACGTCAGCAACAGCTTTAGCTGTTGCTCGCTAATCAGTCTGTGAGCAGGCATTCTGAAATGTGCATAATGGTCAGTAATAGCGATTATGGCCTGAATTAGCCAACTTTGTGTACTTACAATACACATTCATGTATCTCAAAAGACAAAAATCTACTTACTTTGCTTGTAGTAGGTATTAATAATATGACACTCTGATCAAACTAAATAACAAAACTTAATAAAATAATTGAATATCACAAAATTTTGGCACTGTTTTTTTTTTTTATAAATGAGAGAAAGTTTAGTTTCGTTATTTGCATTAAGTACTTACAACTAACATATTTTTGTGTTTGATATATGAAATAAAATAATTTTTACTGTTCATTTATCACTTTTGAGTTATTATCATTGTTTTATTGACATGTTTGCACAACAGTTAATAAAAATTGATTTTTCTAACACGTTTTCCTATCTCAACAACTAAACGCAAACATTTCGTTCATTCATGCAAGAAAAAAATATTTTTACTCTTTGTCCCCAAGACGATTACCGTCCCAAAAGTTAGACAATTCCTACAATCGGAATCGGAATACCGTTCAACTTGCTTGAAGCCAAGCCAAGTGAACGAAGCAAGCTCGACTTACGCGATCGAGGCCCAGTTCGGTCTTCCGTTCCCGTCGTCGGTAAAACAGTACAACTTGTACTTACAAAGTCCGAGTGATGGCGGATGGCGCCACCATCAATGCGAAATGAATGCAAAGCGTCGAAAATTTTACAGAATGCGAAAAACATGCACAAACACAAAACTCAAAATGCACACGCGGGTCGGTGCGTGTGCGGGAATAGGCCTCCGCACACGGGCTGATAGCTGCCAAACGGCCTGTCTGGCAGCAGTCAGGGTCGTCCCGGCGGTGTTGGTTGGCGCGAAGGGCTTCACCCTCGCGCACCTCCGAAGCTGTAGCTGGGCTGGTTAGGGCGTGCGGGCATGGGCCTCCGCACGCGAATGGAGACAGCGGAGGGGTCTCACGCTGTACCTAGTTCAGCCAAATCCACGGCTGCGCGTTTTCAAACACGCGTCGCTGGGTCACCACTATAGGACTGGAGGTCCGGGGTCGACGGTGGTGAAGATAAACTAGGTTCTTCAGTAACAGGTTATTTATTGACACCGTCAATATATGTGTAGGACGCAGTCCACAAATTAAATATAATAAACTTGGATACTACAGCTAGGTGTAACAGACAATGTGCGTGCGTTCTCTCCGAGCTTCGGACGAGCAAGAGAGTGAGTGAACTGAGCGGAGAGTGAACATGACATAGTGCGCGTTTAGATAACATATTACTAAGTGGTGGCGCGTTTAGACGCCACAAGGTAATTATCATAATTGATCGTAATGACAGAAGTCCCCTATGACAGGATAGCCATCGTCACCGATCCTTGTAGAAGTTAACCTTGAACTTAATAACACCAGACATCTAACCATAGATGATTTAGAAATTCAGCAAAAATATACTTATTTAACTGTGTCGCTGTAATTGGGTCCATTTTGATAGAGCCAAGTTTATATTGTATTGACCAGAAGAAGATAGAGAGGATGATACTTTGTCCATTCTTTTTGCATTTTCCAATTCAGAATTTGTCATGGTTTGTTCTCTAATGAAATAAGATGTTATCGCTGACTTGCATTGATGTCATTTCATAAGTTTGTTTGCAAAATACCTTTCTCGCTTTAATAACACCAGACATCTAACCATAGATAATTGTGTAATTCAGCAAAAATATACTTATTTAACTGTGTCGCTGTAATTGGGTCCATTTTGATAGAGCCAAGTTTATATTGTATTGACCAGAAGAAGATAGAGAGGATGATACTTTGTCCATTCTTTTTGCAATTTCCAATTCAGAATTTGTCATAGTTTGTTCTTTAATGAAATAAGATGTTATCGCTGGCTTGCATTGATCTCATTTCATAAGTTTGTTTGCAAAATACCTTTCTCACTTTAATAACACCAGACATCTAACCATAGATGCATAGATTATTGCCTTCAACATGACTTGCATTCATCTCATTTCGTATGTTTGTTAGCAGAATACCTTTCCTCAGTTCTTTTCTACAAAGTTGTACAATATCATTTTGTGGAAAAGAAAATGTTTCTGTTGGTTTAATATATTTAACAGCCAGCTCATTTTCATCTCCCTTTGGTTTAGAATCTAAACTACCAGTATTTGTCAGATAGAAAGATTATTGTGCCCTTAAGCACTAAATCTAAAGTTATTCAGTGCTTAAGGGCACAATTATCTTATCCGACAAAACAATCTTCTCTTGCCGTCTCACATGCTGTATCTAGTATCTGTAATCTGTTTTATCAAACACAGTTTAGTTTTTGTCACTGTGGTTGTTGTCGCTGGTTCTGGAGCATCGGTGGCGATATGGAATATTGGTTGTGGTAACCAGTAGTAGCCTGGGTTGAATGATGATGCGGTTGCCCGGCTGATCATTGACTCGAAATGAATCATATCTTGATTTATTCATACTCGTAATACATCAATGCACTGATTCTACCACAACAGGAAGGGTATTTACTAGAGGTGGGTTATAACAGGTTAAAATGAACCTGTTGTCCCTGTTCCTGTTCCGAAAAAATAACATGACCAAATACCTGTTACTAAATATCATTAACTTGGTCATTCTTATTCACCTTATCCACATTTTCTACCAGTTTTTAAATACCTAGTTTATGTAGCGATGAGCCTCGTCTATATAACCTAGAACTATTAACACTATTTTGTGCATTTTTTTATTTACATTTTATAAGAATAAGAAACAATGACAATCTACAATGCATAGGTGTTTGTTATTAATTTAAGATAACATTTGTTTTGTTAGTTTCAACCAAATTTTTTAGCAGCAATAAACAAAAAAAAGGCAATCTAATTATAGCATGTAACCTGAGGCATTTGTTATGGTTTTTAAGTTATTTTTTATTACTTTTCTACAATATGGTAGGAAAGAAAATGTATACCTTTATGTCAAGAAAATAATCTGGAAACACTACAATAATCACAACTGCTATTATAATTAAAGTGAACTCATTTAACATTCCTTCGATGGTTTTTCTATCATAGTCACTGTGAGTTAGTTATTACTTTTACACTTTTATGAAATAAATTTTACAACGAAACATACTTTTGCATTACCGGTAATATTATTCTATTTGACGTTTGTCCGTTCGTTATTTTAATTTTTGCGACGATCGCAATTTGGAACAAAATAGCAAGACACAGAATATCTTTGAAGTGCCTGTATTTTAGATTGAACTACTTGAGGAAAATTCAAGCAAAATAAACAGCATGCATGCCAGGGCTGCCACAACTTGATCGTCAAAGTATAATTTAAATCTTAATCCATAAACATGCAATTGGAAAATGTCCGTCTACGGCTCAAATTCGGAAATTTATTATGGATAGCGCTGATCAGATCCTGCCGAGCGCTATCTACGACCGGCATAAAAAGAGTAATTTGCCTAAGTTGTTCAAGAGCTCGTATGAAGCCTGTGGTGATTGGAATCACTAAGCTCACGGTGATATACTTTTCTCCGCTTAGTTCCTTTGTCACTTCTTCGCATGACCGCAGAATTATACCAAATTATACTCATCTCTTCGGCAATTTGCCATTCATACGGTGTCAGAGTTGCCATGTCCAAATTAATCAGGGCGCTAATTACAGCTTCTTTTAAGCAGACAATCCTCTCAAGCATATACGTTTTATATGCTTTCATATGCTTGAGTTCCAACGTGTGGACATATCTTGCAGTAAGCGTCTTGGTTGAAGTCCTGCTTGCTCTTGGTATTTTAGTAATTTCAACCAGCCCGCGTTGATCTTCTTAAAGTAGCGTACTATAACTTTTATTTTGTTTACTATTTCGTTCAGATCTTTTCTATTAGCTCTACTCTACATTCTTCGTATGTTGCCAGAAGTAGGCTGTTGGCAAAATACTTCCGGGTTGGAATAATGTTGTCCGGAAACGCGAACTTCATAAGAGCCCGGAACCCGCAGTCTTCGACCATTGGTAAAGGTTGGTAGTCCAACGTAAACATATCCATTATTTTACCATCGATCTTTTCACCTGCCCATTACGGCGCTTCGGCAAAAAACTAGTTATTGTTTGATGGCCGTAATTTCTTTTTTGGGGGCGACTTACTTGATCTGAATGAGTGGCGGGTAGGATGACGCTGGGTGAATCAGTAACTGCACTATTTCCAACAACAGCTTGACTAGCACTGGCTGTGCTTGTGATCATGTTGATTGCAGCAGTGACGGCAGCATCGCTGCTGTTGCCCGCAGCATGTTACAAGCTGTAGATGTACTTGGACCAGCTGTTGCGCTGCTGGATACTGTCGCTGACGGTGGCGATGATGGTTTTTCAGCTTCGGGCACACGAATATTTTGCACGGAGACGTGCTTTCGTGTTATATGTTTTTTAAATTTGTCACAGACAATTTATATGATAGTCATGATTTACAAATCTTGCAAACCGCCGTATAATTTCCCATATCTGTGAAAGGGTTTCACAAAGCTTTTTATGGAAGACATTTTTCTAACACTAAACTTAAACACTATACGAAACGTCTTTTGTCGTTTAAAAACACTAAACTCACTACACTCTACTAATGTACAGAACTATCTCCTAAGTTAATCACTAATTATCAGCTATTTAACTTAAAACACTTCATAGTAAAACAAAAACAAATGCTCTTTCTCCGCGAACTTCTTCAAATTAAATTAACGAACCGCTAAGCTAAGCCTAACTAGTGCCATAATAAAAAAAAACGAACAATAAAACTTCAGATGTTCAATTCTAAATCAATCAAAATCAAAGAGTAGAAACACTTCTCTTTCTAAAAATATGCCATCGTACATTTTATCTGCCAAAAAACACAATGCGTTCCGATTTACGCAAAAAATATTAATCCAAAATAAAAAACCATCGTATGTATTAGACATGTAATCATTCTGTTTCTTTCACTCATTTGGGTAGAGCCTTAGGGAAAAGTGAGATAGGAAGATCGTTCCACAGGAACAGTTCCATGTGCGTGGAACGGCTGGAGCAACTGGTCTCAAAGGTCAGTTGGAACAGTGCCGGTCACTTCCGTTCCTGCGGTATTTGTGATATCGCGGAGACAGGTTGGTCTTGTTCCGGATTTAAATAACAGGTATTTTTTATTTGAGGAACAGTAGGGAATGGTGATTTTTAAATGTCTGTTATATTTATCTGATCCGATAAATACGCCTCACGACTAGTATTTACAATAGCAATGTGGTTACGCGGCAAAATTCAGAAACTGATAGGGAAGTGAACCTAAGACATATCTATTGAAGTATTGATACTACAATACGTTTAACATTAAAAACAAGATGCATCATACTCAAAGATAGAATCTTTGTTTTTATACAGATGATGCGTGTCCTCTGGAGTTTTTTCTGGCCGTTCTTCTTTATAAAAAGCGCACTATTAGCTAAAAATATATTCTGTAGAAACTTTCTTCGTATTCAGAATTACAAAAAAACCTTACAACCTAAAAACCCTTTGTAAGCTCTAAAAAAATGCGTTTAGCGATTACCGCTAATCGCTACCTTTTAGTAGGTTTTCTACCATTCATATACATTAAGGTCTGTCCATTAATGATGTAACAGATTTCTACTTTGGCTTTAGTGACCACAACAGTTCCGCATAGATTTCAACATAAATTGTATAATCACAATGTCCGGTTTTTGGATATCTGACCAGGCGATGGAATACTCTTCTGTCTTTTTCTTTTTCTTCCATACATATTTGTATAAAAAGGTGCATTTTTAAAAATAAGATTTATACCCTAGTTTATTGGTTTCTGCTTTAGGTTTGTAGCACGTGACGGCTTATACTAGGGTTCACACGATACGATACTAGTATTTATACTAAGTGGGATATAAACGCACGCACTAATCTAATGCGGGGTTTGCCCCGATTAATAGCGGTATCCGTTTATTAAATGTTGTTTCCATGATGGTCGACCTATTCAGTTGTTCTTTGCCAAAGTTCATAGAAACGGCTTTGCGTTGATATGTTACACGAATTGAATTTGTGATTTTATACATTGAGACATGTCCTGTTACAATAAATAAATAAAAAAAAAATGTCGACGGGTTTTGCAAAAGCAAATTTTACCACGTAAATGATTTCTCCCAGGCCCTATACAAACTTAGTGATCCCACCGGTGATGTTCACAACATCAATCACCCCATTGCTGAGGTGCCATAAGCATTACCGGTGACATTACCTGGGAGTGTAGTAATATTTATTACGTTCCCTACACATTATATGTAAAGTCGACCAATAAATTGGTTTACCACCCTAAAGTTGAATGTCAGTTGCAAATTATGGAACAACAAAGATTATTTTCGTTTGCAGATCTATCTGTCAGATACCGAGTATAAACCTTATTGAAATTTTCGATAACTAGGAAATTGAATGAAAAATGGTAAACCACTTTCTTGGTCGACCTTACATAGGCTAGCGTAAGCATAAAAAGCAGTATCGAGACTTTTTTTAATTTAATGAATTCTTTAGATACAATTAGACGAACTATAAATTATATTCAATTTCGGCTCTAACAAGTTTGTAATTTTACGTAGACGTATAGTATATATTATTCTAGGTTTTGGAATATAACGGTAGTATTTTGTACTGATAACTTGTTTTTCTTGTTTTTTTGCTATCCTCTCAGTAGCTATCTAGAAATGCGAAATAACTAGTTGAGTTTTTGTAAATAAATATAGGAATATCTTCTAAAAACCAGTATGAGCCCTCAAAAAAATATTAAAATCAACGTTCTATTCTAATACCATAATACCTATTATCTACCCATATATAAAATTAAAATGTTGATTGCAAAATCTTCACCTACAAACAAGAAATAACGAGTTCCGTATAAAGGAGAGCTATAAATTATTGTACAAATCTACTAAATAATGTACATATTGTCAAGCTGGGAGAACTAGATAGGAGGAACTCGCGACTAATATCTGCTATGATCGAGGTGGCATTAGATAGTAGGGTCTAAGATTTAAATTTGAAAAATGTTTTCTGCCCCTGAAATTGCGCCACATCTGTCAAATCTGAGCAAAGGCTGATGAAGTTTGTTATTAAAAATTATTTCTTCCAGATGGACGAAGTATAAACACAATAATATATACAAATAAATAATAAAGTGTTCGTATTTGTGATTGAAAACATGCAATCATGTGAAAACCAGTACTAACTAATCTTGTAGTAATTTCTCACAGGAGTATTTAAAGCTTGGGTTAGCGGTACTCTAAACATACTTCCCGAGACCATTACGGTCTATTCTTTATGTCCTTCCGCGTTTGTCCAAGTGCAATGTGACGTTAACAGCCCTGAAGGTATAGCAACTTTGTAACACAGCAGACTTTACTTACGGGAAACTGAGGTGGTCTCGCTACTTCCATTTTGAGCCCGTCTGTTGAGTTCTTCGTATTGTATCGATATAATTTTTGTCCTAAGCTTTTTTAAATTAATGAACAAATCAAAATCTTATTTGTTGTTGCAATCTACAATAAACCATGAATCATAATCAACTTAATTTTTTGGTTAAGCTATGTTGAACAAGATTTGTGCAGTTAGTCAAGATCAGTAATTATTATGTACAGTGGACAGCTCATCTAGTTAAACATTTTTGTTGCAAACTAGACGTTATCACCAACGCACAAGATACACCGGTGTATAGCTTGATGTACAGTACACTGTACGTATCTAATAGATGTTGATATGAAGTTGCACATTCCTTGAGGCCATTCTATCTCGTCAATTTTGAATGTTCTCTGAGATTCTTGAAATTCTTGTTAATTACTAGTTGTTCTGATATTCTCTTCAAATGTATCATTGTATCTTGTTATTTGAAAGATGTGTTTAAAACGTTCAACACTTGATGTAGTTTAATTCGCGTATATTACTAACAATGTTTTGTAATTTGTTTTTCCCTGGAACTACTACTATATTATGTTTTCTCTCTAGGCTCTGGTTTCTCTATCACGAAAACCACATTTCGGTTTAGCCACCACCACTTCTTCTTTTTCTGGCATACTGAATTCCATTGGTTTCCCGGCTCATATAACAATATCGTCCTACCATGCGACCAAATCTTTATCGTATCACATCGTAGTATCTTTTCGCCCAGAGTTTTTTCGACACATTGTTAAAACAGTGTTAGGCGACAAAAGCTGGGAAGTATTGCAATTTTAGTATTTTATTTATTATAAGATGAACATAAACAGTGTTTAGTTGTACAACACTGTTTATGTTCATCTTATATTATTATAAAATAAAATAAAATAAAATACAAAAATAGCAATACTTCCCAGCTTTTGTCGCCTAAAACTTACTTCTAAATATAATTTGAAGTGCATTCAGGGATTTAAAAAAATCGCATTTCTGAATTGAATCAAGCCTGCAATATGTGATAATAGTATTCACTTTTATTTCTGAATTGAATCAAGCCTGCAATATGTGATAATAGTATTCACTTTTGAAAAAACAATCCTTAATTCCTTATGATATTGATCCGCTAAATCAGTATTATAAAAATACAGGGTGAATACGTTTTTCACATTTCGCGGGCTCAATTCCCTGTTTTGAAATCCTTGAATGCACTTCAAGTATTTTTCAAAACGAAGTGGTCTTAGTGCTTTTCTTTACTCTTACCCTTCATGTGGAATAGTAGTTGGTCGCCCTGTACAATCACAAATTGGTAAAAAGTAAGATGTATTACGAACAAATAAGAATGAGTTTGTAAATTAAGGTCTGATGGTTTCTATAATACGAGTATTACTAGTGAATAAACATTTGCGTCGTCGTCGCCCACGCTCAAAGTTTTATGCTTTCTGAGAAAGGCAGTTAAGAGTTAAGCCGATAGACGGCGCAATAATCGAAATTGACGTCTAACCTAAGCCTTTTCCATAATAAAGGCGGTATTATCCGCTTTTCTTTAATATTAGGTCGGAAGATTTCCCGAGAATGGCTATAAACTTTTACATCCAATTTTGCCTATTTTTACAAAATAAGCTTTAGAGAACAAATAAACTTGTTGCTTGTAACTCACTGATTGTAAGTTTACGAAAGTTTTGGCCAGGTGCTCGTTAGTAGTTATCCATTAGAGTATTTCCCAAGGATTGGAGGGCACGTCGCGGTTATGCCGAGTCTAAAATTGGTTATTAGATTATATCCCTATTACGTTGCTTCCACAACTAAGATATTTCTAATACATTTAACTAGCTTTATAACAATGTTGTCTGTAGTGATGTCGAAGAGTCGCGCGCGCCGGTGAGGCATTGTTTTGTTGTGTATAAGTTGCAGCGGCCATTTTCCTCGCTATGTGACCCGCGGGTCACGAAACGCTTTTTCTTGTTAATTTAGTGCTTACCTTTATGCTTAGCGCAGGGTTGCAGGATGAAGGAATGTTGAAGTATCAAGTTTAAATAAACTACCGTAACAGGAAGGATGGAAGTTAATATATCTGTAACTTGTACTCGTATTATCTTTAACTACGCTGCGCTGTACTGACTTTCACAAAACAAAGTCAACTCAAGTTATCAAATTATTAGTGTTACCCTGAAGGGGAACCTAAGAGGAGCTTAGAGGGAACCCTAACAGGTAAATGAAACAGGAATTTGACGAGGATGTTTATTAAAAGAGAACCTGCCTGGCTCTAAAGGCTGGAGAAGGAAGGCTGAGGGCTGGGAGGCGGAGTAGCATAGAGGGTTGGAGTGTTGGAGAGAGCCGGAGTAGTGAAGAAGGCGGAAAGACTTGAGTGACGGGGAAGTGGAGACGTCCCGTGGTAGCATAGCCCCAGGGCGGAGGCTGGTTTTCGGAAGGAGATTCCAGAACGATGCTCATCTGTTGGAGTTTGTTATTTATAGGCGCCCGTTTTAATTTCTTCTGTTCTCCGATTCTAAATTCGAATAGCATTCTAAAGCCAGCTAGAGTGAATTCAGGTGGTGGTCAGTAAGATAGTAGGATAAAAATAGCAAGAAAGGTAAGCTAACACCACAATACGTCTTATTGTAAAACGCTTGTTGATTTATAGTTGTTTATTTCTTCTTTTCTTTCATTCATTTTTGGTTTTGGTTTGGTAATTATGTAGTTTCGTTTCGTTAGTTTCTCATGCAGCCCTAGGTCTAAGGCAAGGCAGTAACAAATAAATCAAGTTTTACGTTATTGTATTACCTTTTTTGGTCACTTAGCGAGCCAGCTAATGACACCGGTTTATTGCACTGCTTTCTCTCTGAACAAGCGGTTAACATTTGTTCTGTTTGCTTTGCGGCACGACTTCATTATGTATATAATCTTATTAAGATAGGTTTTATTGACTTTTGAATTAGTACGACTTTATTTTTATTTATTGGCTTTTAAAAAATGCCATGTCAGTCGTCCCGATAAAGGGCCTGTGTACTTACTGATTTCTCGGTCAGTACCAGATTTTTTTTTCTAACTCGCAACGTAGAAATGAACCGTGTCAAGGTGATAATGATGATCTTTCCGACCGATTTCGGCCATGGCGACCACTTCGACTCCTAGTCAGTCGGGCGCTAGTGCAGCCGATTTTCGCAGCAAACTCCTGCGTGTCAAGGTACTGAAGGGATTTAGGGGTGCGTAGCTTTATTTAATTTGGTGAACTTCGGGGATCGTTTACTCTGAAAAAAATCTACGAAATAAAATAATAGAATATGTAGCACGAGAGTATATTTTACTTGCAAAGCCCATTTTAACAACTGGTGTCACAGAATATAAAACGAGCGCGTTCGAACAAATCAAATCCCTTTTAAAAACAGATAATTATCTTATTAACCAGCAACATTGAAAAGGTAGAAAGTATGAGGTGCGAACGTGACAGTACCGTAGTTGCGAACCAATATAATGCTGTTTCATTTTATACTTGAAATTTAGTTTTATCTGGGTGGTTCCTGGCTAATTTGGATACAGTTAATAAGTCAGTCTAACGGTTATCAAGCGATTTCGATGGGTGCTCCATATTTTTATATCTATTAAGCTTCGGTCACAGAACGGAAGCGGCGCGGTCCGGGGCCGGAAAAGCGGGACTTGTACGGCGCGGCGTAGCACCGTCCCGCTTTTCCGGCCCCGGACCGCGCCGCTCCCGCTCTGTGTGACTTGGGCTTTACTTACGAATTAAATAGAAAAATAGACGGTAACATTAATTTTGAATACCATGTATTCATTAAGTATATTTCATCACTAAACTCTGTTGCTAAACACAGTAGGCAACATTACGTTATTTTTCTTGTCATTGTTGATGGCCTTCTTGGTTTTACCTTTCCTTCTCTCCCTTTTCATCATCATTCCTTTTATATTGCCAAGGAACAGATTAGATTTCTCCAGCTCCTTGAGCTTCTCTTTTCTGTTTAAGTTCGTCCTCCGTCCTGCCGGTCTCCCGCCTCAGCCCTGACCACTCGGACAGGGCCTTCATGCGATGAGCGTCCAAATTTTCCATTTTCTGGGATGAGATCAGGGGAGGGCCTGTAGGTCTATTTACGCCATTTATAACTTGTGGTTATTGAGTGTGCGCATCGGTCCCACTCATGGTCTTAAATGGATGGTGTGGTCGAAAACGATGTGGATGTTATCATATCAAACACGACTTTAATTAGAATTTGTCTTGCTAAATCTCCAAGTGTCAAGGTTTAGAAACGTATGTAGTAATAAAATATTTAATGTAGTAGTAACATTAGCAGGGCGGCCACTATGAATTCTTTTTTCAAGATTTCTTAACAAAACTGACTTATTTGTTGTGCCAAGTTTCTATGTAACATAAGACAAGGCACTGCGTATGTATGTTAAAATTTCTCTCTTTATATTGTTTTTTATCGCTAAACACAGTAGGTGACCCATAATGTTATATTCTGTTTTTGATTCTATTGTCATACCATCATTTTTTTCATTGTTGCCATTTTTTGTTGGGACAACTTTCGTTGTTACATACTTTTGAACGTGGAATATCCATTATAATTACCGACATACTATTACTAATATTAGTCTATCATAGGTAGGTATCTGCTTTATAGGTACCGAAATCGTTTCACATTTTTCAAAGTAAGCATTTTTTTGCTATCGTCTATTTTCATTGATTTTTGGGCTCTCAAATCCGCATCGCTCATTAATTCTGACAGGTTAATACTAATACAGTGTACTGTGGAGATTGTATACTTCGTGTACAAACTCCGCGCTCTCTTCTTCTTTTATATTGATAATTTTTAGTTATTTTTGGCACTCTGTGTTTGTCATTAGTCAGTCATAAAATGATCGGCAGACATGGAAGATGTGGAAATAAGGTGTTTTAAAGAAAAATAATAAATACGATATTATCTTGAAGTTCTGTGTTCAATGTTGTAATTTGCGAGTGTCTTCTACCTATGAGTTACGTTGTTCGTCCCGACAGTACACATTTCAGACATCAGAAAATTAAAATAACATTGAATGGCTAGATTTTTGCTTACTGACTAAATCTTATTTTGATTGGTTCATAGTTTTAACCTGTCCTCAACGTCAATCAATCAGAGGAGGTCTCGTTTTAGGCGCTCCGACTGGCCAATCAGTGTTCTTATTTCATAATAGCTAACGTTTTGTTTCGCAATAAAGAGGGCAACTCATTTTTTTTTTCAAAAATCTTATTTTTTTCTATTGTGAAGATGATATCGGTCTTAAGCTGGCGCGCATAGTCTTAGTTTAAAAAATATAATTAGCATACAACCCAAACAATAGAGGAAAGATCAGCCTGTTACTCGAGTTTTAAGTGTTATTTGTCATTAGTTCAAGTAAAGATGTTAACTCTGGCATATTCGTTTTAAAAATGTAATGGTTTGTTTTATCTAGCCTTTTCGCAATAATGTTCGAACAGGCATAGCATAACATACTTGTATGGGCTATTTAATAGGGATACTTTATTACAGTCTTTCGCTGGACACAGTATTCGCTTCTGGCGACGATAAACCATATACCGATTTTATTTTATTTTGGTTTGCACCAGTTTTGCCTCAGGATAATCGTGTACTGAACTAAGTACCTATAACTTAAGTACCGACTATAAAGGTGGTAACTGTAATGTATTTAAAATATATCTGTGTTAACCTTGAATTATATTGTGGTATTAGATTTTTCTAAAAATAAATAGTCACACTAACCCAAGGTGGAACCAGCGTGGCAGACTAAGGCCTTCTCGCATAAATATACAAACAAGAATTGCTCATTTGATACTTAGCACAATAATTAGTACTGCATTCCATTTTAAAAACTTCCAATCAGGCTTAGTCTTCTAAACAACTCAATTATAGTAATTTAAAGCCAGTCAAAGTTGCATAAATTTGAAACGGCGCAGATTATTCCATTATCATCTAAGTAGTTATATTTTATATTCTCTACTTCTAATTAATTTTTTGTTTTGTTCGGTTGACGGTTCGTCTTTTTAGTTGTTTTATTAAACAAGAATTTACTGATACCTATATAAGAGCGGAAGGCCCTGGTGATTAGAATATATGAAAATGTAGAAACAAGACAATGAAAATTAAAATATCAACATTTCGTTAAAAGATTATTCGTCTGATTAGAAACGAGATAAAAAATAGATTATAAGAGCTAAACTAAACTTACAAGCGAAAAAATACACACATCAAAAGTGTCTAGGGATCAAGTACATTTTTAGTTTAAAAAGCTATTAAAATAATACTTACCAAATCTAGTCGTCCAGACTAGCTTTTTACTTTAATTCCTATGTTATTAAAGTATCCCTATATTTTGTAAAAATTAAGAAACTTTAGAATTTTTGCAAATTAGAAAGAAAGATAATAATTTATTCATAACACAATGAAAGAGTACACACAAATAATTATGTTAAAAGGCTTACATCGTGAAATGAAAGGTCCAGTAACTCAGCATTTGTCACAAGTACTCACTCAATAACGAGTTCTTGTAACACTGATTTTCAGCCAGTACTGGAGTTCTAAGTTACGCGCCAGATATTAAACAGATTAAATATAAAGGAATAAATAGAAATACAATTGCAGAATTAAAATATAAATAAAATAGAAAGTTACCAGATATCGAAAACATTTTTAGGGAAGATATCAGTCTAACGCATATTCCTATAATGCTTACGAAATGGACTTTTGTTGAGCCAGGTAAAATTATGTATAAAGTTTACGATTGAGCAGGCCACGGCAGGACGTTGATACGAGCATCGATCGGCAAGAGTACGTGTTACGACTCGTGTGTGGGCCTGCATTGTCGTACATTAGTCGAAACTAATCCTCCTAAATAAAGAAGTCCTCCAAACCCGATTCCGTATTTTATCTGGCCTCACACCGAAAGTCATCGAAAAAGCAAACACAATTCCAGTCTTCTTCCTCCCAATTTCGCGTTCTGTGTTCGCGAGCCCATAGCAAACGGGCCCTACGATTGCTGGGTGCTACTCGTACAAATGGAACCCTAAGCGGCCTTCGGGAACGCAGACCCACTTCACATAACCGATTTCAGATGGTTTGGTCTCTTATCAGCAAGCCTGAAGAGCTATGGAGCCTCGTAGCTAACATCATGGCAGTCATGATACGATTCCGTCGAGCAGTATTTTGGATGTACCGGTCTTGTCTGCGAGTGGTGCTGCGAGATCGTCCTCCTTGTCGCTCGGCCTCGCTGCCCGTGATACGATAGCGTGTCCAGAGACGACTTATCACGCTCTGTGTAGTGCCGAGAGCGACAGCCTCAGTACGTTGCCTGGAACCAGCTTGCAACATTCCGACGGCTCTCATCATCTCTTCTCGTTTTAAGTGATGTCTTCGCTCTGTGCAGTTTTTTTCAGTCCCAATGCAGAAATTGTAAAGGTTTTATAAAAACGCTATTACTCACTTTTATACGGGTGTCCAAAAAGTGTGTTGGCAGTTTATACCCAAAAATTATATATGAAAAATATCAACATCAATCAATCAACGTCCCGTTACAGTCCACTGCTGGACTATGACCCTCCTCCACTTGAGTGGGTTTTGCCATAATCTCCACGCTTGGCAGGCGGGTTGGAGATCGCAGATTAAAAGGTTACTGTATCAGAGAGCGCTGCTGCCCGTTCCCTGTTCAATGTGTGGTCCCTAAGTCGCCTCTTACGACACCCACGGGAAGAGTAGGGGTTGGTGACAAAATGTATTCTACTCTGCCGTCACCACACGGCGTGAAAAATATATCATTTCATAATTTTATTACTATTTGCAAAAAGTACATACAATGGAAAGTTTACGACAAATAAAAATATGTTGTCCAAATGACGTCTACGTCTTAATCCATTTTCTAATGATATTCGCACTGGGAGATAAAGAAATGTCCCGTACATTGAACTGCGCGCCATGTAAGCGACGAGCTGTTATTATTTTGATATTTTGATCTGACGAATTATTATTTTGATAATAAGCTCGTACACAAAATGCGCGCTGAGCTCCGGTATACGAATCCATTTCAATTAAATTTCCAATAAATTCCACGTATGACATTATATTTGTTTTTGCTATCTAACCCTCATTAAGATGATTTATTGATATTTAAAAGTGCGAATACCCTTTTTGGACACCCTTTAGAAATCCTGATTTACAGTTGTTTTTCTATTTTTGATCGAAAATCACTAAAAAGATCCACAAAAAAATAAAAAAACAATACACAATACAATAAAAAATATAATCATCAATTGCGGTGAGCCTCTAAAGCACATTTGATCCCTAGATACTTTTGATTGAGTATATTATAATAGTCGATCATTTTACCCTACAATAGCAAAGGCATGTCGCGAGTGTCGGTATCTGGCGTAATGTTGAGAACGTGGGTAGTTGATATACAGTCCTATTGCAATTTTAGTGCCAATGTTAAATGTATTTTACGGCCACGCACGACATTACATACATTTCCAATTATTGCGGTAAATATGCCCCTTGTTAAGAACGAAAAGGCTCAGCCCATCCAATCTAGCGTAGAACTATTCATTTGTGACTTATAATCTATGGTTATAACCATTGTAGTGCATTTTCTGCTATCTATAATTCAATGCAAGAAGAATCCAGTTGGTACTGTTAGCCTCAAGATCCCGTACCAGTATACAGTGATTGCTCACATTAAGAAATACACTAATTCTCAAATATATTGCAGTTATTGGTTAATGTTCCTTTCTAACAAACATTAAGTTACCATAGAAATGAGTTTTAAGTCATATATCGTAACATCATTCTCCTGCCCTGTTCCCTTTATTTGGGGTCGGCGCAATATGTTTTCTTCTTCCATTCATCCCTGTCAGACGTCACATCACTATTCACTCCCTTCTTACACATATCATCTTTCACGCAATCCATCCATACTTTTCTGGGTCTACCCCTACCTGCTTTTCCATTTACTCTCATATCTAGCATACGTCTGGTGGTATGGGATTCCTCTCTTCGCATCACATGCCCATACCACGACAGCCTGTTACTCCTCAACTTGTCCACTATAGATCCATACATGACGACAGGTCTTATAATGGTCTTATAAATTTTTCCCTTTAATTTTAAAGGGAATCGGGAGTCGCAAATGGTCCCTGTGACCTGTCGCCATTTCATCCATCCCACATTCACTCTATTTTTTACGTCCCGATCGATCTCACCGTCGTTCTGAATGACTGAACCAAGGTACCGGAAATCGGAGCAAACTGGTAGGGGTGCACCATCAAGCGCAATGGGCAGAAAGCTGGAGAGACCGCCGAAATCACAGAACATGTATTCAGTTTTGGTTCTGCTGATCTTCAAGCCAACACTCTCCAGTTTCTGCTGCCATTTCTCCAATTTACTCTGAACCTCAAGTCCATCTTCCCCGACGAGTACGATATCATCGGTAACAGCATGCATGGGAGGACGGGCTATCTACGTTGTCGGTGATATCATGTGATATACAAGTCAATTAATACAAATCTTAGAAGAATATTCCTCTGGTCTGTTAAGAATAACCTGAGATTCTTTAAAATGTCAGGCAATATATTTAGATGGATAATATGATTTACATTTAAGACTGAGCCGAGTTCTTTTCGCACGTGATATGAATACATTCGTGGCAGTAATAGTCACATCATCAGAACTGCATTCAGATACCGTGCGAACTCTTGTCATAACATATAAACATTTATTAAAAAGACGCCCTCGTAACTTAAAAAGTAGGTTCATCACCATGATTGTATTAATCAAATGATCACGTGACGTGTAAAACACATCTTTTGGCGGTTTTGATGGTGGTTGTCTTCTTCTGTTGTAATAAATAGAACTGCAACTGCATGATCAAAACTCCAAGTAGCAGATTATAATCCTTCTGTTCCACATAATTAACTTTCTATGAACTGGTTCCCGTCCAAAGCCTGTTGTATTAATTCTTTTAATAGTAATTTTTCAATGACCCTATTCAAATATCAGTGTAGCCACAATCACGTTAGCGACCTGGGTGCGCCAAGGGCATGCGTGGGCGAATGGGTGAATGTTGGCGCCGCCGGCTCCTGCCGTCGTTTGATCATGACTCTACTTTGCGAAAAATATTGCCCTGGAAGTCTAAAAATTATTTTTGCTCTCATGATGATACATGGATGAAGTTATCGTATTTTTCATAAGAATAAGCGATGTAAGTAACTATGAAATTCGAACCTTTCTTTTTATTATTTTCATAGAAAGTTGCACACGATAAATGGCAAAGGAATGGACGTATACAGCCTACAATTAATTTAATTTCTATAAAAAATAACAAAATCACTTGAATATACTTTCCTATGCAAGATGAATACAAAATACATATATTTACCAAGAAATAACAATAAAAGGATTAAAAATAATAAAATAAACCATTTTTTTTTGTCAAAAATCATGCCTGGCCGGAACAAAATATGTTATCTGTGTTTTTAACTTTTAAGCAATGTTTTGATTTACACTTGATACATATTTTATTAATTTGTCAATTTTAACGATAAAATAGTGAAAATTAAGGTAATTTAGACTTGTGTGTGACTTTTCAAAAGTTAGTACTCGTATACAGTGATGTCATTAAAACCAACTGAAAATTTCGAAGTTTGACTATGAAATTGGTGCATTGATGTGTGTGTCGCACGTGTGATGTCAATGTGGTAGGTATGTAGCCCATGTCATTGTGTTATTTTTTTACAAACTGACTTGTTTTATTTCCTCACAATCGAGATGAAAAGCAGGTGGGAAACTGATCAATTCCCTCGCACTATAAGCGCCCTCGCTACGCTCGTGAGCCAAAATACCTCGGAGTGTAATTGATCGGTTTCACCCTTGGTTAACAATCTACTATTCACATATAAAACATGGTTGGGGAAATCGTCACATTCACTTTTTGTCTGCAGAAATTTCTAATGTGATAAATGATAAATCTTTATCGTGGCATAATTTTAATTATTTATTAGCAATAAACTACCGAATGTAACACATTTATTCAAACAACCAATGGTAAACCTTCGAAGGTGATTTTTTGCGTTTTTTTGCCACGTTTTTTTTGTCCACGGAGACAAATACAAATTGTCTCCGTGTATGACATACACACACATTGTAGTAATGGTTTTCACCTTAGCAAATAAACGTATAAAAAAAATGAGCTATGATCGAATTTTGTAAGAATTAATCGGATTCATATAATAAATTAACTAAGTGCAATATTATTCGCTTTCATCAAACAGAACCACGTGAAGATACTAATGTTCTGTACTTTTTTTTATATACCTTACTTACTCTGTTGTGTAGGTAAATAATAATCCTGACTTCATCATTGTCAGTTAATGTTTTCCCTATAGATACACAGCGTATTGTTAATTAAAACATTAATTAATTTGTTACACAAATAGCTCTTAATGATATCAGCAATTTTCAATTCGCTTTTCGAAGTTTGTGTGGTTTCATTCGGCTAAAGTGCTGAATACACACAGTTAAAATGTTTCCGTTAAAGACACGATACGATATCGTTTAACATCGGATGTTTATCATCCGAAATTACAGAGGACTGTAATGTAAAATGAAAAATTTTGAAGAGTGTAATGTAAATTAATTTAATTAAGAAAGGAATATCGTTTAGGCTCAAAATAACAAAAGTGAAAAAAAATGCTGTATAATTCACCAAAAAACCTGGTGTTGCTAATTTCTCCTTTGTCCATTAGCACATTTTTTACATCAGAGTCGTAAGCCTGATTTATTTTCATTCAGTAATTTATCGGGTAAGTGGGAAAACTTACGGTAGAAAATTGTGAATATTGTTTTACACTATGTGGAAAGGTGCCTGTAGGTATTTATCTAGGCGAATTAATGTCTCAAATGTTGTTTTAATGTCTTTTTAAGTACGTGAGTGAGTTGTGAACCATATTCCTTTTACTATATAAAAAAATACAATAACCAAATGTGGGGGTAGATGAAGCTGATTCTACCTTCACGATGCAATAAGCAAAAACACATACCATCCTGAGTCTGCTCGCAGGTGCTCCTCAGTCGAAACTGAAATTTATTTACTAGAAGTATCTTTTTCAAATAAAACTGTGGTCTAGACCTGTAATCATTACCAAAGAATTATGTAAAAAATGGTTCTTTGGTAGAGGTCTTAAAACATACCTCACCTTTTTGAAGGCGTGCGTGCGCTGGGTGCATCTTTACCCTTTCGGTACGATTGTGAAGCTGCTCAGATCATACAAAAAGTAACACAAAAGCCTGAACCAATTATCAGACAAATGCCATAACCATATCATAGGTCGACTGCTAGCAAAATTAAAGACTAGATCGGCAGAAGAAATACAACAAAAAAAATACACCTTGACTTGTTTGGAGTAAACTCCGCGCTGGTGTGATTGTCCTATAATGTTGCCTGTTTTGTATTGAAATACTTAAATGGACTCGAGACATGACGCTGAGCCACGAATGACAATCTCGTTTGATTTATACGTCCATTGTGAAGACAGTCGCATTTAATTGCAAAATAAGGTCAACAAGTCTTCGGAGTCGGTATGAAACCTATAATTATATCGGTTTGTTAAGACCGGAGGTGCAACGAGCGAAGTATAAACTATTGATGGTTCGAGCGAGCGGCCGGTCTTATTTGTGTTATTTGAAACCCCAATGTCCTATTAATTATAATTATTGAATAGGCCTGTGTCGTAAATTTCAAAAATGGCTTATTTCGTTAGTTTAGTACCTGTATTACCCCAAAAAAATAATATTTCATGATAAAAATTATATTTAAAACACATATTTTAAGTTTTAAGAAAATATTTTAAATCTGGCGTAAAAACACAAGAAAGTGTCATGGCGTCGTGAATGACGACACATAGTGGCAAACGATTGTGTTCACTTGTGCTGTTGTATGAAAAAGTTAACCAAGCGTCAAAACAACAATGGCGGCATACCACTATGTGACGTAATACGTTCTGATTGACGTTCACAGCGGAGGGGCCAGGGGGGGTATTTATTTGATTTTAATTTGTAAAAATAACAATAATCATTAATTTTTATGTGGAATTATTTCGGTTTTCCCTGTTTAAATATTACAATTTACGTCTAGAAACATTCATCCATTGATTTCATTGTTAGTTGACACAAGCCTATTGATGTCGATCTCTAAGTTCATATTTGATTTGCTAGGGTCATTTGTTACGTGTTTGTTACCGTCCGTTATGGTGGTCGTTCTTGTCCGCGCCCGCTATATTACCGCTCTGATACAAATAGCGATTAGTCCGTTCAAAAAATAAAGTCGTTTTAATCGTTTAATTCTAGTTTATTTGAATGTCTGGCTGGTGTATAAATCTGATAGTGTACAATCCAGTGAATGTCTTGGAACTATAAATTTTGGGTCCGTAACTTTTGTTCGATAGTAACATGTTCGATGCACGCCTGATCGACTGAAAGATTGTTCGAAACAATTCTCCATCGATGGCTAACTCTTGCGAATCTACTTTGTGTTAATTTGATAGACGACTAACGCCTGACCGAACGAACGATTTACCAAATGATTTTGTACCAAAAATATCTAAAGTACTTCCCATACATATGAAACTTGGCATGTGATGAAGGTAGTTAATACAGATTACTGAAACGTACCCATCCCGTTGGAAAATATCTAAAGTACTTCCCATACATAAAACCGGATCTAAAGCATAATGGCCAGTTTTGGTAAGGTTTTTGAGATCATCATTTATGCCCGAATATCTTTACAATTATCGGGTTGGTTCGCTGACGAACAACACGGCTTCTTACCAAAACGCTCAACAGCAGCAAACTGCTTAATATTACAACTTATATGCAATCTAACCTAGATCTAAATAGGCAAGTCGATGTCGCATACTTCGACTATCAAAAAGCATTTGATAAAGTCAACAATGATATTTTACTAAAAAAATTTGCAATAGCAGGATTTTCTCTAACTTTACTAAAATTCTTTGCAAATTATTTATCTGGTCGTGAGTAGTTCGTAATATATAACAATGCAACATCAGCATCTTATAGTGTCAATTCCGGCGTCGGTCAAGGCAGCAGTCTAGGTCCCTAATGTTCCTTTCTTATTAACGACCTTCCATCAGTTATCTGCAACTCGCTATGTGTCATGTTTGCAGACGACGACGTTAAACTTGCATATCCACTAAGCACTAAACACTTCCTTATACTTCCTATAGAGTACACGAATGGGGACGCATCAACGGTCTCTATGTCTGTCTGTCCATCTGTCTGTTTGTTTCACTCAACAGGTCACGTTTCTCAACCGATTCTCGTGAAATTTTGCGAGCAAATTAATCGAATCTTTTTGTCGAGTCAGTTTTTGGATTTGGGTTGCCAGCTTACAAGGTCTACCGCTGAGGCTGTTTTCCTCTACAGGTCACATTTGTCAACCAATAATATATTTGAGATAAATAAATTTCTAAGGGTCGGGGATGTTTGTGGAGAAAAAAAAAAAAAAATATAAAGAGATATACAGACTCGCGAGGTCTACAGCTCACAACTCCATCATGAAAAATAAGTAACAAAACAAGTACCTACATACCTAAATACCTAGTATCAAAGATTTCTGAGGCGCGTCGCCTCGCGCTTTATAGATAGAACATTTTAGAAGAAGAAAAATACCATCGGGCATTATTACTTCCTCTTATGACGTTTTGAATAGGATTGGAAGAGATAGATTTACGACAGTTGAAATGTCCAAGGTTGTCATTTTTATGCCTTGGGCCAATGATGTGTCGATATGTCAGTATCGATAAACCAATTATTTTTGTCAAAATGTTGTTTTGGCAAAGTATAAGAATATACAAAAAATAGAAATAAAAATAAAACCAATTTGTTCTGCAATTAAAATAGTTTTTTATTTATTATGGTGAAATTCTTTGAAAATTTCTAGAGATACGGAAGATAGGATGTAATTTCACTCTACAAAATAACTTATTTAGAGATAGAAACAATGCATAGATATCATGAACATTTTCAGATAACATGAACATTTGTTTCGTTGGTGTAGAGAGTAGGAACAGCATTTTCGTTCAGACGCCGATATTTCACGGGCTCATTTTGATCAAATGAATCTGCCGTAAAATGCTTTGAGCATATGTGGTTATGCATTTTCGGCGTCCAATTGATCCTCGAAATGCGCCGTAACCAATCAATTTTTCGATTTTCATCTTTAGGAAATGTAAAATTTTTAGAAGTATCGGCAAAAAATCACGTCACTAAGGTAAACAAAATGAATTTTAAATAATGCACAAAAATGACTAAAATACACCGAAATTGATATAAAAAAATATGATCACGTAATTTTAAACAATTTTCTGACTATATTAACAACAACAACAAAATATGGAAAATTTATAAAAAACTCACCAATGAAATGTTATGATCTCATTTGTATCTTTGTTTCGCGATGTATGCGATTTACAGCGTTTAACAGCGCACGACATGTTGGCCACAGGATTCACGCCTTACTACGCACTCTGTACATCAATTTTGTATTTCTTAAATTTATATTTTCACCAAAAAATTATAAATTTTGTGCGTCCTTGTTGTAAAGCAGTTCAGCAATTACAGTCAAATCACAGTACGACAATATTAAGTTGATACAAATCCATAGACGAAATTCATAACAGTGACATATATTTTCAATTCGGTAGAATTATTTCATACAAACAAAATTTTTGACGTGACTGACAACCTTTGACATTACGATTCTATGAAAAAATCCTGAACAGAGTTTTTATTATCTCTACAAGAGAGCGAAGCGATCGTCTTTTATTTCCTCTGAGCCTAGATAAAAATAAAAGAGAAGAAAATCCAAACCGCCATATTGAGCGCTTTTCTTTTTGTTGTTCTGTGCCAGCCAGTGTCTATAGCCAACAAAAATCACTACGATTCGTGGATTCATAGAAAAATTTAATTTAGGACATAAGAGTATGCTCTAAAAAGACTCAAAAACATTGAAATTTCAAAGATAAAAAATAAAACTAAAACTAAATATATAATAAATAATAAATATATTTTGAGTTAAATAAATTTCAAGGGTTCGGGGGGATATTTGTGGAGAAAAATAAATAAAAATAAAAATATAATAAAAAAAAACAAATAAAAATGTGATAAATAAATTTGAAGGAGTCGGAGATGTTGTGGAGAAAAAAATTAAATAAACGGTCACAAGAACTCATAAGAAATGTAAAGGCTAGCGAGGTCTACAGCTCACAGAGCCACTAGTTCACTAGTTTATAAAATATTTAAAAATGTAAGACATGACATTCCCAATAGGCCTGTGTCGTAAATTTCAAAAATGGCTTATTTCGTTAGTTTAGTACCTGTATTACCCCAAAAAAATAATATTTCATGATAAAAATTATATATAAAACACATATTTTAAGTTTTAAGAAAATATTTTTAATCTGGCGTAAAAACACAAGAAAGTGTCATGGCGTCGTGAATGACGTCACATAGTGGCAAACGATTGTGTTCACTTGTGCTGTTGTATGAAAAAGTTAACCAAGCGTCAAAACAACAATGGCGGCATACCACTATGTGACGTAATACGTTCTGATTGACGTTCACAGCGGAGGGGCCAGGGGGGGTATTTATTTGATTTTAATTTGTAAAAATAACAATAATCATTAATTTTTATGTGGAATTATTTCGGTTTTCCCTGTTTAAATATTACAATTTACGTCTAGAAACATTCATCCATTGATTTCATTGTTAGTTGACACACGCCTATTGCAACAAAGCGCTGATTTTGAGTTTACTGCGTTATTGTTCGCAGGCCTGGATCACTATGTCAAGTGGGAGTTGTTCAGGGCCGGGGATATGCGGGGGCGCGAGGCGAAGACCACCTCCGCCGCCCGAGCCGGCGCTGTCACTCACTGCAGAGCTCAGCGAGCTCAGCCTGGACCAGGGCTACCATACACTGGCTGACTGTGGCCCGCCCAGACGGAGACGTGAAAATACTCTAAACGACGCTTTGTGGTTGAAGATTCTATCTTACCTGGAGGTGCGTCCGATAATTGTTCATTAATGCTATTTATTACATAATTTTGTTAGACACTCTGTAATTGATGTGTTACAGCAATGAGCATAATACGATGCATGCGGGTCACTAATTGACTCGATATTTTGTTTGAAATCTATTTGTACACAACATGAAGGAGACTAGGTCTTGTCCAATTACTTCTGACTGATATGGTTCTGTTCGAAGTGTATTAATCCAATATGGGAGACCTCCATTTTTTCTATGCCTCTTAAAATTTTAGGCGTCAGACCTATGTCGCATGACACGCGTATGCAGGCGCTGGGCGCGCCTGATTACCAGCACTCGGCTCCTGGCGCAGCCAGACGCGTGGCGCCGCGTGCGCACGGCTGGGCCGCTTGAAATCGCCGCGAGATGTGCCGGCGCAAGAGCCGGACCCTGCGTCACTGCCGTCAGAGAGTGGCGTGCTAAAAACTGTGCGGTAAGTAAGTTAGAAACAAATTAAATTATTATTGTTCAATAGAATATACAATTATTAGGGTATTGTTAGAACGAAAGGAAGGGCTGGAAAGGCCTGTTAAATCTTCAACTAATAAAAGGATAAGTTTTTATCTCAACTCAAAGGAAAATCTCCATAATAAGTAACAAAGATTAATTTATTTACTTTACACATAAAATTTGTATAGAATGACACCGTTTCGTTCAGGAAATTTATATAATTTTAAAATGCAATCGCTGCGCAGCCGGCGCAAGTCACGGGATATAATTTTCCTTTATAAAATGATCAATAATATCATTGATTGTCCCCCTATCCTCGGCCGTATTAAATTGTCCGTACCCTAACATTGCCCTCGATCTAAAATTTGTAAAACCTTCTCGCGCCCTCATTGTAGAACTAATATTGGTTTGAAGTCACCTATTTCAAAAATGTGTTCCTTGTATAACGACCTTAACACTCAGAATGACAAACTTGATATCTTCGACGATTCCTTCTGCATTTTTAAAAATAAGGTCTAGTCATATTGTTTCTAGTGTATGTGTACTTTGTAACTTCCAACTTGAAATTTAGCTTTATTATTACTATTTTTTTACCACTATTTTATTTCTTTAACACTTAGCTTCATTTTTTTTTAAATTGTTTTGACCATTTCTGGTAGTCCTCTTTAGTTATTGTACTTTTATTTTACTTGTTATGTATTGTGTTTACTTAGAATGCTGTGCTCGCCTGTAATAGGTGCATGCATCAGACCTAGACTTAAGTTAAAATTTGTAAGAGTATCAATGCATGTACTGTTGGCGTTCTAAAATAAAATAAATAAATTTATACATAGCTAATTATATTATATTATGATAATTAATCTTATCTTACTTAGCCTATGCTGTCCCACTGCTGGGCAAAGGCCTCTCACTTTTCTTTCCACCCTTCTCTGTCTAGAGCATCGGTAAGCCAGGTCTTGGAAAAATTTTTTTAGCTCGTCCTGCCATCTCCGCCGAGGTCGGCCACGTCGTCGCCTGTTAGTTGGGGCCGGGGTTTCCAGTAAGTAGTTAACTTAGCCCACAGGATGTCAGGCATGCGAGCGACGTGGCCGGCCCAGTCTCACTTAAGCCTGGCCGCAGTATGAGCAACGTCAGCCACTTGTGTTTTGGAGCGCAGTATCGTATTTCTGACTCTGTCAATCAGGTTAAACCGCAGCATACTGCGCTCGATGGCTCGCTGGCAAACCTTGAGTCTGGATCTTTGTGCTTCCGTCAAAGACCAAGTCTGTGCTCCATACGTGAGGATTGGGAGAATGCACATGTCCATGAGCTTACGTTTTAGTGACAGTGGGAGGTCACTTTTCATGTAGTCTTTCATGGACCAGTAGCTCCTCCAGGCATTTTCGGTGCGTCTGGCAACTTCTTTGTCTTGTCTTGCCTGGAAGGAGACCACTTGGCCCAGATATATATACTCATGGACATATTCCGTTCTCCCATTATCCACAATGACCGTATGTTTCGAGCTATTAGTCATAAGTTTGGTCTTTGACATGTTCATCATCAATCCAGCCTCAAGGCTCGCCAAGCTCAGGTCTTGAAGCATTTGCTGCAGTTTAGAGGCCTTGGAAGCGAAGAGCACAATATCATCCGCGAAGCGCAGATTTGTCAGCCTTGTTCCATAGATTTCGATCCCCTCTCTTTCTATACGTCTGCTAACTTTTTAAATATTTCCTCAAGAGCGCTTGTAAAAAGTTTGGGAGATAGAGGATCGCCCTGTTTGGCGCCCTTTTGGATCATGAATGATGGTCCCGCATAATGAAATTTGATGGCAGCGGAGCTATGAAGATAAACTATTTTTAATAGGTCGATGTACGTTTGGTCTATATCTTGACTTTTTAAGGCCTCGAACAGAGCTGGGTGACGTAAACTGTCAAAGGCTTTGGAGTAATCTACGAATGCGATGTACAGTGGTAAGTTTAACTCTTGGTGTTTTTCTAAGATTTGATTCAGGGTATGCAAATGGTCGGTGGTAGAAAGTCCAGGTCTAAAACCCGCTTGCTCAGGTGGTTGATGGCGGTCGAGTTGACCTGAGATCCGAATCTCGATGATTTTTATAAACAGGTTGTAGAGGTGGGAGACAAGGCTAATAGGACGATAAGTGTTTATGTTGAATTTATCGCCCTTCTTATGGAGGAGGATTATATTTGCGTTGCAGAACTTTTCAGGTAATTTTCCAGACGTAAGAACACTATTGAAGAATCGTGTGATGTGAGGTAGTAGTGTAGGCTCGCCAATTTTTAAAGCATCTGAAGTGATACCATCTTCACCCGGACTTTTGTTAAACTTCTTACTTCCATGTTAGTTATGAGGGGGATGTTATCACTGCCTTGGTAGTCGATGACATTTTGAAGCGAGTTTGAATCTGAGTAAAAATCTGTGCTAATTTCTAATATTTTCTCCCTATTTCCTTGCTTTATACCGTTATCTTTAAGACATGTTTTCCAAGACCTACCTCTTTCCACTCCCCACCTTGCAACTCTTAGTGACCTGTTTTTCTGTAACGCTATCCCTATTAATTTTTTATTGTAAAATCGAATGTCTTTCCTTATATTGCGCTTTACTTTCTTGTCCAAGTCTCGGTATTCTCTGCTTGTAACATCACTTTTGTACTCCGCTCTTTGCTCTATTAACTGAAGTGATTCGTTCGAGAGTTCTTTACTTTTGGTAGATTTAATTTTATTGCTAGCTATTTTGATGCAATTGTTAATGTGTTAAACTGGTCTTGTACATCATTTGAGTCTACAGCTAGAAGAGAAAAGGGATTTTGAAGATCAAAATTGAACTGCGCGTTGCTTATTAAAATATTTTTATCAATTCTCTTAATTTTGGATGTGAACCTTTGCTGTCTGAGGATTGTACGGTTAAAATATATTTTTGTTCTAAGTGGCCTGTGATCGGAACTAAATTGTATGTTGTTCATAATTCCTACATTTTTTATAATTTTCAATGACGAGCAGAGCGCAAAATTAATTTCGTTCTTAACTTTGCCGTTAGGAGAAATCCAGGTCCACCTGCGATTCGGTTTCTTGAAAAAGAAGCTATTTCAAATACGGAGGCGTTGCCCAAATGCAAACTGGAGGAGCCTTGTGCCTCTATCATTACGGTCACCCAAGCTATGTCGTCCCATAACAAAATCGTCGCCGAGATCTTGTCTTTTGCCGACCTTTGCATTAAAATCACCGAGCACTAAACTCCATGTTCCACGATGTTCATCTAAAGCTTTATTTAGAAGATCGTAAAAGTCTTCTATTTCTGCGTTTGAGTGTTGAGATGTTGGCGCGTATACTTGATTATTTGATTGCTTAGAAAATTACCACATAAAACAACGCAAAACATTAAAGTGATTTGAAATCGTTATTAAAATAATAATAAAATATTATTAATTGACCACAATTTATTTTATTTGGTACCATATCATCACATAATGTCTAAATTATCACTTTACGTCCTTTCAAATCATAAGTGTGATATCGATTTTTGTCTCTCTAGATTGGACAAATCGTATACTGTGCGCTGGTTAATAATTGAAAAAATCAATGATAAAAACGAAAATAAGCATCAGTTAGAGAGGGACTAGAGCACGGGAAAAATGGACCGGCACATACCTCGTTACAGGAAACGACGGCTCCAAAGGGGGTTAGATAAACCCTCACTCGACCTGCACTTCACATCAAGTCCACATGGAGATCTCCAGAAATCACTGACACACACAGGTTTTCGTCTTAATCAACGCCACCATTTATGCGGGAAGCGATACTTAAAGCCAACGGGCTTTATCGTAGCGAAAGTGGCGAAAAATTTTATATAATTTATTGACACGACGCGACGGTTCGCATCGATGACAGCGGTAGAAGAGAAAGTGTTCAAGTTCCATATTATTGCCATAGAGGGCGCCCTCCGACAGTGCACGGTCCTTATCGGAATTGGGAAGGGGTTATGGAATGACTGATGCTAATCACTTTATTAATAAAATAATATAATAAAAAATGGCGCAACCATAAATATTATATAATGTTTTTAATGCAATTACCAAAATGATATAAAAATTTACATATACCCGATTGCCTTTTTGTTTTGCAGGTGTCAGTGGCTGGTGCTCATCTCTTAGCAGCAACCTTCAGGAACCTGACGCACCTCGCCATATTGGGCTCTAATAGCATGGACGCTAGAGCACTCGCCCCGATCGTTACCGACCTCGTCGATTTAAGGCATATCGATCTTACTGGTGAGTGGACATTGAAAAATTATATTTTACTACTATTACTGGTTTTCTAGTTTTATGTGTCGTCATTTAATTTTAACAAGCATATATTTTGTGATACCCATGCCTTTTTCGTTCGTTTTTTTAAGTACTTTATGATTGACTTTTTGGAACTCTCGATTTATATTTATATTTTATGGTCAATATAAATTGATAATTGTTCCAATATATTTGTTATACCTATAGTTTGCTGGTATTGAATGAAACCTGAGCATAGCATTGAAAGCTATGTCTTTGAAAAATGTATTATTTTTCCGCCCAGGAGTTTCGTTCCATTAGATCCTTTTCGACGCACAAAACCACTTACACAAAACACCACCTTTACGCAAAACACCTAATTCGGAAAAGACCACTTACGCAAAATACCAACTACGCAAAACACCAACAGTATAACTTTGATTTTCGCAAAATATACATGCATAGCATCACAAGCTTGAATCCTCCTTGCTTGAATTCTATCCTACTCGTATATGCAAACCTACTTTTCGATTACGTATATTATTTTTCAATACACCTTGCTCGAAAATTGAACTTACGAAGGCAGTAAACTGTGCGGTAAATGCGTTTTACTGCACTAGTGCGATTTTATTACAATTTTTTTTTAATCCTCCGGTCTTCAGAATTTATTATTCAGCCAGGATCATTTTGACAATAAAAATATTTAAATCGATTCATTAAAAATATTTAAACAACATTCAATGTAAAACAATTAAATGAAAATTTTACAAACTTGGCGCCAACTACAAAACGATAGTATGTTTCTTTTTTATAAGCATAATTACGGAGAAAAGGCTCTGGCGGACATTCAGCCTCTACGAATATTATTTGTTAAATCGAGATAATTTTATTTTTATAATTAAAATATTACTGGCTGATAATATTTTTGATACAATTTATTGAAATAAAAAAAATATAAAATACTTTTCATATATTGACCTTTGACATTACGATTCACTAACAAAACCCTGAACAGAGTATAATATAATAATGTACAAGGGAGCGAAGCGATCGTCTTTTGTTCCTCTGAGTAGAACTAATACCTCTTTAGATTACTGGCTGGTGTGCGTCAAAGGTTTGAGTTGAGTTCGCCTCTGGAGTGGACCTTCTTACACTAGGCGATGTTTCGCGTGTGTGGCATTTTACTATCGACGTTTTCAATTTAAGTTTTTATCTCTACTTATTTCGACTCAGACGTTCCTATAACCAATTCTATAAAATTCGAAGTTTCCAAGACAAAATAACATCAGATAGGATATTAATCAAGATAGGATATTAATCAATATTATTATTATCATCTCCGGTTCCGTTGTCGATGAAACGTTACATAGGTAATCCATCAAACCATTTTTATGGTATTTCGGTCAAAGGAAGGGGAAAGCGAAACTATTTTTATTAGATCAACCAATAGTAGCATATAGGTATATTGTAGAGCGACGGTGGAGGTGGTGCTTTTAACTTAAAGATAGATATTACGAGAGATGCTTTTTTATTTTCTTTTTCAAAGATCTTTTCACACGCGCAGTCTAACCTAGAATCAGCTCTTTTTTCTCATGTCAAAACTTATCTTCCTAATTCAAATAACTCCAAATGTTTACGGCCAGCAACAGCCAAAGAGGCAAAGAGGTATAGGTACACATACCTAACATCCCTACCCCTCCTGTTGCTGGCCGTAAACATTTGGAGAGTTATTTGAATTAGGAAGATAAGTTTTGACATGAGAAAAAAGAGGTATAGGTATGTACACATTGTATACTAAAAGGAGTTTCGGAGGCTTTGATATAAATTGTGCTGTTGCAGTAGGTGTCTGTTATAACTTTCTTCACAAAGCCTTAGAAATATTTACCTGTGACCCGAGGTATTAAAGTAAGAGAAGAGTATCAAAAGAACAATGCTACGGAACATAATAAATCTCATAGCCGTCAAAGTAATAAGCTAAGAAAAATATATCCTCTCTCGAGTCATTCGAGTTTGTGGATACGAAAAACATGTTTTTTCTGTAGCTTTGGACGGAGTCGTCTGTGAATAAGTTAAGATTTACGTTAGTATCAGATCTGAACAACGGTTCTCTTGCGTAAATAATCTTATACGGAGAAAAATGTGACGAAACGTTATACGCAAAAGTTACCAATGGCAAATAGGCACACCAACTGGCCTGATCATCATTAACATACATCGCCAGGCTTTGCAGAAGCGTGCGATTAAACCTTTCCACCAAACCAATCGTTTGAGGATGATGCGTGGCAGCTACCGATAACGACGCATTAAAAACAACAATAGTATCTTTTACCATATGAGACGTGAAAATCGAACCTCTGTCCGCAATAATTTCGCCAACAGAACCAAACTTACAAAAAACTTCTTGCGACAAGAAATCGCACACAGCCTCAGCAATAGCTCTTGGTACAGCCCTACAAATAGCATACTTAGACAGATACTCCATACACACTATAACATACCTGTTCCCCGCAGACGATCTGCGAAAAGGTCCAAGCACATCCAACGCCTATGAAAAATTAGCAAGATATATTTTGTAACTTTTGCTCTTAAAGACAAGAAACTTTATTTATTTTTATTATTCAGTAAGGCTAGTCACGTCGAAACAACTCCCTTGGTGGCAGAGATAAATTGGTTGTTGTAAGTAAGATCTTTGTCGGTCATCTAGCTACAGACAATTTGTATTAAGGCCTACAGAATTTTCTTTGAACTGTTTTAACTGTGTCATGAAAGTGTGATGTATTAGGTCCTTACATATGAAATTGGCGTTTTGTATGGGAGGAACAAAAAGTCGAAAAATTTTTATATAGTATATTTATTTAATCAAAGTATGAGCCATTGTAATCTATGCACTTTTGCCATCTCATAGGTAGTTCATTGATCCCTTTACTAAAAAAACCATTCGGACGGGAATCAATAAAATCTTTGAAGGCGATTTGGACTGCCCCATCTGAGTTGAATTTTTTCCCTTGCAAGAAGTTATCCAAATTTCGAAAAAAATGGTAATCTGTTGGAGCAAGGTCCGGGGAGTACGGTGGATGCCTTAGACATTCCAATTGAAGCTCTTCTAATTTGCTAGCCGTCTGTTGTGCAGTGTGTGGTCTAGCGTTGTCGTGAAGCAGCAGTGGCGTAGAGCGATTGACCAGCCTCGGTTGTTTACCAGCTAGCTTTTCCATCATGGTTTGCAATTGCTGACAATAGTCATCTGCCGTAATCGTCTGGCCAGATTTGAGAAAACTGTAATGAACGACACCGGCGCTAGTCCACCAAACGCTTACAAGTAACTTTTTATTGGTCAATTTTCGCTTGGAGCAGGCTTTGGCTGGCTTGCCAGGGTCCAGCCATTGCGATGAGCGCTTCCGATTATCGTAGAGAATCCACTTTTCATCACAGGTAATGATTCGATTTAAAATCCCTTCGTTATTGTGCCGGTCAAGTAATGTAACGCAGCAGTTGACGCGCGTTTGCCGGTTTGCTTCACTCAATTCGTGAGGAACCCACCTTTCAAGTTTTTTAATCTTCCCAATTTGCTTCAAGTGGATTAAAACAGTTTTATCACTAACACCGAAGCCTGCAGCTAACTCGGACGTGGTTTGCGATGGATCCGCTTCCACAATAGCCTTCAATGCTTCATTATCAACTTGGGTCTCCGGCCGTCCACGGGGCTTGTTTTGCAGGTCGAAATTTTCAGAACGAAAACGTTGGAACCAAAAACGCACTGTGTTTTCTTTTGCGACACAACCGCCATACACATCATTAACCCTTCGAGCCGTTTCCGCAGCACTGGTGCCACGGTGGAACTCGTACTCGTAAATAACGCGATATTTCAAATTTTCCATTTTGTAAATCGAGCGATGCAAACAGAAAAAAGATAAGTAAAAAAACAAATGAATGACGGTTTACGAAACACAACTACATGTGGAAATAGCTGTATAAATTTGAATTTCGAATTCCTAACCAAATAGGAGAAATTTGTGATCAAAGTGGCCAGTACGACAAAACGCCAATTTCATATGTAAGGACCTAATATTTTACTTTTTTTTGAGCCTCAAGTGTTTGTTTTGTTCCTTTGTTCTTGATATAGTTCAAAAATGAACAGCTATTTTTCAATTTAAAATTAAAAGTCTTTATAATCATCAAATAGGACAGGTATGTTCCATCATCCTTATTATGTCTTTAATTAGTATTTACCTGCAAAAATCGGGCTTTGTTTTGTAAGTTATAAATTTTCTTATTTTTTTTTTATTGGTGCTTATCGTGTTTTTGATGTTTAATTTTACATATCACATATCTAGGTAGAGGATTTTTTTTATATTCCACTTTCATAGTGGTTGTACATCCATATGATTATATATCCACCTAAAATGGTTGATTTCTGAATTGGATAAGGGCAAATGAATAGTGTATACAGGATGGTTAAACGAACTTACCTAAAGTGATTATACGAGACGCTGCATCCGAAAAAAAAAATATTTATTCTTTATATAGTTCATTCTTCAATGTACTAGGCAGGCATCGCACAATATTTAAAGCTGTAAATATAAGTGTAGAAAGAAAAAATATTAAAATGACTATAACTACTGCAGCGCCCCCTACAGGGTTCCCGTGGGGCAGTGTGCTTCGAACGATTCTCATTGTTTTTAGAGCTACTCTATTTCACAACATTTTGGGTAGATTGTTTGGCATTAACAAGCACAGGGGTGAGTGGGTAATAAATCTCTTCGGATGCAGCGTCTCTTATAATTATGGTCAAACATCACTTTAGGTAAGTTCGTTTAACCATCAATTATACTACGACGCTGCATCCTCAAGATTTATTTATTCTCTATGCAGATGTTTAGCGCCAAGAGTGAAATAGGTAATAAGAACATAATTAAACAGAACAGGCTTCGAAAATAATCAAATATTATAGATATACATACTAATGTAATTATGTGCATAATCACTAGATTATGCACATGATTGTAAATAGTAGCAGAGTCCAGGATATTTATTATTTAAATACATGTCATTGTTACTGAAGAGTCGATTCAGGAAAAGCCAGCGAATAATCTGCACAATGTCTTTATTCACACCACCTTTTGTCTTGACGTTCTAGTCCACACTCAATTGTCTCGTCAGGTCGTCGTTTCGTTTTTATAAATGTCTTGTCTGTCTGTCATCTCAATGGCCAGCACGAAGCTGCGCGAGGAGGCCGCAACATCCCCACCTCCAGTATTGGAAACCAATACTCAAGGCATTTGATGAAATTTGGTACACTTATGTAACCACGATGACAATGCAATATTATGGTACCATAGAGCTGGTCTGATGATGGAGACGGAAGGTGGCCATACTCCATTAATACACACCACAACCTAGTCGTGTTTGGGCGCGTTGGATTTGTCTTAACAAGGATACTCCACGGCTTTAAAAGCTTGTTTAAAAAGGATTTTTAATTAAACTTATTTAAATTATAGCTGGTTTCATTTTGAAACATGATTTTTTTTACGACTTTATTACCACTCTGGTATAAAACTATATTACCACTCTGGTATAAATAGTGATTAGGTCCGTCAAAAAACAAGTCCGCGCCCACTATATTACCACTCTGGTATAAATAGTGATTAGGTAGATAGTGATACTGCACGTGTCACTATATGTGCGGAAGAATTTTGCAGAGTTTTTGCAGTACAAGAATGTGCACTCTCATCATACACGCAATGCGTAAACTGGTCCCGATCAATCACAGGCTGGTGAAATCCAAACAGCTAACACACGTGATGGGACCCTCAATTTACAATCGGTTACCTGACGATATTACGGAAGTGGACAGCTTTACTGGTTTTAAATATAAATTAAAGAAATGGCTCATCAAGCAAGCGTTCTATTCTATAGATGAATTTTATAATTTAAAATAACTATCTTTAAACTGTCTCTGTTTTCAGAAACTGTTTAAAATAAGTTTTGGTTATTTTATTTGTTTATTTATACATTTGTATACATAACTTTTGACATGTAATTTAATATTACCAAATAAATGATATGATTTGATACGATATGGTCCGTCAAAAAAAAAAAATTTTGCTAGGCGGGAATGTATGAGTTCCGCGGCATTGTCCTTGCTAACAATCAACTGGCAGGCGCTTTTTAAACTAATTTTTTGTTTTGATATAAATCCGTATTCTTTATCAAAAAGTGCAAGACTGATGTTAGTTTTGTGATATACAATTCATATACAAACAAGTATACTTACTATATTTGAGTACAAAATGTCAAGAATACACAAAGAATACATCAGTCAAATAACCCGCCCCTAACCGTTCCCGGTGCAAAGGTGCCCACAACGCTGGCAGCGTTACCTCGCTGGATCGCAATAGCCAACCTTTGCACCAGGAACCATCCGGAGCGAGAGTCATGTGTGCGTTCCTTTAACCTCTGCCCCAGTTCCGCTACCAAACGTTTAGCTTCAGCACCCCAACTGCCCATGGTCTCCACCGCTATCGGGACAAAGTGGTAGCGCTGCTCCAGGGCGGCGTACTTCTGCCTCTTTTTAAATGTATATTTAATAATAATGTATGTTCATAAAGTACCTGGAGTAATAGTAAAACCAGAGCGGTTCTGCTGGAGAGCATGCTTCGTGGCAGGACCCGATATAATGTATAATTTCTACAATACTATTGATATACAAATTTTAATATTTTGCTACAAATTTAAACATTTAATATACATTTTATACCATTGATCGTATCCATCATACTCTAAGTGGGTTCTGCCCTGGAGCATAACACTAGAAATGCATGCAAAATTAAATTTATTGTTGTAAAATTATTATTTTTGTTATTCTTTATTGATTGATAGAGATTAATTAGTTTTAGCAGTATTAGTTTTACCTAATTGTATTCTTATTAATTTCCGACACAATGTAATTGTTATGGAATAAATAAATAAATAAATAAATAAATAAGCTGATCCTCACGAGAACGAGGAGAGTCACCAACATACCTAACGCCAAACGATTCTGTCGAAAAAGAACTCTTAACTAAGTCGTGCAGTTCATCACATTGGCAGAGATGTAGAACTGTCATGTCATTCGGTATACTACCAAGTCCCACATTCCCATGAATTACGTATCCCAAACTGGTCTTGGAAACAATCGGTCCGTTCTTCTGTTCTTGTATAAACTGTCGTGTAATAATCAAGTCAATATTGTCTTGTCCAATCAATAAGTCAACTTTATTAGGTCGTATGTCATAGTCAGAAATGTAGTACGTCACATAAGGAAATTTGTTAACAACGTCGTTATACGAAATACTATTTACACAAAGATTTAAATTGTCTACAGAGCGAGCGTTCTTGATTTGACAAACATTCTTCTCATTGAGTCCCTTGACATCAAACGAAACGGTCTTCGAATTTACTTCAGTAGACGACATCCCAGAGACGCCGCGGATCCGCAGTCTACCCGTCGGTCCAAAGATACCGGCGCTCTCGAGCAGCGAAGAGCCGACAAGTGTGACAGCGGCTCCCTCATCCAGGAGCGCAAATGTTGTGACGTCTCCTTTCGTTCCCGATATCACCACTGGAAGAACTTTCAGCAGTACGTGTGAACTCCTGTCGTTGTCGTTACAGTTATTCACCGCCGTCGCCGTCCGCCGTCGCCGTGTCGTTATGGGCATGATTGACAGATGTCAATCCTCCCTCGTTTCGGATCGCGGAACGGCGTGAAGCAGAGTGTGATGAGCTCGCGCGCAGTCTGGAACAGAGCACTTCGTCTTTCTCTTACTTGCTTTTAGTTGATGGCGTTTGGATAAGCATGAAAAACAGAGTTTCTTACCCGTCACGAAATGCCAGCGGTCGTCAATACTCATCTGCTTAAAGTCGTCACAGTCCTTGACGTAATGTTCTCCGTCACAGAGAGAACAGGGCCGTGACGTATTTACAACAGCTGTAGTCATTACCGGTCTCCAGGGTTTAGTATCGGGCTTTATCTGCGGCTTCCAAACTGTACTTGCAGGCTTGAAGGTCATCGGGGTGATGTTTACTGCCGCGTGAGCAACGATCATGAGCCAATCCGACAAGTCGCTCAAGGAAACACTCTCGTTCCCGACATGTATGCCCCACTGGTACTTTAAAAAGGACGGCAATTTATAAATAATTTCTCGAAACAAAATTGGATTTGTCAGGTGTCCAACCTCTTCTGTCATTTTCATCACGGCAACAACATTTTGAATTGCCGTCGCATATTCAATCAAACCATGGACGTCATCGTGGCGTATGTCACGCATATGTTTGATTTTATTCAGCATGACTTCTATTATATATGCGGATTTTCCAAATCTGAGTTTCAAGGTTTTGATAATGATTTCCAGGTTCGCTACGCTTCCCAGTAAACTCGAAACTGCCTCCCGAGCGCGCCCCTTCAAGCATCGCGACAGTCGCGCGATGTTTTCATCATTGCTATAGCCGCAGAGCCGGAGTCGGGATCGCCGGAGAAAATAGGCAGCTCTTTGATACTTGTTTGCCTTGCTAAAAACTTTGCCACGTCAGTTGGCCCACGAGTGTCTTGCGAAGGCAACGCAACAGGGTGAAGTGGTGATGATGTTGCAAACCTGGCATGTCGGGCATCATCGGTTTTATAATTTTCCCGAGTGGTAGTCGTACGCACATGCAGAGAGATGCACGATCCTGCACGGGAACGGGATGCACGGGACGCAACTTCTTCATCGTCGATTGCCTGCGACTGAATCGACAGTCGCTCTTCGAGCAGGCGCAGTTTTACCTTGGCACGGTCTGCTGCTGCTTGTTCTTCTATGCGTGCCCTTTCTGCCGCTGCTTGCTCTTCTTTACGTGCCCTTTCTTCAACCGCTTCTAGCTGCAGCTGGAGGAGTCTGCTTTCTGACGACTGTCGACGTGCTCGTCATGGAGCGAGCGGAGGCGGTAGGTGATGGCGCGCGGCTGCTATGGGCGGACTGTCGGTCGTGTCCCTGGTCTCCAGCAGCAGTCGGCACACTGGTCATCTTCGCTTTCGATTGCGGTCTCGTTTTCACCATAGGTTTGGTAAATGACCTTGAAGGACCACCTGAAGAGTCGATTCAGGAAAAGCCAGCGAATAATCTGTACAATGTCTTTATTCACACCACCTTTTGTCTTGACGTTCTAGTCCACACTCAATTGTCTCGTCAGGTCGTCGTTTCGTTTTTCTAAATGTCTTGTCTGTCTGTCATCTCAATGGCCAGCACGAAGCTGTGCGAGGAGGCCGCAACAGTTACATAGGTATCCATTGCACAAAATTTCGTCAAATAAACTTAACCTAATCTCTCCGCAACATTCCTGGCGCAAAAAAGCTTAAGATAAAGGCGGCATTGCCACGCTGTATGGCAATAGAGAGATTCTTTGCGCCAAGAATGCACCGGAACGGGGGTCGTCGCCCCTGTCTCTTAATCGACAGCCAATCTCCCTCACAAAACTCTTCGCCTCTGCACCCTAAGGGCCCAACGTCTCTACAGCAACAGGCACAAATAAGTAGGCCTGCTCCAAAACGTTGTATAATGCTTCCCTGACTCCACTGATTATTATCGAATGATACATTAATGATTATTTCCACGGCTCTTTTAAAGGTCCCGTTAAAAGAAGCTATTTTTGAGTCATTCAACCATGTTGGAGTTGTTGCGTAATAACGTCAAAGCTACGAGAGGACATTATGTTCTGAAGGCGCTCATACACAGATGCCAACATTGTCTCCCTCGCTGACAGAGCCTCAGATATCCCAGATTTAAAAATAAGGGAGCCCAATAAAGAAAAGGAATTTGAGTTTATTTCCCTGAGACCGGGTAGTCTAGACTCAAATTGGAAAAATACTGTTTGCATCCCCGGACTACAGGGGAAAAACTTACACTTTGATGAAACAGCATTGACAAGTCCCTTTCCACAATATCCGGGCTACCTCCTATAGTGCCATCGTCGAGGTACAGTAGAAAACGGGGGCGGTAGCCAGATGGGCGCTAAGCTAATATATTGAGAAAGATTTTTTTCATCAAATGCGTTTATGACTGACAACCGGAGGAGGCCTTAACTACTGGCAATTAATTGACCGAGCGAGCGAAGCGTCTCTGTCTCAGTTTGGCCAAATTTGTTTTTGTATGTCCATCTGTTTGTTTGTCTGTTTGTTTCACTCTACAGGTCGCGTTTCTTAACCGATTCTAGTGAAATTTTGTGAGCAGGTTAGATAAATTAATCGAATTTTTTTGTCGAGTCAGTTCTTGGAAATTTTAAAAAATCAGGGTTATGGGGGTTGCCAGCTTACAAGGTCTACCGCTGAGACTGTTTTCATCTTCAGGTCACATTTCTTAATCAATAAAATAACTAAAATATAAATAATAAAAAAAAAAAAACAAATAATAATAAAAAAAAAAATAATAAACTTTAAAGATAATAAAAAAAGAAAAATCAAGGGGTCGGGAAGATATACAGACTCGCGAGGTCTACAGCTCACAGAGCCACTAGTATTGTATGCATCGCAGCTGCTGTGCAATCACTCAAAAATGTAAATAAAAATGCCGTTGTCATTTGTCTTGTTTTTTTTTCTGTTAAATATTAATTCGTTGAGCCCTGTCAGTGGTTTTCGATGACTATAACACTAACACCAGCTAGCGTGTGTGATACCGGCTGTTGATCTGACACCCCACACGATGAAGATGAAGAATTGTCTCGTTTGTTTGTAGGATGTCCTAACGTGGACTGGCCGGAGTGGGCTTGGTTGGAGAGTCGCCTCACCACTCGCAGACCTCCGGTGGAATACATCGATCTGACCGACTGCTGCGGTGTCACCAACGCCGGCCTTTGCGCTCTGCTCCACACCTGCCCATCATTACAGTACCTTTATCTGCGACGTTGCATTCTAGTCACAGGTAAGCAAAAATAATTTTAATAAAATTTTATTGATAAAAAAAATCTACAATATTACAAGAACGTACAGTTGTGAAATGAATCGTTATACTTACAGAATTCTAGTTAAACGGAATTTTGCAATGATTACTATAGTATCGTATAATTTTACTGGATACTGCCATGTTAGTAACGTTTAAACATTTGGGTATATTTCAAAACGCATTGTTTTGTTAACTGTTCACCTAGTAGAATCGGGCGACAAAGGGGGGCGGCAAAGTACGGGGGGATTTAGAAAAGTTTTAGTCTAAGAAAATATCAACAGATGGCTGTTCTATCGAGATTTTTTCTGATTTAATGACTAGCCCTGTCAAAGTTTGGTAAATTTAACGAGTTGGCTGGCTTGCACTTAGAGGTTACATCCTACTTGGAATAACTTTCTGAGACTCGCCCTACCATTCGTTAGCCGTACTGCCCGTACTCGCTAGTACCTCCTCGCCTCGAAAGCGGTGCCATACATTTTCATACTTTGACTAGTGTCGCGAGCGACCGACGCGACGCGGCGATAGTCGTGGGCCGCGCGCGGCCGCGACCCATTGCGATGCACGGAATAGTACCTTTAGTAACGACGACGTCTCATAAATCACGGTTATTATATTTGCATCAATGTCGCAATATTTCCGACAGACTTGGTAATTTAATCATTAAATATCAATATAGTTCCAGCATTACTGCAATTTTCTGTAATCACGGCCACTTTATGTCGCGACAACTTTATCTAATACTTTAAACGAGCAATTCTTGTATATATATACCTATATAAATATATAATGAGAATATCTGAAATGGCTGCAACGATTTCGATGAAATTCGGTATATAGGAGGTCTCAGGGGCGATAAATCGATCTAGCTAGGTTTCATTCTTAGTGAAAAGGGTTTTCTCCGTGTTTTCAGGTATTAAAAAATAGCTACGGTATATTGTTAGAAAAGATAGGAGATTTAAAACTTTTAATTTTTAATTTAGTTTTTAAATAAAAAATATGACCAAAATAAAAATATTCTTCGAAAAGAGCGAAAGTTCTCCCAACTCACATAGTGACGAAATGTCCTTTTAAAAAGTATTTTGTATAAACATATGTATGAGCTTCAAGTGATCACACCTACACTGAACTTAAATATTTCAACCTAAGCTATAACAAACAACTTTACAAGAACGCGAATTCAAACTCTAATAATCGATGTAGCGGCTGGTCAGGATCAGAAGCACAGGCCTAATCGTATTTAAAGAAAAATATAAAACACCTAATCTATGCGTCACCAACGTTACATATATACCAAATTATAAGTTCCATACCGTAGAACTACAAATAATTGTTTACATAAATAAAGCATAGAGACTCCTGCACTAAGCTCACCCCCCCCTTCAAGTAAAAAGCAACCCCATTAAATGGCTAGTTTTTAAAACCTTCTTTCATCTTGAAGTTTTTTATTTAAATAGAAAATGTTTATTTCAAATACTACCAATCTGAAAAGACAAACTGGATTACTCCATTCAAGAGAACAAAAAAACAACAATTGAACTTGACTAATAAGTACAAGGGCTGCTTTTATGTATCCGGAACTGGCCACTTACATAAACAATATTTAAAAAGAAATTATAACATTTAAAAATAGAACTCTTTGGCTGTAAAATAAAGTTTGTTTCATTCATCTGTCAATTGTTTTTACATTGCGGCGCCATTTTTAAAATTCATTGTCTATCATCACCATGGATTTGAATGTCCAACCAGCCATTGCCTCTCAACTGCACTGTTGTATGAAATTTCCAGATGTTCCTATTATTGTCCTCCATTCCGACCTTGTGCTCTCCCAACTAGGAACAAGTACTCCTCGACGATGTTCTGCAGTGCCCAAGCACCACGCCGCAAACTGCAGTGAGATAACCTCACTTTTCTTTCTCGTCGACTTTTACTGCCGCAACTCACGCCAATCTACAACAAACAAGTATATGTATGTGCCTGGGCCCATATACTGATGTTGTTTTTAAATAAAATGCAGATCTTTTATGACGAACACTATACTTTTATTAAATATCTTCTCATCTGAGCTACGGTACATACAGGAGGGCAAGCAACGAACGAACAGACAGGAAACGGAAGTTATCATAATACACAATAGTACCAACTTTGACATATCATACGAATGAATACATTCACTCTTTGCATTACAGCCAACCTAAATATATGTAAAAACATTGCCATATTAATAACATTAATAATAGAATAAGACTATTTCCTGTAAAATTTTTCCTATGTTAATCCAGGTTACAAACTATCTTCATTCCAAATTACAGCCAAATTAGTAGAGTATTTTAAGCGTGAACGTGGATGGAACAAACATCCAAACATTGAAACGTCCAAACATTCAAATATATTTTCACATTTATAAAATTATTATTGTGAATTGTGATGTGATTGATTGATATTTAAAAAAACAAAATAAGATATTTAAATATAAAAAAGATTAAATTGTTTAGAACCAATTCGGTGGTGTTTCGAACCAATGCGGTAGTTTTTCGTTAATGACTGAGAACTGTCACTTTAACTGTTGTAATCACTGAACTCTATAGTACCGCTGAACTAATGACACCCTTTAAAATGATAGCTCTCTATTGTGCCTATTTGAAGCGCCCCCAATGCGTGGGGGAGGAACTAAATGTGACGTAAACTGCAAATGGCCGTTGTTTCGTTTGCATTGTCTCCGTATTTATAAAGTGGTTTTGAGGGTTTAACACGATTAAACTTGTTTGTTGTGTCGTATTAATATAGTTGATACATAAATAAGTGGTGTTAGTTAATTAATAGGTAAACCATGAAAGAGTGTTATGCAAAACTCGTTACTAGAAGGGAAGTGGGGTTACATTCCACGAGTAAGTGAATTTTCGGCTAATATTCAATAATTAAAACTTCTATTGATATTATAGGCACTTAAAAATCTGTCACTAATTTATTCACTATTTTTCACGTATTTTATCTCACTGTACCATCTCTATTATTAGTTCCCTTCCCACCCACTGCTGCTGTCAGCGCCAAAATGGCGACAATGAAATCGCCTCACTATAACCCGGCTTATAGTTGGTCCAGCGGTACTATATGTACACCGTGAAATTTACATCGTTTTGTTCCCGCCGTGTAGTAATAGTACCCGTCAAACTGAACAACATTTCACGAAAAAAAAAATTCCTGCGACAAAAAAATTTTTGGTCTCCATACAAAGTGAGACTCCCGACCGACCCATTTTGTATGGAGAGACCAAAAATTTTTTTGTCACAGGAACTTTTTTTTCGTGAAAAGTTGTTCAGTTTGACGGGTACTATCACTACACGGCGGGAACAAAACGATGTAAATTTCATGCTGTATAGAGGTCAGTGGTTGTAAATGTTGTAATACTCGATGTAATATGTGGAAATGATGCGTCGCGTCGCTTCGACTCTGCCGCAGTGGGAATTGAGCTTCGATCACAGAAGGGACCCTTAAGTTTGTGTATTATTACTTCTTAGTCTTATCAATTCTGCTAAAGCTAAAATGTCATATTTTGATTAATGATTTACGAGTATGGACTATTTAAAAAAAAATATCGTAACAAAGCAAGTTGGTCGGATATGCTAACAAATTAATAGATATTCAATCAAATGAAGGATCTGACTTACTTAAACTTAGCGGTACCCCCGACGAGACATTAGCGCCATTTCAACGAGCAAACCGTATCGTGCCATCCATCAATTTCTATAATAACATTAAAATATATAGGTGTTACTTAATCGAATTTGATGGCTGAAGGATAGGTATTATTTTAGACTTTTTAAATATTTGCTTTTTATGCTTCGGAGGTTTTTAAATTTTAAATTTATTTTTTATCTGAATATCTCATCGTGACCAATGCAAATTTTATTGTTGCTAACAAACTCTTATTGAATTGCAGACGTGGGCGTGCGGTGGATTCCATCATACTGTGCCCTCAAGGAGCTCAGCGTTTCTGACTGCACGGGCGTCACTGACTTCGGTCTATATGAGTTGGCTAAACTCGGACCAGCACTGCGGTACCTCTCCGTGGCCAAGTGTACTCAGGTAAAGATAACAATTTCTAGCAACATCTGTCTGTGCTACAAACAGAAGGTTCCAAGAATCCAGTCTTTTATCACTTTGGGGTTACCAATTTACTGGCGGGTTGGTGTCTAGGTCAGGTTGAAGTCGTGTATCAGCTTTTCCTCTTTCTTTTGGTTTATGAGTCTGTTTATAGAACTAAAACGTCTTGTTGCAATCTTCCCGACTCCTAAATCCTCAACTTATTTCATTGTACCACAGCTTGAAAGCTGATAGATTTTTGTAAAGAGGATAATAATATGTTGATTAGAGAGGTCACATGTCAACCCTTCCTAAGTTGCTTCCGCTCTCATTATAGTTACAATAGCCCTGTATGTTTGGTTGTGTATACTACACCCAGGGAGGTGAAATACACAACCATAAATAGTTTTTGTTTGGTAGCATTTTGTCGCTGCTTCTTGTATTAGAAAGAAAGAAATAAAACTATTTATTCCCTGTTAATTTCAAAACACGTTCAAAATGGTAATATTAATATAATACTTATACCTGTATAATATATATATACAGCATGAAATTTACATCGTTTTGTTCCCGCCGTGTAGTGATTGTACCCGTCAAACTGAACAACTTTTCACTAAAAAATAAATTCCTGAGACAAAAAAATTTTTGGTCTCCATACAAAATGGGTCGGTCGGGAGTCTCACTTTGTATGGAGAGACCAAAAATTTTTTTGTCGCAGGGATTTTTTTTTCGCGAAAAGTTGTTCAGTTTGACGAGTACTATCACTACACGGCGGGAACAAAACGATGTAAATTTCACGGTGTATATGAAAATGTAAAACGTGTGAGAAAAAGTACAGGGAAATGGGAACGACTCAGCGTTTGTTGCCAGGCCAGTAAGACAACTGTGATGTTGTTGAAGCTGTATAGATAGCGTAGAGCTTGGCTGCTGAACTATAATTATAAAACAATCAGGCTAGTATGGTAGCATACAAGTGTAACGAATAGCTCCCAAGCTAGAATAATCTGTATTATGGGAGCCAACATTTACTGTAAAATTTTAGTCTTACTCGATGCATTGAGGTTAATTTTGGGGTCTTCATTAGCATCCACTGTCCTTTTAGTAGGAGCCATTTTTCTCTTATTTTATGTATCATACATGGAATAATCATCGTCAACCTGCTGTCACAACATGACGACTACACCAACAATGATTTTAACGTGACCAATCGACCCACCGATAAACTAGTAAACTCGACGCGATACAGCACTCCCGAGCTTCTATGTGTGTACCATAGATGTGATGTGACGATACACATTTAAATTCAAATTCAAATTCAAATAATTTATTTCAGATAACAATCCATATTATGTTAGTAGAATCTTAAGAACTATGTTAGTTATGGGTGATGTAATTAAAACCGCCTAGACGCGGGAGCTGGGGCAGCGTGCAAGCTAAGCCAACGCTCCAGCAGTGGCGAGTCCCAGCGCTCCGCCAGCGTACTCAGGATACTGTTCGGGCTGCCGCAGACACGACGCATCAGAGACGCGCAACGCTTCCTTATCACCGCATGAAAACCGTCAGTTTTCGCCTCAGCAAACATCATCGAAGCGCTGCAGTATCTCGGCAACCCAAGCAGCATCCTGAATGCATTATTATACTGGACGCGCAAAGCATTGCATGTCCGCTGTGTAAAATTAACCCATAGACTGCACGTGTAGAAAGTCTGACAATACGATTTAAACAATGTAACTTTAGCTTCTTTACTACAACGCACAAATCTACGAGCCAACATGTTGCAGCGAACACACAATGCCCTGCGCTCCCTCTCCATGTCTACCTCATCCGACAAAGTATCGGTGACCCAGTGGCCCAGGTATTTAAACTTATTTACAATTTTTAATTGCGTACCACATAACGTAACAGATGGAACTCTATACTTCTTTTTGCCCGATTTGAAAAGCATGATTTCACTTTTTGAAGCATTATACCTGAGCCCATGGGCCTCCGCATACGTTTCACACAAACCTAACAATCTTTTTAGAGCACCGACCGAGGGACTCAGCAGTACCATGTCATCAGCGTAGCTCAAATTATTTATACTTATGCCATCAATATGACATCCGACAGCGGTATTGCTGAGTCCCACGATCAGTTGATTCATATACAGGTTGAACAATTTGGGCGAACTCAAGCCCCTCTGCCTCACCCCACAATTCAACCTGTACACACTCGAATGTATACCTGCCCACTTTACACGGTTCATCTGATGACCATACCAGAATTTAAATAATCGCACCACTTCACGTGGAATACTCGTTTCCTCACTCAGTTTACGCCACAGTATGTCGTATGACACCAGATCGAATGCCTTTGACAAATCCAAAAAACAGGCAAAGACAGGTGTATTACGTGCCGTGTAATACTGGACAGTCTGCTTGAGGGATAAAATGGCGCTTTCAGTAGACAGACCCGGCTTAAAGCCGAATTGCGCGTCATGAAGATCAAGATGTTTACCCAGAATGTCATCAAGCAGACCGTCCAGCACCTTGGCTACAGTAGTCGCTAGAGAAATGGGTCTGTAATTGGAGATGTCAGAGGCAGTCTTATTCTTCACAATAGGTACAACCAAGGTGTACATAAGGTCATCAGGTAGGTAGCCGTGACTAATACACAAATTAAAAAACAAGGCTAATACTATTGGCAAATGAACCCCTGCATATTTAAGATGTTCAATGCTGAGAGAATCATGTCCGGGCGACTTACCTCGCACCATTTTACGGATCTTTGAAGCTACTTCCTTCGCAGAGAACCTGATAGTGGGGGTCCCCGGCCCATCCTCAACATTAAACACCTCGAATACTTGCGACAAGGGGGAGTTGACTTCAAAATGCTTCCGAAAAGCATTGGCTATCCCTTCTGGCTCATGGATGCCAGCGACGCTCACGGGTAGTCCAGGTTTAGGGCTTAATTTATTGGTGCCTTTCCAAAATTTTGAAAATTCTTTTTTGGCATGACTTTTAGCTATTATGTCCATTTTTATTTGTTGTTCATTATTTTGACAAAATTTTAACCTAGATTTAAAGATTTAAACTATAAGCTGTCCCGATACAGGACTCCCGAGCTTTTATGTGTGTACCATAGATGTGATGTGACGATACACATTTAAACTATAAACTGTCCCGATACAGGACTCCCGAGCTTCTATGTTTGTACCATAGATGTGATGTGACGATACACATTTAAACTATAAGCTGTCCCGATACAGGACTCCCGAGCTTCTATGTGTGTACCATAGATGTGATGTGACGGTACACATTTAAACTATAAGCTGTCCCGATACAGGACTCCCGAGCTTTTATGTGTGTACCATAGATGTGATGTGACGATACACATTTAAACTATAAGCTGTCCCGATACAGGACTCCCGAGCTTCTATGTTTGTACCATAGATGTGATGTGACGATACACATTTAAACTATAAGCTGTCCCGATACAGGACTCCCGAGCTTCTATGTGTGTACCATAGATGTGATGTGACGATACACATTTAAACTATAAGCTGTCCCGATACAGGACTCCCGAGCTTTTATGTGTGTACCATAGATGTGATGTGACGATACACATTTAAACTATAAGCTGTCTCGATACAGGACTCCCGAGCTTCTATGTTTGTACCATAGATGTGATGTGACGATACACATTTAAACTATAAGCTGTCCCGATACAGGACTCCCGAGCTTCTATGTGTGTACCATAGATGTGATGTGACGATACACATTTAAACTATAAGCTGTCCCGATACAGGACTCCCGAGCTTTTATGTGTGTACCATAGATGTGATGTGACGATACACATTTAAACTATAAGCTGTCCCGATACAGGACTCCCGAGCTTCTATGTTTGTACAATAGATGTGATGTGACGATGCTCGTACACATTTAAATTAAAAGCTGACCGGGGCTACATTTGCGTTGTATGCGAATTTGTTTCTTAAACTAACAGCGTCGTTATATGAACGCGGAAGAAGACATGAAAATAAAATGTATTTATTTCATTTCATCACACCGTGCGATGACGATAGATATCGCTGTTAGCTTTAGTTATCTTACTGCGGTGAAGTGTTACGGCATAGAAATATTTCCCGCGGTAAAAGTTTGCCTGAATCGTCCACCCTTAAACTATCTTTGTACTAAATTTCATAAAAGTCCGTATTAGCTGTAAAAACGTAACAAACATACAAAGTTACTTTTGTATTAATTAAAATATTTTAAAATATTTGTTAATAAGAACTTGAATTCCTTATTTCATTTCATTCGATCGTCTCTTCGGTATATATATATGACTTTAAATATTTATTTGGGGCTTTTCACAAAGACGATTCTAGCTGGTGGTAGAGAACCAGAGCGCGAGGCAGCTCGCGCCCTACCCAGTCAAATCTCTTCCAAATATTATGTTCACGACTTAACAGCGACCAGTAACGCCATACAGTAAAGCAGCGAGTGGGCCACGGAGGCCGCACGCTACAGTACCGTTTAAAGTGTCATATTGGGTAAACTATTCAAGTTAGAGTAACCAAACCAAAACATCATTAATAAACATAGAGTAGACTACAAAATGAATATTTTTAATCAACACTATATTCTTAAGGCCTATACCCAGCAGTGGGATGTGGGCTGAATATGATGATATTCTTAAACTTCACTTCAAAAAGTATTTTTTTTTCTTATAAATTTTTCTTGTCGTTACTCGCGGAGTACACTTACAGAAAAACATAAAATAGTTTTAATTTTAGCTTTAAATTGGCTATCGGACAGATTTACAATATCATCTGGTATTTTATTATAGAAGCGAATACAGTTCCCCATGAATGAATTATTAACTTTACACAGTCTAAACTTTGGGTGCGCTATTTTATTTTTATTTCTAGTATTTATATTATGTATATCAGAATTCTTAGGAAATAGCATTATGTTCTTCCGGACATACAAGATGTTTTCAAATATGTACTGTGAGGATACAGTGAGGATATCAATTTCTTTAAACAATTCCATATATGAATTGCGTGGTCGCGATTAGGGATTCAGAACGTATCGCCCTCTTCTGTAACACAAAGATGTTATTTATGTTAGCAGCTTGACCCCAAAATAAAATTCCGTAGGACATAATGCTGTGAAAATAGCTGAAATATACAAGTCTGGCAGTAGCAACGTCAGTCAGTTGACGAATCTTTCTGACTGCGTATGCCGCCGAGCTGAGCCTTGCGGATAACGCATTTAAATGAGGGTCCCATTGTAACCTTGCTTCGATAGTGATCCCCAAGAAAACTGTTTCATTTACATATTGCTAATTTTAGTTATTGAAGACAATAGCTAAGTTTTTGTTGTTGTCTATAATAATCGCGTCTAAAAACTAGCAGCTAGCTAGTTTAAGCATAAGTATGTTTTTATTTTTGTCATGTGTCTGTTCGGTTTGTCTGTAATAAAGGTGTCGGACTCTGGGATCCGGACTCTGGCTCGACGTTGCTACAAGCTGCGCTATCTGAACGCGCGCGGCTGCGGTGCCCTGGGCGACGACGGTGTGGAAGCCATTGGCCGCGGCTGCTCCAGACTCCGCGCGCTCGACCTCGGCGCCACAGACGTCTCCGAAGCTGGTCTCCAGGTAACTTACAGCTCTCGAGCAGGTAAATCTGTAACCTATGTCCTTCTCCTCTATGTTTGCCTCCAATGTTATCTACTAAATGTTAGCAAAATAACGCAAAACCTCTTAGTTCAGAGGACATAGGTATCAACTTTGCTATAAATGTTCAAGGGGCCAAATTTGGTACACCTGTTCTTTAGATCCTACTCTTCAATATAAGAAAGGTTGCCCAGCACTGGGAGCCCCGTGGAGGGGCTTTTTACAACATGATTTCCTACCACAAGGGACATATTCGAATTTTTGTTCGTTATGGAGCTAGAAAGTGATGTAGAGCTCTGAAATTTGGTATACATGTGGTATTTGAAATGTCAATGGTTACAAGCAAGTGTTCCAGAGCACACAGTATTTTTTTAGGGTTCCGTAGTCAACAAGGTTTCGCCATATTTCCGTCCGTCCGTCTGTCCACGGCTTAGCTCTGAGACTCTTAGTGCTAGAAAGTTGTAATGTAACATACATATTAATAATGCTAACAAAGCTGTTTAATAAAATAATAGTGTGAGGTATCTTTGGATAGGTTTTTAAAAAATATTATGGGGTTGCAAAAACTACTTCTTCTTGATTCTAGCGTACGTTTGAGAAATATTTTGTTTTAAACTGCTCATTTTTGTTAGAGTCCAGTTCCTCCCCTCTACCAACGAAACCATTGTATTTAGAAATGTAAAAAACCACATGGTAGTAGTTTTAAATACGACGACTGAATTTACAAACCGGTTACATGGACCTTCTGAGTTCTGATAGGATCTCTTTTGTGCCAGTTTTTGTGCATGGCCTTTTCTTTGCGCGTTCAAGTCTGCTGTTGCTAAACTTGAAATAGTAAGTTTTGTGCCATTTTGCTTCTCTAGCTACAAAGGTTTCCTTTAGTTCAGCACCCTTATTCAAAGCCAAAACATCAACGCCCAATGGCACTCTTCCAAGGTTCTCAAATTCAACAAAATTTTCAGCCAATTTAGAGTAGCCTACATACTTGTCAGTAGCGTTGAGATTCCTTCTTGGATACTCCAATTGCTCTTATCTTTTTGGCATAGTATGCATATTTTCCAAATTAATCTTTGAATTTATCATTCTCCACCGAACTAATGTTACACAGTTAAAATTGATTCCACATCCTTAATAAATAAAAAGTGTAACTAAAACAATTTTCATTTCGTTTACATTACCAGAACCATTATAAATGCTGTTGTCACAAAAATGCAGCACACATTTATAGCATTTCCCTTAAAAAACTAATCACACAGCACAGCTCAGTAATAGCTTGAAATGCTATCATGGAACAATTGAACTTAAATTATAATATTTTTTGATAATTTGCGAACGATTTTTAAAGGCAGTCGTTTATTTTATTTTTTTATAATGCTACGCTACTCCTCTGCAAAAAATGCTACATAGTCTTAACGCTGCCTCGTTGTCAGCTGGTCTCCGGATGAACTTGGACAAGACTAAGGACAACGAACTAATAATTCCGGAACCCATTTCGATCTATGGCGAAGTGCTCGAAGCTGTCCAAGAATATGTCTACCTCAGGCAAACATTGCAGTTGGGTAGACACAACTTCGAGCGTGAAATCGCAAGAAGAGTACAGTTGGGCTGGGCAGTATTTGGGAAACTGTGTCATATCTTCTCATAGCCACTACCGCAATGCCTAAAGAGCAGGGTGTATAACCAGTGCATCCTACCCGTTTTGACATATAGAGCCGAAACGTGGAACATGACAGTGAAGCTGGCCCACCGGCTACATGCCACTCAGTGAGCCATGGAAAGATTTATTTATTTATTTATTATTATTATTCACATTCATAACATATTATAATTAGTCATTAAATATACAAATTGATACTTTAATTCCACGACAGTTACTCACCACTTAGGTGTATTGTCATACAAGTTTATGTTGTCATTCTATATTAAGAACATTATCTGAACTTACAATATTTAATTCAATTTAGATTATGAATTGTCATACACACACATACATATAACACACACCCAACACCCACGCCCTAATTATTCACATTTTTCACAAAAACTCATAACAAGTCTCCCAATCACTGTCCATGCATCAGCAAACACATCACATTGGGGTTGCGCAGTCAGGAGCCCATTTAGAGCGTTCAGGGCTCTGCAGAGTGGGGACTGAGCCCTAGCTACGGTACGCGCACGCGGGACAGCAAACAAATGCACGGCTCGGAATCTTGTGTAGTTTCCCGGTACAAAAAGTCGGCCTACCCGGTTAAAAAGCTCCGGAGAATCTATCCTGCCCCGCAGCAGCTTAAATACCGTGATTACTTGCTCATACAGCCTTCGCGTTTCAAGTGAATTGTAAGCTAAGATCCCCAGCAAAAACTTGGTCGGGTACATAAAAGGATAACAACCATACTTTTGCTGATACAGGAACCTTAGAAAGCGCTTTTGCACTTTTTCGAGCATCAAGGTGTATAACTTTTCGTGCGGATTCCAGACACATGCACTTGACTCCAGTTTTGATCTTACCAACGCGTTATACAGAATGACAGTGATCTTGGGATTCGAAAAATCTCTGCAGTTCCTAGTAACGAAACCAAGCCTTTTAAAGCATTCTGCAGCTAGCTTACTAATATGGTCACGGAAGCTCAATTCAGGGTCAAAAAGAACTCCCAGGTCCACATTTATGCTCCCGAGGACTGAGGTAGTTGATATCGTCCAGAAATGTAGCAAGCTGAAGTCGCAGTGCGTTGGCCACGTCTGTATTATAAACGATGAGAGTTGGAACAGACGGGTTCTTGAATGGAAAACTTTCTGTGTGCCCTGGAAAACTTGCTTGTGGCCATAAACATAATGCCGCATGTGTACCAAATTTTAGCTGTCCACGTCACTTTCTAGCTTTATAACGAACAAAAATTTGGTAGAGGGGGGGACTGGACTCTAACAAAAATGAAACACTTTAAAACTAAATATTTTTCAAACGCACACCGAAATAAAAAAATGGTTTTCGCAACCCTATAATAATTTTTAAAACCCTATCCAACGATATCTCACACTAAAAGGTTGTCAAAAAAATAAAAAATAACCCCCACTTCACGTGTACCAGAGGAACCCTAAACATGTATTTTTTAAGGTTTTATTCTACAACTTTGTTGGCATGATTCATATGTATATCCATGTCAAAATACAGCTTTATAGCACTAAGAGTCTCAGAGATAGACAGACAGACTGACATGGTGAAACCTTATTGACTACGGAACCCTAAAAAATGATTGTGTACCCTGAAACACTTCCTTGTAACCATCAACATTCCAAATACCACATGTGTACCAAATTTCAGCCCTGTACGTCACTTTCTAGCTCCATAACGAACAAAAATTCGAATTCGTCCCTTATGGTAGGAAATCATGCTATAAAAGGCCCCTCCACGGGGCCCCCGCGCTGGCCAACCCTTCTTATATTGAAGAGTAGAATCTAAAGAACAGGTGTACCAAATTTGGCCCTTTGAACACTTATAGCAAAGTGAGGTCCCCTAGAGCTCTATACCGTCTGAACTATCTCGGGTGGTAGGGTCAGCCCATGAAACTGATCTTTGTGCGAAAGGTCAAAAAAAAAATTTTTTGCGAATTTCAAAAAGCTGTGGACCAAATAAGTTGTACAGTTTCATAGGCTGATCTGCTACCCGAGGGCTTTTGCGTTGTACCTATATTACTTTTCTCGTTTTTGTATTATTGGCCTTGGTACATACAATAAGTGAGTAGTTACGTTAGTTTTGCCTAGTTTGCTTTAATTTCCGCCTATCATTTATTACGTGGCGATTAGTGATCCCTAAGGCTTTGTTAGCGGTAAATCGTGTTGTTATCTGTATTAGCTGGTTTAAGTACGCTGAAATTAAATGCAAACACGTATGGTTTACCGTGTTGTTTTAAGCTTAGTTATTTCATCGTATTGAAAGACATGTACTTGGTTAATTTGCTTCAATTTGTTTCAATTTAGAATGACCTTTATAAGAATAAATTGTCTAAAAGGAGAAGGAAGGGTGAAATAGAATCACTAATTGTCGTAATACTTACATAATATCTCTTTTTTTATATATATTTTTATAGCTAAGTTAATATTTCTGTTATAAAAGTGCACAAAGGCGAATGTTTTTAATTCTGGCTCTAGTTGCAACTTATTCTGCTCAGATTTTTTCGTGCGAGTAATATGGTGTAATGTAAATGCTTGCTTTTCTCTGAAATGTTGCTCAGCCGATGCGACTCATATTATTCTTTATTTGTATTGTACATGTATAACGTTATTTTTACTCTTGCGAAATATAAAAACTTTGTGTATGCGAGTTTTTTTTAACAAGTAAGCGGTACCAATAACGGGAAAATGATTATAAGTTTCTGTTTCAAGCATATCGTCGGTTTTTGTGTGTAGCAACTCGTTTGGATTGGTTGCAGATTCTCGCCCGGTGCTGTCCTAACCTGAAAAAGCTGGCGCTTCGAGGGTGCGAGCTGATCGGTGACGATAGCTTGGAGGCAGTGGCGTACTACTGCCGCGGGCTCACTCAGCTGAACATCCAAGATACTCCAGTCACAGTTCGAGGATATAGAGCCGTGAAGAAGTATTGCAAGCGATGCGTCATCGAACACACGAACCCTGGGTTCTGTTGACAGAAATATGCAACAAACGTCGTTCTCATATGAATCTGTAGGTGGTTTAGTGGAGATGATTCTAAAATTAACGTGATTGACAATTTGACTAATCCATGGCCAATTAATACGTATTATTATGTTTGTGTACTACAAAGATGTACATTTGAATAACTATCAAGAAGATGCAAGAGTATGGAGGGGACTCCACCGACAAGAGCGTAGCTCTCAAGCTTGGAATAATATTAAAAAATAACAAACATTGTTATGTAAACAAGTAATAGCGCGTCAAGACTCACTTTAAATATTACTATTAATTTTGTAAACTTTTCTTCATTAACTCTGTAAAAACTAATATCAAATAATTTCCGCCCGTGTTTCATTATCGTAATTGAAAACAAAATAATGTTCAGAGAAACAAAGAAAGAAAATAAAAAAAGAAATGGTTGTAGTAATAAACCTACTGAAAAAAATGAATAAAAATGTTACTGTTTGTTATCATTTCAAGATAGGAATCGTAGGGTTTGGGTTATCTTAAGAGTGAGCTTACAATTATATCACACGCTAAGCTGTTGCGGCAATGCGATTACAGTCCCCTGTGGCTAATGAAGCGTTGGCAGGGAGGAGAGTCCAGCTCAGGAAACTGAGAGCGCCTCGAAGATCTAATTACGGAGATCGTGATCAGCTTTGGCCAATACGTAATCGTTTAAGGAACCTGATGCTTAGATGAAATGGATTCTAACATAAATACTTTGTTATACCTACCTTGTTAACTCAACAATGTTGCCAAACATGGTTTAAGTATGTGCTCCCTGTTAGCCAACTATAACTTTGCTTAATCTTTTGGGGATAAGAGCTTGATTTCAGGTAGTTACATACATAATATGCTTAGTAATCATGCCGACAAAACTAAAGCTAAAATAATAAAAAAAAAATTAGGGTTCCTCTGGTATACGTTATCACGCAAAATAAAAGGAATTAGGCTGGAAGGTTAAAGCCAAATCAGTAAATGCGCGACAAGACTAACTGTATTAAGAACTACCGATAGTCACCTGGCTGTTAAGCCAGGATTTGGAAAGGAAAAGATCTAAACTAGCCGACAGTAAATAGAATATATTGAGAAAAAGCACAGAATTGGTTTAAGTTTGGTCCAAAGCCTTCCTGCAACTGAATCAACTCAATCAGGTAATCTGTTATTATTATCTTCGCTATTTAAAAGATCTATTGGCACCAGTAGATAAATTATTTTGCGGTAAGAGAGAGAAAGTGTTTTTAAAATGGTCTTCAAGAGCACTTAAAAAAAATATTTGGGAAGTTAGCTTATCCTAAACGAGAATATCGCGACTTTGATTAATGTAACGGCGGTGTCTTCGTGCTGGTCCAGCAGAACTCCCAGAATGGATTGTAGCAACCGTTCGAGACATCCAGTAGGTAGGGGTTGGGACGTTCGCTTCTATGCTTCAGGATTGGTGCTCATCTTATCCAATCCTCGCACCCGCGGTAAATAAGACCGCGCGGGGCTGTAAAAGGAGGAGAAAGTAAAACCACTGGCTAACAGATGGACTACAGGGAGAAAGTTAAAAGGAACAGAACGTTGCTAAAGAACTACGAGAGGAAGACGAGGTGCGGAAAAACTTACCGGTTGAAGAATAAACGAATCACAATAATTCGGGCATTTGGCCACAAAACTAAATTCGCGTAAACAACGCGTAATAAGCCGCTAGGGCATGTTACTGAAGACACAACCTTAGAAAAGGCTTTGAAATTAATAAAAAAAGGAGATAAACATTTAGATTGTTCTTGTGTCGAGAAAAAATATCAGAATGAATGAATGTCGGGAAAAATCGAACGTGTCAGCCAAAAAAGGGGAATTTAAAATTTGAAAGACAGTCAAAAATGCGCCTAAGCAAAAAAAGAAAGGACGAGATTAGGGGAGAAGATCAAAAAAAGGTTTAGAGCCGCAGCGGAATGCTGCAGTACCCTCAAACGACGCAAAAAGAGAGGAAAGTCGGCAAAAAGAAGAAAAAAAAAATTAGCAAAGGAGAACTAAAATTAAAGATGATCCAAATGAATGAAACGCCAGAGTAGTTGAAAGACGAGATGGTTAACGATGAACCATCATGGCTAATCATCCGCCAAGCAAGAAGTCAGGTAGGCGTATGGAACACTCAGACCGTTGCGAGGATCTTAAAACAGCAGACGGTTGCATGCATCCGAGGTCCAACTGAAAGTATGAAGAGAGGAACATTAATGGTTCCAATTTAATGAAAGAGAAGAATGAAAAGAATCGTTAGTTAAATAGCAGTTAAAAATTGTCATTAATTAAACAACAGTTAAAAGTAACATTAATTAAACAACAGTTAAAAGTAACATTAATTAAACAGCCCGGGCTCCTAAGTTAACTAACAACTAAAGTCCTAAAACTAACGCAACCTAATCATTAACCTAACCTAACATTAGAAGACCTATACAAAACACATAGCGTTATAAACAATCAAAAGATAGGACTGCAACGCAAAAACCTAAGTTTATACACCTATGGACTTCCAAGTCTAATGACTAAGCCTAGGAAAACTCGAGTTTGTATGTCATGTCAATAGACTAGTAGCGTAAGTTAAGGGGTTGAGACTAATTGGATAAGTCTCACCTATCTCAAGAACACTGTGGAAAACAACAAGTGTTTGGCCACAAAAAAATTCAAACGTGGAACATCCACAAATAAGCGTCGAAGATGGACGACCGATTACGAAAAAAGGCGAAGTGTCTTCAAGGGATTGACAGACAACTTCTAAAATCGCGCCCGAAAAGTATTTGACAGTTGCCGAATGCAATCAGCTGACCGCCAAATAAAATTCAAAATAAACGGTGGAAAAAGGTACGCAAAAAAAAGATGGAGCGTGGCTTGGCCAGAGTTGGACGCGGGCCACACCCTCAAAGGACAGAAAAAATAGTGGGTACATTACTTTAAAATATCTTTAACATGATAAGTACCCACGTGGGGCGAATCGTAGTCTTTCAGCTCATAAACTTGCGGAGAGACAACTTTGAGAACACGGGTTTTAATAAAACGGGGAGCAAATTTACTAGAGAAGTAGTCGGCACCAGAGGAGCGCGCGAAATTACGTCTCCAGACAATGTCACCTACGTTGAGAGCGACGGAATGCCTATTTTTGTTATAATAGCGGGAATTTCGTAAGAAAGAGAAGGATAAATTATCTGCAACTTTTGCATAGACTTCGTCTAACGATGATAACAACGCAGCGTGCGTTGCCCGACTTTCTGCTAAATTGTTGCATCGAGTCTGGCGTTCGTCACGCGATGTGTCGAGAACGACGTCTCTACCAAACATAAGGAAGTTTGGTGAAAATGATGTGGATAAGTTGATGCAGGAATTCAGGTATAACTTGACTTTGGGCAACATACGAGCCCATTGTCTGTGGTTATCCCGTACCAACATACTCAGACAAGTAACTATAGTCTGATTATACCGTTCGACGGTATTAGCTTGTGGGGAATAATAAGGGGTATAAAAGGGGCGGGAATTGAATTTAGTTAAAAAGTTATTAAAATGGTAACTTCTGAAAACGGTAGCATTGTCACAAAGAACAGAACGAGGAACACCAAAATTATAGAATATTTGGTTCTCCAACAATTCGCAGATAGATTTGGCATCTACTTTTTTTAGGCTAAACAGCCAGACATATTTGGAAAAAACATCTACCACGGACAAGGTATATTTGAAACCGTAGTACGCTGTGGGAAGGGGACCAATGAGGTCGATGGACAACATTTGAAGGGGAGCAGAAACTACTTTGGGGTATAGCATTTGACCTCGTGGCTGTGCATTTGATATTTTATAAGACTTACACGTTTCGCATTCGTTGAGGATTTGAGTGACATCCCTAAACATGTTTGGCCAGTACAAGGCTTTTTTAATGTTGAGATAGGTTTTCGTGATGCCAGGGTGTATTTGGGGGAAGGTGTTATGGGCTTCCCAAACAGCTTCACGGACCTTTTCCTTAGGCAAAACGACGCGCCAAGATTCACCTGTCAAAGGGTTTAACAAGGGAACGTGGCGGAGTAAAACACCGTCGCGAATACAATAGGCCGGAAACATTTGCGGATGCTCACTAGCACCTCTATAAACCTTTTTATACCACTCATCCGTAGTGAAATCTGGACCGCGGTCAAAAGTAACGGAAGCAACAAAAGCTCTTGATAGGGCGTCTGGAACAACGTGGTGAATGCCTTTCCTATGAACGATATCAAAATTGAATTGCGAAATAAGGGTAGACCAACGAGCTAGACGGCCAGAAGGGTTGTCTAAGGTCATTAGCCATTTGAGAGCAATATGGTCCGTAACGATCGTGAACTTAGTACCATCGAGATAACCACGGAAATGCTTGATGGATTCGAGCACAGAAAGTAACTCTCTCTCGGTTGTACTGTAGTTACGTTCTGCTTTAGAAAAAAGTTTAGAAAAGTAAGCGATAGGGTGTTCTTTATCATCAACGATCTGTGAAAGAACCGATCCTAGACCAACTGATGAAGCGTCACAATGCAAAATAAATGGCAAAGAAAAATCTGGACAAGCCATAACAGGAGTGTTGACGAGAGCATCTTTCAGCTTTTGAAAAGCTAGGTTGGCTGAATCATTCCAGTCAATTGGATCACGACCCTTCCTTTTACCAATCAAAACCGTAAGTGGAGCAATGATCGACGAGAAGTTATCGACGAATCGTCGGTAATAAGAACATAGACCTATAAAACCACGAAGAGCCTTCGCAGTGGTAGGAACTGGAAAATCCCGAATAGAATCAAGTTTAGAGGGATCGGTTTTCAACCCTTGTTCATTTAGAATATAACCAAGGTACTTCAATTCAGACTTACAAAAATCACACTTTTTGATGTTCACAGAAAGACCTGCCTCCTTAAGACGATCTTTAACCTTCTTCAGCAACATCAGATGTTCGTCAAAATCACGAGAAACAAGAATTAAGTCATCAACATACCCAAACACACAATTATCAGAATTACTAGTGAATTCATAATTAACAATCATGTCGGTTAGACGTTGCATCTCAGATGCGGCGTTAGTCAAACCAAATGGCATCCTAACAAATTCGAATAGACCACGTTGAGGTACGATGAAAGCAGTTTTCTCGCAACTTTCTTTATCGGCGAGGGGAATCTGCCAAAAAGCGCTTCGAAAATCAAGGGAAGTAATAAAACGAGCTCCACGAAGGTTATCCAAAATGTCCTGAATACGAGGAAGAGGATACGAATCTCTAATCGTGACACTATTCAGTTTACGACTGTCAACGCAAAAACGTACAGAACCATCTGGCTTAGTTACCATAACAACTGGACTAGCCCATGAAGAACGAGAGGGTCGAATAACACCAGCCTCGAGCATTTTGTCAATCTCCTCATTGAGAATCTTAAGTTTAACTGGGGAAAGTGGATAATAACGTTGGCGAATAGGTGGACCAACGGTATTAATCTTGTGGGAAAGCCAACTGGTTTTACCCAGACCTATTTTGTCAGACGAAATCTCCTCGAAATCCTTAATCGCTCGTTGAAGCTCGGACTCTTGCTCTGGAGATAAAAAAAAACGTGGTTGAACTTGGCGAACCTCGTTAACGTAAACCTTCTTTGAAAAAGAATCCTTGGACAAAAAAAGGCTGCCTCGAATATTCTTTTCAAAGGCCTCACTAAACACGGCGGTTAGACCAAACCTATTAGAAAACTCCATACCTAAAATGATGGGAGAAGAAACATGCTCCGCAACTAGGAAGTCATGAAAAAAAGAAATACCATTAAACGTGGTTAAGAGAGAAACTGATCCTAAAATAACCATAGGCGATCCATCGGCCGAAAACACAGAGGGACGAGAACCGGTGATAAAAGAAGTATTCAAATTTTCCTGGAGAAACTTCCGGGAAAGGAGCGATAACTGCGCGCCAGTATCTAAAAGGGCTTCGCAACGTTGGTTCGAAAGGCGGATCTCGATAAAAAGACGATTGTCGGTGGAATCCCTTAAATGTACCGGAGAAATCTGAACATGATGATATCTCCGGTGGTAAACTAGTTTTTTTGAAGTTTGTTACAATTTGGACAATCTCGGGTCAAAAAGCCAGGACTCTTGCATTTAAAGCAAATCTGGCCCGGTATATTGGGACACGAACGATAAGAATGTCCAGGCTTGTCGCATTTGGGACATAGCGCGGACGTACTCGCGACTGAAACATTATTAGTAGTGGCGCAAATAGCGGGGATGTCACGCGAAAGAGCCTTCTGCGTCGGGTGATCATACGCTTCGAAATTAGCGGCGATCTCCAACAAAGTATCCAGGTCAGTAATGCGATTAGTGGAAAGGCACAGAGCGTACCTGGGGTGCAAATTAAATTTGATAATGGGGAGCAATGAACGGTCAGAAAGTGGCAGGGCAAGTTTGCTATTTAAGGCCCTGATCTCAATAAGGAACTCACGGATAGGCTGATTTCCTTTTTGTTTCATATTGCGTAATTCCCTTTCAGTAGCATCGTCGAAATCGACAGGTCCGAACGTTCGAATAAAAATAGTTTTTATTTGTGGGAGGGTAAGCGCGTCATCCCTAATCGACCTATAAAATTTTAGGGCGTGACCTGACAACACCTCGTGGAAGCGACGTACGACGTAATCCTCATGGACGTCGTATGCGATAATGTTTTCGTCTAGGCTTATAAAAAAGTCACGAACACAAGTATGACCGTCAAAAGATAGCTTCCACTTGGACAAGCTAAGACCTTTACTACAATGTTGGGGATGAGCTACCGGAGGAACTCTTGGTAAGACTTGCGTAAAATTGATTGGGTTTTGAAATCTTGATCCCGTTTCCATAGGAGAGGGGATTGGTGAGGTGAGAACGCTACGTCTCGGAAGTACCCTAGGAGAGGCACGGGGCGTTACAGTGATAGCCACCTCTTCTTGGACGATGTCGACCAATAGTTGTTGTTTGTCTTGACGATCAAACCTCTGAAGGACCGGAGACTGGTCTTCAGCCGGATCTCCCATGTCCAAGACGTCGACGTTTTCCATTTTTAATCGATAATAGAGCCACTTAAATCATACACACAAAGACTGGGCGCAAAAAATTAACCCGTGTGCAGCGACCCTAAAATATTTCGTAAGGAGACTCAAAGTCGAGAAGATCGAGTTTCAAAAAAATACAAACTTTTTCCTTGTAAAGGTAAAGTAATGAAAGAACAAAATATTTGACAGATTCAAAGAACTGACATTCAAAGCAAGAAATGTCTAATGAAAATAATGCGAATATATTTCAGAAATGAAATCATATAACTAAAAATATCGAATATAAGTCGAAGCGAAAATCGCTTTCCAAAATTCGACGCGTAAAATCAAACAACATACGCTCTCGTATTCAAAGGTAAAATCTCAGGTAATATTTCGCGTTTTCATACAAAATGGAGTAAGAGATTTGACATATTATGTGTAATGTTATTTTCAAGTTATTTTACTTTTGATTTTTTTTAACAGGTAACGACTACTAATACCATAACGTGAAGAAAGGAAGCAAGGATTTTTTACTTTATTATTGTTTTTGATACGGGAAGCCAATAAATGTGATATGACTCCTAAATTGTCCTACTGATTGTTTCGTAGAAAGCTTTTGGACAACTGGGAAATTCCCTAAAACTAACCAAAAATGTAAGTAACGAGGCTGCTATGCCGTATTCTGCTGCCTAAGCGAAATTGAAATCTACTCATCAGTGAATAGTGTCTAGGGAAAGGTAGGTGTTGTAGGAGTGTTGAAATCGTTTGCCAAACAGATAGTCGGTCTCGAAGACCCTGTTCGACAAAGACTCAGGTGAAAAGTAGAGTTATTGAGTGAGTGAATGTAGAATGTGTTTTGTGATGGGTTTTGAAGTGTGATGTTGTTCACGTTTAGGTGGAAGAGTAAATAGGGGGAATATTTATGACAGGAAGTGTCAAAAAACCGAGGATCGGTGACCCTCCTGTCACGGATAGAAAAAAATTAGGAAATTGCTAATTTTTAGATGAAGATAGGGAAAACTGGTTAAAGGGATGGAAGCTTCTGTTCGGGCGCCATACTATCACGCAAAATAAAAGGAATTAGGCTGGAAGGTTAAAGCCAAATCAGTAAATGCGCGACAAGACTAACTGTATTAAGAACTACCGATAGTCACCTGGCTGTTAAGCCAGGATTTGGAAAGGAAAAGATCTAAACTAGCCGACAGTAAATAGAATATATTGAGAAAAAGCACAGAATTGGTTTAAGTTTGGTCCAAAGCCTTCCTGCAACTGAATCAACTCAATCAGGTAATCTGTTATTATTATCTTCGCTATTTAAAAGATCTATTGGCACCAGTAGATAAATTATTTTGCGGTAAGAGAGAGAAAGTGTTTTTAAAATGGTCTTCAAGAGCACTTAAAAAAAATATTTGGGAAGTTAGCTTATCCTAAACGAGAATATCGCGACTTTGATTAATGTAACGGCGGTGTCTTCGTGCTGGTCCAGCAGAACTCCCAGAATGGATTGTAGCAACCGTTCGAGACATCCAGTAGGTAGGGGTTGGGACGTTCGCTTCTATGCTTCAGGATTGGTGCTCATCTTATCCAATCCTCGCACCCGCGGTAAATAAGACCGCGCGGGGCTGTAAAAGGAGGAGAAAGTAAAACCACTGGCTAACAGATGGACTACAGGGAGAAAGTTAAAAGGAACAGAACGTTGCTAAAGAACTACGAGAGGAAGACGAGGTGCGGAAAAACTTACCGGTTGAAGAATAAACGAATCACAATAATTCGGGCATTTGGCCACAAAACTAAATTCGCGTAAACAACGCGTAATAAGCCGCTAGGGCATGTTACTGAAGACACAACCTTAGAAAAGGCTTTGAAATTAATAAAAAAAGGAGATAAACATTTAGATTGTTCTTGTGTCGAGAAAAAATATCAGAATGAATGAATGTCGGGAAAAATCGAACGTGTCAGCCAAAAAAGGGGAATTTAAAATTTGAAAGACAGTCAAAAATGCGCCTAAGCAAAAAAAGAAAGGACGAGATTAGGGGAGAAGATCAAAAAAAGGTTTAGAGCCGCAGCGGAATGCTGCAACGTGAAGTAGGGGTTATTTTTTATTCATGAGCACCTTATAGCGTGAGTACGTTGAATGGTTGGATAGTTTTTTTTTTTATAATGGGAGTTTGCTAAAACCATTTTTCGATGCTAGTGTACGTTTCAGAAATATTTCGTTTTAAAGTGGTTATTTTTGTTAGAGTTAAGTGTCCCCCCTTCCTACCAGCAAAACCGTTGTATGTATTTGGAAATGTAAAAAAAAACACGGTAGTAGTGAATATGATGAATTTAAAAGGAAAAGTATCAACATCAAGTAGGCTTTACAGGTTAACGAATAATAGACCAACTTATAAAATATACTTGTACACGTAAGAAATTTGGTACTATAAATATCATAGAAAAATATTTTGGTGAATGTTAACTGTCTTAAACAGGTACCTAAGTAGTATACGACTACTACGGAACCCTACACTTTGCGTGGCCCCACACGTGCTTGGCCGGTTATTTTATTATTAGCATAATAGGTTATCGGACTGAGACGTTCGGATTTATAAAATAAATAAATGTAGTCCGACCGATGCCCTATTATAGAGCTAATGCTCACGCGAACATTCAGCCTCTACGAATCGATTCTTCGATAAATCGAGATAATTTTATTTTTACTGGTTGATAATACTATATTTGATACGATTTGGTGAAATAAATTATTTATATTTTTTCTTTGTATGAATTGTTTTTAATTTTTATTATTGAAATTATCCTGGCTGAATAACAATTATGGAGACCACAGAAAAAAATAAATGTAACGAAAATCGCACTAGTGCGTTTACTACCTTCGTAAGTTCAATTTTCGAGGAATGTGTATTGAAAAATATGTTATAAAATGACTTAAAAATTTACATGCAGCTAATTATAGTAAGTGAAGAGAAGGAATCAATTTACCCAAACATATTGTACCACCTTAGGCTTACAAGGTTATCATAAAACAATGTTGAGCACGAACATTCTCATTATTGTGCCGTATTATTCGGTTCCTTCCTGCTTTCAGTAATACAAGCTTTAATATACTCACCGGCACATCTAACCGCCCACTCTTCATTTCAGGGAATACTCGTGATTCTTTATAATTCTATTAGTTACAGCTGTCAGTTAAAAAGTTGTTAATTTAACGTTTATTTAAGAGTGTTTAATTTATCGTAAAATTATCAACAAATCAATTTGAATGCATAACAATAAGCGTAGTTAAAAATTAACCCGAAATACAAGGGTGGGCGATTAGATGTGCCGGTGAGTGTATAATAAAAACGAGACACTCTAGAAATGGTGTTAAGTGGGCCCATGAATTAGTTTTTTCTATATAATACTATCGTGTGCCACTAAGCATGTTTTCTCTTTTACTCTGAAGCAAGTTTTAATATTACTTTAAATTGAGCTTATAAACTTGAACTCCAACGTAACTAGGCCACCCGCGAACGTGCTAATACGACCGCGGCCGTTTACGCCAGCAGCGACATTTTAGAATTCGAATTTTGGTCAACATTGGTCTGCGAGTTGGCCATGTATTTTGATGCTGGCTGCATGATCCAAATATTTAAAAAAGAGCAAATAAACTTCATACTGCCGCTATCGGGTATTTTGACAGCCGTAGTGTGCGGCCAATAATAAATTCATACTATCATTTTTTTATAAAATATGCTATAAACATTGTGAAGTACTCTAGTTGTGTGAATAAATATTTATATTTCAGATAAACGTGGTATTTATTCACCACAGTATTGTCGGCATTTAAAACATACATACATAAGATCACGCTCCTACCCCTAAAATATGCAGGTAAGAATATTTTTCATCGATGTCGCCGCTGTTTCTGAATTAACCGTACTTTATCAATTAATATAAAAATATAGATTAGTAGCAGACGAAACAGGAAAAAAAAGACAGAATCGGTTGGAAAACTACAGTGATTATTTAAAAGTTCAATATATCTATTATGTAGAATGTATGGCGCTACCTCGGACCAACCACCCAGCGCTACTGACCTGTGACGTCACTGGTCTGTATTTACCTTTTTGTATCTTGAATTTCAAACCTTTTTACCTCGGTCAATTTAATGATAGGGCACAAAATATTTTTCTGCATAATAGCAGGAACTGACAAGATTTATAAAATAAAAAAGTTGACAAATACCCTATCCTCCAAAGCGTCAAGCAATATGTTTCTCTTTAAAGAGTTTCACAACATCTCAGCATAAAGCTGGCAAAAACTGCACTTACATTATTTTATTTTTTTATTGATTGAGAAATGTAACCTGTAGAGGAAAAAACAGCTTTAGCGGTAGACCTTGCAAGCTGGCAACCCTCATAACTCCGTAATTTTTGAAAATTTCGAAAAACTTACTCTTCTTTTTTATTAATTTATCGAACCTGCTCACAAAATTTCCCGAGAATCAGTTGAGAAACGCGACCTGTAGAATGGAATAAACAGAAACATGGACAGACAGGTGGATGGACAGACAGACATACAAAAGCAATTTTGGCCAAGTTGAAATAGAGTCGCTTCGCTCGCTCGGTCAATAACACCCGTCCTTCTGTAAAGATGTATGTACTTTAATAAAACAATATCAATCAATTTAAATTGTGTTGAGTTACCAGCACAATTGGGTTATGTGGTTATGTAAAATATTAATTTAAAAAATACTACGAAATTCTTGAAGATGTACATAAAAATCGTAGAAAATGTTAAGATTCTTGCATTGTTTTGTTTTTATCCTACTATATTTTTTGTAGTTAACATAATATGTAAGTAAAAGACATCCACATTGTTTGATATCTGAAGTAAACTATGCGAAAAAGAATGTAAAAATTCACAAATAACCTTACTATGTGCCATAGAACTAACAACAGCTGAGAAAAGACTTTCCAGATATTTTGTTTGTTTTACTATTTTTAAATATGTAGATTGTTTACTTATTCAAAAAAGAAAATGTAATTATTGCAGCAACTATCTTAAAGATGTTGTTCAATAGTGTTAAATTGATTTTAATAGCATTAACTCCATTGCCATTGTTGATTTACATTTATTATTAAATTATATATTTTAATTGTATGGTTTGTTTCGTGCTTATTTTCCTAGTTATTATTAAATAAGAGATCCTCTAACATATTACATAAAGCGTAGGTCATATTATTATATACTGTTGTAGATACAAAAAAAGAAACACTACTGACCTGTGGTCAATGACCACAGGTAAACGTAGAATTTAGAGGCCTCAAAAAGTAAGACAATTTCCAGACTTAAAAAAAATATAAAATAAACACGCAAACTTAAAGAAAAAACAAACAAAAAATAGTAGGGCAAACCTAAAGGTGCTAGATCTTTCTAACTGATATAAAATATGCAGGTCCTATGGGAACTGACTCGAAACCAAGAATATTGGAGTAAGGGCTCTGACGGGTGTGTGATGTGGGAGTGTTAGTGGATGGCTGTTGTGGTCCGCGTAGTTCCCCAAGATTGATTTAGTAGCCAAAGAATGAATCGAAAGGAAAATTGGGCCAGAGACGTAAAATAAAGGTAAGGCCTTTTTGGAATTTAGAAATAAAGGGGAAAATTTAGAAAGCACGTTTAGGTGCCAATTATAAGAACAAGCGGAGGGGAGAACAATAAAAACCGGTATAAATAATTAAAACAAAGCTGGACGTCACCTAGCGAAGCGAAGGTCCACAAAGTGCCCTTGGAGGCTGTCTGTGACTGCTGAGGCACCTTTTTCCAGGGGCATACGGCTGCCGCGGCCCCTAACTTGGCTGCTATGACCGCGTTTAGAAGTCCGCGGTGGAAAGTCCGGATTAGAAACTGTAAGATAAAAAGAAACTCAGACGATCGCAACCCTACAGAGAATCGGAAGCAAACAGAAACAAAACTTACCCGGACCAAAAAAAGAAACACTCCTTGACAACTGTTGAAATGATTGCGAGCTGATTTAAAATAAGCTCACTAAGGTTTGCACAGCAACAATAAGCAAGAGAGTTTTTCTTGCAACAACTCACGACGAGTACAAAATAGACAATGAGAAAAAAATAACACGACAAATGACAACAATAAAAAAATTAAATTTAAATAAAGATGACAAGAACCAAAAAGAAACGAAAACCAGCCAGCCGAAAATAGAACATAATCAAAAAAGTTTGTAAATAATGCAAGCAGTAATGCTGCAATACCAAGAATAGAATAAAATATATAAAAACAAGACAAGCTGCTTTAAAAAAAATTATCCTGGTGAATGATGAGTGTTTGTATATTTTATTCTAATTTTGGTGATTTATTCCCGTTGTTCCCTACGACAACGGAACTATATTCACTCGGACAAAATTTGGGGTGCAACGGGAAAACGAATTACCATTTTCCAAAGTTTATTTCAAGTGAAAATACTGTGGAACTACGGAAAAAAACGTGGTTTGATTTAAGCATTTTTGAATACGGCAATCATTTTCGTTTTTATGAGATGAGAGGAGAAGAGTTCAGATGAACAAATGCTATTATTTATAAATGATGATAAACTGAAATACGGACGCACCTGTTCAAGTTAAAAGTCGGATGTTTTACGTTCTTTCTAAAATTGTATAATCGACAATCGTTCAAATTCAATGATAGCTCTAATATTAGAACGGCCATCTCAGGACAGGTCCCATTTTAATCTTTGTGAGGTGAATTTAAATTAAGGATGCGTTAGGCTGCGGAACCTCACGGGTATTTCAGTCCAGAAAACTGCACAATTTGAAACAAAAGCTTTAAGCTGTAAATTAATTTAGGATTTTTGATCGGTTCGCTGAAAGTGTGTATGAAAAGTCTATTTTCGAAATCTGAAATAGTTCTAGAACAATAGTTGTTCAGTTGCATAGACTGAACAACCACCCGGAGGTTTGACGTTATTTAGTACACGTAGTAGAACAGTCAGTCCAAGTTAATTAATAGACCGGTGCTGGTCAAGGGGTGTGCTGGTTTTAGCTAGCATCCTTCTTCCCTTCCTGACGGGCGTATAAACTTACAGAACAGCAGCCAGATGGCCACAAAATTCGTTATGCTACTAAATGAACTGTTCCATTGGCTATTAACTTCTTTCTCTGTGGATTGTAAATTCTTGCTGGCTTGTGTTAATTGGCAATCACGGACTGAGACCACATCATACTTGACTTATTTATTGCGTCAATCTTTTTCCATCAAATCTATCAAAAAAAATACTTTTGATGTTGCCAATATTGCCATCCTTTAATATCTGTATACTTTATATCTTTGAGCTTTATGACAAGATGACCCTATGTAATAAAGAATATTTTCCCTCATCAGCTCGTAATAATATTATGTCCCCGCAGATTTACTTTAGTGATATATCACGTGGTAAGGACTTTGTCAAACTTCGTGATTAAAATTCCGGTTTCCCTTTGCACCTTAAACTTATCATTATTTGACGTACTCGTAGGTCACATCCATCATATATCGACATGTTTGATAAATGGTTATAATGGTTTATTCGTTGCTTTATGAAGTACCGTTAGTAGGTACAATAAAGGCTCAACTAAAGTTCGAACTATAAGTTAAAACTTTCGCGACAAAGCTAAAATAAAAACACAAATCTATTTTGGAATAGTAATGAGATCATTTATTGATTTTGTCTAATTAGTAATTTTATATAATATAATAAAAAATAAATTCATACTTAACTATTACAAAAAAAAACAGTAATTTACGATTTTATAATCGAATAAGTATCAATTGACACAGGCATAGATAATTGGCATTGCAAGTGTGTGGAACCCCAGCTAAATGTTGCGCTTTAGAAGGATGAGAGTATGATAGGCTGTGATGTTGCCAAAGTTCCTACCTACTTCTAGGCACATCTAAGATGTCCTTTAGGTTTGGGAAAATACCTAACCTATGAGGATGTTGATTGAAACTCGATGACAAATAACAAACGATAGATTTATTATTGAATAACAGATATATAACAATAAGAGGAGAGAGAGGGCGGTCGTATAATTAGATTCGGGGTCGGTGAGGTTTTTTCGATACTACGGAATGCGGTGCGCGTCGGTACGGGACGGGACGGCGAGATAGCGGGGGCTCGCCGGGTATTCCCTTGCTCCCATCGACTAGGGGAACCAAGCCGACCAGAGCAGAAAAACACCGCGAGTGGCGCCGCGCTGCTGCTTAAATACTGCGGGCGTCGGAGTGGGGCGTCGACGACGTCAGGCTTGAGCTTCTAGAAAGATCGAGTCCATGCGATGCTGTGCCAGCCACCGATGCGGAGCTCAATGTGGGTAGACTCGAATGTCTGTCGTGACTCGACGTGATGCTACCCTCTGCTGTGCGAAGCTATGGTAGCTTCGTTACAGGGCAAATAGAAAAGTAAATGGGCGCCAAAAGCAAAATTTGTGTACCTAATACTTTCGAAGAAATTCGAGAAAAACAAATTTTGCTGCGGTAAAGGCTACTACACACATACCGGCGGCACAGCCCACCGGCCTTTGCCAAACGACGCGTGCCGCCATACAGCAAGGCCATACAGTTATAGCTTTGTAAGCCGCCGGGCCCACTGCGGATTGGCCGGCGGCACTGTGTGTAGGAGCCTTTAGAGGCACAAATTTTGCTATTCGGGCACATTTACTGTGCGACGAAAGCTTTTTTGTATCCAATTCCAGGCTAAAAAGATTATTTAAAAATAATTTTGCCGGGGTAACGTTAAGGCACAAACAGTGACTGCGGTAGTACCGCCGGCCTTGCCTTCGGGCAAGCCGCAGAGGGCCCGGCGTCTCACAAAGCTATAACTGTATGGCGGCACGTGTCGTTCGGCAAAAGCCAAGCCGGCAAAAGGCATGTGTGAAGTAAGTAAAGATTCTGATGAAGTAACGTTTTGAGGTGTCTCGTATCTCGAAGACGGCTCGATGCAAAAGTTTGAAAAAAAATACCACTAATAGGTCCTTAATTGGTAATAATTTGTGCTACGTTAGTTTTTTGAATTGATCTACGTGTACCTAGTAATCGATCGGTTTCTAAAATCAGAAAGATCTGATGTATTAGTAAACGTGTTGACTTGCAATCAAATGAAAAATTGCAACGTCAGTTTCATTTATCTAAGGTCAGTACGTTCTGGCTAAGTAAACCAGTAATAAGAAGATACACCGTTTTTAACATGTAATATGCCCTCTTGAACGGAATTTCTTATTCAATACAATACAATACGAGGGCTGATTGATAAGTTTCCGAAACGACAAAGAAAAACTTTAAAAATCTATTTAAAATAAATTTATTTCTCAACGTAGTTTCCTTCTACCTCGATGCATTTAGTCCAGCGCTTCTCCAATGCCGTTACACCAGTTTGATAAAATGTTTTCTCCAACCCCTCAAAATACTCGTCCACGGCAACAATGACTTCTTCATTTGATGAAAATCTCTGGCCACCTAACCATTTCTTTAGGTTTGGGAATAAGTGGAAGTCACACGGGGCCAGATCCGGGTAATAGGGTGGATGCGGTAGCAATTCGAACCGCAATTCATGGAGTTTGGCGACTGCAACCATTGACGTGTGTGCAGGTGCGTTGTCATGGTGGAACAAAACTTTTTTCTTGGCCAAATGTGGTCGTTTTTTCTGGATTTCTTCACTTAATTTTTGCAGCAAGCTTGCGTAGTACTCTCTATTTATTGTTTTTCCTTTTTGCAGATAATCCACTAAAATAATCCCTCGAGCATCCCAAAAAACAGTCGCCATCACTTTGCCGGCCGACAAAACCGTTTTTGCTTTCTTCGGCGCAGGTCTTCCGCTCTCAGTCCACTGCTTAGATTGTTCTTTTGTCTCGGGAGTATAATGATGTATCCAGGTTTCATCGACTGTTACATAACGCCGCGAAAACTCGTTAGGATCTCGGTTAAACAGCGCCAAACACTCCGATGAATCGTCCACTCGACGTTGCTTTTGGTCAACAGTGAGCAAACGCGGCACCCATCGCGCGTAAAGCTTTTTCATTCCCAAATGTTGGTGCAAAATATTAAAAACGCGTTCAGATGAAATGCTCACCATCTCTGCTATCTCTCGCAACTTCAAGCGCCGATCATTCAATACAATTTTGTGAATTTTTTTGATCATGTCCGGATTCGTGACTTCATTTGGACGGCCAGACCTGTGGGCGTCTTCGCAGTTCTGTCTTCCACGTTTAAAATCAGTTACCCAGGTGTGAATTGTACTCAATGCAGGAGCAGAATTATCTAAAACACTGTCTAGCTTGGTTTTAATCTGGGTTGCTGTTTTCTGTTTTAAAACGTAAAACTTTATCACCGCACGAATTTCGTTTCTTTCCATTGTTAAGAAAATTTACGACAGAGAAAGTTCTACGTCCTATCAAACAAATTTCACCAGTTCGATTAAATTCAAATTTGGCGTTCTATTTTCAAAAAGATGCCAAAATATAATGTTTTTTTTTTTTTGCGTATCATTTTTTTAAGTTCGTCGTTTCGGCCAGTTATCAATCAGCCCAGGTATTCTTTATTGACAACAAAAATAAAAGAACAAGAAATAGAACGGAGGAGTCACAAGGCGGCCTTATTGCCAGGGTAGCAATCTCTTCCAGGCAAACTTAAGCTACGGGAATATCGCACAGAAAAGGTGAAGCGGGTTAGTAGTTTTGACAATTATAATGTTCATATAGGTAATATTATATTATGTACTACGTACTCGGTAATTATACTCGTGATTCGCGTTGTTTTTGTCTGTCTAGCGAATACTGTGTAATTGCTATCTTCTACTTGAAATAAATTAGGATACTCTTCATAATTCCTGACAATATTATATTATCTGTGCTGGTACTTATTGGTAAAGTCCTAAAGCTAAAAATAAACCTAAATCTAGTAAATGTGGGTCCTGATCACTTAACCGTGGTCCAGTTTACCGCTGTACGTACGTAGCTATTCGTTTCTCCTTATCGCATAAAGCGTCGGCCTAAGTTTTACACTCGATAAAAATGCATTAGGACTGAAGGTTTATTTAATTGGAACCCTTTTTAAATCCAAAGCAATTTTCAATCTTTGGAATAAACATTTTTTCGAAATCGAAACGTCAGAAATCTAAATTTGAAAATGAATTTAAAATGAAAGATATATCCAGCAAGAAAGGTTGCCAGTCATAAAGCAGGAAAGAGGACGAACGCCTCGTTACAAAGTTAAGCATTTAAAAATGGAATCATTACATTCGTGTTTGAAGGTATTCTACTTGTGATTTAATGTTTTTGAACTGTTTGTTTTCATAATACGGATAATCTTAGAGATCTGAAATACGTACGTGAAGATCAAGCGACCACCACGTATTTCTTTTCTGCATTGCGTATTTCCCCAGCGTGATCGATGCTCAGAGAATATAAAACGCCTGTCAATCGCGGTGCAAACACGCACGTTATTGCGTAATTTCTTTTATATATTATTATGGTACCGGCAGAATAACAGCGTCACTGGCCTAGCCAGTGGCGATATGTAAGTAAAAGTAAAAGGAACATAAAAACAATAGATAACTAACAACACAATACAAATATACTTTATTGACACCGACATATAGATTGAGTGCGCAAAGACGGCCTTATCGCTTGTAGCGATCTCTTCCAGAATCTCTTTTGGGAAGAGGACACTTAGAAAGAAGACTGTGGTAGCGCATGACCAAAAAGCAGCAATATGCGGAGTCGGGACTTTTAAAAAAAAATAAAAGATAATCTAACATTATTTATATTTTTAACCGTGTAAACTTTGAAATCCGCTGTAGCCATTAACGTTGTGACCCCTCCTGTTGGATTAGGTGGAGTGGATTCCTTAGTAGTCTGAATTGCAAAGATTTATTGGACAGTCTGATTTGTTATTTGGGCGTACGTAGAAAATTACTTAAAATAGTTAAAATAAAAGCAAAATTCTCTAATTCAAACGATAATTCAAATAGAATAGATACTTACATCAGTATCTTAAAATTCTATAAACTAAACACTCGCCTTATTTAATAAATTTCACCTTATTTCGAAATATCTCGTTAGACCACCACATTTGGAGTCTGCATTCTACGAAATAATTGAATTCGAAAGAATCCGCTAGAATTTATTGGTCTTTTTATAACTGTATCCCCGAGCGAAAGCACTTTGAAAGTAATTTGAGGACGTAGTGAAAAAGTCCTCGAATACGGACGTTTTGTTACGAACCATCTCGTTGAAAGCCCCCACATATGTATGATCGAGATATCTCATTCCCAACAATGCCGCGTAATGATGGTCCTCGACGACGACGAGAAAAGCGAAATCAAGACTTGATGTCATACCTATGCCAGTGAATCTGACGTATTGCTTGTGTAGCCTGCGATTGATCAGGGTTGGCGACGCCCAGTCTTTGGTCGACCTTGATCACAGACTGTCATTTCCTGTGAAGATAGGTGCTTTATTGCGCGACGGGTAGCATGAAGCATCACAGGATGACCACAACGTCTGTGCGCGCGCGTCTATTAGTTTGACGACTATCGGTTGTCTATCGATCATATTTATACTCATTGATTATTAATACTATCGTTACTATTGATAACCGTTGATAGTACGTGTAATGCGATAGTTTCAAGCTATCGATCTTATTGACAGGACTAATGAGAAGGTAACATATTTTAGATTGAAACTATCGATGGTAAAACCTTCAATAGTTTGGAAACACTAATTTGTACTGTGGGTTACACTTACACGTGTCTACCGTTGTATTTTATTTATACAACTCCGTAAAACAGCGAGTTCCTTATTAATTGCTGGTTTTATTATTCAAGTGTTTTATGGGAGCTATAATGAATGTACAACGAGTTTTGTTTAGTTAGTGAAGAAAAAAAAGAATTATTGAGAGTTGAGGAACAAAGGTTGTACAGTTTCACTGAATGCCACCCAGAAGGATTTTCGTTATTCAGTTAACACGTCGTTCCTTATTAATTGCTGGTTTTATTATTCAAGTGTTTTATGGGAGCTATAATGAATGTACAACGAGTTTTGTTTAGTTAGTGAAGAAAAAAAAGAATTATTGAGAGTTGAGGAACAAAGGTTGTACAGTTTCACTGAATGCCACCCAGAAGGATTTTCGTTATTCAGTTAACACGTCGTTACTTTAAATAACGAATAAATAATATAAGCTTATACTTTTTTAAATTTATAATAGACTCACCTTCTTTCAGTAGATACAATTTCAGTCTATTTTTCGCCATCGGCAACCACAAAAGCTGTATAATACAAGAAAACACAATTTTTGTTTTTGTTTGACAGTAATCAGAATTTCCATTTTTATTCGAACGCTTGGTAAAAAAACTTGATATTGGATTCTGCTTTGTTATTCTTCGTGTAATAGTTATTATCCCGTGATGCTCTAACAGCGAAACGGAAATAGTTCAAACGTTCTTGAATAACGATTTAAGAATATCTCTTTATTATTGCTAAATAAGTTTTCGCTATTGTACAGCTGTCTTGGTAGTAATACGATTACGGATCACACGTCTTATAATCATATTGGTAGCATAATAAAACCGACATATGATTTTATCCAGCAATATAAAGCAGGTACATCGAAATGTGGTCATCAAAAATCACGACAATATAAATAAAGCCATATCTATCACTTGAATATGATAAACCATTTATATTAAAGTGTCTTATCTGTTACATTTTAATTTTGTTAATACAATAATTGAGTGACGCACACTTTATCTGCTTTCTATCAGAGAGCGTATCGATATCACTTATCGTGTAATATTTATTAGCCATTCAAGCCGAGGGTGGTTGTACATTTCATTGTGATAGTACAGTTTTCGTGATCTTTTTATTTTGGTTGGGTTATCAAATTTTTTCGCTGGAAATGTGTATGAAAAGGAAACAATGCGGTGTTATCTGTAACTTCAGTGCGTGTTAGTGAAGGGCTGTGAGCGGTCGCGTGGCTCTCAACTCTCCCGCGTTCGATTTGTGAGCGCTTCTCGTCGCGTCCTCGAGAAATCAAATGCTTGACTAAATTATTTATCGGCATCTTTTAGAGAATAATTGTTAAAACCAATCTCGTTTAGGAAGCTCTTTTGGATTTTATATTATCGGTAAGTTACAATTTAATTATTTATTTTTGCCAATATTTAAAGACATATTGTTTGACTGGTAAGCAATTTGTTTTTTAATTTTATTTCAACCAGAAAACTCAATTTGTTTTAGGCTTTAATTGTTAGGTAATTAAATTTGTTTCCCTCTCATAAAAAGTTATGTCATTCCTATGAAAAGTAAAACTTTACATATACCTTATTAAATAGATATTAAATTAGGAAAATAAATCTCTAACTCGTATTTTTTTTACAAAATCTGTTCATCAGTGGTGCTTCAACAGTAATGCCATCTGTTCTGTTTCGTTGTTGCCTATAATACTAGATCGCTCCAAAGCAATTTAACAGTTTCTCAGCTAACCAAAAGTACATTAAAAACAAATTAAAATAAAGTTAATATATTTTCAAGCAACAATAGAATAGTATATTACGATACAAGGATCGTAGGTGGCATATTACAAACGAGCTGACTTTTGCAAGCCCGAGCCGCAAGCGAGGGTTTCTGATGTCACGAATTTGTTATAAAACCTAAGATCCGTGTGTTGTACGATGTTTTTCAATACACTTGTGAGAAAACTGATAGTAAATAATTAAATTGAAATGGTTAAGAAAGGTCCCCCCTACAAAAGCTATGATACTACAGGTAAAATTTATCATTTAAAAGTTGTAAAAACTAACCTTTATTATATCGCGCGCTGTTTGAGTATCCTTACTATTCACATTTATCATTAAATACCAACACTTAATCACCCCAACATTCAATGTAAAACAATTAAATGAAAATTTTACAAACTTGGCGCCAACCACGAAACGATAGTACGTTTCTTTTTTATTTATACACATAATTACGAAGAAAAGGCTCTGGCGAACATTCAGCCTCTACGAATTTTTTTTTGTTAAATCGAGATAATTTTATTTTTATAATTTAAGCATTACTGGCTGATAATATTATTGATACAATTTGTTGAAACAAAAAATATAAAATAAATCTTTGTATGAATCCTGGCTGAATAATAATTTTGAAACCGTAGGAATAAAAAAAAATTGTAATAAAATCGCACTAGTGCGGTAAAACGCATTTACCGCACAGTTTACTGCCTTCGTAAGTTCAATTTTCGAGCAAATAAATAAAAATAATAAATAATAATAATAAATAAAAATAAATTCATGAAAATAAATAAATTTGATTTAAAGTAATTTTTTGTAATTCAAAGAAGGTAGATACTATCTTATACTTTAAACGAGCAATTCTTGTATAATATAATATAATAAGAATCTCGGAAACGGCTGCAACAATTTCGAAAAAAAAAATGGAATATAGGGGTCTCGGGGGCGATAAATCGATCTAGCTAGGTTTTATTCTTAGTGGAAAGAGTTTTCCCCGTGTTTTCAGGCATAAAAAAGCTACACAATATCGTTAGAAGAGATAGAAAATTTCACCGTTCCGATAACGTAACATTAGTTCAGTCGGGAGACCGCGTGACTAAGAAGACTAAGGTCTCGAGGTCGAATCCTGAAGTTTTCTTTTTTTATGTTTTTTTATATATTATTAAAGGGAAAAATTTATAAGACTATTATAAGACCTGTCGTCATTTATGGATCTGAGTGTTGGGCCGTTAAGGACATATTTGTATTTAAATAAATAAATGAAAGAATAAAAAATTAAATAACAAATAAAAAAGAAACAAACGAAAAAAGAACAAAGAAATTAAAAAAATATTTCTGTCGAGATTCGAACTGCGAACTCGCGGTGTCCCGACTGAGCCAAAATTACCTTTCTATTTCAATGATACTCGTATCGCGTATCAATAATTTGAAGCCTAAAAATACGGGGAAATCTATTTTTTATAAAAATTGAACCTAGCTAAGCTAGATCGATTTATTGCTCCCGAATCTACATTGCTAAATTTCATCGAAATCGTTGCAGCCGTTTCCGAGATTCTTATTATTCTTATCTTGCTCGTTGAAAGTATATAAGATGTCTGTGGCGATGATGTACAAACCGCACCAAGCCAATAAAAAAAGGACCATAAATAGCTGGATCTATTGGTCATTGAGTAGCTCATAAGTTAATGCTACTCGTATAAACTGCTACTATGTCTAGCCGCGTGTGCTTTCTTCTGAACGTATGAAGTAAGTATTTAAATGCGTACGTGTCGTACAAAAAAAAATAAACGAGCTCAGCTCAGTCAACCAGGTACTAATAATTATCATCATCATTTATAAAAAATGAATGTGAAAATGATTATAAAAATAATTACAATCAGTTACACATTTTTTTTTCATCTAACCAATTTGATGCACAGACATAATAAAAAAGTATGCGGGCAGAATATATTATAAATAATATTTTTGTAGTTTTATTTATAGGCATTGGGGAAAATGTGCGTGTGTAGATAGGATATCGTGTTGTTATTAATCTAATGGTATCTCAGGGCCTCGATTACCATCCATCATCCCGAGGGGGTTAGTCGACTCAAGTGGATCCTGGATCAAAATGATGAGGGGAAAATCCCTAAGTTAATATGAATTAGGATTTTATCCTCTTTAATATTTTAACAGGTCACTGTCAGCGATTAACATAACAGCTGGTGTAATTAAATATTTCAACTTGTTAATTTCGATACTTAAACAGTACTCGGCTATAAAATGAATAAAATATATTTGATAATTGTTACCGAGGTATGTAGTATGTATGTATATAAACACTTTATTGCACAATGAAAGTAAACATTACAATAAGAAGTCACAATGAAAGTTCACAGTGCAAAGGCGGACTTATCCCGTGAGGGATCTCTTCCAGTCAACCTTTGAGCATCCAAGAGGAATTATGTGAGTGGCAGGCACTGTACACAAAGTGCTTATTGACTACATAAAATAAAATACCTACATTCTAAAGATAAAATACCATACTATACATGATTCAAATAAAGGGAAGGGAAGGTGTAATGGAACGCAGGTTTTCCCGGTCAGTTTTCCAGTATAATTTTGATATGTGTAGTGTAAATTGGGGCACTTCTGTAACATTTAGAAAAAGATTTTGTACAATTTGCTTCGTTGCTTACTTGGGTCCCAATTAAATGTTCACGCTGTCGAGTTTTTACTGGCACAAAGGAACGGGGTAGATTCCTAAAAGTAAAAGAAAACCTGCTCGGAGGAGTAGGTAACTTTATTCTATTTGAACCTCTCTGCATTGCATCTCTCTCTATTTGAACCTCTCTTGCAATGCATATCTCTCTCTATTTGAACCTCTCTTGCATTGCATATCTCTCTCTATTTGAACCTCTCTTGCATTGCATATCTCTCTCTATTTTTGAACCTCTCTTGCATTGCATATCTCTCTCTATTTGAAACTCTCTTGCATTGCATATCTCTCTCTATTTGAACCTCTCTTGCATTGCATATCTCTCTCTATTTGAATCTCTCTTGCATTGCATATCTCTCTCTATTTTTGAACCTCTCTTGCATTGCATATCTCTCTCTATTTGAAACTCTCTTGCATTGCATATCTCTTTCTATTTGAACCTCTCTTGCATTGCATATCTCTCTCTATTTGAACCTCTCTTGCATTGCATATCTCTCTCTATTTGAACCTCTCTTGCATTGCATATCTCTCTCTATTTGAACCTCTCTTGCATTGCATATCTCTCTCTATTTGAACCTCTCTTGCATTGCATATCTCTCTCTATTTGAACCTCTCTTGCATTGCATATCTCTCTCTATTTGAACCTCTCTTGCATTGCATATCTCTCTCTATAGGTGGACACTTCTTTGTTTTGTGTATCCATATTCTTTTTTTTTTTAGGTGAAAGGCACGAAACCGTGTTTCGGTAGAAAATCCTATATTTAAAGAAAGCAAATTTAGATTTTGTAGTTAATATTTTTCTTAGGTTTTATTAGTCGTATAACTATACCTATAATATGTGATCTTTTTGTTACACTTAATTTTCTTTTTATAATTTTGAAGTCGACAGAAATCCCTAAAATCATTCAGTAAAATATAATGAAAACGTGTTACGGGCCCAAACTGCGAGGAGAATACGTGGATCTACAAAAGATTATAGGTTTAGGTGGCTCTATCGAATAAGTGACCAAATATAAGAGAAATTTTAAGAAACACAATTCAAATGAAATCAACAGCCCGTTAAGAAACACGAAACGACAATAATATCTTACTGAATAAAAAAAAAAGCTTTAGAATGGTTATGTTTTGATATTTTTAATTGAATCATCTAATTTGTTTAACAGGACTAAAACAGAATGTATTTAGTAGTTAAGCTCTTTAGTTAGCCCAAGATGGACGATCAACGGCGAAATAAATATAATAAATAAAATCATCTTCTTCTTCATCGTATGAGTTGTATAAATAAAATAATAAAGTATAATTAAATAATTATTTTTATATTATTAATATTAAATTACTATTAATTTTTTATATTATATTTATATTTTTAATAAATAATTTTTAATATACTCTTCGGCACATCTAACCGCCCACCCTTATTTTCAGGGAATACTCGTGATTCTTTATAATTATATTAGTTACAGCTGATGTTAGTTAAAAATAAGTTAATTTAATGTTTTTTTAAGTGTGTTTAATTTGTCGTAAATTTATCAATAAATCAATTGTAATGTATGACAATAAGCGTAGTTTAAAATTAACCCGAAATACAAGGGTGGGCGGTTAAATGTGCCGGTGAGTGTATTAATATTTTTATATTTTGTTATATAAACCTAAAAAAATATATATAAATAAAATATTTAAAAAAATAAACATAAAACAATCGCACTTCAGATTTAACTAAAATTAACTAAATCAAGCCTGTCCAAACGTGTCAAGTGAGTGGCCACGCCCACCAACTTACCCGAAATAATTATAAAGTAAAAAATATTTTTTTAACAACACGTTTTTACGCACTAAAAAGTATAAAATATTTTTTATTGAGATTTTTATTGGTGTAGTACTCTAGTAGGACTTAAAACGAAAAACGTGGGGTGCATGGAATAGATAGATATTCTAAGAAGTAGAGAACGAGGTGATGGCTGAAAAACAGCATAGCCGACGCTGTAAGCTTTTCATTGTCCTACTTATTTTTATGTCTGTCTGTACTACTTATTAATACGTAACATATTATAGTTAATGTAATGACAATGAATAAATGTCTTCTAAATCTTATTAGTGCCAGGGGTTGTTATGTGTTATGTCTTGAAAACCTACAAATAGTTATTATTAGTATATTATTTGCAGTGCAATTAAATTGTTGTGTTTTTTATTATTGGAAAGACTTGCATTTTACCATTATTCTAGCTGATGGATTAATTATAAGGTGGAAGATGGACCACGCTCGCCTAGAAGATGTTTGTGTTTTTTTTTTACAAAGGGGCTAAATTCTAATCTATAGTTTTTTGAGAAACACGGTTATGCTTCAAAATCTACTCCATGCACCCCACGTTTTTCGTTTTAAGTCCTACAAGAGTACTACAACAATAAAAATCTCAATAAAAATTATTTTATACTTTTTAGTGCGCAAAAACGTGTTGTTAAAACAATATATTTTACTTTATAATTATTTTGTGTTTTTTAGTCCAGCGTATTAAAATGTTGCAAGATACCCTGAACATCACGTAGGACTAAATTGCTAAGACTAAAAATCCCAAGTATGCCGAGATTATGTTGTTACGATGAAATTACCTTCCGGCTCCATCATGAGACCCTGGACTTCACGTATGACTAAAGATCTTGTCAAGACAAATCCAACGAGTCCAAACACGATGAGGTTGTGTTGTGCATTTTGAAGTTCCTATGGCAACCTTCTGGCTCCATCATGAGACCCTGGACATCACATATGACTAAAGATCTTGTCAAGACAAATCCAACGAGTCCAAACACGACTAGATTGTGTTGTGCATTTTAGAAGTTCCTATGGCCACCTTCCGGCTCCATCATGAGACCCTGGACATCACGTATGACTAAAGAACTTGTCAAGACAAATCCAACGAGTCCAAACACGACGAGGTTGTGCATTTTAGAAGTTCCTATGGCCACCTTCCGGCTCCATCATCAGACCAGCTCCATGATATCATAATATTGCATTGTCACCGAGGTTACATAAGTGTACCAAATTTCAGCACAATCGAATGCCAGCACGTGCTCCAAAAATGAGTTGCAAGATTCGGACCGAACAAACCCACAAACAAACAGACAGACAAGAAAGCGAGTTAATAAAAACGTGTTAAAATAGAAACAGTTCTAATGTACTTGTTTACTTGCACGCTAAATTTTAACTTGCAACTTCATTGTTTCTTTATCAATTCATTGTTTACACGCATTAAATAGCTTAAAATTTAGTTAACCACTTGTCAACTTAATACGTGTAAACCAGCCATAATTCAGGGTAGACTTGAGCCCCTCGGTGGGGACGTATATAAGCTGTTGATAAATACTTTGTTTAAAATTCAAATTTAGTGACAGCATTGTATTTTGTTTTATATCGCATATGCCAGTCCTTAAGATAAGATACCATAGGAGAACATCCTCATATGAACTGTTTGTCGTGGACAGTAGTTCACTCAAAACTGTATTTTCTTGGGATATTATAGATAATACAGCCTCATCTTCTTTCACCTAAAAATTAATAAAAAAGCGAAGAATATTTACGTAAAATATAACAACAAGTAGTGTGATATTATTACTTTGCTACTCGTACATAATTTCATAAGTACATTCGGTAAGCATCGGCGTCTTCATCAAATGTTTATTGCAACAGAATGTTTATGTTCAATAATTAATACCCGAACATTCTACAGAATTACAGGAAAGATTCAGTATAATGGTACCCATTTGGCAGGAGAGAGATACTTGTGTAAATGTAATGAGGATTTCATCATCATTGTTGCTAATGGGTTGTTGTCTGTTCGCAAAATTCTAGTAAAACCGATGTTTTTTTGTTTGTATTGTATATTCCCTTTGACAATAAACTGCTTGATTCGCCTGCAGTAAAAAAATACAGGCTGTTCCATGTTGATCGACACTCATCAATCGTTTCTTGCTTAATGTCCCTTTCAATTAAATCCGGCAATAATGTAAACAAACCAATTCAAACACGATTACTTAGTAATTACTTACATTTGAGT